>CM038672.1:42003939-42721959 GCA_021605145.1 Aegilops bicornis
ACACATTATATAGTTATATCATGTCATCCTGTTTACATAGTCATCATATTTTGAACTATGTCTTTCCATCTTTTTTAGTTAGCCATCATATGTGAAATTGTATCATGCTATCCTGTTTAGTTAGCCATCATATATGTGAAATTGTGTCATGCTATCCTATTTGGTTAGACAACATAAATGTGAATTATTTCATGCCCTATTTTATTCCCCACTATCCATTGCACCTGTCTATCATACAATGTCTGTACATTCAATTATGTTTCTTGTATATCAGCCATTTGAATTGGAGAGGGTGATGGAAGTATCTAAGGGAGTAACAACACGGTCTTCAGAAAAGATAGTGCTACCAGTTGATGCAGATAGAACCACGGTTGTACTTGCCCAAGAACCAGCCCCACCACACATAACCCAGACTCTCACAGATTGTACCCCTACCCAATTGGACAGAGAACCAGCTACACCCCTTCTAACCCCAACCCCAGCAGATAGTAACCCAGTTCCAGTTGACACAACACCGTCTCCACCACAGAGCACCCAAACACGAGCAGTTAATAAGGGAACTACAGTGCCCAAAGCACGAGGACCACCACTCCGAATCCCAACTCAACGCTTAAAGGAGAAGAAGAATTATTCTCAGGTCAGGTTCTATAGCTATGGTTCATATTCCTTTGCCCTTGCATCACTGTATTTACTCAGACCAACTATTTTCAAATTTGAAGGATGGAATTGAAACTCCAATGGTGCAACAGGTATGTTTTAAACTTGTTTCTTTAACTGGGTTGCTGTTGTAACTTGCTCTATATTGATTTGAGTTCAATTGAACAAACAGTTATGTTCTCGTGTCATGCACATTACAAGTGTCTCTATAGTTTCCCACACTTATATTTTGTCTATTCTGCTTTGTCTTGAACAAATATTATTTGAACTGTGTCTCTATCTTGATTTGGCAACAAAAACTAGAATGATATAGACCATGAAGTGACCATGGTACATAGAAATGTTTGTTTCATGTTGTTATCCTGTGCACTTTACTACTGAACTGATTTACCAAAATGAGTTTCATATACAATATGGTGAACCTGTGATGTGACTGCTTGTTTCTCTTTTAGAATGCAGACAAAATATTGGAGAATAGTACCCCGTTATGCAATGGTGAAGGAAGTAATGCATATAACGTTCAAGATAGTGAGACATCCCTGTTGGTCTCCAAGAAAGCTGGTAAAAACTACCTTGATGACAGTGAGAGAACCCAGAAGTCCTGTCTTGATGTAGTGTTCGATTCTTGGCCACTCTGCTTGGCACAAGCTCTTCGAACTCGCTGCCTGAATCAGTTCTTCTTCTTGAGTCTCAGCTTTAGGTTGAAAGACATCGATTAGATGTGTTGCGGCAGGAAGCTGAAGGACTGAGGAAGTCCCTGCAGAATTCAGATGCATACTTTCTGGTGCAAGAGCAAGCACTGGAGGATTTAAGCGCCAAACAAGAGAAAGTTAATAAGCTTGCTAAGCATCTTGCCAGCATTATGGGTACCCAGGATATTGTTTCTTGAGATCTTCTGAAGTGGTTTCGATTCCGGACTTGTTTTGTTGCGGCGTTTATTTGCCTTCGGTCGCCAACTTTGACAACCAAAGGTATATGATATCTTTGCTTTGTTCCCTATATTAGCAATCGGTGGCGAACTTTGATGCCCAAAGTGGATGTAATATGTGTAATAGCCGTGATAGCCTAGCGTAAGTTGCTTCCTTATTTATTTCCTTGTTGTCTTGTTTATTTGTTTGCTTGTAGTCAGTGATGTTCTTTTCCCACGGTTTGCTAGTGGCCACAATAACCTATTTTTTAAAACTAGGCCACAATAACCATGGGCTACATATTTATTGTAGTGACACTGGGCCTTCTACGGGCCGTAGAAACAATGGGTCTTCTACGAGGCGTAGAAACAATGGGCCTTCTACGGGTCGTATGATCGATTGCCCAAACATGGGCCAATAACATACCGCTTTATGGCCGTAAACAGGCTAGAGTTGGAATCGTCCGTTCATGGGCCGACCATAATCGGCCATCATTAAACGGCCGTATTTGATGACACTATGAAAATGGCCCAACGTATTAACGAGCCACAAACGGGCCGACTGTAAGCACGAGCTGAACTTGGCCCACAAGCAGAAAATGACAGTAACGGGCTGTAAGTAACCGAATGCTGGAAATGAGCCCAAGAATAAACGGGCCCTGAGAAGGCCAAAAGATAACATGGGCTGGAAACGGCCCAACAGAATAATGGGCCTTTAATGGGTATAAAGTGATACACTGTTCATTACGGGCTAGTTTTACCACGGGCCGTTAATGGGCCGAGGGTTAATAAGGGCCTCATATGGGCCAAAAGACATCATGGGCCATACATGGGCCGGAAGTTAAAATGGGCTGGAATTATATTGGACGGCCCAGATGACACTACTGGGCCTAATTCGGATAGGCCGTAAGCGGGCCCTGGGTTAGCGGGCTGTAAATGGGCTGTATGCAAACAGGCCGTTAACAGGCTTGCCGTGGGCCGGCCCGCCACCTTTTGACCAAGTCAAATGAGCGGGCTTTTCACGGGAATGGGCCTCTGTTGGGCCATGCCATGTGTCGACGTATCATAGGCGCTTTGTGTCCAATGAGTGGATGACATCTGTCCCAACGGTGAGCCGACACGTGTTTCCTTCAACCAATGATGATTTTACACATGGAAAATCCCCATTGGTCGTGGCTGTTAATGGGTTATCGGATCCAAAACTGGACCCGACAGCTTAACGGCGTTCCGTTACGGTGGATGCCACGTGTCGGTCACCCTTGACGAAAGCACTTCTATGACGCGCGATTTATCGTCATGGAAGTGGACACTTCCGTGATGATAATTTTGGTAATGTCATGGAACACTTCTCTGACTGACACGGTATGACCATCTTGATTCTGTCATAAATTTATCATGGATGTACATGCATGACAGAAAACGTGACCTACTATGACAAACACGTATCATCACAGAAGTGTATTTTTTTTGTAGTGATGACCTAAGGTTTATTAATCCATGGGAGGCGTAGGATGAAGATGGTTCTCCAAAACAACCCTGCAACCAAATAACAAAGAGTCTCTTGTGTCCCCAACACACCCAATACAATGGTAAATTGTATAGGTGCACTAGTTTGTGAAGAGATGGTGATACTGCAATACGGATGGTAGATATAAGTTTTTGTAATCTGAAAATATAAAAACAGCAAGGTAACTAGTAACGAAAGTGAGCGAAAGCGGTATTGCAATGCTTGGAAACAAGGCCTAGGGTTCATACTTTCACTAGTGCAAGTTCTCCCAACAATGATAACATAATTAGATCATATAACAATCCCTCAACGTGCAACAAAGAGTCACTCCAAAGTCACTAATAGCGGTGTCGGGGGGATGGACCCCGGGCAGGCAACAGAACCCGGATCCTCTTCAAAAACAGCGGGGCTGGCACCGCCCCTCAATACAGGCACGCGCTTGGCTGGGTCGCTCAACCCTGCCAAGCCCCGCAAGCCGGCCAGACTAGCCGACCCGGCAAGTCACATCGACTCGGCCCCAACAACTAGCGCAAGACAGCCGAACCCGGCACGGCCAAAGCCTCCTCAACAAGCCATCGCCACCCATGGCTTGCTACGCAATCCAGCCGCGGGTCAACTCCCGTCCCATCTAGGCCGTATGATGGGGACGACACTTCAATCAATGATGACCGAGGCAACAGTGCCCCGCCCATGCCTCTGGTCAGCAGGAACGTGGCAACATTGCCCCTTACCTACCCCCTGACCAGGGCCGGCGTGGCTACAGTGCCCCCGCCCTCACCGCTGACGACAGCAAGCGGCGACCTGACGGAGAACACTGTATGCGACTCGACTCGGCCACGCCCTGACGATCGACAAGACGGCGCACAGTCCCCCTAGGCATGCGGGGCCCGCACCTAGGGGAACCCGACGAACCACAAGCCCTCATCGGGACCCAGCCCGGGTCCTCGGACACCGATAATACGGACCCACTGACTTGTAACATTACCATTGTACCCCTGGGGGGTTGGACTATAAAACCCCCTGGGAGCCCACGATCATAGGGGCATGAAGCATTTGTCTCGTCAGAAGCAAGCAAGCATAGGACTAGTCACAAAAACAGCAACACCGGAGAGAAGGAGCGGCCTAAGCCTCGGCCAGCTTCCTTCCTCCCCCATACAGCTCCAGGAGCAACATTGTACTATCGATCATCCAACTACACTCGGCAGGACTAGCGGTATTATCTCTCAGGAGAGCCCCGAACCTGGGTATGTCCGACGTCCCGCGCCCGCTCATGCCAACCTCGCCTCTGGAGTCCACCAGCGCCCTCGAGCCTCCTCCTCTCTTTAGCCATCCCTTGGCATCCGGCTGGCACCCACCACGACAGTTGGCGCCCACCGTGGGGCAGCTCGAGGATCTGGCTGGGAGCATGCTTCAGACGGGGCCCTTCTCCTACACCGACGAGTCCGTCGCGCTGGCGGACGACGTCGTCGGCGCGCTTGCCAACTCCTTTGCCGCGATGTGCATCTCCGATGCGTTCGCGTCCGACGAGTACCCTAGCGAGGTGCTCAGCTACTCCGACTCTTCCCTCTCCCTCGGTGGCAGCGTTTCCGCCGGGGCAATGGACTTCCATGTGGAGGTCTTCGTCACCGGCGACGGTGCCTCCTCCTCGTCGAGCAAGACGAGGAAGGCTGCCGAAGCCAGGGCCGCAGCGGATCGGATCGAGCCGTCCGATCCGTTGCGCGCCGCGATGCAGAGCCTCCGCATCCCCATCGGCACCGACGTCGACGCCACCAACGTCGCTGAGGCCCGAACCCAGCTCGAGGAAAGGCGCCAGCAGATGATGGACCTGTCCGAGACGTTCGCCGCCACTCAGCGTCGCCTGGACGCTACTCAGCTGGAGCGCGCCGCCGCCTATGGATTCACGCCAGCCGCGACCGAGACAAGCCGGGACGCCGAGGAGGAGCAATCGGCCGGGCCCTCGGCGCCGTCCCAACCGTCTACGAGACCCCAGTGAAGAACATGCGCGCTGCCCAGGCAGCCGCAGCCGACCTGGAGCAGCTCGCGGGAGAGGAGCTGAAAGAGCGCATCGGGCGGATGCGCGAACTCCTCCACGCCGCCAACACCCAGCAGGACCGTCTCAACCAGCTCGCCAAGCCGGCGGGATCCGGCTCCACCCGCCTTGGCAGGCCCGCGAACCGCAGACACCGCTTCCTCGCCACCCGGCGAGGCGCACCCCGGCCAAGCCCGGACTCAACGCAACCCGGCCGCTACGGCCGCCGGCGGATTGGGCAACGAGCCCGTCCCAGATATCCAGCACGGACCCGGCCAGCATGGCCGGCGTCCGGCTCCAACCGGCCCGGCCCCGTGGCTGGCCGCGAAGTCGACTTCGCCCAAGGCGCCATCGGCACAGCGGCGCTTCGCCACCGCCTCGATCAGCTCGCTTTCGCTCCCTCGAGGTGGAGGAGAGCGGCGCTATCGGCCGGGCGCAGCCGCCCGGCGCATCCGGGAGCAGCCCTTCCCCAAAGGATTCATGCTCCCCCGCGACACCCCCAAGTACAACGGGACGGTGAAGCCAGAAGACTGGCTTACCGACTACACGACGGCCATTGGCATCACCGGTGCCAATCGTCGTCTCGCCTTGCGCTACACACCGCTCATGCTCCAAGGGTCGCCCCGCACGTGGTTGAACAGAATGCCCGCGGGCAGCATCGCACGTGGGTGGACTTCGAGGAAGCCTTCGTCCGCAACTTCACGGGGACCTACAAGCGACCCGGCCGCCCTAGCCAGCTCGCCATGTGCGTGCAAGGGCCTACAGAAACCGGTCGCGAGTACCTCGCACGCTGGACCGAAGCCGGAACAGCTGCAGGGCGTCCATGAAGTCGAGCGATCCAAGATGCCGTCGGCCGGGTGCCGAGACGGCACCCTCCTCAAGCACAAGCTTTTACGCTCCGAGCCGGCCACCATGGCAGCGCTCATGGTGAAGGCGGATTACGCAAACGCTGACTCCGCCATGAAGATCCAGGTGGCGCTAGATGAAGCCGGCAAGGCAAAGCCGGTTCCCCCTACGAAGCCGGCTGGCGAAAGCAGCCGATAGCAGCATCACCAGAACAACAAGCGCAAGGCCGACCAGCCGGTGCCGCATCACGACAACCGGCTCGTCGCGGCAGCCGAGGCCGTGGCGGACTAGGCGACGAAGCGCCGGCAAACCGGCAAGACGGCTTGGCAACCCGCCATGAGCTTCGAGCAGATGCTCGACGCCCCCTGCAAACACCACAGCGGTGCAAGACCCTCCACGCACAAGCTTCGACAGTGCGGCTTCACAAGGCGCATCATGAGGGGCGACGTCCCACCCCCTCCGGCTCCGGCTCCAGGCACGGGACAGCCGCCTCTGCCTCCAGCTGGCGGCGCGATGCGCGACGACGCCTACCCGGACCAGAACGCGGCCTACATTGTCTTCACCAGCCTCGGCGACGACAAGCGCAGCGAGCGCCTCCTTCGGCAGGAGGTGAACACCGTCGTCCCGGCCAAGCCAGAGTTCATGCATTGGTCGCATCGCCCGATCACCTGGACCCGGGAGGATCACCTAGCAGTCATGCCGAGTCTGGGTGGTTACGCCCTCGTCCTCAACCCCACCATCGTCGCGCGGCGCACATGAAAGTTCTCCCGAGTCCTCATCGACGATGGCAGCAGCATCAACATCCTCTACAGCGACACGATGACCAAGCTTGGCCTCAAGGCCGAGGACCTGGAGCCGACCCGAACGATCTTCCACGGCATCGTGGCCGGCCTCTCCTGATCCCCCATTGGCCGGGTCTGGCTAGATGTCCTGTTCGGTGACAGCAGCCACTTCCGGCGCGAACCGATCTGGTTCGAGGTGGTGGACCTGTCCAGCGCGTATCACGCGTTGCTGGGCCGGCCCGCGCTCGCCAAGTTCATGGCGGTTCCCCACTACGCGTACCTGAAGATGAAGATGCCGGGTCCCAAGGGCCTCATCACCGTCATCGGCGATTACCGCAAGTCCCTGGAGTGCTCCCAAGACGGCGCCTAGTTGGCCGAGTCGCTGGTCATTGCAGAGGAGCGGCGCCAGCTCGACCGGATCATCGCCCTGGCTGGCAAGGCCTCTGCCGCGTCGATCCCGACCCCGGACCCGGCCGACGAAGCCGCCTCCAAGCCCTCCAAGGAGACCAAGAGAGTGAATCTCAACCCAGAAGACCCCAGCTGCAGCAAGTACGTTGTCGTAGTCTAACGCCCCGGATTCGATGCGCCAGGTGTCCGCCAGTTATTCGTCGTTGTTGCCTTGTCATGTGTTCGCGTGTTGCACTTTGCCATGTCATCATATGCATTTCATATCATGTCATCATGTGCATCTCTTTGTGCATACGTGTTCGTCTCATGCATCCGAGCATTTTCCCCGTTGTCCGTTTTGCAATCCGGCACTCCTATGTCCCCCGGCGCCCCCTTTTACCTCTTTTCGTGTGCGGGTGTTAAATGGTCTCGGAATGGACCGAGGTTTGTCAAGCGGCCTTGGTATAGCACCGTAGAACCGCCTGTCAAGTTTCGTGCCATTTGGAGGTCGTTTGGTACTCAGCAGTTAACCGGAGTAGCAAGTAAAGGCCTCTTTTGTGTTGCAGCCCAACACCCTTTCCAAACTGGCCCAAAACCCAGCAAACTCCCCTCCATGCTCTCGGTCGTTCGATCACGATCGTGTGGGCGAAAACCGCACCTCATTTGGAGTCTCCTAGCTCCCTCTACCTATAAAAATGTGTCCCTCCCGGATTTTTCGCGCAGTCCAACCCTAGCCCCTTCTTCCTCCGCGCGTCGGACACGTCCGCCCGGCGCCGGACGCGTCCAGCCGCCACCTCGCTCCGGCCAATCGCCTCCTGCCACATCACCCCACCGCCCCTCTCCTCCAACCGCGCCTCGCCACCTCATCCGCGCCGGCCCTCTCTCTCCTCCACCGCTTGCCATGGCCGGCCGCCGCCGCCGCCCGTGCAGACCAGCGCGCCGCCCGTCCGGACCCGCTGTCGCCGCCGCCCAGCCCGGCTGGCGCCGCCCGCCAACCTCTGCCGCCCGGCCAGCTGCACTCGCCGTCGTGCGTCGTCGCCGGCGCCGCCCGGCGCCCTCTCCTCCGGCCCGGCCTCGCCGCCCGCCGCTTTGCTCGTCCCGCCTCGGCCGGAGTGCCGCCGTCAGACTCCCGTCGCTCGCGCCGCCGTCCTCGTTTCCCGTGCCCGGCCCGATCCGGATCTCGGAGAGGTTGACTTTCCCCTCCCCGAAATTTCTCTAAGTCCCCGATTTCTGCAGTAAATTTCATCGCATCATAACTCTGCATCCGAAGCTCCGTTTCGTGCGTATGATATGTCAAAATGTTTGCCTCGACGAGTACATCATTTCATCTCATTACATCATTTACATTTGAGCTCATCTTGATGCCCGAAATGCTGTTAGAAGAGGGCTATGTGATGTTAGTTTCAGATTCTTATCAGAATATGTACTTTTGTCATTTTTCCCATGATTGATGTGTGCACCCTATGAACTTGAGTCCTACATGTGTTTTGTAATATGCCATGCCATCTTTATAGGGGTGTATGCCATGTATTTTTGTGATCTCTGTGGTGACTAGCACAAGCATGCAAACTAGGCTTCATGATGTTGCTGATTTCAGCCCCTGTTTTGCTGATATTCTTATGCCATGTTAACTTGATGCTACCGAGAGATCCATGCTTATTTTGAGATACTTCAGTAAGGCTGTTTTGAACATATGGTTATTCTCTATCCATCCATGCCCTTGTTTGGAATTATGGAGTGCCATAGCTTGAGTCAATCGAGCTCTACTTTTGCTATAAATTGTTTCCTGGCAGGTTGTTTACATGTTATTCAATTTTGCCAAGGTTGTTGTAGTTGATCCTAGCATGCTATGATTTTATTCTTGCCATGTATAGATTCTATGCCATGTCTTCTTACTGTGAGTTGCCTTGAAATGCCATGTATTGCTCTGTGGTGAGTGGTTCAAGCTCACCAACATGTCTACTTATCGTTGTTCCTGCCATGTATGAATCTGTAATATAACTTGCTATCTTTACATGGGTGCCATCATATTTTCTGATCCTTTTTGGCTCATGGTCAGTAAAGGACTTTTATTCTATGAATGTAGTAGTATCATACCATGCCTTTGTTTTCCAATGTAAGTTCCTGTAACATGTTGTTTGATAGCTTTAAACATTGCAACCTGATGTTAATTCTGCTAAGTCTGTGAACCTGATATTATTTGCAATCTTGCCATGTCATTTTGAGCATGTTCTCGTGATTTCTGGAGATAGTTCAGTGTTCATGTTTTTTAATGCTTTACCTGTAAATCATGCCCATGGATTTGTTTATCATGTTGAGGTGCTGTAGCATGTTGTTTTGATGCTTGCAATATGCCTAGTTGCTGTTTTTTACAACATGTCCTTTAAACTTGTTTCATGTGTATGTGTTGCACCGTTGCTCCGTTTTGAGTGTGCTCTATATGAAACTTGCTTGTTTTTGCATGTAGTTTCATATTATCATGTTGCATCCTTGTTTTGAGGTGTTTGCTTGATGTTTGGGTGCATTTTGCATCAATGTCATGTTTAACTTGTTTTGCTCATATCTTCTAGGCCGTAGCTCCGAATTAAATGAACTTTATATGTAACTTGACTAGAATTTCGTGTAGATCATCGTGGTGCATCTTAACTTTCTCTTTAACAACTTGAATATAAGGTTATTCAGATCTGGACCAATTTCGAAATATGCATATGAGGACTTACCGGAATTGTCCTATGTTGCTTCCGGCCTCATTTAAACTTGCCTTGATGTGTTGTTCTTGTTTGCATCATCTCTTGCCATGAGTAGCCTCATCTAGCTTTGTCATGCATCATACTTGGTTGAGCATCATGTCTTGTATATGTGTGGTGTGTTTACTTTGTTGTGTGCTTCTTCTTGTTAGTTCCTGTTTCGTTGCGATCGTGAGGATTCGTTCGTCTACGCTTGGTTCGTCTTCATGGCTTCATCTTCTTCATGGAATCGTTCTTCTTCCTAGCGGGATTTCAGGCAAGATGACCGTCACCTTGGATCTCATTACTATCATTGATATGCTAGTTGCTTCGTTCTATCGCTATGCTGCGTTACCTATCACCTATTTATTCAAGCCTCCCCAAATTGCCATGAACCTCTAACCTTTGACACCATTCCTAGCAAACCGTTGCTTGGCTATGTTACCGCTCTTGCTCAGCCCCTCTTATAGAGTTGCTAGTCGCAGGTGAAGATGAAGATTGCTCCATGGTGGACAGGATTTTGTTGGGATATCACAATATCTCTTATATTATTAATGCATCTATATACTTGGTAAAGGGTGGAAGGCTCGGCCTTATGCATGGTGTTTTGTTCCACTCTTGCCGCCCTAGTTTCCGTCATATCGGTATTATGTTCCCGGATTTTGCGTCCCTAACGCGGTTGGGTGATTTATGGGACCCCCTTGACAGTTCGCTTTGAATAAGACTCCTCCAGTAAGGCCCAACCTTGGTTTTACCATTTGCCTCACCACCACCTACATTTCCCTTGGGAGTAATTAACCCCAGGGTCATCTTTATTTAGCCCCCGGCCAATGCTTGTCTAAGTGTTGGTCCAAACTAGAAACACCGTCTTGGGACCATCCCTTGGCAACTTGGGTTACGTCGGTTCTGACGCTTCGCTCATCCGGTGTGCCACGAGAACGAGATATGTGCAGCTCCTATCGGGATTTGTCGGCACATCCGGCGGCTTTCTGGTCTTGTTTTATTCTTGTCGAAATGTCTTGTAGCCGGATTCCGAGACTGATCGGGTCTTCCGGGAGAAGGAATATCCTTCATTGATCGCGAGAGCTTATCATGGGCTAAGTTGGGACACCTGCGGGGTATAAACTTTTCGAGAGCCGTGCCAGCGGTTATGTGGCGAGATGGGAATTTGTTAATATCCGGTTGTAGTAAACTTCGAAGCAAACTCTTCTAAAATACATCAACCGTATGCGTAACCGTGAGTGTCTCTTTCGGGGTTGATCGAGAGGAGAACACGGTTTACGGGTTATGTCGACGTAAGTAGGAGTCCAGGATCACTTCTTGATCATTACTAGTTGACGACCGTTCCTTTGTTTCTCTTCTCGCTCTCTTTTGCGTATGTTAGCCACCATATATGCTTAGTCGCTGCTGCAACCTCACCACTTTATCCCTTCCTTTCCTACTTAAGCTTTGCTAGTCTTGATACCCATGGTAATGGGATTGTTGAGTCCTCGTGGCTCCTGATTACTACACCACCGATTGCTTGGTACAGGTTTGCGATGATCATGACGCGAGAGCGATGTTTGCTTACTTTGGAGTTCTTCTTACGCTTCTTCTTGATCGGGGATAGGTTCCGTCGGCACTGGCTAGCGAGGTGGATATTGTTTGAGTTTACATTTATGTTTCATCCGTAGTCGGATGTTGATCTTGTATATGATGTTGATGTATTCTTGTGGCATTTGTGCCTTATGTATGTATCCCCACCTATTATGTAATGTTGATGTAATGATATCCACCTTGCAAAAGCGTTTCAATATGCGGGTCTATCCTTGATGGGACCGTCGAGTTCCTTTTGGATAGGGTCGCATATTGGGCGTGACAAGTTGGTATCAGAGCCTCGACCGACCCTAGGAGCCCCCTTGATTGATCGTGTAGTTTGGCCGCAGTTGAGTCTAGAATAAAACTTTTCGGAGTCTAGTTATATCGGAGAGTAGGAATTCTTTTTACTCATCAGCCCCTTCATCGCTCTGGTAAGGAATCTTGACGTAGGTGTTTTGAACTACTCCTCTTCCCCTTCAAATTTTTCTTTAGGATCACGCAGTTGTTTTTCCAATTGTTGTTCCTCAGCTCTTTTCATCCGGTGCATTTCTCGTCAAGTTGACTCGAGCCTCTTCATCTTTGAGTTCAGTCCTCAGTTGTTTTCTTTTCCCACCCGCCCTTCCTGTTCTTCTTCTCGGAACCGGAGTTCGTAATCGATTATCCATCCTACTCGTGTGAAGTCTTTGCTTTCTATCCTCATTTTCTCAACCGGTTTTTTCTCTTCAAGTTATTCGTCGATTTCCCCTTCCAAGTTGCCTTTGTTTTTCCCGCCGTCCCACCCTCTTATTCCCGGAGCCTCAGCCTGTTTCGACCATCAATTTCGTTCGTGTGGAGCCTCTTCAATCTTCCGTCAATCATTTCAACCGGTGAATTCTCGTTTCGTTTGACATTCTTCATCTCTTTTTCTTTCCGGTGGTTTCATTTCAAGTTTTTCGGGTTGATCTTATTCTTTTCCCTCGGCTCAAGTGTTTTCCTTGCTCGTATGCATCTCGCCATTCTATCATCCCGGAGTTCGTAAGATATCTCAGGAGATTCGTCTGTCTTCCAATTAATTCGAGGCTGTCACCTCGGTCAAATATTTCATTTGTTCCGGTGCATCATTTCTCATTCAACAATCCCTTTCCAACGGTGTTTTTCTCTTCAGTGGGCCCTAACCCACAGGTCTTTTCCCAGGATCTTACCTGACTCTTCTATTTCCCCGGAGCTATTTTCAATTCTTTTCAAGTTTGATGTAAGTATGATTTCATCAGTCATATGCCTTTCCAACATCGATTTCAAATCATTTCATTGTTGGCTCAACCTCTCTGTTTTTCTTTATTCCGGAGTATCTCATTAATTTTGGTGGTGTTTCTCCTCATCATTTGAAGATTGAAGAGAATTTTTCCTCTAAATCTTGCCCGTTCTCCCGAAGATTCGTGGTTCTAGCTTCATGTTATCCTCACGAATTATTCCAGTTGTTAGTTATTCTTTTCATCCATCCGGAGCATTTCAGAGTTGCTTTCTCTCGATTATCCGGAGGCCTCCATTTCAGAAGATTTCTTCGTTCCAAGTTTTCAAAGTCGTTCTCCAGTTATTCTATATCCGTGCCCCTTCGGTCGTCTCAATATTCTTCCGGTGCTGCGTTCAAGCATTCGTTAATCAGTTTGCGATCTCGTCGATCTCTTTTCTCTAAATTCCCTCAAGTATCTTCGTGCTTTCTAATTCTTCCCGGTGATTCATTCTCTTTTGTCAGTCATTTCCGAATTCTTACGGTGGTTCGTTCAAGATTCTTTTTCCTTGATCATCATTTTAATCCATACGTTCTTTCAAATCCTACCGGTGGTTCATGAAGACTTTCTCAAGTTTTGTGCTATCCCTTCTCAATCCTTTTTCAAGAAGAATAAGTAGTTTGCAAAATCCATTGCTTGTCATCAATTTAATTTGATGAAGGATAAGCATACAATAAATCTTATTCTTATTTCATCCAAGTCATTAATCCTTTCTTCGGAGTTTGTTCTTGAGGGAAAAATTCTAGTTCCAAGTCTTTTTATCTTTTCTTTTCCTGAGTTCAAATTTCCTCAGCCATTTCGTCGGAACCTCCATCTAAATAATCGCAAGGCTCATCTTATTCTTTCTTCCTTCATTTTATCTCATCATTCTTTTGTCACCGGAGTTCTTCATGGTGGTTCTTCATGATTTATTTATTTCTTCAAGAGTTCATCAAGATTTTGTTGGCGGAGTTCAAGTATCTTTTCTTCTCGCGTCTCGAAGTGCAATTAAGTCTCTGTATTCTTTTGAAGTGGAGTTTTGCATTTCTTCGTTCCTCTCAGCTACCCAATCATTTCCGTTTGTGGCCGGTTATCACCTCACAATTTCTGAGATGTTGTCCATAAGACCACAACAAGCTTATTCTTTTCGTTGTTGATTCTCTCAACAACTTCGTTCAACCCTTCCTTCTAAGCTCATTTCATTCCACTCTTTCATTTCTTTCCGGAGGTTTTGTGTCATGTCTTCATCAAGTATCATTCCATCCTCTCAAGTTCAAGTTCTATTCTTCCATGTTCAGTCGGAGTGCTGCCTAAATCCTTTCTGTCTTATTCGTTTCTTTTTCTCATTCTAGCCACTCCGGTTAGAACGAGTTGTTTCATAGTCTATCTAATTTCCGTGAGCTTTTGATTCTCGTCATTCTCGTCGTTCCTCCCTTCTTCTCAAGTGTTCTCGATTCTTTGCTTCTTCTCTTGAGTTCTTGTTTCACCTCATCATGTTTTTTCTCTTCCATCTCGGTCCTAAGATCTCGGGACGAGATCTCTTGTTAGTGGAGGAGTGTTGTAACGCCCCGGATTCGATGCGCCAGGTGTCCGCCAGTTATTCGTCGTTGTTGCCTTGTCATGTGCTCGCATGTTGCACTTTGCCATCTCATCATATGCATTTCATATCATGTCATCATGTGCATCTCTTTGTGCATACGTGTTCGTCTCATGCATCCGAGCATTTTCCACGTTGTCCGTTTTGCAATCTGGCACTCCTATGTCCCCGGCGCCCCTTTTACCTCTTTTTCGGTATGCGGGTGTTAAATGGTCTCGGAATGGACCGAGGTTTGTCAAGCGGCCTTGGTATAGCACCGGTAGACCACCTGTCAAGTTTCGTGCCATTTGGAGGTCGTTTGGTACTCAGCAGTTAGCAAGATGGCAAGTAAAGGCCTCTTTTGTGTTGCAGCCCAACACCCTTTCCAAACTGGCCCAAAACCCAGCAAACTCCCCTCCATGCTCTCAGTCGTTCGATCACGATCGTGTGCGCGAAAACCGCACCTCATTTGGAGTCTCCTAGCTCCCTCTACCTATAAATATGTGTCCCTCCCGGATTTTTCGCGCAGTCCAACCCTAGCCCCTTCTTCCTCGCCTTGGCCGGACCGTCCGCCCGGCGCGGGCCAGCGTCAACCGCCACCTCGCTCGCCCAATCGCCTCATGCCACGTCACCCGCCGCCCCTCTCCTCCAACCGCGCCTCGCCACCTCATCCACCCTCTCTCTCCTCCGCCTTGACCGAGGGCGAGCCGCCCGCCGCCATGCGCCGCCCGTCGAGACCAGCGCCGCCCGCCCGTCCGGACCCGCTTCATCGCCGCCGCCAGCCCGGCCAGCGCGCGCCAACGCGCTAGCCTCCGCCGCCGCTTGGCAGCGCCACGCCTCGCCGCCGCGCCGTCATCGCCGCCCGTAGCGCCCGCCCTCCTCCAGCCGGCCCGGCCTCGCCGCCCGCCGCTGCTTTCGTCCCCACCTCGGCCGGAGTGCACGCCGTCCGGAAACTCCCGTCGCTTCGCGCCGCCGTCCTCGTTCCCGTGCCCGGCCCGATCCGGATCTCGGAGAGGTTGACTTTCCCCTCCCCGAAATTTCTCTCAAGTCCCCGATTTCTGCAGTAATTTTCATGCATTTTCATCGCATCATAACTCTGCATCTGTAGCTCCGTTTCGTGCGTATAATATGTACAATTGTTTGCCTCGACGAGTACATCATTTCATCGCATTATGTCATTTACATTTGAGCTCATCTTGATGCCCGAAATGCTGTTAGAAGAGGGCTATGTGATGTTAGTTTCAGATTCTTATCAGAACATGTACTTTTGTCATTTTTGCCATGATTGATGTGTGCACCCTATGAACTTGAGTCCGACATGGGTTTTGTAATATGCCATGCCATCTTTACAGGGGTATATGCCATGTATTTTTGTGATCTCTGTGGTGACTAGCACAAGCATGCAAACTAGGCTTCATGATGTTGCTGATTTCAGCCCCTGTTTTGCTGATATTCTTATGCCATGTTAACTTGATGCTACCGAGAGATCCATGCTTATTTTGAGATACTTCACTAAGGATGTTTTGAACATATGATTATGCTCTATCCATCCATGCCCTTGTTTGGAATTATGGAGTGCCATAGCTTGAGTCAATCGAGCTCTCCTTTTGCTATATATTGTTTCCTGGCAGGTTGTTTACATGTTATTCAATTTTGCCAAGGTGGTTGTAGTTGATCCTTGCAATCTATGATGTTATTCTTGCCATGTATAGATTCTATGCCATGTCTTCTTACTGTGAGTTGCCTTGACATGCCATGTATTGCTCTGTGGTGAGTGGTTCAAGCTCACCAACATGTCCACTTATCGTTGTTCCTGCCATGTATGAATATGTAATATAACTTGCTATCTTTACATGGGTGCCATCATATTGTCTGATCCTTTTTGGCTCATGGTCAGTAAAGGACTTTTATTCTATGCATTTAGTAGTATCATGCCGTGCCTTTGTTTGCCATGATAAGTTCCTTTAACATGTTGTTTGATAGCTCTAAACATTGCAACCTGATGTTAATTCTGCTGTTTGTGAACCTGATATTATTTGCAATCTTGCCATGTCATTTTGAGCATGTTCTCGTGATTTCTGGAGATAGTTCAGTGTTCATGTTTTGTAATGCTTTACCTCTAAATCATGCCCATGGATTTTTTTATCATGTTGAGGTGCTGTAGCATGTTGTTCTGATGCTTGCAATATGCCTAGTTGCTGTTTTGGACAGCATGTCCTTTAAACTTGTTTCATGTGAATGTGTTGCACCGTTGCTCCGTTTTGAGTGTGCTCTATATGAAACTTGCTTGTTTTTGCATGTAGTTTCATATTATCATGTTGCATCCTTGTTTTGAGGTGTTTGCTTGATGTTTGGGTGCATTTTGCATCAATGCCATGTTTAACTTGTTTTGCTCATATCTTCTAGGCCGTAGCTCCGAATTAAATGAACTTTATATGTAACTTGACTAGAATTTCGTGTAGATCATCATGGTGCATCTTAAATTGCTGTTTAACAACTTGAACATAAGTTTTATTCAGATCTGGACCAATTTCGAAATATGCATATGAGGACTTACCGGAATTGTCCTATGTTGCTTCCGGCCTCATTTAAACTTGCCTTGATGTGTTGTTCTTGTTTGCATCATCTCTTGCCATGAGTAGCCTCATCTAGCTTTGTCATGCATCATACTTGGTTGAGCATCATGTCTTGTATATGTGTGGTGTGTTTACTTTGTTGTGTGCTTCTTCTTGTTAGTTCCTGTTTCGTTGCGATCGTGAGGATTCGTTCGTCTACGCTTGGTTAAATCTTCATGGCTTCATCTTCTTCATGGAATCGTTCTTCTTCCTAGCGGGATTTCAGGCAAGATGACCGTCACCTTGGATCTCATTACTATCATTGATATGCTAGTTGCTTCGTTCTATCGCTATGCTGCGTTACCTATTACCTGTTTATTCAAGCCTCCCCAAATTGCCATGAACCTCTAACCTTTGACACCATTCCTAGCAAACCGTTGCTTGGCTATGTTACCGCTCTTGCTCAGCCCCTCTTATAGAGTTGCTAGTTGCGGTGAAGATGAAGATTGCTCCATGGTGGACAGGATTTTGTTGGGATATCACAATATCTCTTATATTATTAATGCATCTATATACTTGGTAAAGGGTGGAAGGCTCGGCCTTATGCCTGGTGTTTTGTTCCACTCTTGCCGCCCTAGTTTCCGTCATATCAGTATTATGTTTCCGGATTTTGCGTCCCTAACGCGGTTGGGTGATTTATGGGACCCCCTTGACAGTTCGCTTTGAATAAGACTCCTCCAGCAAGGCCCAACCTTGGTTTTACCATTTGCCTCACCACCACCTACATTTCCCTAGGGAGTAATTAACCCAAGGGTCATCTTTATTTAGCCCCCCGGGCCAATGCTTGTCTAAGTGTTGGTCCAAACTAGAGCACCGTGCGGGACCATCCCTTGGCAACTTGGGTTACGTCGGTTCCTCAGACGCTTTCGCTCATCCGGTGTGCCACGAGAACGAGATATATGCAGCTCCTATCGGGATTTGTCGGCACATCCGGGCGGCTTTGCTGGTCTTGTTTTATTACTGTCGAAATGTCTTGTAGCCGGGATTCCGAGACTGATCGGGTCTTCCCGGGAGAAGGAATATCCTTCGTTGATCGCGAGAGTTTATCATGGGCTAAGTTGGGACACCCTTGCAGGCTATAAACTTTCGAGAGCCGTGCCCGCGGTTATGTGGTAGATGGGAATTTGTTAATATCCGGTTGTAGTAAACTTGAAGTAAACTCTTCTAAAATACACCAACCGTGGTGCGTAACCGTGAATGTCTCTTTTCGGGGTTGATCGAGAGGAGAACACGGTTTACGGGTTATGTCGGCGTAAGTAGGAGTTCAGGATCACTTCTTGATCATTACTAGTTGACGACCGTTCCTTTGTTTCTCTTCTCGCTCTCTTTTGCGTATGTTAGCCACAATATATGCTTAGTCGCTGCTGCAACCTCACCACTTTATCCCTTCCTTTCCTACTTAAGCTTTGCTAGTCTTGATACCCATGGTAATGGGATTCTTTGAGTCCTCGTGGCTCATGATTACTACACCACCGATTGCAGTACAGGTTTGCGATGATCATGACGCGAGAGCGATGTTTGCTTACTTTGGAGTTCTTCTTCCGCTTCTTCTTGATCAGGGGATAGGTTCGGTCGGCAGCCTGGGCTAGCGAGGTGGATATTGTTTGAGTTTCGTTTATGTTTCATCCGTAGTCGGATGTTGATCTTGTATATGATGTTGATGTATTCTTGTGGCATTTGTGCCTTATGTATGTATCCCCACCTATTATGTAATGTTGATGTAATGATATCCACCTTGCAAAAGCGTTTCAATATGCGGGTCTATCCTTGATGGGACCGTCGAGTTCCTTTTGGATAGGGTCGCATATTGGGTGTGACACGTAGGCGCCCGCCTCGACAGCAAATAGGAAGGCGAGCTCGTCGACTTCCTCCATAAGAATTGGGATATCCTCGCATGGACACCCAAGGACATGTCGGGTATCCCGAGGAAGTACGCCGAGCACAAACTTCACGTCCGCAAGGACGCCAAGCCTGTCCGTCAACCTCTACGACGATTTTTCGAAGAGAACAGAAGAACCATCGGTGAAGAGGTCGCCAAGCTTTTGGCGGCCGGCTTCATAATGTAAGTGTTTCACCCCGAGTGGCTGGCCAATCCAGTCCTTGTCCTGAAGAAGAACAAGACCTGGCGCATGTGTATCGACTGCACCAGCCTCAACAAGGCATGTCCAAGGATCCGTTCGCCCTCCCGCGGATTGACCAAGTCATCGACTCGACTGCCGGGTGCGAGCTCCTATCCTTCCTGGACGCTTACTCCGGCTACCACTAGATCAAGCTGGACGCGGCCGACGCATTGAAGACGTCCTTCATCACGCCCTTTGGGGCGTATTGCTACATCACCATGTCGTTCGGCTTGAAGAACGCCGGCGCCACCTTCCAGCGCTGCATGCAAAAATGCCTACTGCCGCAACTCGGCCGCAATATCCACGTATACGTGGACGACATCATGGTGAAGACCAAGCAGCACCTCACGCTCCTCGACAATTTAAAGGAAACATTCGCCAACCTCCACGAATACAAGGTCAAGCTTAACCCGGAAAAATGCGTCTTCAGCGTCCCGGCCGGAAAGCTACTCGGCTTCCTCATCTCGGAACACGACATTGAGGTGATCCCGGAGAAGATCAAGGCCATCGAGCGCATGCGCAAGCCGGCTCGGCTGCGCGATGTCCAGAAGTTCACCGGATGCTTGGCCTCGGTCAGCCGGTTTCTAAGCCAGCTGGGCGAGAGGGCGCCACCCTGCATACCGATGAAGAAGACGAGCCCGTTCGAATGGAACGGCAAGGCAGACGAGGCCTTCCAGGACCTCAAGCGCATGCTCTCCACCGCACCAGTCCTGGCCGCGTCGACCGATAAGGAGCCGCTGTTTCTCTGGCCGGGTTGCCAAGTGGGCGATCCAGCTAGCCGGCCACACCATCCTCTACGAGCCCCGCACCACGATCAAGTCTCAAGCCCTAGCTGACTTCCTCGTCGACTGGACTGAGACCCAGTACTTGCCTCCGCCTCCCGACTCGACGGGTCCAAGATGCGACTTGGCTTGGGGGCCGGCATCGTACTGTCGTCCCCGAAGGGCGACCGGCTCCGCTACGCGCTCCAGATCCACTTTGCCGCCTCCAACAACGTCGCCGAGTATGAAGCCCTTGTGCACGGCCTCCGGCTTGCCAAGGAACTCGGCACCCGGCGCATCTTGTGCTACGGCAACTCGGACCTGGTGGTGCAGCAATGCTCCGGCGAATGGGACGCCCACGACTCCAACATGGCAAGCTACTGCTGTCTCGTCCAGAAGCTGTCCGGATCCTTCGAGGGCTGCGAGTTCCTCCATGTCCCGCGCGTGGAGAACGAAGCAGCCGACATGCTCGCGAAGATCGCCTCGTCACGACAAGCCATCCCGTCCGGCGTCTCCCTCGAGCACATGCGCAAGCCATCCGTCAAGCCATCGCCGGACTTCGAGTCCATCCACGTTCCAGACGACCCGGCCGCACCTCAACCCGGCCCGGGGACTGCTGAACCCGGCCCGGGGGCTGCTCAGCTCGACCCGGCCACCATCGTCCCGGACCCGGCCGTCGCCATCCCCGACCCGGGGGCTGCTCAACCCGGCTCGGGGGCTGCCGACTCGGAACCCACCCTGGTGGCCGCCTTCACCGTGGTTACGGCTCCATCTTGGGCCCTACCGATATCAGAATTTCTGGAGAAGGGGGTTCTCCCATGGACGAGACCGAAGCTCGGCAAGTTTAGTGCCGGGCATCCGCCTACAGCATCATCAACAACGAGCTTGTCAAGCGCAGCTCTACCGGCATGTTCCAGCGCTGCGTCGAGCAGGAACAGGGCATCGGCATCCCCCTCGACATACATCAGGGCGAGTGCGGGCACCACGCTGCGTCACGATCCCTGATGGCCAAGGCATGCCACCACGGTTTCTACTGGCCCATGGCCCTCCAAGGTGCCGAGTCGCTCGTCCTCAAGTGTGAGGGATGCGGCGCTCAAAGAACGCGACCAGCCACCAGCCGGCGTCAGCACTCCGCACCATACCGATCGCCTGGCCCTTCGCGGTCTAGGGACTCGACATGGTGGGACCCTTCAAAACCGCTCGAGGTGGCATGACGCACTTGCTGGTGGCAGTGGACAAATTCACCAAGTGGATCGTGGCAAGACCAATCAAGAAACTGGACGGGCCAACAGCCGTCCGGTTCATCAAGGACATAGCAGTGCGCTACGGCATGCCGAACAGCTTCATCACCGATAACAGCACCAACTTCGCCAAGGGCGCGCTCGAGCAATACTGCTCCGTCTCCGGCATCCGCCTCGACCTGGCCTCCGTTGCGCATCCGTAGTCCAACGGGAAAGGCGAGCGGGTCAATGGATTCATCCTATCTGGGGTCAAGCCGTGACTCGTCGAGCCACTCATCTGCTCACCCGGCAGCTGGCTTGACGAGTTGCCAGCCATTCTCTAGAGTCTACGCACCACGCCGAATCGGTCGACCGGGTTCACCCCGTTCTTCCTCGTCTACGGAGCCGAAGCCGTCATCCCAATCGATGCCAAGTTCGACTTGCCGCGCGTCGCGATGTACACCGAAGCCGAAGCCAGAGAAGCCTGCGAAGACGGCGTCGAACTGCTCGAAGAAGCACGCCTCTTGGCGCTCAGTCGCTCGGCCATTTACCAGCAAGGCCTGAGGCACTACCATAGCAAGAAGATCAAGCCCCTCGCGTTCCGCGAGGGCGACCTCGTCCACCGACTCGTCCAAGAGCGGCAGGCGGTACAAGTTGTCCCCTCCATGGGAGGGCCCATTCATCGTGAGCAGGGCCTTGCGCGACCGCAATGCCTACTACCTCATCGACGCACGCAAGTCAAGGAAGCGCAAGAAGGACACCGCCGGTGGAACGCGGAACTCCTCCGCCCGTTTTACAGTTAGCAGAACGAGCGTATGTATCGTCGCCTTTTGTAAATGCATGAAACTATGGGGTCCCCGAACGAGACTCGCACTACAAAAAAAAGACACATCTGTGACATTTTGGGCCGAACGAAATTTTTTTTCTATCATACATATGACACTTCTATGACGATAATTGTGACAAAACCCGATATCATCATAGATGTGGTGGGCTCCTACTTCTATGACAAAAATCATGATGTAAAATGGGATTTTCGTCTGGCGGGCCGGAGACGCAGCTGCATGACATTCTTTGGGCCATCCATGACGGAAAAACCGTGGTAGAAGCGAGGGCAGGAGTTGCCGATTACGGTGGGAGGTCGGGGCGGCGATGCGCTGCTTTCTCGTACACTTGCGTAGGCGTTTTAATCGAACCCGAGCGAGGCGTTGGGCTCTAATCGAACCCGGCGACAGACTGCAGTTACGCTACATCGAGCCCGGAAGCGATCGATCGATGGCTGTTAACTGAACCCGATCGAGCGATTCATTCATTGTTGCTGCCAACTGAAGCCGATCGATGCTGCCTCTGGGATGAACAGTGAGTGTTGCGAGGGGGGGTGGATGAACAGTGGGCGGTGGCGTTGCCTCTGGATGAACAGGACCCCATGGTGTGGAGGGCTGGATGAACAGTAGATGGTGGAGGGGTGGCCGTGGAGGGGTGGCTGAACAGGACCCCGTGGTGTGGAGGGCTGGATGAACAGTAGACGGTGGAGGGGTGCCCGTTGAGGGGTGGTTGAACAGTAGCCGGTGGAGTAGCACGCGGTGGAGGCTGGATAAACAGGAGCCCGTGGAGGCTAGAGGAGGTCGACGGTAGCCCGTGGAGGCTTGAGGAGGTCGACGATGGAGATGAACAGTATCCCGTGGAGTCCCGTTTTGTGGTACGCCACACCGCTCCCGATGAACAGGATCCCCGTTTCGACCGTAGGAGGTCCGTTTCGTCCGTTTTGCGGTACGCCACACCCCTCCCGATCAACAGGACCCCCGTTTCGACCATAGGAGGTCCGTTTCCTCCGTTTTGCGGTACGCCACACCCCTCCCGATCAACAAGACCCCCAGTTTTGACTATAGGAGGTCCGTTTCCTCCGTTTTGCGATACGCCACACCCCTCCCGATCAACAGGACCCCGTTCCGAACGTAGGAGGTCTGTTTCCTCCGTTGTGCGGTACGCCAGGCCTCGTTTCCATCGCCTGTTCCGTCCAAGCCGGTTGGCTCCCACGCTTTCCGTTGCCTCCCGATGAACACGACGCATTCCATCCCCTCCCCATGAAACGACACATTCCGTTGCCTCCCCTTGAACACGACGACGATGTTGTTTCTCCGTTCCGAACCAGCCATGTACACGAGCCCTGGCCATACGTATGCGCGAGTAGGCGTTCGAGACCCCGCCCGTATGTACACATATGTGGCCGTATTTTCTTTCTTGCACCCTGGCCGCTGTACGTACGTGTACATGCTACGTGCGTGCCTTTACTACGACAAGTGCGCGCCTCTACTACGACACGTGTGCGCCTCTACATCAACCAGTATGTACGTACACGTTCGCGACCAGGATGACAACGCTACGTACGCTTCGACCAGGTGGGTCCCGACTATCAGGCACTTCCTTTCCTGCGAAGATGTAGCTGGTGGGTCCCAGCTGTCAGGGGGGCGAATCGTTTTGTCTTTTTTGCCCGGACACAATTCCTTGCGTGCGAAGGTGTAGCTGGTGGGTCCCAGTAGTCAGGGGGGTGAATCGTTTTTTTTTGCCCGGACACACTTCCTTGTGTGCGAAGATGAAGCTGGTGGGTCCCAGCAGTCAGGGGGAAACGTTTTTTTCCGCGAAATACAGTGGCCCGTCCGGTGGGTCCCAGCTGTCAGGTGGAGGAATCATTATTTTCCGCGTAATAAGGAGGCACTTCCTTGATGCGGCCGTGGACCCAGCTGTCAGCCTCTCCACGTCCAGTCCACGGCCGACGGAAGTCGTTCCTTGACCATGTTGACCAGGCCGCGCTGAGAGCACCACGGCAGTGGACGACGGCGAGGCCTAGGAAGGGGATGACGCGGAGCCGGGAAAGACGCGCCAGTGGAAGCCCGCGCGGAGAGGAGAATACGAGGTTCACCGGTTCGGCTGCGGTGTGAGGCTGTCGTCGCCCAGGCTGGCGATGGTGGGAATAGTAGGGGTGGTGAGGCCTCCGGCGGACAGCCGGCCACGGGAGGCAGGAGCATGCGGCACGACCGGCGCTGCTGGGCGGCCGGAGCAAGAAGACCAGAGGTTGAAGAAGCACTACGGCCGTTGGATGGACATCGTACGGTCACTGGAGCTAGAATCGTTCATATTGACTAAGTTGACAAAGCCCTGCGTCCCCATCAACTTAGTTGGCCCACAAGTCATCCTCCCACTATGGTGGGTCCCAGCTAGCAGGGTGGGTATTCATTTTTTTTGTGCGTAATAAGGAGGCACTTCCTTGCGTGCAAAGATATAGCTGGTGGGTCCGACATGTCAGCGGGGGGAATGTTTTTTTCGCGAAATACAGAGGCCCTTCCGGTGGGTCCCAGCTGTCAGGTGGAGGAATCATTATTTTGCGCGTACAGTCCACGGCCAATGGATGCCGTTCGTTGACCACGTTGACCAGGCCGCGCCGAGAGCACCATGGCGGTGGACGACGGCGAGGCCTAGGAAGGGAAGGACACGAAGCCGGGGAAGACTCGGCAATGGTTGCCCACGCGGTGGGGAGTACGAGGGTTTACTGGTCCGGCTGCCATCGCCGGAAAATAACAAGAGGTGTGGGTGAGTTGAGGAATGGCCTGGCCAGCAATGAAGTAGGGTGGGGCGGTGCGGCCCGTGCGGTAGCACAGCCAGCCACGGGAGGCGGGAGCAGGCAGTCCCACCGGAGCTGGTTTGGGCGGCTGGAGGAAGAAGATCAGATATTGAAGAAGCAGCACGGTCGTTGGATTAACATCCAGCAGTCATCGCTATTAGCATCGTTGTGGACTAAGTTGACAAAGCCAAAGTACACGCCAACCTAGTAGACCCACAAGTCAGCCTCCAAATCTGTCCCAAACGACATACTGACCCGAAATTTCTAGCCAGATTCAAATTAATTTTAAATCTAAATATACCTTCATTTAAATTCAATGAAATTTTACCCACACAAAAACAATGAAATTTAAAATATCAAAATCCGAAAGAAAACAATATTTTGGAACTAATTGCCTGTTTGCTGTATTTTTTTCATTTTACAGCCCATTTATTATTACTTATAGCCCATTTCTTATTACTTATAGCCCATTTCTTATTACTTATAGCCCATTTTACGGGCAAAACGCATCCCTCCTCGTCTTGAAAGATTTACCAGCAGGCGTAGAAAAGCAAGTAGGCCTATGTTGGTTATTACGCAAAAAAAATAGCTGGCTAGCCATTTTTGAAAGGAAAAAACAAACTGGGTTGGTCATGTGCTAAACATATGAAAGAAAAGCCTGGGCTAGACGGGCCACAGCTCCCGCACAACCCAGTTGATACCCTTCTCCGTCCCCAAAAAACCAAATTACTGCGTGCTGCTGGGTCCCTACTGTCATCCTCACCATGCATAGTCATCTCCTTATTCCTCTCGGTTGTTGACCATGTTGACAACACCGGAGGGCGGCGCCGTGGCGAGTGAACCAAGGCGGAGGACGATGGTGAGGCCTCGGACGGGAACGAACAGGAGCCACGGAAGATCACAACCAGCCGTGGGAGGCGGGAGCAGGCGGTCCCACCGGTGCTGGTTTGGCTTTGGCGGCTCGAGGAAGAAGATACTGAAGAAACACGACGGATGTTGAATGTCAATCCAACGGTCAAGGTTGGCACAATCGTTTTTTGACTAAGCAGACACCAAGTAGCATACTTTTTTATATATATGAAGAAAACTGCGAGGAAAATGCGTTCGTCTGCCGTCCTCCTCACAGGGAACGTTCGCCACATAGGTGACTAGCACCCTTGGTTTTCAACCGAGAGGTCTTGGGTTCGAGTCCGAGGAACTCTCAATTTTATCCTCCTTCCTTCCTTGCAAATAAAAGGGAAAGAAAATCAAAGACTTGGGAAGGCGTACAGAACAAGCTAGTATACCAGTAAAGAGACGTTGACGAGTTTTAGAAAAAAGAAAGACGTGCTCCTGTAGCTGGTTCGAATCCAAACCTAGACTATGACTATATGTGGTGCTATGCTACTCTGCAAGTAATGAAACTGACATATCCAACGTTCACTTCTCCTCTTCTCTACTTACTCTGCCTAGCATCAGAAGCTCTAGCCGCAGCAACCATGTTCGCTGGCTGCTCATCCACCTGCTCTTAAGCAGGCAACAACCAGATATGCGCCAAGTCGCCACCCGTACCATCGCCTGTGGGTCTCACCACACCCCCGCCAGCACGCACACCTGTGGGTCCACCTGCTCATCGCAACCCACTGCCGTTGGTGTGGTGCCACTGCTGCAAATCACGCAGAGTCATACGTCGCGTCTCAACCACAATCCGCAACCCTGGCCGAGTCTTCTACAAATGCCCGAATCATGGGGTAATAATATGTTTAAGTGTTGTTCTGCTGCTTTCAGTTGCTGATTTTTTAATAGTTTGGTTGATGATCTTCCAATTTGATTCATGCAAAAAAGGGAAGATTCGTGTGATTTGTATTTCTGGGAAGTTGCTGATGTGGGGGAACGCAACTACGTTGATTATTTGGTTAGCCGAGGAATCCCAATACCAGCAGGTTGGGGTGTTGGACAAATGGCGAAGGAACGGCAGAAGAGGAAGATGCACGAGCGAAGGTTAAAGATGCAGTTCCTATGATCATGGCCAAGCAACAAATGTTGAACGGCCTTGACAAAGCAATGAGGAGATGAAAGAGCTTGTGAAGATACTAGGCAAAATCGATGTGCTCAGAGGATGATTGTCTCTTTATTTGCAGTGTATGTAGCACTCGTGATGTATTCTGGCTACGACATGAGCACTTTCTGAAACTAGTAATGAATGAAACACTGTGTAGCAGGATGGGCGTAGTGTTGTGAACATCTAATGATTTCTATTAACGGAAATCAGGGGTATCCTTTTGCTCATATAAATAAATAAATAGCAGAGGCCCTGTCGGATCAGCTTTGTTCTCATTCGAAGACGTCGAGCAAATTGCAGTCCAACAGCAAACTATGTCATCAAATTCAAGTTTCACAGCCAAATATGAGTACAAGTAAACACAAATGTCATCATGTTTTAGTTGTCATACAATCACCAAACACAAATCAGCATACATAACAAGTGATGTTCTCACAGCAAAATACTGAACAACATGTTCATCAGGTTTCAGTTATTATAGCAAACACAATTTCACATAGTAGATAAAAAACGTCTTCTCACAGGAAAATACGACAAAAGCAATGTAATCATCATCTGCAGCAGCAGCGTCAACATCTTCGCCATGTGTATCGATGCGAATCGTAATTCCCCACGGTGTCATCTTCTTCTTCGTCCTCAACGCCCCTCGAACGTTGGCTTATTCTTGATCAACTCTTGTATGTCCACAGACGACAGGCGATCTTTTCGCGGCGTCATTGACGTGATGGTTCTCAAAGATATTAGGAACATCTGTGTTATCTTGTACATCGTGAGCAGTCTAAGCATCATCTTGTTGTGCAACTTCATTAAAAGAATTCCTCTGCTCAAACCTTTGCAATACTCTCCAATCGTCGCTACGTGCAAATGTGTCTTCCAAGAAAAATATATGTGTTGCTCGATTTGCCAAAATAAAAGGCTCGTTGGTCTGGTACGCCGCCTTGACATTGATGGATTTGAAATAATCATCAGCTCTGGGTTTTGCGATCCTGGAAAACAGGTTATACCAATGACAGCACAACAGAACCACACACCGATGATCCTCGAAACTGGAGATATACTGCAACTGAACAATGTCTGTTATGTTAGCATACATTTCAGTTGTCTCTTTGTCATACGTATCCGTGCTCATGATGGCACTGTTTTGTGTCTTCCTGCCTTTGTCTCGTGCAAGCGTGTCGTAGCGCACATCTCCAGCAAGATTCATAATGTCTTACCCGAGTATCAGGACCCATTGCTAGTGAGTAAAGGGCATCATCAACTTCCTGCCCATCCTCCCGCATCTTCTTAACCTATGGTTAGAAAATAGACAAGCTGATCATCTTATGTACTCAATATATTAAAAAAACTGATAGTGCACTTCAAAACCTTACATGGTTCTTGAACCATTTCGCAAATCCTGCCATAACCAGTTTGTCAATGTTTCTTGGATTTTCCGGCGGTAACTCCTCTTTGTAGATGATGCACAACATAGTGATCACGTCAAACATCTAAATATATAAGAATGTGCTGCAAGTTTAGTAGATTACGATGTATAAGCTGCAGTACTACACTTACTTGATATAAGGTAGTATCTCAGGACAGTTATTCAACACATACCAAACTATTTTGTCCAAATCTTTAGGTTTGTCCTCTTGTCGACTCTTCCCTGTAACTCAAACAGAATAATCAAAAACATTGAGCCTGGGATTGTCTTCACCCACCTCTTTGCTAAGCTGATCAGTTGTTTCAATGTATTTTGAGCAGAATGTCAATGCTTCTGTAGCAATGTAGGCCTCTGCAATGGAACCCTCGGGTCTAGCTCTATTCCTAACATAGCCCTTGAAAGTGCCTAGCCACCTTTCAATAGGGTACATCCATCCATACTGTACTGGACCTCTAAGTAGTGCCTCATCAGGTGGATGAACAACCAAATGCACCATCACATCAAAGAAGGCTGGAGGATATATCTTCTCAATGTCGCATAGGATAGTTGGTATCTTGTCTCTAAGACGCTCCAAAGCATCTATCCTGATATTTCTACTGCAGAGTTCCCAGAAGAATTGTCCCAACTCGCAATCGCTCTGTATAAGTCGTATGCCCAATCCTCTAAGGATAACAGGTAAAACCCTTTGAAGTAGGACGTGGCAGGTCATGAGTTTTCAACCCTTGTACCTTGTTTCCATCTCAGACCGACTCTCCTTTCGGGGTTGGAAGCAAATCCATGTGGGAATCTCACACGTGACAGGACCTCACAGAATTCTTTTCTTTTTACCTTGTCCAAGACGTACACAGCTGGTGCCATATCCCGTGGTTTACCTTCATCTTGCACCTGCAAATCCTTTCTGATACCCAGGTGTGTCAAATCAATCCTAGATTTTAAGGTATCGATAATCCTTCGTCTTGCCTTCAGTGTTAAGAAGTGTGCCGATAATGCTGTGACATATATTTTTCTCGATGTGCATCACATCAAGATTATGCCGCAGAGCCAAATCTTTCCAATACTCCAAGTCCCACAAAGTGGACCTGCGGGTAAACAATAATCTCTCTTCTACCATGCCATGCTTCCTTTTCTCGCTACCATTACCAGGATGGTTTCCTGGTGTAATATGCCTGACCTTCTCTAATTCCACTTGCAACTCATCGGCAGTGAGCCTCTTTGGCGCATCATGATTTTCATGCTTTGCATTGAACACATGTCTTCGGTATTTTCTAGGATGCAGCTTGTCCTTGGCAAGGAAACGGTGGTGTACAATGTAATAGATCTTGCTAAGTATTGCGTATGACAATGATTCTGTCACAGTAACACATGCATTATAACCATGTGTCGCTCATACGACATAGTGCCCAAAGCCGGATAATCATGGATGCACCAAATTACAACAAAGACACGTAAATAAATTAGCTGGTGGGCTGCTATATAGGTCTCGAGTGAGAACACCCTTCCATAGCTATTGAAGTTCCTCCACAAGAGGCTCCATGAACAAATCAAAATCCTTTCCAGGACTTTTTGGACCGTGGATGAGCAAGGCCATCATGTAGTTTGATTCTTTGGTGCAGACATTTGGAGGCATGTTGTAAGGGATAACAAGCACTGGCCACATGCTATATGTGGCGCCCTGGTGGCCAAATGGGTTAAATCCATCTGAAGCTAAGCCAAGTCTAATGTTTCTCGGGTCAGCAGCAAACTCTTTGTGTTTATCATTGAAGCTTTTCCACTCACTACCATGAGATAGATGGCTACTCCTGGTTCCTAGAATTCCACAGTACATCCTCTCTTGTTTCAGCATCATGAAACAACTTCTGCAATCTTGGTGTAATTGGAAAATGTCTCAGAACATTATGAGGAATCCTCTTCATAGCATCGCCATCTTTCCATCTTGATGATTTGCATTTCGGGCATTCACTTAAGTTGGCATAATCCTTCCTAATGTAACACAATTATTCTTACAAACATGGATCATATCATATCCAATTCCAACTGCACGAAGGAAATTCTTCGTTTTACTGTAGGTGTGTGGCAGCTCAATCGCATCAAATGATTTGTTGGTCATCCGCTCAGATGTCTTCACATGAAGAAAGGTGACCATAGCTGAGAATACTGACAGCTTATTTCCTGGGGTGACAACAACGTTGCATTGTTCCAACATGCAGGCCCACCGTTTTTCTTCTGCAGGTGAAAGTTCACGGAATGCACGAGAATTTCATAGCATTGTGTCAATGTTGGTCAAACTCACTGGCTCCGCCACCACCACCTCCTCCTCCTCTTCCACCTGAGCATCAGGCAGATCAAGATGGTGATCTGCTGCTTCCACGTAGTCAATAACATTGACGTTCACAGCTTCACCATGATGAACCCACCTAGTATATGTGACCAACATCCCATACAAGTGTAGATGATTCTGCACAGTTGACTAGGGTCTTGTAACTGAATTCATACAACTGCTACACGGGCAGAGCACATCTGATTTCGGACCACCATACTCAGCTATGATAAAGTTCATGAAGTTTTCAACCACCTCAACATATGCAGCGGAGAATCTTCGAGCAGAAGTTATCCAAGTCATGTCCATCTGTTAGACATACAAATTAGTTCTTCTACTAGATATTACAGGAAAAACATATATGCTTTTTTATGAAGTCCAGAAAAAAATACCTAGGTCGATGTCTAAAGCTATGGCAAGATATTTGGACGAGCAGATCTAAGTAACAAAATATATGTAAAGCTAATTCAGCAAACAGATTTGAGTGCTAAATTATGGCAGGCTATTTCAAAGATCAATGAGGCCGAGCACACAGCCATCGAACTATCGAAGGCCATCGCAGCAACAAAGATCGAGTATAAACGGTGTAGAGCTATTTCACCTAATAGATTGGCTACTAGACCATGGCAATCCACGTCACAATAAATATATGGCAGGATATTTTAGCAACTAATCGGCCTTGGCATGCCATCTCAGCTAAGCTGATTGAGTGCGAGCAGGGCAAGGAAGTTTCTCAAGCGAGCATATTGACGATAAACTACTTCGCAACAAAGTGAGATTAACAGCGTCTATCAGCTAACATTCAGCGCTACACCGGCATGAACGGGGCCTCAGTCTAGAATTCGCGTACCGTGGGAGAAGCTGACCGCCGTGCGTATCCACACGAACGTCCCCAGCGGTGGCGGCGCTGACCGCCGTGTGCCTCCACAAGAACGTAGCCAGAGGTGGCGGCGCGGCTAGAGGACGGCAGTCTACGAGAGCGTACTGTGGGAGCGGGAGGATCGCCGTGCGTCCCCTCGGGAACCGCGGCGCCGACGTATTGGCGCGGCGGGGAGGGCAGCTTTGGCGGAGCGAATGGAGTGGAGGGGGGACGGGGGGAGGGGGTTTGGGGAATATTTGGCCGAAGGGCGGTTGAATCGGATTTCGGGGGAATTTTTGTCTGTGTGGGGGGGGGGAGGATTTTCGCGTGGTGGGCGGGGGGAGTTTGGCGCATGGTCGGTTTCTCCAAGTGCAGTCCCACGTGTCAGTGAAGAGGCAAGCCGAAGCGCTTTCCGTTTGCGTGAGCCGTGTGCAGCACCGAACGTGTGTGGGGTGCAATGCGACCGCGACAGGAATGCTGTGAGTGTACCGCCTTTTTTCCTTTCAAACTAGGTGCTTCGCCCCCTCAAAAAAAAATTTGCTTTGCGCGATCCATCGATACTACTACTAGTAATCCGGTAATCCCGACTAAAACGGCGCGGCCGGGTCTTTCTCCGCGCGATATGCTGGGAGGTTGGCCTAGTTGGGTTTTTTAGATTTTTCTCGGTTCAATAAAAAGCAGAGTTGGTGATGATGGTGTGCCTGTCATCCTGCAATATAGACCGTCCGATCTATATCTAACGGATAGGAAGGAAACTATGACAATTTACCCGCACTCCTCTCCACATTTGCAGATAAGGCTTTCCCTCGTTCATCCTTTTTCTCCCACAAGATCTTGATCTTCCGTGCAACGCATGGGCATCTTGCTAGTACTCCTACAATATGTATATTATTGTGAAAGTTCATATACACCGGCCGAGATTAATGCAAACACGGCAGATTTTCATTACATTTCGAACTTTTATAGGACAGAAAAATAAAAGAAACCAGACCCTAAACCTATTCTACGGCGGCGACCGACGTCCTCCATCTGCGATCTCTATGTACGGGGGCGGGGTTAAAGACCCGTGAAGTGAAGGTGCGGTCTCCGGCGAGGAAGAGTAGAACACGGGATACGGACCAGCCAGTTGGCACACGATGCCTCGCCGCTTCCCATGCCCTACTCATCCTCGGAGGAGTGCCCGACTCGGCGGTGCCGGACGTTGACGGCGGCAAGTAGGACGCGTGGTCGACGCGGTGCTCCCATCGCTCGCTGCCAGCGTGGTTACCGCCAGCGGTCGCGCGTTCGCGTCCGGCTATGCCGCTATTGCGTCGCGAGAGGCGACTTGAGCGAGGGCGGCGACCTCGAGCTTCATCCTCAAGACAAGCTCTCCTGCAGAGCATTCGTACGGCGGTCATGGCGGATGTGGTGCCGTAGGAGGACGGCGCGCTATGGTGTGGAGGTTAGCTGGGCGTTGCCGCTTTAAGTAGCGCATTCGGTGAGGCCAAGCGTCTGGTGCGTCATTAAGTCGTCGGAGTTGGTTCCTCGCACCGAGCCTCTTAACGACGACATACGAACGGACGGCATGAATGCGGGCAGCTGGCGCCGGCTGGGAACGCACCGCGCGACGGCGCGAGGGACGAGGGCTTTGGTGTGCCAGGGTAGTCAGCTGCGGTCGTGGCAACGTTGGAGATGCCCTTTGCTCAAATGCGATCCCCGCATGTCATTGAAAAAGCAAGACGACCCGGCATGGTCTCAGGTCCAGAGGATGCAGTTGGCCATGCTACACCACTCCGCGGACGCGTCGCGGCGCCCCATGCGTCCTCGACGAGCCGGGTGTTGGGGTGTGTTTGGATTGTGGCCAAAGTGCACCTTACCAAAATTTTGGTCATGACCCAACGATTGGTCTTTGTTTGGATGGTTGCCATTTTTTGGGCATGCCAATGAACTCTAGCCAACTCTAGTTCATTTTTCTTGCCAATGTCGTCCAAATCATGGGCAACCAAGACCTCAACCAAAATTTTGGTCATGACCCGAAGATTGGTCTTTGTTTGGATGGTTGCCATTTCTTTGGCATGCCAATGAACTCTAGCCAACTCTAGTTCATTTTTCTTGCCAATGTCGGCCAAATCATGGGCAACCAATACCTCAACCAAAATTTTGGTCATGACCCAAAGATTGGTCTTTGTTTGGATGGTTGCCATTTCTTTGGCATGCCAATGAACTCTAGCCAACTCTAGTTCATTTTTCTTGCTAATGTCGGCCAAATCATGGGCAACCAATACCTCAACCAAATTTTTGGATACCCAATGCTTTGATAGGGCAACCTTGGGCACAAACCAAACATACCGTTGGTCGTGCCACAGCACTAACGCCACCCTCGGCACACTGAAACCGACCGTGTCTAGCGACGATATGAGCATGTCGCTCACCGCGGTCGCCGTGTCCAGAGGCGGTGCTGGAGCTGCGCCCCGTTGTTGGCCCCAACGACCCACATGAACGGTTGTCAGTGGCAAGGAGATTGTGGGCCAGCTCCTCCATTGGACTAGTCTGCGCTACATCGTCCCGACGGGTGTGCCCCACATGTCGGTTTCCCTGTTTTCCCGGCCATATTTAAGCGTCAGTGGTCCGCGTTGCGCATTAGGCCTTTCACTATGTAGGCCAAGCGAGACAACTTATTGTTTATTTGAGCCGTTCAAGTGTAATCATGTGGCGTTTGCTTATTTCTCATTCCTCTCCAACCCTCTTCTCCATCGATCATGTCGCCTCCATGAAGTTCATCCTCCCGCATGCCTCATTTGAACATTTCACGAGTATCATTCGCATGTACCCACCCTAGTCCTCTTTCAATAGATCTCCGGACCCGAGATGAAATCGAGAGGGAACGAGTGGGGGCACGTGATACCTAAGGCGGATTCAAAATTTTGAACCGGTGATCATAGCATCCGCAAATCATATATAAAGGGTATTCAATGCTCGTTTCATTTTTTGAACGTACAATATACTCCCTCTTATCCTTTCTAGTTTACATATAAGTTTTATGTGTAGTCAAAGTATCTCTACTATGATAAAAAAGGTATCAACATTCAACAACGCCCAATCAATATTGTTAGATTCGTACGTACTCCTAGGTTTGTACTCGAGATGGTTTCCAATTTGACTATTGACAAGATTAATAGTACATCAGATGTATAATGTGAAAATTATATCATTGGAAACTCCTTTCACATACGAAATTGACCGTATGCTTTGTATAAGTTGCATGTCATATATTATTACTCTAACATTTGGTCAAAGTTAGCCTCAAAAACGCATTAGACCCTGTATGCTTTGTGTAAGTTGCATGTCATATATTATTACTCTAACATTTGTGTAAGTTGCATGTCATATATTATTACTCTAACATTTGGTCAAAGTAGTATAGTGGAAGTGGATCCTCTGACGTAGGTATCCCTGCCTTACCCTCCCTTTCGGCCACTTACTGGCGGACCCCATGCTTTCTAGGCCCCGCATGTTAGTTACTCAATGGGTTCGGCCACGTCAGGGGATCCTCATCCATAGTATACTCCCCTTGTTTTTATTTACTCCGCATAAAATGGAGGGAGTGGTGGTATAATAAATGACGCGGGCGGGGGAGGGGGAGGAACGTCGGTTTGCTCTCAATTGCGGTCCCACAAGCGAGCGAAAATGCAAGACGAAGCGTGTTCCATTCGATGAGCGACGTGGAGGGTCCAGCATGCCGGGCGGCAACGCGAATGCGACAAGAGCGATGTACAGTCAAAACCGATTGACCGGTCGTCACCGGAACCACTATTCACACAAGAACCTTCGCTACTCGGCCTACGCCAGCCACTGCCCTAAAACCACACCAAATCTCCAGCCCATCCCCCCACCTTTCGATCCCCTAGCCCGTATCAAGCATCCCCTAGTTTGCCGGAAAGCCATGTGCGCCGCAAGATCACTTACTACAAGATGTTGACGCCGGAGCGCCGCGCAGAAATCGCGGCGGCGGTCGGCGCCACAGACCTCCGTTCCCAAGCTCGCTTTGCGCCGGGCCAATCCCCGAGTTCTCTGGAGCCAAGCTACGAGGAGGAGGAAGCCGATCCAATGTTCACTGCGGAGATCGTGGTGCAGAAGGCCCCCGATGGGTATGAGACGATGGACGTCGACTTCGTGCCGGCGTCCGAGTCCCCCATGGTGCAGGCGGACCAGCGGTTCAACATGGCGATACTAAAGGAGGACCGGGAGGCAGAGGCTCAACTCGACCCGGAGCGTGTGCATGCCACTGCCATCGAGGCTCTCGTGCAGGTGGAACCGGATGTCGTGGATGTGAGTCGGGCGGTGGACGCTCAACTTGAGGCAGAGCGCCTGGATGCTGCTGCCATCGAGGCCCTCCTGCAGGCGGAACCGGATGTCCTGGATATGAACCGGGTGGTAGAGGCTCGACTCGACGCAGAGCGCGCGGATGCCGCTCTCATCGACGCCCTCCTGCAGGCGGAACCGGACGTCCTGGACTTGAACCGGGCGGCGGAGGCTCGACTCGACGCGGAGCGCACGGATGCCGCTGCCATGGAGGCCCTCCCGCAGGCGGAACCGGACGTCCTCGACTTGAACCGGGTTGTGCTCTCGTCCGTGCAGAGTGCCCAGACGCTCCGCTTGAACAAGTAGCCGGAGGCCGAGGACAACCACGCAGTGCGGAGACACACGTCCGGTTGGTTCAAGGCCGGCAGCCAAAGACGACGAGGTCATCTCTTTCTGCGAGCAGTGCTAGTTTTTCTTTATGTTGTTGTTTTTATGGATCTTTTGCTGTGTAAAAATATACTACATTTTTTATGCAAGTCGCCTGACTTGGGTCAGTCTACCATTTCAGGCGGTTGGATGAATATCCTACGTCTCCTAACCCTTCTTTCCTTCTTCCTCACCTCTTCTTCTTCCCCAACAGACCACCGCACGGGCCATACGGATACTCCCCAACATGCGGTTGGATAAACATACTCTATGAACGAAAATTATGTGTCAGCGATAGGATGGCTGAGTTTGGTTTGTTCACATGCGACAGCACGTGTCAGTGAGGATGTGTTCCCTTGTTTGGGTTTGTGGCGTGCAGGAGCGACTGTGTGAGGGTGCGGTGCGACCGCGGCGTGCAGGAGTGACCGTGTGAGGGTGCGGTGCAACCGCGACAGCCATGCGCAAGTGTACCTCCTTCTCATTTTGAAAACTTTAGCCAAGCTTGGCAAAAATGTGTGGCGAAGTTTGGCAATGCAAGGCCTAGACCCAAACAGGATAAGTACATACGTACTAGGAGTACTAGTTTTAAAAAATAAAGGCGGGGGGTTTTCCTTCGCGGGATTTAATCGATACAAATCCTCATTTCACGCGTCAAGTAATGCGTATTTTTTTCTCGAAAGACCAAAGAGCTAACCATCTCACTCCTCGTCGCTTGATTAATGCAGCGCCATGCAAACCAACCTTCTCACTTCCGCTTGCATGCAGGGGATATTAATGTCCTTGGTTGCTAACCCCATCAATTTTGCCTCGATTAGTGTTAGTGGCCCTTTGCAAATTGTAATTTTGATATACTGGCCTTGTGTACAAAAAAATTGAGGTAGTAACTATATTTGACTTCCTTCCCCATTGCGGTGACGTTGACGATATTTTTTTGTGGTTTGGCGAATTGCGTTCGACAGAGAACACCATTGAGGGAGACCATTGAGGTTTTATTATTTTCGGAGGATGTTGTCCTGGCGGTTTGCTAACATGCGGTCCCACGTGTCAGTGCTTTACCAAGCCGATCCACGTCCCACATGAGGCAGAACAACGGCAGAAGCAACACGTGGTTAAGCTGAAGAAGATGAGGGAGAAGCGGATTCAAAGAACGAGTGAAATGATGGTTGCTTCGTCCCTCCAACTTCTTTTTTTAGCATTATTACTTCGTCCCTCCAACTTAACTACGGGAAAGGTGCAGATTTATGATTTGACGCCTCATTGCTCATTACTATGTCGGCGCCATGACTAGGGTGCTTCACCCCGGCTGCTCTGCACTGTATTCCGGTATGGCACGTGGACCCGGTAGCTTGATGTCCCACATGTCGGCGAAAGGGACTAGAAGATTTATGAAAGCGAGCCCTACACTCTTACGACGGAGGAGTAGACGACACGACGGCCCAGTGAACTGTCACTTGTACTGTATAGTACTATAGTTTTGTTGTTTCGCACGATCCATCAATACAAACCCGATTAAACATGAAAGGGCGGGATTTTTCCTGCGCGGCAGATGATACTGCTACATCTTGAGCTTGCGTTGGTTTTCCCCGAAGAGGAGATGATGATGCAGCAAAGTAGCGTAAGTATTTCCCTCAGTTTTTGAGAACCAAGGTATCAATCCAGTAGGAGGCCACGCACAAGTCCCTCGTACCTGCACAAAACGATAGCTCCTCGCAACCAACGCGATTAGGGGGTGTCAATCCCTTCACGGTCACTTACGAGAGTGAGATCCGATAGAGATGATAAATAATATTTTTGGTATTTTTGGTATAGAGATGCAAAGTGAAAAGTAAAAGGCAAAGTAAAAACAAAGCAAGTATTAAAGTGATGGAGATTGATATGATGAGAATAGACCCGGGGGCCATAGGTTTCACTAGTGGCTTCTCTCGAGAGCATAAGTATTCTACGGTGGGTGAACAAATTACTGTTGAGAAATTGACAGAATTGAGCATAGTTATGAGTATATCTAGGTATGATCATGTATATAGGCATCACGTCTGAGACAAGTAGACCGAAATGATTCTGCATGTACTACTATTACTCCACTCATCGACCGCTATCTAGCATGCATCTAGAGTATTAAGTTAAAAACAGAGTAACGCCTTAAGCAAGATGACATGATGTAGAGGGATAAATTCATGCAATATGATAAAACCCCATCTTGTTATCCTCGATGGCAACAATACAATACGTGCCTTGCTGCCCCTTCTGTCACTGGGAAAGGAAACCGCAAGATTGAAGCCAAAGCTAAACACTTCTCCCATTGCAAGAACTAAAAATCTAGTTGGCCAAACCAAACGGATAATTCGAAGAGACTTGCAAAGATAACCAATCATACATAAAATAATTCAGAGAAGATTCAACTATTATTCATAGATAAGCTGGATCATAAACCCACAATTCATCGATCTCAACAAACACACCGCAAAAATAAGATTACATCGAATAGATCTCCACGAGAGAGGGGGAGAGCATTGTATTGAGATCCAAAAGAGAGAAGAAGCCATCTAGCTACTAGCTATGGACCCGAAGGTCTGAAGTAAACTACTCACACTTCATCGGAGAGGCTATGGTGTTGATGTAGAAGCCCTCCGTGGTGGATGCCCCCTCCGGCGGAGCTCCGGAACAGGCCCCAAGATGGGATATCGTGGATACAGGAAGTTGCGGCGGTGGAATTAGGTTTTTGGCTCCGTATATGATCGTTTGGGGGTACGTAGGTATATATAGGAGGAAGGAGTACGTCGGTGGAGCAACAGGGGGCCCACGAGGCAGGGGGCGCGCCCTAGGGGGGCGCCCCCCACCCTCGTGACCGCCTCCATTGTTCCTTGGCGTAGGGTCCAAGTCTCCTGGATCACGTTCGGTGAGAAAATCACGTTTCCGAAGGTTTCATTCCGTTTGGACTCCGTTTGATATCCCGTTTCTTCGAACACCGAAATAGGCAAAAACAGCAATTCCGGGTTGGGCCTCCGGTTAATAGGTTAGTCCCAAAAATAATATAAAAGTGGAAAATAAAGCCCAATATAGTCCAAAATAGTAGATAAAGTAGCATGGAGCAATCAAAACTTATAGATACGTTGGAGACGTATCAGGCATCCCCAAGCTTAATTCCTGCTCGTCCTCGAGTAGGTAAATGATAAAAAGAGAATTTTTGATGCGGAGTGATACTTTGGCATAATTTCAATGTAAATCCTCTTAATTGTGGTATGAATATTCAGAACCGAAAGATTCAAGAAAAAAGTCCATATTGACATGAAAATAATAATACTTCAAGCATACTAACTAAGCAATTATGTCTTCTCAAAATAACATGGCCAAAGAAAGTTATCCCTACAAAATCATATAGTCCGGCTATGCTCCATCTTCCCCACACAAAATATTTAAATCATGCACAACCCCGATGACAAGCCAAGCAATTGTTTCATACTTTAACATTTTCAAAACTTTTTCAATCTTCACGCAATACATGAGCGTGAGCCATGGATATAGCACTATATGTGGAATATAATGGTGGTTGTGGAGAAGACGAAAAGAAGGAAGATAGTCTCACATCAACTAGGCGTATCAACGGGCTATGGAGATGCCCATCAATATATATCAATGTGAATGATTAGGGATTGCCATGCAACGGATGCACTAGAGATATAAGTATATGAAAGCTCAACAAAAGAAACTAAGTGGGTGTGCATCCAACTCGCTTGCTCACGAAGACCTAGGGCATTTGAGGAAGCCCATCATTGGAATATACAAGCCAAGTTCTATAATGAAAAATTCCCACTAGTATATGAAAGTGACAAAATGAGAGACTCTCTATCATGAAGATCTTGGTGCTACTTTGAAGCACAAGTGTGGTAAAAGGATAGTAACATTGTCCCTTCTCTCTTTTTCTCTCATTTTTTTCTTTTTTATTTGGGCCTTTTCTCTCTTTTTTTATGGCCTCTTTATTTATTTATTTTTTATTTTTTCGTCCGGAGTCTCATCCCGACTTATGGGAGAATCATAGTCTCCATCATCCTTTCCTCACTTGGGACAATGCTCTAATAATGATGATCATCACACTTTTATTTTTCTTACAACTCAACAATTACAACTCGATACTTAGAACAAAGTATGACTCTATATGAATGCCTCCGGCGGTGTACCAGGATATGCAATGAATCATGAGTGACATGTATGAAAGAATTATGAACGGTGGCTTTGACACAAATACGATGTCAACTACATGATCATGCTAGCAATATGACAATGATGGAGCGTGTCATAATAAACGGAACGGTGGAAAGTTGCATGGCAATATATCTCGGAATGGCTATGGAAATGCCATGATAGGTAGGTATGGTGGCTGTTTTGAGGAAGATATATGGTGGGTGTATGATACCGGCGAAAAGTGCGCGTTATTAGAGAGGCTAGCAATGGTGGAAGGATGGGGAAAAAGTGCATATAATCCATGGTCTCAACATTAGTCATAAAGAACTCATATACTTATTGCAAAAATCTAGAAGTTATCAAAGCAAAGTATTACGCGCATGCTCCTAGGTGGATAGATTGGTAGGAAAAGACCATCGCTCGTCCCCGACCGCCACTCATAAGGAAGACAATCAATAAATAAATCATGATCCGAGTTCATCACATAACGGTTCACCATACGTGCATGCTACGGGAATCACAAACTTCAACACAAGTATTCTTTAAGTTCACAACTACTCAACTAGCATGACTCTAATATCACCATCTTCATATCTCAAAACAATTATCAAGAATCAAACTTTTCGTAGTATTCTACGCACTCAAAAGAAAGTTTCACATATCTTGAATACCAAGTATATTAACATTAAGCAAATTACCATGCTATTAACGACTCTCAAAATAATCTAAGTGAAGCATGAGAGATCAATAGTTTCTTTAAAACAAATCCACCACCATTCTCTAAAAGATCTAAGTGAAGCACTAGAGCAAAAATTATCACGCTCAAAAGATATAAGTGAAGCACTATGAGCAAAACTATCAAGCTCAAAAGATATAAGTGAAGCACAAGGAGTATTCTATCAAATTCCAATTCATGTATGGCTCTCTCAAAAGGTGTGTACAGCAAGGATTATTTTGGTAAAATAACAAGCAAAGACGCAAATAATACAAGACGCTCCAAGCAAAACACATATCATGTGGTGAATAAAAATATAGCTCCAAGTAAATTACTGATGGAAGTGGACGAAAGAGGGGATGCCTTCCAGGGCATCCCCAAGCTTTGACTTTTTAATGTCCTTGGATTATCTTGGGGGTGCCATGGGAATCCCCAAGCTTAGGCTCTTTCCACTCCTTGTTCCATAATCCATCAAAAGAATTTACCCAAAACTTGAAAACTTCACAACACAAAACTCAATAGAAATCTCGTGAGCTCCGTTAGAGAAAGAAAACAAAAGACTACTTTAAGATACTGTAATGAACTCATTATTTATTTATATTGGTGTTAAACCTACTGTATTCCAACTTCTCTATGGATTATAAACTATTTTACTAGTCATAGATTCATCAAAATAAGCAAACAACACACGAAAAACAGAATCTGTCAAAAACAAAACAGTCTGTAGTAATCTGTAACTAACGCAAACTTATGGAACTCCAAAAAATCTACCAAAATTAGACGAGTTAGAAATTTTGTTTATTGATCAGCATCAATTGGAATCAGTATTTTATCACGTTCTGGTGATTTTCAATAATTCGGGCACTGAGCACAAAGTTTCTGGAAATTACAGCAAGATCAAATAACTATTATCCAAGAAGATCCAATAGGTCTAGCTTGGCACAAACACTAACTAAAACACAAAACCACATCTAAACAGAGGCTAGATGGATTATTTATTCCTAAACAGAAACAAAAACAAAAAAACTAAAAATAAAATTGGGTTGCCTCCCAACAAGCGCTATCGTTTAACGCCCCTAGCTAGGCATAAAAGCAAGGATAGATCTAAGTGGTGTCGTAGTAATAAGATAAATCGGTGAAAATCATTTCATATTCTCTATGTTCGGCAGAAATTTTTCTTTGAGGCAAGAAAAAGTAATCAAAAGGGCTAAATTTAATAGGACAAAAGTCCCCAAGATCAATTTTAGGAGGTATAGGTTCCTCTTTCGGCCCTTCGTATTGCACAACCAATTCATCATTATAAGCGTTCTTTTTGACAAAACTTGGTGAGCCTATACTCAAGAGAGCATCCTAGCTCATTGTTTCGAATAGCCAAATCATCATTAAGCTCAGAGATTCTATCAATTAAAATATTGGTAGGCACTTTTTTTCTAAGATTTTCATTGAAAGCAACATAGTCGATAGATTGAAAACGCATTATTTCGTCTTGATCAAAAAGGATAGATTCTATGGGAGGACGGCCATCGTCCACCCTATAATGCGCAAAGATTTCTTTGGCTTCTTTTATTATAAATCTGAATTCATGAGCCAAAAAGATAGTAGCGGCACGCTTAATGAGGAGTGTTCAATATTAGAAAATTCTAGGAAAATTCTTTGTATAGAAGGGTGCATATGCATAAATTGCCTTTCAAGTTCAACGATAAGCATGGCAATAGCGTCCGCAAGGCTACTAGTTCTATGAAGAATAGAACCACCCATAGAGGGTAAAGCACCAGCACAAGTAAAGAAATCTTGAATAACTCCTTTTTCCAATAATATTACCACTACCGATTCGAAATCTTTTTGTATGATTTGTAGGGGATTCTTCAGCAGGAGCTTCAGAATTTTCCATGATATTATTATCACCCATATCGGCAATAATTTCCCCAATTTCAGACATAACGACAAGCAAGAAAACGAGCAAACAAGCGGACGAGGAGAAGGCAACGGGAAGGAGAGGAGGAGATTGGGAAAGAGAGGGCGAATAAAACGGCAAGGGTGAAATGGGGGAGAGGAAAACGAGAGGCAAATGGAAAATAATGTAATGCGAGAGATAGGGATTGTGATGGGTACTTGGTATGGTTGACTTTTGTGTAGACTCCCCGGCAACGGCGCCAGAAATCCTTCTTGACACGTCTTGAGCTTGCGTTGGTTTTCCCCGAAGAGGAGAGGATGATGCAGCAAAGTAGCGTAAGTATTTCCCTCAGTTTTTGAGAACCAAGGTATCAATCCAGTAGGAGGCCACGCACAAGTCCCTCGTACCTGCACAAAATGATAGCTCCTCGCAACCAACGCGATTAGGGGTTGTCAATCCCTTCATGGTCACTTACGAGAGTGAGATCTGATAGAGATGATAAATAATATTTTTGGTATTTTTGGTATAGAGATGCAAAGTGAAAAGTAAAAGGCAAAGTAAAAACAAAGCAAGTATTAAAGTGATGGAGATTGATATGATGAGAATAGACCCGGGGGGGCATAGATTTCACTAGTGGCTTCTCTCAAGAGCATAAGTATTCTACGGTGGGTGAACAAATTACTGTTGACCAATTGACAGAATTGAACATAGTTATGAGTATATCTAGGTATGATCATGTATATAGGCATCACGTCTGAGACAAGTAGACCAAACGATTCTCAAGCATCTACTACTATTACTCCACTCATCGACCGCTATCCAAAGATGCATCTAGAGTATTAAGTTAAAAACAGAGTAACGCCTTAAGCAAGATGACATGATGTAGAGGGATAAATTCATTCAATATGATAAAACCCCATCTTGTTATCCTCGATGACAACAATACAATACGTGCCTTGCTGCCCCTTCACATCCGGGAAAGGACACCGCAAGATTGAACCCAAAGCTAAACACTTCTCCCATTGCAAGAACTACCAATCTAGTTGGCCAAACCAAATGGATAATTCAAGAGACTTGCAAAGATAACCAATCATACATAAAAGAATTCAGAGAAGATTCAAATATTATTCATAGATAATCTGGATCATAAACCCACAATTCATCGGTCTCAACAAACACACCGCAAAAAGAAGATTACATCGAATAGATCTCCACGAGAGAGGGGGAGAGCATTGTATTGAGATCCAAAAACAGAGAAGAAAACATCTAGCTACTAGCTATGGACCCGAAGGTCTGAAGTAAACTACTCACTCTTCATCGGAGAGGCTATGGTGTTGATGTAGAAGCCCTCCGTGGTGGATGCCCCCTACGGCGGAGCTCCGGAACAGGCCCCAAGATGGGATCTCGTGGATACAAGAAGTTGCGGTGGTGGAATTAGGTTTTTGGCTCCGTATATGATCGTTTGGGGGTACGTAGGTATATATAGGAGGAAGGAGTACGTCGGTGGAGCAACTGGGGGCCCACGAGGCGTGAGCGCCCTAGGGGGCGGCGCCCACCTCGTGACCGCCTCCGTTGTTCCTTGGCGAGGGTCCAAGTCTCTGGATCACGCTCGTGAGAAAATCACGCTCAAGGTTTCATTCCGTTTGGACTCCGTTTGATATTCCGTTTCTTCAAAACACTGAAATAGGCAAAAAAAACATCAATTCTGGGCTGGGCCTCCGGTTAATAGGTCAGTCCCAAAAATAATATAAAAGCGGAAAATAAAGCCCAATATAGTCCAAAACAGTAGATAAAGTAGCATGGAGCAATCAAAAATTATAGATACGTTGGAGACGTATCTGATACTGGCCATACATTTCAAAGGCAATTTTAATGTATGCAAATTGAATAATTATAAGTAACAATATGATATCTAGTAAAACTAAAAACACGTATGATTTATTGTGTTAGAGTATAGTAGTAGTGTTGTATTACATAGTTGTTAGATGTAACATGCGAGAACGTGTAGAGATGTAGTTTTGGAGGGCCTACAGAGAGAAAAGCGTAATACGGTCACCGAACTTCAGAATAAGCTGATTACGGTCACTATATACGTTTTGCGGTGATTATCCGTCACTTGCTCACAGATTCAGCATCGGATTGCACTCTGTTGACCGCCAAATAGTCTGCGTGGCGCCATGTTGACTAGTTAAATTGACCACGTTCCTTGTGGGTCCCACCTGTCAGTTCGCATAGGGAAAAGGTCAGATAAACACAAATTTACGCAGGCGCGACAAGGCTCCAACCCGTGCATAGGAATCACCTGGTTATGTATGTGTCTGTCAGGGCCTGATGTGTGCGCATGCACGTGTAGATTGAGCACTTGAGCGTGAGAGTGTGTGTTGGTCGTATGGTGTACTGGTGTGTGCATGCATGCGTGCGTGTGTGCGTGCGAGTGTTGCGTGCGTGCGTGGCTGCGTGTGTACGTGTGAGTGTTGCGTGCGTGCGTGGGTGCATGTGTTTGTGTGAGTGTTGCGTGGATGCAGTTCGTGTGCATGCGTGCGTGTGTGTATAATCACCACACCAGCTCATGTGTGTTAAAACAGACGGCTCAGCATACCAATACAAGGCCACCTTGTTCGCTATGCCCGCTGTCATGACTTCGAACCACCGTCAAAATATTTTTTTGTCGTTTGTTTTTATTCTTACTAGCAAGATGCCCATGCGTTGCACGTAACATCAAGATGCATTTGTATGAATTTTTTATCTTGTGAGAGAAAAGGATGAATGAGGGAAGGCCTTATTTGCAAATGTGGAGAGGTGTGTGGGTAACTTTTTGCAAAATTGCCATAGTTTCTCTCCTATCCGTCAGATATAAATCGGACGGCCTATATTGCAGGATGGCAGGCACACCATCATCACCAACTCTGTTTTTCTATAAGAGTGTATTTTATGTATTTTATAAGAGTGTAGATGTAGAGTAGATACAAGTCGACAGGTGGGCACGATGGTAGTGAGATAATGTGATGCAACACTAGAGGTGCCACGTGGAGCGTTTAACTAGTCAACTAGTCATGTCATGAGCAAATACAGAGTTGTACAGTGAGCCCGTGACTGTATAGTAACCACTAAACGTAAACGGTGACCGTAATGAGTGGATTATGAAGTCCAATGTATGTATCGTGCTTTCGCTTCAAATACAATGATCATCATTGCATATATCGCGAGAGAAAGATGAAACACGCGTGAATTTTCTGGGGGCTTACTTTTAGAGGACCTGCAGATAGTTTTGTGTGCATATGTGAAAGGGGCGTACAGGGGGGGTATGCGATGGAGAGAGAGATGCTCTTCGTTTCTCTTTATTATGACTAACTTTGTATATAGTATAAAAATATACAAATTCACGGTGCGGAATAAATATCATTGTGGGCACCATGCAATGCAAATTAGCGTCAGTACTCCTCCATATAACTTTGTAATGTTGTATATATGTAGAAACTCTAAAATAATTTTTGGCCACACTTTATTCAAAAGGAATGTTGTATGCGAAATAAACGTGAAGAGAGGGCTTTTTAGATCAATGGGGTATGTGATGTAACATGTGTGAATGTGTAGTTGATGTATTTGGCGGGGCCTAGAGAGGTATGTGTGTGTATTACATATTCGAGAGAGGCATGGATAGAGGGGCCGACGGGGCGTGGGAGATATAGCACGAGAAATGAGAGTGGTCTAGAGAGAGAGAGATTTAATATGACGTCACGACAAGAGATTCCATTCCCTAGAGTGTGTATATGCAAGGGGAGGGAATAGAGGCACCAGGAGAAATTTTTCTGTGTGTGTGGTGTTTGTGTTGGTATGTGTGGGTGTGAGAAGATAATGAGACGTGGGGGCAGAGGGTGTGTCACCGCTTGAGGTCCGGTGGGTCGAGGTGAGGCCCTTCGTTCGGTTCTGTCCTGTGCCACATTGGTCGGCCCATGACACATTTAGGAAGACCCATGATGACTAGTCGTACAAGACAAAGATAGAAGAATTGTGAAGGACTCTATGTCCACTGACAAACCCGGCTAGGATTTGTAACCCTAGGTTCTCGGACTAAGGTAACCCCTTTATCTCTGATATTACTATTCATCCAACCTAACTTTAAGGGGCATCCTATAGAATGCTCTGCTAGAATCATACTCGTCGATTAGGAAGAGAGGCGTGAGACAATGCGTGAGAGACAGGCATAAAGATAATGTGCGTACATGAGACACGTAGGCAGGTCCATGTATATAGAAAGGGTCGACGAGGATTGTGCGTGTGTATGTTTAAGTAGAGGAAGAGTGCTTGTGATAAAGGTTAGTGAAAACAGTTGTAAATGGTTATGAGAGGGAGGGAGGGTTATATCTAGAGCATGTGTGCGAGAAAGACACCTCGAGAGAGAGTGTGTGACCATGTGTGAGAGACCACCGATGGAGAGTGAAACTACACGTAAAAGACTGCTCTACACATTGATTAAAGATATAAATTGTATCCAAATATTAGGATGGGATCATGATATTTGCAATTCGCGTAAGGAGCAGTCATTGATCCATCAGACATCTAGATTCTATCGAATTTGAGCATGTCTATGTTATTATTTGACACAATTGATCCACATAGTTAGTATTTTGAACTCCAGACAATGCATCGCTTTAGCAATCGAATATAAACGTGAGTATAATTCATGTTGTGTGTGTAAAGCACATTATACATACAAAAGTTACACAATGGACATTATAAATAGCTACCTATGACCTAGCATACATTTGAATTCAACTTAAGGTGGTTTAAAAAATCGAATTCAACATGAAGTCCATTCAATTATTTGAATTTGATATCATGGCATTTGTAAACCATACCTAAATTATGGGGGCACCAATCTTTGCTCTGATTTTGTACATAATAGCATATGTAGTCATGTACAAAATAGATTCAAATTTAGCTCCTCCATTCCAAAATAATCATAGTTATAGGATTTTCAAGTGTCAAAATTTCAAAAAGAAGCGGATAATTTAATGAGGTTTTCAAACATACAAGGTTAAATATAACGTTGTCTATTTAGGTCAATCCTCATAGTTCAAGAGTACTCTAAACGTGAATGCTTGAGTTTCAAAATTTCGAACGAAGCGCCAAAAGAGCCTCTGCTCGCCCGAAAACGCGTGAGACCAATGTTTGGTAGTACAAGGAAATTACTTTTCTAATAACTCCGACCCATGAAACCTACCGGCCCGACGTCCAAAGGTCTAAACCGGGGTAGGTTTGTAGCTTGATCTAGACGCCACGCAACCGCCTCCGAAAAACATTCATACACAATGGCTGCCTAAGCACACATGCGCTGACGAAATCGCCTCCCGCCCACTATTTGGGACACCTGGGATTACCATCCTACCCCGACCAAGAGGGTCCGAATTTAAGAGGGGCAAAGTTTGTACTTTCCCCAAATTTCAAACAAGCGCGTCCCATCTTCTGTTCAAAAAAGCCAAAAACAAGCGCGTCCCAGACCGAAACATGGTTCCCCCCCACCCGTCCGATTCCCCATACGTACTCCATGGGCGCCAAAACTACCTCTCCACCATCCACGAAACCCCGGTGTCCTCCGTCCGCCACCCCATCCCACCCATCAACCGCCGCCCTCCTCCATCGTGCCGGAGCCGATACACCGACGTCGTCGTCCACCGCAACCTCAACCGCAACGCCCTCCACATCTACTAGTTGAAGCCGAGGCCGAGCCGTCCGTACCCGAGCCAGTTCAACCACGCCGTCCTGTGCCTCACCACTGCCGCTCCAACTTCACCACCCTCCACCGCACCGGAGCTGTTCCTGCTACGCCGTCCTTCGCCGCCTCGGATCTGCTTCCCCTCCCCCGACATACGACAACGGCAACACAGTCAACAATTTGGCCATGGGTTCGTCCAAGCCTGCACCCTCCAGAACATCGGTTACCCCGGTAAAAAGAAGAAGATCGGCGCGACATGTGGAGGTGACCACACCGGCAACCGAAGAATGTACTCCTCTTCCCTTATTCATGAAAATCTTACGTCTCTGCTTGCACGGTATTCATCCCACAGAAGACACTAGTTGATCGCGTCTTCTTGATAATAGATGTTCCTAGTAACTCGCGATGCACAAGGTTTCTCCTCATATACTATTTCACCTTAGCTAGAGGTCCGCCGCCACAATTTCAATTTCTGGCCAGTTGATTCCCAATTAACGGAAGCATTCCCCGGCGTAACAGACGCTAGTACGACTATTACGCCGGGGAAGCAACGGCTTGGTGTTTATCTTAGGGGCGTGTGTAGCCTAGAGCTACTGGCGCCCGATCTGGAGGTCGGCCGGGATTAAAGGGATGGCCTGGGGGCGCTGCCAAGCACGGCGGTGGAGTGAGGTCGATGGGAGGGCGAGGCGGCGGAGGCAGGGGTCTGGGCCGGTGGTCGCTGGCTGTTCGATAAAGATCATCAACAGTGACTGGCGGGAGGTAGACGAAGGCCATCTGCCCGTTCCTTATAGATCGGACGTGCATGTGGTGGTGTGCTGGAGGAGTACCTGCATTTCCTATGCTCATATATTACAAAACCATACGGAGTAGAATCTAATTTTGTTTGCCATGCAATGTTGTAGAGCTATCATATGTCTCCTGTCATTTATTTTTTAGCCACCTACTATCTGCTACTTTTACAGTGCACTAGTTCTGCACACACTTCACCCATACTCTCACTATTGTGTTTTTATGCAAGGGTATTTCAGAGTCTGCCTCGAGAGAAGCAAAAAAGAAAAGAGACAAGTCGTGCCAGCTTTCTACGCGGCTAGGCACGACACGTTATAGGGCTATAAAGGGTGCAGTGTCAGCAGATGGAGACGGTAAATGTAGCTGAGTTGATGACCTCGCTCGCAATGAACCACCATCCCAGGTGCTTGCTTTAACTTCGCGGTGTCATATGTGGTTGCATGTTCCATATGGTGTCTATCTTGTATTCGAAAGGCCGAAGTCAGTCTTTATTAAGATAAGGAAAGATATTTTTTACATGAACCACCATCCCATGAGCACCAGAAGACAAATAGCTAGTCAGGGCAATGGCCGAGCCAGTGACAAGCCAAGCAAAGACAAGCATCACCTGGAAGCCAACTAAAAAGCCGTGATGGTGGCGAAGCAGCCCGCCTCCGACCAGGCTCTCAGGTCCTAGATGATCATGTTCACCACTCCAGCCGGATGTCTAGCTTGTATTGCTTCCAATTTGGTTAAATTGCATCTGCTTAGCTTACACATTATACCTTTGAATATGGCATGTCTTTCTGTTTTTGGTACATACTAGTACATCTGTGTATTAACCATGTTCTTACATCAAACTAATGTTCTTGTGTATCCCTCATCAATCACTTATGATGAGGTAGGCAGGCAAGGGGACTACTCCTCATTTAAAGAATGCAGCGTCAGCCTCCCGACATGATTCTCAAGAAACAGAAATGCTAGATGAAGATAGTGGATGTAGCTCTGTAGTTGATTACAGCATTTCCCCTACACTAGCATCACAGGTGCTTTCTCTAACTTGGCAGCGTGATATGTGGTTGCATGTTGCATATGGTGTCTAGATTGTAATTCTTCCAATCTGGTTAAACTGCATGTGCTAGTCTGCTTAGCTTATACTCCCTCCGTCCCATAATGTAAGATGTTTTTTGGCACTAAATACATGTTAATGTGACATGCCTTCCTGTGTTTAGTACATAGTACATCTGTCTATTAAGCATGTCCTTACATAAAACTATTGTTTTTTCTGTATCCTGCATCAGTCAATATGATGAGACACCTTTAGTAAATGCAGTGCGATATTAGTTGCATCTTTCATATGATTTATAGCATGCGCTGCTTCTAATTTGTTGAAATACCATTTATGATGGGACGCTTTTAACTTGGCAGAGTCATATTGGTTGCATCTTTCATGTGGTTTTCTAGCTTGCATTGCTTCTTATTTGCTGGAATGGTTTCTGCTTAGTTTACACAAACAGTTGTGAACATGCCATGCCGTCCTGTTTTTCGTACATATTCCATCATGGTATCATGTGTTTGCCTTACATCAAAGTAGTGATTGTCAGTATCATGCATGAATGAGTTCTGAATTGAGAATTTTATTGCTTTTTCTTGTCGGTTTTACTTGACAATTCAAAATCAATAAAGCGGAAGGAAGTTAGCAAGGCAGCGGATAGAGCTGCTCCTTCCGAACGGAGGGCCTCTACAGTTTCTACTCCTCCACACCCCAAGATGATTTCCAAGACAACACATGCATAGACACTCAACAAAGCTGTGTTTATGATGAGCACGTCTCCCCTAGTGCAGCATCACCGGTGCTCCCTCTAACTTGGCTCTGTTATATGTGGTTTCATGTTATGTGTGATGTCTAGCTTGTATTGCTTCTAATTTTGTTGAATTCCATCTGCTTACTTTACACATTATACTTGAATAAGACACATGTTCCTGCTTTCTAGAACATACAATATCTGTCTATCACACCATGTTCTTACATCAAATTACTACTGTTGTGTAACCTGCAACAATCACTTATCATAAGACACGTTTGACTTCGAAGTGTGATATAGGTTACATCTCACATTCTTTTCTAGCTTGTACTACTAATTTGTTGAAATGGCACTTATGACGAGACATTTTTAGCTTGGTAGAGTGATATTCGTTGCATCTTTCATATGGTGTCTAGCTTTCATTGCTTCTAATTTGTTGAAATGCCTTCTCCTTAGTTTACACATCATAATCTGTGAATATGCAATGGCACTAATGACGAGAGACCTCTAACATGGTAGTGTGATGTTGTTTGCATCTTGCATATGATTTATTTCTTGTATTGCTTCACATTTGTTTAAACGCCATTTATGATGAGACACTGTTAACTTGGCAGAGCGATATTTGTAGCATCTTTCATATGGTGTCTACCCTCCATTGCATTGCTTCTAATTTGGTGAAATGTCTTCTTCTTAGTTTACACATCATAGTTCTGGTTATCTCTTCCGTCCTATTTTTCATACATATTACATCCTCCTATCATGTGGTTGTCTAACATCAAAGTTCGGTTAAATGCGCATCACGCATCAATTTGTTCTGAAGAACTAAATTGTTATTCGTTTTTCTTGTCGGCTTGACTTAACATGGCACAAAGAAAGAGGAAGAAACATAGAATGACAGGGAATGAGAAGCGGATGAATCCTGCAGATTCTGCTGGTAATCGATGGTGCAATAGAAGGTCAAAGTCCAAATGGAAAATTCTACAAACACGACATCCCATGCTACACGAGGTGCAAAAAGCCAAGCGAAACAAATAGCTGCCACCAAACAAGCAGAGACAGCCCTAGTTCTTGCAACACCTACCATAAGATTACCAGCCATACGACTTACTCGTAAGGCCAATCGAGCTAGCAAGACGTTCCCAAGCTCCCTTGCCACCTGACACTACTTCCCAAGCACTCTTGACACAAGACGAGTTGGCAATATCAGATGAACCTTGTGAGCTTCAACAGCAAGAAGGTAGTTGCTCGAGTCAAGTTACAGTTGCATGCTTCTTTATATGTAGTCTCACAGTTTGATGTACACTAACACTTCCTATGTTCGTTGTTGGACTAGCACCTAGGCGCAAGAGGAAACAAACATCAGGGATAATGCTCGATAGGTTAACTAAATCTAGAGGAGGAAGAATGGAGATCCGCTTTTGAGGCAGGTTTAAAAGGCCACGTGATGCTGCTGAGTTAGCCAAGTTAGTATCGAGGCAGCGGTTGCCGTTAGGTGTCATGTACGTATCCTCCCAACATGGATTCAAAGACAGGAATGACAAAGATGAAACCCAGTTCAACACCTTCCTCGACCATTTATCTGTAAGTATGGTTATGTATGGAAACTAGTAATATCGTCTTGCTCATCCCCATACTTTCTAGGTTGCTGATAATGAGACTCCCATAATTTTCAACAGATGAGGTTCAAGTTGGATAGCCAAGATGATGCAACCAGACAAGCCTGCACCCATGTTTTCAAGTCTGCTCTGCGACATTATCGGTATAACTTGAGGAAAGCTCACTTTGAAGGCAAGGCTAACAGTGAACTTTCCCAAACATCTCCAGTGGAAAATATATCGGATGAAGATTGGAGGGGCCTTGTTAAACACTTGTTTGATTCGAAGTATCAGGTACATTATATATATGTGATCAGATCACATGTTAAAGTCCTATTTACGCATGTGCCACACAAATCTATCTTCTTGTAGGTGAACTGTTCAAAGAACAAGGCCAACCGCATTTAAAGTGAAATTCTAATGCATTTACGTGATCTCGTAGCTATATTGCACATCGCGAGGCTCTTGTAATTAGTTGCTGTTTCACTCTTTTCATTGTACCATATTATCATATCTATATTGACTTGTTCGAAATGCGAGGAAAGCCCGCAAGGACCAAAAAGTACCTGAACCAAATGTTGTGGAAATCTTCAAGGACTGTCACACCAAAGAAGAAGAAGGGCATGACTACACTAGTCAAAGCCGCTGTTGTAAGTCCTTAATCCTCATGCCTTTAACTACTACTTACTCGACTTGTGCCTTGAATCGCATGGTTTGCAGCCAATGTCTATTACTCTTTTCAATTTTATAAACAATTGTCTTAGCGTATCATTGCACCTTACAAGGCTTAAAAGAGAGGAGTGATGTTCCTTTGATCTTGACCCGTACTCTAGTTCCGTGCTGGACTTGCCCACACAACGTTACAATTGCCTGTTTGTCTATTCTTAGTTGTTTTGTGATATGAATGATGTCATACTATGCTTACCGTATTATAAACTTCGTCTCTTTATCCTTAGCCCTCAATACAATGTGAAGAAATAGACAATACATTAACGATGGTACATGGTCATATGTTTGGAACCTGGTTTTATTATGTACTTCGCAATAAAATACAACTAATATTTTACATGGGTTCACCGAATAAGTTCTCAGATATAGACCAAAGCTATTTTGTTTGGTCTTGCTGCCTCCTTAATATCTTCTGCTCGGTACTACTAATGTAAAACCTCAACTTTTCAGCGAGCTATGAAAAAATGGTGGAACCGCCACCTTCAAGGTGGCGAGGCAACTATAACCGCAATGTCAGCTCTTCTTTCTTTGTGGGTCGAAGACATCCACTAAAAGTGCCAAAAGCACGTTCCTGCGTAATACTGGGTTGGTTGTTAAGGCAATATCGTCCAAACGGCCTCATGATCAAGATATGCAAGCTCAAAGCAATGGTGTATCTGCGCTCCAGGCACAAGTCCATTCCCTAACAGAGGCCCTTTGTGAAACAAGGAGAAACATTGCTCAATGTCGTCAAGATATGCATGGTTTTGAAACCAGACTATCGACATTTGCTATGTTTTTCGAGCCTAGGGAAATGAAGGCGAGGGTTATAGTGCTCCATCGAGACAATACAAAGATGAAAACGTATCCGGTCAGGTCAAATGAATCGAGCTTCAACTTGGTGGTGCATTTATCTCGCTAGACTGTTAAGTTTTATGCCAACCTTCCTTTTGTTATATAGTTGTAATTTGTTTTGGTGCGATACAAAATTTATTCTTAACGCAGCAGCCAGTCAAGAAAACAAAGAAGCCATTTTTGTATAGTGTAGGGTGTTCCCTATATTTGCACCGGTGGCGATCTTTGATGTCGAGTGGATGTAATCTGTAATCGCCTTTAATAGCCTAGCATTTGTTTCGCCTTATTTATTTCCTAGTCTTCTTTTTCCCGGTTTGCTAGTGGTCGAACTACCATGGGCCATATACGATCCGTAGGATCCATGGGTCTCCTACGGGCCGTCGATAAATGGGCTCAGAATCGGTGGGCCTCGCCGTCGGATAAATGGGCTCAGAATCGGTGGGCCTCGGGCCGTCGGATAAATGGGCTCAGAATCGATGGGCCTCGGGCCGTCGGATAAATGGGTCTACATGGGCCGAATCGGGCGTAATTGGTATCGGCTCAAAGACGGTAACGCCGTTAACAGCCGTAGGGATACAAAGGCTTAATCGCCATAGGCATAATGGATCATTAATGGGCCAGAATATAGGACTGGCTGGAAACGGCGCAACGGGTTAACAGGCTAGAAACGGGCCGACTCTTGCCATGGGCCGAATTTGGCCCATTAGGGTAACAGCCAAGAACGGTCGACTCTTGCCATGGGCGAATTTGGCCCATTTGGGGAACATGCCAAGAACGGGTGACTCTTGCCATGGCCGAATTTGGCCCATTAGGGGAACAGGCCAGTAACGGTCCGGAAGTAATCGAGGGCCGAAAAGGAGCCCAAGAACGTATGGGTCGTCAATAGGCCGAAAGCTAACACGGGCTGGAAACGGCCCATGTAAATAACGGGCCGTTAACGGGTACAAAGAAAATTACTGTTCATTATGGGCTAGAGTCACCGTCGGCCTTTAAAGGGCCGAAAGATACGAAGGCCTCATATGGGCCGGAAGACATCATGGGCCATACATGGGCCGAAAGTGAAATGGGCTGGTGTTATATTCGACGGCCCACATGACGTTGTTGGGCCGATTTCCTTTAGGGCCTAACGGGCCATGAGTTAACGGGCCGTAAAATGGGCTATTTGCGAAGAGACCATTAACAGGCTTTTCATGGGCCAGCCCGTTAACTTTTGACCAAGTCAAATGGGCGGCTTTGTAAGCTAAATGGGCCAGTGGTGGGCCGTGGCATGTGTCGACATATCATAGGCGCCTATCTGGCCCACTGACGAGCTGACACGTGTTTCGTCCGGCCAATAAGAATTTTACACGTGGAAATTTCCCATTGGTCGAGACTGTTAACGGGTTATCGGATCCAAAACCCGACCCGATAGCTTAACGGTGTTCCGTTATGGTGGATGCCACGTGTCGGTCACCCTTGACGAAAGCACTTCTGTGACGCGCGATTTATCGTCATGGAAGTGGACACTTCCGTGATGATAATTTTGGTAATGTCATGGAACACTTCTACGACAGCACAGGTATGACTATCTTGATTCTGTCATAAAATCGTCATGGATGTACATGCATGACAAAAAACGTGACCTACTGTGACAAACATGTATCATCACGGAAGTGTATTTTTTTTGTAGTGTCGGGGGCTGCCTTTTGTCGACCAATTTATTGCGTCCCTATTTTCTTGCATCATTACACCACTGAACCCGGCCACCGGTCCGACTCGCTCGACCCGGGGGCTCAAGGGCTAACGGCTCGGCCGCCACCCGCGCCTCACTTGGTGATTCCTCGATAAAGTTGGGATGCCGCGGTCCCCACTTCGCCCTAAAGCCACAGATCCAGCTTTGGTACAATTTGGCAAGCACAACGGGCCAAAGCTCCTTTACGCTTCATATACTAAGTCAAAGGCTGCCGGGTCGATCAATCCGCCCACCATTCATCAAATGAACAGCCAGACGACCATTGCTCACCAACCGGCCTTGCCGTATTGCCGCCAGCCGGCCAAGTGGGTGTTTCGCTCGCGCTCAACGTTTCGAGGGACCCAAGTCCTGCGTGCTCCTCTCAAAGAACCGAACTCCTTGTCACGGACCGGAGCCTCGGCCTTCTGACTCGCGGGGGGGGGGGGGGGGGAGGTTTGAGACCGGAAAAGCGCATGAAATCGGGCCAAAAAACGGAAGGCAAAAAGCAAAAGCACCTACGACATCTACACAAGTATTTAAGAAAAGGCCCACGGCCCGAGTTCATTACACCCTAAAACCCCCAGTGGGTGGCTGGACCTGCTATTTGACAGATTTTACATAAAGTGTCTCAGGCATCTCCAGCGCCGTGTCGCGACGTCGACGGCTCTCCCCTGGCGGCCTCCGGTTCCGGCGAGGTGCCGGTGTCCTCCTCAGCACTCGCGTCGCGGTAGACGCCCGTCTCCTCTGAGCTCCCCTACGGATCATGGAGGAGCAAGCCGTAGTCGTCGCCGTCCACGGCCCTGCCGTCTTCCGTTCGCTCCGGATGGAACTCGTCGTGGAAGGAGAACCCGTCGATGTAGCTGGCCCGGGAGGCGATCTGGTCGGCTTGCTCCTGCAGGAGCTGCTCCGAACCGGCCCGCTGGCCCATCAACGCGTCCAGCTGCAGGTCCGGATGCCAGGACAGCATGAACCGGAGCGCCATCTCAGCACCGGCACGAGCGGCAGAGACGCGCCACTTGCCAAACCGGTCCGGCCCCATCTCCAACCAACGCGCCAGGCGCGAGAAGCTTCTCGGTTGGACGTAGTCCGGCCACTGGGCCGCCGTCATTGCGGTGCCGGCCTGGGACAACCGCTCCAACTACGCCCCTGTGGCTCGCAGCGGGCCTCGGGCGGCGATGATCTCCGGGAAGGTCTGTAGGCCACCTGCGGGTCCGTCCTGGACCCAACGACGCCAGTCGGGTCGCGCTGATAGCGGACGGCTTCCTCCGCCAGCCGCTGCATCTCCGGGAAGGCCCCTGCCGCAAAGGAAGAAGCGAGTTAGAAGAAGAACAACAAGGAAGAAAGGCCGGATCCCGACCCGGCAAACAACAAGAAAAAGCACTTACCGGAGAAGGACTCTTCCAGGTGCTGCGCCTCAAGCAACGTACCACACCGCTCCCGCTTGATGGCGCGGTCGCACTCTCCGAGCACCTTCTCCAGATAGGCCGCCTTGGCAACGGCCGCCTTCAGCTCGACGTCCTTGTCTTCGGCCGCCTTCTCGGCCGCCTCTCGGCGACGGGCCTCGTCCTGACGGGCCTCCTCAGCTGTGGTGACCTACCCCCGCAGGCGATCCACCTCGGCCTGGAGCCGGCCCTTGTCGTCAGCCAGCTGGCCGCGCTGCTGGTCCGCCTCCTCCAGGGCCCGTTGCGCCTCTGCCACCTTGGCGGCTTCCACCTTGAGGAGCTCCACCTCGGCCTCGAGGCGGCTCTTGTGACGCACCAGCTGCTCATGCAGCTGGTTGGCCTCGTCGAGAGACCGCTGAGCCGCAGCCGCCTCCGCCTTCGCCTGTGCCGCCTCGACGCCAAGACGGCCAGTGTCGGTAACTAGCCGGTCACAGTGATGACCGGCCCGAAGCAGACGAGTCCGCCAGGACAGCACCTCGGCTGCGAAAAAGAAGAACTCAGCAATAGAAAAAAGCAAGACTTAAGATTTGGCCCAACTGTTACACAGTTGGCCCGAATCTCGGGGACTACACCCAGTGGGTGCGCTAGCCGCCCCCACTAGAAAAGAGCACAAGAATACCTGCGGCAACCCGGAGCTCCTCCTCCTTGGCGGCAAGCTGCTCCATGATCCCCCGGTGCTTGCCCAGGAGACGATTGTAAGAGGCGACCCCGAAGGAGTCGAGATGCTGAAGGAAGCAGAAATCAGAACAAGGCCAACACTCTAAAGATTCGACCCAACTACTACGTAGTTGGCCCGAACCTCGGGGGCTACACCCAGTGGATGCGCTGGCGTGCCCCCAGAAAGAAGAAATTACAAGAAGACTTACCTGAACGGCGCGCTCCAGGTCGCGCGTCCGCTCCACCTCAGCCTGGGCGAAGGCCTCGAGCCACTCGGTCTAGCCTCACAGGCGGCGACTGACGGCGTCCAGCGCCGCCTCCTCTTGGGTTTGAGCCCCGAAGGCAACGGCGCCCCCGCCCCGCGCTGGCTGCGGCAAGGCGGCTCGACGCCCTCCCTGCCGGGGCACCAACCCCGCTGGCCGCTCGCGACGTGGCCAGCACCTCCTCCGACGCTCCTCCCGGCACCGACCACTACCCGGATCTTGGGGGCGCCCTCTGGCGCCGTCTCCTCGACTGACGCCGGACGCCTGCGTCATCGTCTCGGCCAGCTTGCGGGGCAGCCTCCGGCACCGCTGCCCGCGGTGCCTCCTCCAAAATCGGCGGCGCCTCCGACGCCGCCACCTGCAACGTCTTTTCCAAAACGACGCCGCCTCCACCACCATCAGTCCCCGCTCGCTCGGCCATGTCGGCCCATGGCGGGGTGTCATCGTCCATCTCCACGACCTCTCGGTCGGGGGTCACCACCTCAGCCCGGCCTCCATGGCGATGCTCCCCCGCCATCTTCGGATGAGTGGGCCCTCGCAGTTTCCCCCTTAAGCAAGGTGGATTCTGCGAGCGTCGGGTCCGGCAACTCCCACTATGTGCCGGTTTTCTCGGAAACTGGATCGCGGCATCCCGGCCGTGGCGGGAACCGAGAAGTCCGCCGAATCTTGGGGCAATCCCTCGGGCTTTGCGCGGGCGCCACATGGTGCTCGGAAGTCGGAGGGGCCTGACAGGCCACGTGCGTGACGGGACCGGGCGACGGGCTGGGGCCCGCCGCCGCGCGCCCTCGGCCCAAGCGCGCGGATTTATTGCAGCGTCCGGGGGTCGGTTGCTCTTCCCCGGGCAGTTACTGCGCGTGTACATGCACACTTATTGCGGGGTAGTGGAACGGGCGCGTGCAAACGATCCCACTTCCCCACTTCCCCACGTTCAAACTGAGGGTTATAAATCGGGGGGCAGGGGCGGCGGACATTATTCTCGCTCGTGCCCTCCTGTCCTTTTGCTCTCGCTCCGCTCTTTGCAACTGACGCACCACGGCGCCTGCTACTCCGAGCAGAACTCCTTCGCCGTCCATCTTCCTTCTTCTTCCTTTGATCATGTCGCTGCCATCGGGCTCCTGGATGGGCTCGAATGTCACCTCCGAGGACATCACCCAACTCCGGGCGACGTGGCGCCTGCCACGGGAGACGGACGTCGGTGTCCACCTGCCGCACGGCGAGCAGAGGCCTCGGCCCGAGGGGCAGGAGCGCGTGGTCTTCCTCACGCACTTCGAGCGCGGGTTCGGGCTGCCGGTGAGCACCTTCTTCCGCGCGTTCCTGGAGTTCTTCGGGCTCCAGCCGCATCATCTTGGCGCCGGCGCCATCGTCCAGCTCTCCGGCTTCGTCACCCTCTGCGAGGGGTACCTGGGGGTCGAGCCTACGATCGACCTCTGGGCGCGCTTCTTCTCCTTGAAGCAGCAGGGCCCGTCGGCCGGGGAGTTCGCCGATTGCGGCGCCGCCGTCATCTTGAAGCGGTCTGGGGTGGATTTCCCCAAGATCCCGCTGGAGGATTCTGACAAGAAGTGGCAGAACTCCTTCTTCTATGTTCGCAACCTTGGTGTGGATCGCCTCAACCTTCCGGCCTTCGCTATCGCACCACCGCGGGCGAAGACGAACTGGGTCTACTCGCCCAGGCGCCCGTCGCAGGAGATCGTCAATCTCTGCGAGCGGGTGACGATGATGAGGATGCAGGAGGGGCTCACCGGCACCGACCTCCTCGCCGTGTTCATCATGCGCCGGGTCCTTCCGCTTCAGGGGCGCTCCTGCCTCATGCGTGAAATGGTCGGCCTTCAAGACCCCAACCGCAAAGGGTCGACGCGGCTATCCGTGGAGCAGATCGCGCGCGGCGTGAACGACATCTCCAAGGCCAACATTGGGGAGGATTGGCGGTTCGGCAAGGCGCCCTACAGCCAGTCGAATCCGGCGCCGCAGGTGAGTGTTTGGTCTTCTTAATTTGTTGCTGCGCACCTTCTCATCCATCCTGACGCGACGCGGGGGGTACTTCTGAACGCAATTCGGCATCCTTACGCTCGGGCCCCGTCGCAGGTGGCGCTGGTGGCGCCAGAGGAGCCCGCGGCTCATGGCGGGGAGGAGGAGGCCGAGTCCCACACCAGCGCTGGGTGTCATGCGGGTAAGTCTTGTGTTTTTCTTCATGTGTCTTGGGTTGCTGACCGCGGCGCGGAACGGTCGGTGCTGACGCCAGTTGTCGGTGTAGTGGCGTTGGGCGGGGGAGGCGGCGACGCGGACGGAGCCGGGTCCTCGCGTGGGGTGGCGCCGAGCCGCCCGCACAAGAAAGACATCGTCACACCGCGACCCCGCCGGCAGGAAGCGCGGCAGCGGGCACGGGAGGCCAACCCCGGTCTCGGTCTTGGCGGTGTAAGCTTCATCTCTCGTTTGCGCTCAGATTCTTTTTCTCTTGAGCTAGTCTTGTTTCTTTTCTGCTCATTCTGTCTTCTTCTTCAGGTTACCAATCGCGCTGGCGAGGGCGGCGGCAGAAGCCGTGGCCGATGAAGGGGCCGTGTTTCGGAGGAGCCGGTCCGACCTCGCCGACCAGGTCGAGGAGGAGGGACGGGCCGACTCAGACCTCGGCCTGGATCCGAACGACGCCGAAGCCTTGGCCTGGCGGAACAGGAACCGGGCCGAGGCGGAGTTGGAGGCGGCGTCAGTCCGTGCTTGGACTGACGCGGCGGAGGCATGGGCGCGAACCGGCGTGGAGCCGGCCTGGCGCAAGATGCCGAAGGGCATGGTGGTGGCGGCGATGGTCTTTGAGCCATAGAAACTAGAAAACGAGCAAACTATGCATCGAAAACAGAATCTGTCAAAAACAGAACAGTATGTAGTAATTTGTAACTCTCGAATACTTCTGTAACTCCAAAAATACTAAAATTAGGAAAACCTAAGAAATTTTTTTATTCATATTATGCAAAAAGAATCAGTATTTTATCACGCTTCTGTTAAAAGTAAGAATTGTTTTCCTGAGCACAAAAGTTTCTGTTTTTCAGCAAGATCAAATCAACTATCACCGTAAGCCATCCCAAAGGCTTTACTTGGCACTTTATTGAAACAAAAGCTATAAAACTTGATTACTGCAGTAGCATAATCATGTGAATACACCAAAACAGTAGGTATAAATGTTGGGTTTTCTCCCAACAAGCGCTCTTCTTTAATGCCTTTCTAGCTAGGAATGATGATTTCAATGATGCTCACATAAAAGATAAGAATTGAAACGCAAAGAGAGCATCATGAAGCATATGACGAGCACATTTATGTCTAACCCACTTCCTATGCATAGGGATTTTGTGAGCAAATAACTTTTGGGAGCAATAATCAACTAGCATAGGAAGGCAAAGCAAGTAAAACTTCAACACTTTCAACACATAGAGAGGAAAATTGATATTATTGCAATGTGTAAGAGCACATGTTCCTCTCTCAAAATAATTTTCAGTAGCATCATGAATGAATTCAACAATATAACTATCACATAAAGCATTATTTTCATGATCTACAAGCATAGAAATTTTATTACTCTCCACATAAGCAAAACTCTTCTCATTCGTAATAGTGGGAGTATCATAAGAAACTCGAATACTATAAATTGTTTCCACATTAAAAGAGTAATATTCAGTAAAAGGATATTCAAAATTATGACAAGCTTTATAAATATAATCATCACTGCTTTCTATAACATAAGTGTCATCACAACAATCATCATAAGTAGCAACTTTGTTCTCATCATAATCGATTGAAACCTCTTCCAAGATAGTGGAATCATTACTAAATAAAGTCATGACCTCTCCAAATCCACTTTTATCATTGTAATAAGATTCAAAACCCTCCAAGATAGTGGGATCATTACTTCCTAAAGTTGACACTCTTCCAAACCCACTTTTATCAATATAATCATCGTAAATAGGAGGCATGCTACAATCATGATAAATTTGCACATTGAAACTTGGGGGACTAAAATATCATCCTCACTAAACATAGCATCCCCAAGCTTGGGACAAACATTAATTGCAGCAAATAAATTCTCAAACATGCCATTCTCATCAAACATAGCATCCCCAAGCTTGGGCCTTTGCATATCATAAGCATAGTCACTCTCATCATTAATAATATGAATAGTATAGCAATTATCATCATCACGACTTTCTAAGTTGGTGCCAAAAAGATTTTCAAGATTATAACAAGTATCATTACTTTCCCAATCATAATCATCACAATGAATAATAGGCATAACGAAATCATCCTCAATAATTTCTTCGGACATAGTACCATGAGGCAAAGAATCAATATCATCATCCACATTTATTTTTGATTCACTCTCAAGAGGCATAACAATAATAGGAGCAACAACATTTGGGCGAGATACCTTTTTACTTTTGCCTTCCATCTTTTCTTTTTCTTCTTCACATCATGTGTGGGTTTAATCACCCTTTTGGAGCTCCTTATTGATGAGATTGGTTGAATAACAAGCTCCTCCTCGTTACCTGATTCATCATAAGAGAAAATAGGAGGATATTGGGAAACCTCTCCCCCTTCATTAGTATTCTCTTCATCTTCTATTTGTTTTCTTCTCTTTAAGTAATTGGCAATATAAGGATTCTCAATGCAATTTACCGCACTATACATATAAATTTCCTCTAGATCAAAATCAAGAAATCTCTCAAGGTTATATTCTAGAATATATTTAGTTAGACGTTTCATTTCTTCATATCCCAGAAGAAAACTAAGTTCATTATGATGCGCAAGGGAAATCAAGTCATCACAATTTTTGGACACGATTCGATCACGAAACAATTTGCGTTGGAGATATAAATGACCATGTTCATTGCAAAGTTCACAAGGATGGCGAAAAATATTAAACTTTTTAGCACAAACATCTAGCCTCTCTTGCAAGCATTTAGTTTCTAAGTACTTATGCCTCTTGCAAAATCTATCTTCCCTATTCGGTATGTAACAACAAACTCTATGCACTCCACAGAAATTGACATGCTTCAAAGAAACATTTTTAATCATAACTAGTGCAATCATCATTAGTACTATGGATATTCAAAGAATTCATACTAGCAACATTGCAATCATGCTCATCATGTGTGTCAAATATTTTATTGCATTCTTCCTCTAGCACTTGAGCACAATTTTCCTTTCCATCATTTTCACGGAAGACATTAAAAAGATGAAGAATATGAGGCAACCTCAGTTCCATTTTTTGTAGTTTTCTTTTATAGACTAAACTAGTGATAAAACAAGAAACTAAAAGATTCGATTGCAAGATCTAAAGATATACCTTCAAGCACTAACCTCCCCGGCAACGGTGCCAGAAAAGAGCTTGATGTCTACTACACAACCTTCTTCTTGTAGACTCGTGTTGGGCCTCCAAGCGCGGAGTTTTGTAGGACAGTAGCAATTTTCCCTCAAGTGGATGACCTAAGGTTTATCAATCCGTGGGAGGCGTAGGATGAATATGGTCTCTCTCAAACAACCCTTCAACCAAATAACAAAGAGTCTCTTGCGTCCCCAACACACCCAAAACAATGGTAAATTGTATAGGTGCACTAGTTCGGCAAAGAGATGGTGACACAAGTGCAATATGGATGGTAGATATATGTTTTGTAATCTGAAAAATATAAAAACAGCAAGGGAAGTAGTAACGAAAGTAAGCGAAAACGGTATTGCAATGTTTGGAAACAAGGCCTAGGGTTCATCCTTTCACTAGTGCAAGTTCTCTCAACAATGATAACATAATTAGATCATATAACAATCCCACAACGTGCAACGAAGAGTCACTCCAAAGTCACTAATAGCGGAGAACAAACGAAGAGATTATTGTAGGGTACGAAACCACCCCAAAGTTATTCTTTCTGATCGATCTATTGGGCTATTCCTATAAGTGTCACAAACAGCCCTAGAGTTCGTACAAAAATAACACCTTAAGATACACATCAACCAAAACCCTAATGTCACATAGATACTCCAATGTCACCACAAGTATCCGCGGGTTTGATTATATGATATGCATCACACAATCTCAGATTCATCTATTCAAACCAACACAAAGAACTTCAAAGAGGGCCCCAAAGTTTCTACCAGAGAGTCAAGACGAAAATGTGTGCCAACCCCTATGCATAAATTCACAAGGTCACAGAACAAGCAAGTTGATCACCAAAACATACATCAAGTGGATCACGTGAATATCCCATTGTCACCACAGATAAGTGAAGGAAATATGCCCTAGAGGCAATAATAAAATTATTATTTATTTCCTTATTTCATGATAAATGTTTACTATTTATGCTATAATTGTATTAACCGGAAACTTAGTACATGTGTGAATACATAGACAAACAGAGTGTCACTAGTATGCCTCTACTTGACTAGCTCGTTGAATCAAAGATGGTTAAGTTTCCTAGCCATAGACATGAGTTGTCATTTGATTAACGGGATCACATCATTAGAGAATGATGTGATTGACTTGACCGATTCTGTTAGCTTAGCACTTGATCGTTTAGTATGTTGCTATTGCTTTTTCATGAATTGTACATGTTCCTATGACTATGAGATTATGCAACTCCCGAATACCGGAGGAACACTTTGTGTGCTACCAAACGTTGCAACGTAACTGGGTGATTATAAAGGTGCTCTACAGGTGTCTCTGATGGTGTTTGTTGAGTTGGCATAGATCAAGATTAGGATTTGTCACTCCGATTGTCAGAGAAGTATCTCTGGGCCCTCTCGGTAATGCACATCACTATAAGCCTTGCAAGCAATGTGACTAATAAGTTTGTTGCGGGATGATGCATTACGTAAGCGAGTAAAGAGACTTTCCAAGAATCTAGATTGAACTAGGTATTGAGATACCGACGATCGAATCTCGGGCAAGTAACATACAGATGACAAAGGGAACAACGCATGTTGTTATGTGCTTTGACCGATAAAAGATCTTCATAGAATATGTGGGAGCCAAATATGAACATCCAGGTTCCGCTATTGGTTATTGACCGGAGACGTGTCTCGGTCATGTCTACATAGTTCTCAAACCCGTAGGGTCCGCACGCTTAACGTTCGGTGACGATCGGTATTATTAGTTTATGTGTTTTGATGTACCGAAGGTAGTTCAGAGTCCCGGGTATGATCATGGACACGACAAGGAGTCTCGAAATGGTCGAGACATAAAGATTGATATATTGGATGACTATGTTTGGACATCGGAATAGTTCCGGGTGAGTTCGGGCATTTACCGTAGTACCGGGAGGTTACCGGAACCCCCCGGGGAGCATATGGGCCTTAATGGGCCTTAGTGGAAGATAAGAGAAGGCAGCCTAGGAGGCCCCCCAGCCCAATCCGAATTGGGTGAGGGGGCCGGCCCCCCTTTCCTTTCTCCTTCCCCCTCTTCGTTCTATTCCTAGTGGGACTAGGAAAGGGGGAGTCCTACTCCCACTAGGAGGAGGACTCCTCCCCCCTTGGTGCGCCTAGAGAGGCCGGCCAGCCTCCCCCTCCCTCCTTTATATACGTGGGGAGGGGGGCGCCCTAGGACACAAAAGTTGATCATTGATCTCTTAGCTGTGTGTGGTGCCACCTTCCACCATAATCCACCTCGGTCATATCCTTGCAGTGCTTAGGCGAAGCCCTGCGCCGTTAGCTTCATCATCACCGTCATCACACCGTCGTGCTGACGAATCTCTCCCTCGACACTCTGCTGGATCGTGAGTTTGTGGGACGTAACCGAGCCGAACGTGTGTAGATCGCAGAGTTGCCGTACTTTCGGTACTAGGATCGGTCGATCGTGAAGACGTATGACTACATCAACTGCGTTGTCATAACGCTTCCGCTTGCGGTCTACGAGGGTACGTATACAACACTCTCCCCTCTTGTTGCTATGCATCACCATGATCTTGCGTGTGCGTAGGAATTTTTTTGAAATTACTACGTTCCCCAATAGTGGCATCCGAGCCAGGTTTATGCATAGATGTTATATGCACGAGTAGAGCACAAATGAGTTGTGGGCGATAATAGTCATACTGCTTACCAGCATGTCATACTTTGATTCGGCAGTATTGTTCCATGAAGCGGCCCGGACCGACATTACACATACGCTTATGCGAGACTGGTTCTATCGACGTGCTTCGCACACAAGTGGCTGGCGGGTGTCAGTTTCTCCAACTTCAGTTGAATTGAGTGCGACTACGCCCGGTCCTTGTTGAAGGTTAAAATAGCACATACTTGACGAAAAATCATTGTGGTTTTGATGCGTAGGTAAGAACAGTTCTTGCTCAGCCCGTAGCAGCCACGTAAAACTTGCAACGACAAAGTAGAGGACGTCTAACTTGTTTTTGCGGGGCATGTTGTGATATGATATGGTCAAGACGTGATGCGATATAAATTGTTGTATGATCATGTTTTTGAAATTATCAGCAATTGGCAGGAGCCTTATGGTTGTCTCTTTATTGCATAAGATGCAAGTGCCATGTAATTGCTTTACTTTATCGCTATGCGATAGCAATAGTTGCAAAGCAATAGTTGGCGAGACGACCATATGACGACACGTTGATAGACATCATGGTGTCATGCCGGTGACGATAGAAATCATGACGGTACATTGGAGATGGAGATCAAAGGCACAAGATGATGATGGCCATACATGTCACATATTTTGATTGCATGTGATGTTTATCTTTTATACATCTTATTTTGCTTGGTTCGGCGGTAGCTTTATAATATGATCCCTTACTAAAATTTCAAGGTATAAGTGTTCTGCCTGAGTATGCACCATTGCGACAGTTCTTCATGCTAAGACACCATGTGATGATCGGGTGTGATAAGCTCTACGTTCACATACAACAGGTGCAAGCCAGTTTTGCACATGTAGAATACTCGGGTTAAACTTGACGAGCCTAGCACATGCAGATATGGCCTCGGAACACTGGAGACCGAAAGGTCGAACGTGAATCATATAGTAGATATGATCAACATAGTGATGTTCACCATTGAAAACTACTCCATCTCACGTGATGATCGGACATGGTTTAGTTGATATGGATCACGTGATCATTTAGATGACTCGAGGGATGTCTATCTTAGTGGGAGTTCTTAAGTAATATGATTAATTGAACTTAAATTTATCGTGAACTTAGTCCTGATAGTATTTGCATATCTATGTTGTAGATCAATAGCTCGCAAATAGCTTCCCCGTTTTATTTATGATATGTTCCTAGAGAAAACTAAGTTGAAAGATGATAGTAGCAATGATGCGGACTTGGTCCATGATCTGAGGATTATCCTCATTGCTACACAGAAGAATTATGTCCTTGATGCATTGCTAGATGACAGACCTATTGCAGGAGTAGATACAGACGTTATGAACGTTTGACAAAGCTCGGTATGATGACTACTTGATAGTTTAGTGCACCATGCTTTACGGTTTAGAACTGGGACTTCAAAAATGTTTTGAACGCCATGGAGCATATAAGATGTTCCAAGAGTTGAAATTAGTATTTCATACTCATGCCCGTGTTGAGAGGTATGAGACCTCTGACAGTACTTTGCCTACAAAATGGAGGAGAATGGCTCAACCAGTGAGCATGTGCTCAGATTGTCTGGGTACTACAATTGCTTGAATCAAGTGGGAGTTAATCTTCCAGATAAGATAGTAATTGACAAAGTTCTCTAGTAACTATCACCAAGTTACTAGAACTTCGTGATGAACTATAATATGCAAGGGATGACGAAAGTAATTCCCGAGCTCTTCGCGATGTTGAAATTGGTGAAGGTAGAAATCAAGAAAGAGCATCAAGTGTTGATGGTTTACAAGACCACTTGTTTCAAGAAAAAGGGCAAAAGAATAGAAAGCGAACTTCAAGAAAAATGACAAACAAGTTGTCACTCCCATGAAGAAGCCCAAAGCTAGACCCAAGCCTGAAACTGAGTGCTTCTACTGCAAAGGAAATGGTCACTGGAAGTGGAACTACCCTAGATACTTGGTGGATAAGAAGGATGGCAAAGTGAACAAAGATATATTTGATATACATGTTATTGATGTGTACTTTACTAGTGTTTATAGCAACCCCTCGGTATTTGATACTGGTTCAGTTGCTAAGAGTAGTAACACGAAAACAGGAGTTGCAAGATAAACAGGGACTAGTTAAGGACGAGGTGACGATGTGTATTGGAAATGATTCCAAGCTTGATAAGATCACCATCGCACACTCCCTTTACCTTCGGGATTAGTGTTGAACCTAAAATAAATGTTATTTGGTGTTATAAAGCATGATTATAAATCACCGGTGTTTATTAAACCGGCCTGGCTTTCGACTATATGTCGCCAGTATGATGATAATTTGTCCGGTGTTTATTAAACCGGCCTGGCTTTAAGACGATAAGTCGCCAGTATATGATGAGAAATTATCCAGTGTTTATTAAACCGGCCTGGCTTTGGACTATAAGTCGCCAGTATATATTTGGATTGCATCATTGGAATCATGCACTTATAAATAAGGTAATATGGATATAAGGGAGAAAAATATTCAAATTCTCAGTTCTGAGCAAACCGGATTGACCCGGTGTCTGCAACAATTATGACCCGGCGTCGGTAACAATTATGACTCGGTGCCATCTGTATTTACAAACCGGTAATTTTGGTAATATTAAACTGGCAAGTTTTACATCTTCAAACCGGCTGAATATCAGATGAGTATTTCAAGACCAAATATTTCTTAAGACGGCGCTTTGGAAGCCGACTCAAGTGGATTATTCTTTATAATATTTCTCTGTGAGAAACCAATATCAGCAAATTGAGTATGAAGCTGGCTTATTGACCTGGATTTTCTAGAAGAAGGAAATGACAAGGAATTAATGATGATCAGGTGCCGGTTTACGAGAATTCTTAACCCGGAGAATAATGTGTCAAGTTTGTTCTTGTGTTTATTTTAGAGGATCAGTTTAACATGGATAAATCCAAATTAAACTGGGGGCTAATGTCGGGGATATACCCCACGGTGTAAACCGGCCGGAAGTATAACCCGGTCGGACTTGGCGATTCACTAGCGACCCGCCCTGACCTGGCGGTTTACAAGCAACCCGCCTGGTCATTGTGACTCACTGGTGACCCGGCGGGTGGGTCAGACGGATGACAAGGCCCAAGGCCCAGAAGGCCGGTTTATGTTAATGGTGGGCCGGTTTAAGAGGAAAGGCGTGAAGAATATTTCCCTTACAAGGAGTCAAGACCCGGACTTGTATCCGGTTTGTATTAGAAGGTAGACTAGTCCTAATCCTAATAGGACTCCACATGTAACCCACCCCTTCAACTTATATAAGGAGGGGCAGGGCTCCCCAAAGAGGGACAAGCAAGAACAAACAATCTCTAGGGCTAGACACAAAGAGCCGGTTTACGGCGACTCCCTCATGATGATAATGAGACCTAGCCTCAAACAGCATGTAGGGCTAATACCGGATGATGTTTCCCGGGGCCCGAAGCTGTCTAAACCCTTGTCTTGTGTTGCATCTCTCGACTCCGATCAACCCCTCTCAAGCTACTACATAGATGTGTTGGCCTCACCACTAAGTCCTTACACTAGGACATCTGCCGTGACAATTCCATGACACTTTGTGTGCTACCAAACGTCACAATGTAACTAGTTGATTATAAAGGTGATCTACATGTGTCTCAGATGGTGTTTGTTGAGTTGGCATAGATCGAGATTAGGATTTGTCACTCCGATTGTCGGAGAGGTATGTCTGGGCCCTCTCGGTAATGCAAATCACTATAAGCCTTGCAAGCAATGTGACTAATGAGTTTGTTGCGGGATGATGCATTATGGAACGAGTAAAGAGACTTGCCGGTAACGTGATTGAACCAGGTATTGAGATACCGACGATCAAATCTTGGGAAAGTAACATACCGATGACAAAGGGAACAATATATGTTGTTATGCGGTTTGACCAATAAAAGATCTTCGTAGAATATGTGGGAGCCAATATGAATATCCAGGTTCCGCTATTGGTTATTGACCAGAGACATGTCTCGGTCATGTCTACATAGTTCTCGAACCCATAGGGTCCGCACGCTTAACGTTCGGTGATGATCGGTATTATGAGTTTATGTGTTTTGATGTACCGAAGGTAGTTCGGAGTCCCGGATATGATCACGGACATGACGAGGAGTCTAGAAATGGTCGAGACATAAAGATCAATATATTGGATGACTATGTTTGGACATCGGAATAGTTCCGGGTGAGTTCGGGCATTTACCGGAGTATCGGGAGGTTACGGGAACCCCCCGGGGAGCATATGGGCCTTAATGGGCCTTAGTGGAAGAGAAGAGAAGGCAGCCTAGGAGGGGGGGCGCCCCCCTTTCCTTTCTCCTTCCCCCTCTTCCTTCTATTCCTAGTGGGACTAGGAGAGGGGGAGTCCTACTCCCACTAGGGGGAGGACTCCTCCCCCCTTGGCGCGCCTAGAGAGGTCGGTCAGCCTCCCCCCTCCCTCCTTTATATACGTGGGGAGGGGGGCACCCTAGGACACACAAGTTGATCATTGATCTCTTATCCGTGTGAGGTGCCCCCCTCCACCATAATCCACCTCGGTCATATCGTTGCGTGCTTAGGGCGAAGCCTGCGCGTAGCTTCATCAAAGATCATCATGCCGTCGTCTTGTGAAGCTCGATCGACACTCTGCTGGATCATGAGTTCGTGGGACGTCACCGAGCCGAACGTGTGCAGATCATGGAGGTGTCGTACTTTCGGTACTAGGATAAATCGATCGTGAATACGTACGACTACATCAACCGCATTGTCATAACACTTCCGCTTACGGTCTACGAGGGTACGTAGACAACACTCTCCCCTCTCGTTGCTATGCATCACCATGATCTTGCGTGTGCGTAGGAATTTTTTTGAAATTACTACGTTCCCCAACAATAAGCACATGCAAGACATAGATCAAGTGTTCTTAGATCCTTGAAGACTCAATCCGATAAGATAACTTCAAAGGGAAAACTCAATCCATTACAAGAAGGTAGAGGGGAAGAAACATCATAAGATCCAACTATAATAGCAAAGCTCACGGTACATCAAGGTCATGCCAAATCAAGAACACGAGAGAGAGAGAGAGAGAGAGAGAGAGAGAGAGAGAGATCAAACACATAGCTACTGGTACATACCCTCAGCCCCTAGGGTGAACTACTCCCTCCTTGTGATGGAGACCGCCAGGATGATGAATATGGCCATCGGTGATGGTTTCCCCCTCCGGCAGGGTGCCAGAACATGCTCCTGATTGGTTTTTCGTGGCTACAAAGGCTTGCGGCGGCGGAACTCCTGATCTAGATTTATTTCTGGGGGTTTTGGTATTTATAGGAATTATTGGCGTCGAGAACAAGTCAGGGGCTCCACGAGGAGCCCACAAGGACGGAGGGCGCGCCCTAGGGGGGTGGGTGCGCCCTCCACCCTTGTGGAGGCCTCGTGGGACTTCTGGCCCAACTCTTTTTCTTCGGGGGCTTCTTCTGGTCCATAAAAAATCTCTGTAAACTTTCAGCTCATTTGGACTCCGTTTGATATTCCTTTCCTGCGAAACTCAAAAACAAGGAAAAAACAAAAACTGGCAATGGGCTCTAGGTTAATAGGTTAGTCCCAAAAATCATATAAAATAGCATATAAATGCATATAAAACATCCAAGATAGATAATATAATAGTATGGAACAATCAAAAATTATAGATACGTTGAAGACGTATCAGCCGAGGGTAGGACATTTATGTTCATACATCGTTGGATAAAACTCAAGGGGCATAGTGCGTGGGATGACATATGCGAATTATAACTCGAGTATTGTTGGATTTGAAATTGATGAATTCGAAAAACTTACTGAACATCTGGTTATGTCAGATGTAATATTTACATTTGTATTATTGTTGAACATGTTGGGAAACATTGCATGTAAAACCAAAAAAATTCTATGCACACGCAATGATCTATCCATGGAGATGCATAGTAATGAGGGGCAGAGTGTGTCTACGTACCCTCATAGACGGTAAGCGGAAGCATTTCTCAATGCGGTTTATGTAGTCGAAATTCTTCGCGCTTCAACCGATCAAGTACCGAACGCACGACACCTCCGCGTTCTACACACGTTCAGCTCGGTGACGTCCCTCTCCTTCTTGATCCAGCAAGACGTCGAGGGAGTAGATGAGTTCTGTCAGGACGATGGTGTGGTGAAAGTGATGGTAAAGTGATCTTCACAAGGCTTCGCCTAAGCACTACGAAAATATGACCAGGGGTGTAAACAGTGGAGGGGGTGCCGCACACGGCAGAGCAATTGTCTGGGGTGTGCTAGAGCGACCCCCACATATATATATATATATATATATATATAGGTGGGGGGAGAGGGGAGGCTTCCAGGAGGTGCCCAAGTAGGTTGAATCCTACTTGGGGGTCTCCCCTTGGCCGCGCTCCCTGCCATATTTGCCGAAGGGGGAAGGAAAGAGGAGGGAGGAGGGAAGGAAGGGGGAGGCTGAATCCCCCCTTTCCTTTCCCTTCCCCTCCTTCCTTCTCCTCCTGGTTCGGCCCATATGGGGGGGGGGGCGCACCAGCCCCTTGTGGCTGATGCGTTTCCCCTCTTGGCCCATAAGGCCCATATCTTTTGCCGGGGGTGTCCGGAACCCCTTCCGGTGACCCCGATATGTACCCAGTACCCTCCGGAACACTTCCGGTGTCCGAATACCATCGTCCTATATATCAATCTTTACATATCGACCATTTCGAGACTCCTCGTCATGTCTGTGATCTCATCCGGGACTCCAAACAACATTCGGTCACCAAATCACGTAACTCATATAATACTATATCGTCATCGAACGGTAAGCGTGCGGACCGTACGGGTTAGAGAACTATGTAGACATGACCGAGACACCTCTCCGGTAAATAACCAATAGCGGAACTTGGATGCCCATATTGGCTCCTACATATTCTACGAATATCTTTATCGATCGAATCGTTATGACAACACATGTAATTCCCTTTGTCCATCGGTATTTTACTTGCCCGAGATTCGATCGTCGGTATCTTCATACCTAGTTCAATCTCGTTACCGGAAAGTCTCTTTACTCGTTCCATAATACATCACCCCGTGACTAATTCCTTAGTCATTTGCTTGCAAGCTTATGATGTGTATTTCCGAGAGGGCCCAGAGATACCTCCCCGATACTAGGAATGACAAATCCTAATCTCGATCTATGCCAACTCAACAAACACCTTCGGAGATACCTGTAGAGCATCTTTATAATCACCCAGTTACGTTGTGACATTTGATAGCACACAAGGCATTCCTCCGTTATCCGGGAGTTGCACAATCTCATAGTCGAAGGAATGTGTATTTGAGTTGAAGAAAGCAATAGCAATAAAACGGAACAATCATAATGCTAAGCTAACAGATGGGTCTTGTCCATCACATCATTCTCCTAATGATGTGATCCCGTTATCAAATGAAAACTCATGTCCATGGTGAGGAAACCTTAACCATCTTTGATCGACGAGCTAGTCAAGTAGAGGCTCACTAGGGACACGGTGTTTGTTTATGTATTACACATGTATTTAGGTTTATCATGAATAAGGAAATATAAAATAACAACTTTATTATTGCCTCTAGGGCATATTTCCTTCAGGCTCCCACTTGCACTAGAGTCAATAATCTAGATTACATTGTAATGAATCTAACACCCATGGAGTCTTGGTGATGATCATGCTTTGCTCGTGGAAGAGGCTTGTTGGGGAACGTAGTAATTTCAAAAAATTTCCTACGCACACGCAAGATCATGGTGATGCATAGCAACGAGAGGGGAGAGTGTTGTCTACGTACCCTCGTAGACCGAAGCGGAAGCAATCACAACATAGAGGAAGTAGTCATACATTCTCCTCGCGATCCAACCGATCCAAGCACCGTTACTCCGGCACCTCCGAAGTTCTTGGCACACGACAGCTCGGTGACGCTCCTCGGGCTCCGATCCAGCAAAGCTCGGGAGAGAGAGTTCCGTCAAGACGACGGCGTGGTGACGATCTTGATGTTCTACCAACGCAGGCTTCGCCTAAGCACTGCTACGATTTGACCGAGGTGGAATATGGTGGAGGGGGCACCGCACATGGCTAAGGAACGATCTCAAGGATCAACTTGTGTGTCATGGGGTGCCCCCTGCCCCGTGATATAAAGGAGCAAGGGGAGGGCCGGCCGGCCCTAGGAGGCGCGCCAAGGAGGGGGAGTCCTCCTCCTAGTGGGAGTAGGACTCCCTTTCCTAGTCCAACTAGGAAGGAGGAAGGGGAAGGAAGGAGAGGGAGAGGAAGAGGGAAGGGGCGCGCCCCCCCTCCTTGTCCAGTCGGACTCCCCATGGGGGCGCGTGCCACCTCTGGCGCAGCCCTCTCTCTCCCCTCTTGGCCCAATAAGGCCCATTACTTCCCGGGGTTCCGGTAACCCCTCGGCACTCCGGTTTTATCCGAAACTTCCGGAACCTTTCCGGAGTCCGAATATAGCCGTCCAATATATCAATCTTTATTTCTCGATCATTTCGAGACTCCTCGTCATGTCCGTGATCACATCCGGGACTCCGAACTCCTTCGGTACATCAAAATACACAAACTCATAATATAACCGTCCATCGAAACCTTAAGCGTGCGGACCCTACGGTTCGAGAACAATGTAGACATGACCGAGATACATCTCGGTCAATAACCAATAGCGGGACCTGGATGCCCATATTGGTTCCTACATTTTCTACGAAGATCTTTATCGGTCAGACCGCATAACAACGTACGTAGTTCCCTTTGTCATCGGTATGTTACTTGTCCGAGACTCGATCGTCGGTATCCAATACCTAGTTCAATCTCGTTACTGGCAAGTCTCTTTACTCGTTCCGTAATGCATCATTCTGTAACTAACTCCTTAGCTACATTGCTTGCAAGGCTTATAGTGATGTGCATTACCGAGATGGCCCAGAGATACCTCTCCGACAATCGGAGTGACAAATCCTAATCTCGAAATACGCCAACCCAACATCTGCCTTTGGAGACACTTGTAATACTCCTTTATAATCACCCGATTACGTTGTGACGTTTGGTAGTACCCAAAGTGTTCCTCCGACAAGCGGGAGTTGCATAATCTCATAGTTATAGGAACATGTATAAGTCATGGATAAAAGCAATAGCAACATACTAAACGATCGGGTGCTAAGCTAATGGAATGGGTCATGTCAATCAGATCATTCAACCAATGATGTGACCTTGTTAATCAAATGACAACTCCTTTGTCTATGGTCGTGAAACTTAACCATCTTTGATTAACAAGCTAGTCTAGTAGAGGCATACTAGTGACACTCCGTTTGTCTATGTATTCACACATGTATTATGTTTCCGGTTAATACATTTCTAGCATGAACAATAAACATTTATCATGATATAAGGAAATAAATAATAACTTTATTATTGCCTCTAGGGCACATTTCCTTCAGGTTCCCACTTGCACTAGAGCCAATAATCTAGATTACACAGTAATGATTCTAACACCCATGGAGTCTTGGTGTTGATCATGTTTTGCTCGTGGAAGAGGCTTAGTCAACGGGTCTGCTACATTCAGATTCGTATGTATCTTGCAAATCTCTATGTCTCCCACCGGACTAAGTCCGGATGGAATTGAAGCGTCTCTTGATGGGTTTTGTTGTCTTGTGAAATCTGGATTCCTTCGCCAAGGCAATTGCTCCAGTATTGTCACAAAATATTTTCATTGGTCCCGATGCACTAGGTATGACACCTAGATCGGATATGAACTCCTTCATCCGGACTCCTTCATTAGCTGCTTCAAGCTGCTATGTATTCCGCTTCACATGTAGATCCCGCCACGACGCTTTGTTTAGAGCTGCACCAACCGACAGCTCCTCCGTTTAGTGTAAATACGTATCCGGTTTGCGATTTAGAATCGTCCGGATCGGTGTCAAAGCTTGCATCAACGTAACCGTTTACGATGAGCTCTTTGTCACCTCCATATACTGAGAAACATATCCTTAGTCCTTTTCGTACTTCAGGATGTTCTTGACCGTTGTCGATGATCCACTCTGGATCACTCTGGTACCTCCTCGCTAAGCTTATAGCAAGGCACACATCAGGTGCAGTACACGACATTGCATACATGATAGATCCTATGGGTGAGGCATAGGGAACATCTTTCATTTTCTCTCTATCTTCTGCGGTGGTCGGGCATTGAGTCTTACTCAACTTCATACCTTGCAATACAGTAAGAACCCTTTCTTTGCTTGATCCATTTTGAACTTCTTCAAAATCTTGTCAAGGTATGTGCTTTGTGAAAGTCCAATTAAGCGCCTTGATCTATCTCTATAGATTTTTATGCCTAATATGTAAGCAGCTTCACCGAGGTCTTTCATCGAAAAACTCTTGTTCAAGTATCCCTTTATGCTATCCAGAAATTCTATATCATTTCCGATCAGTAATATGTCATCTACATATAATATCGTAAATGCTACAGAGCTCCCACTCACTTTCTTGTAAATACAGGCTTCTCCAAAAGTCCAGATAAACCCAAATGCTTTGATCACACTATCAAAGCGTTTATTCCAACTCCGAGATGCTTGCACCAGTCCATAAATGGATCGCTGGAGCTTGCACACTTTGTTAGCTCCCTTTGGATCGATAAAACCTTACGGTTGCATCATATACAACTCTTCTTCCGTAAACCCATTCAGGAATGCAGTCTTTACATCCATTTGCCAAATTTCATAATCATAAAATGCGGCAATTGCTAACATGATTCGGACAGACTTAAGCATCACTACGGGTGAGAAGGTCTCATCGTAGTCAATCCCTTGAACTTGTCGAAACCCCTTTGCGACAAGTCGAGCTTTGTAGATGTAATATTACCGTCGCCATGGTCTTCTTCTTGAAGATCCACTTGTTTTCTATTGCTTGCCGACCCTCGGCAAGTCAATCAAAGTCCACACTTTGTTTTCATACATGGATCCCATCTCAGATTTCATGGCCTCAAGCCATTTTGCGAATCTGGGCTCACCATCGCTTCTTCATAGTTCGTGAGGTTCATCATGATCTAGTAGCATGACTTCCGTAACAGGATTACCGTACCACTCAGTGCGGATCTTACTCTGGTTGATCTACGAGGTTACGTAGTAACTTGATCTGAAGTTTCATGATCAACATCATCAACTTCCTCACTATTTGGTGTAGATGTCGCAGTAAACCGGTTTTTGTGATAAACTACTTTCAAATAAGGGAGAAGGTACGATTACCTCATCAAGTTCTACTTTCCTCCCACTCACTTCTTTCGAGAGAAACTCCTTCTCTAGAAAGGATCCATTCTTAGCAACAAATGTCTTGCCTTCGGATCTGTGATAGAAGGTGTACCCAACTGTCTCCTTTGGGTATCCTATGAAGACACATTTCTCCGATTTAGGTTCGAGCTTATCGGGTTGAAGCTTTTTCACATAAGCATCGCATCCCCAAACTTTAAGAAAGCGACAACTTTGGTTTCTTGCTAAACCATAGTTCATAAGGTGTCGCCTCAACGGATTTTGATGGTGTTCTATTCAGCGTGAATGCGGCCGTCTCAAGAGCATAACCCCAAAACGATAGCGGTAAATCTGTAAGAGACATCATAGATCGCACCATATCTAGTAAAGTGCGACACTGACGTTCGGACACACCATTGCGCTGTGGTGTTCGGGTGGCGTGAGTTGCGAAACTATTCCGCATTGTTTCAAATGTAGACCAAACTCAGAACTCAAATATTCGCCTCCACGATCAGATCGTAGAAACTTTATTTTCTTATTACGATGATTTTCAACTTCACTCTGAAATTCTTTGAACTTTTCAAATGTTTCAGACTTATGTTTCATTAAGTAGATATACCCATATCTCGCTTAAATCATCTGTGAAGGTGAGAAAATAACGATATCCGCCACGAGCCTCAACATTCATTGGACCACATACATCTGTATGTATGATTTCCAACAAATCTGTTGCTCTCTCCATAGTACCGGAGAACGGGTTTTAGTCATCTTGCCCATGAGGCATGGTTACGCAAGTGCCAAGTGATTCATAATCAAGTGACTCCAAAAGTCCATCAAGATGGAGTTTCTTCATGCGCTTTATTCCGATATGACCTAAACGGAAGTGCCACAAATAAGTTGCACCATCATTATCAACTTTGCATCTTTTGGTTTCAACATTATGAATATGTGTATCACTACTATCGAGATTCATTAAAAATAGACCACTCGTCAAGGGTGCATGACCATACAAGATATTATTCATATAAATAGAACAACCATTATTCTACTGATTTAAATGAATAACCGTCTCGCATCAAACAAGATCCAGATATAATGTTCATGCTCAACGCTGGCACCAAATAACAATTATTTAGGTCTAAAATTAATCCGAAGGTAGATGTAGAGGTAGCGTGCCGACCGCGATCACATCGACTTTGGAACCATTTCCCACGCGCATCGTTACCTCGTCCTTTGCCGTTGTTAAGCAATCCGTAGTCCCTGTTTCGAGTTGCAAATATTAGCAATGTAACCCGTATCAAATACCCAGGTGCTACTGCGAGCTCTGGTAAGGTACACATCAATAACATGTATATCACATATACCTTCGTTCAACTTGCCATCCTTCTTATCCGCCAAATACTTGGGGCAGTTCCGCTTCGAGTGACGATGCTTGCGGTGAGAAGCACTCGATTTCAGGTTTAGGTCCAGACTTGGGTTTCTTCTCTGAGCAGCAACTTGTTTGCTGTTCTTCTTGAAGTTCCCTTCTTCTTCCCTTTGCCTTTCTTCTTGAAACTAGTGGTCTTATTGACCATCAACACTTGATGCTCCTTCTTGATTTCTACCTCCGCAGCCTTCAAAGATTATGTAAGAGCTCGTGCATAGTCTTTACTAACCCTTGCATATTATAGTTCATCACGAAGCCTTTGTAGCTTGGTGGCGGTGATTGAAGAATTACATCAATGACACAATCATCCGGAAGATCAACTCCCAGTTGAGTCAAGTGATTGTAATACCCGGACATTACGAGTATGTGCTCAGCAGCAGACCCATTCTCCTCCATCTTGCAGCTATAGAACTTATTGGAGACTTCATATCTCTCAATCCGGGCATTCTGTTGAAATATCAACTTCAACTCCTGGAACATCTCATATGATCCATGACTTTCAAAACGTCGTTGAAGACCCGGTTCTAAGCCGTAAAGCATGGCACACTGAACTATAGAGTAGTCATCAGCTTTGCTCGCCAGACGTTCTTAACGTCGTCGGTTACATCACCAGGCCTGGCACCTAGCGGTGCATCCAGGACGTAACTCTTCCGTGCAGCAATGAGGATAATCCTCAGGTTACGGACCCAGTCCGTGTAATTGCTACCATCATCTTTCAACTTTGCTTTCTCAAGGAACGCATTAAAATTCAACGGAACAACAGCACGAGCCATCTATCTATAAACAGACATAGACAAGCAAGATACTATCAGGTACTAAGTTCATGATAAATTTAAGTTCAATTAATCATATTACTTAAGAACTCCCACTTAGACAGACATCTCTCTAGTCATCTAAGTGATCACGTGATCCAAATCAACTAAACCATAACCGATCATCACGTGAGATGGAGTAGTTTTCAATGGTGAACATCTTATGTTGATCATATCTACTATATGATTCACGCTCGACCTTTCGGTCTCCGTGTTCGAGGCCATATCCGCATATGCTAGGCTCGTCAAGTATAACTCGAGTATTCTGCGTGTGCAAAACTGGCTTGCACCCGTTGTAGATGGACGTAGAGCTTATCACACCCGATCATCACGTGGTGTCTCGGCACGACGAACTTTGGCAGCGGTGCATACTCGGGAGAACACTACTTGATAATTTAGGTGAGAGATCATCTTAAAATGCTACCACAACCAAGCAAAATAAGATGCATAAAGGATAAACATCACATGCAATCAATATAAGTGATATGATATGGCCATCATCATCTTGTGCTTGTGATCTCCATCTCCGAAGCACCGTCGTGATCACCATCGTCACCGCGCGACACCTTGATCTCCATCGTAGCATCGTTGTCGTTTCGCCATCTATTGCTTCTACGACTATCGCTACCGCTTAGTGATAAAGTAAAGCAATTACGAGGCGTTGCATTTCATACAATAAAGCGACAACCATATGGCTCCAGCCGATTGCCGATAACCCGGTTACAAAACATGATCATCTCATACAATAAAATATAGCATCACGTCTTGACCATATCACATCACAACATGCCCTGCAAAAACAAGTTAGACGTCCTCTACTTTGTTGTTGCAAATTTTACGTGGCTGCTACGGGCTTAAGCAAGAACCAATCTCACCTACGCATCAAGACCACAACGATACTTCGTCAAATAGACTCCCCTTTTAACCTTCTCAAGGACCGGGCGTAGCCACACTCGGTTCAACTAAAGTGAGAGACAGACACCCGCCAGCCACCTTTAAGCACGAGTGCTCGTAGCAGTGAAACCAGTCTCGGCGTAAGCGTCTGGCGTAATGTCGGTCCGGGCCGCTTCATCTCACAATACCGCTGAACCAAAGTATGACATGCTTTGGTAGGCGGTATGACTTGTATCGCCCACAACTCACTTGTGTTCTACTCGTGCAAAACATCAAACCATAAAAACCTAGGCTCGGATGCCCTTTGTTGGGGAACGTAGTAATTTCAAAAAATTCCTACGCACACGCAAGATCATGGTGATGCATAGCAACGAGAGGGGAGAGTGTTGTCTACGTACCCTCGAGACCGAAGCGGAAGCAATCACAACGTAGAGGAAGTAGTCGTACGTTCTCCTCGCGTTCCAACCGTTCCAAGCACCGTTACTCGGGCACCTCCGAGTTCTTGGCACACGTACAGCTCGGTGGCGCTCCTCGGGCTCCGATCCAGCAAAGCTCCGGGAGAGAAAGTTCCACAAGACGACGGCGTGGTGACGATCTTGATGTTCTACCAACGCAGGGCTTCGCCTAAGCACTGCTCTGATTTGACCGAGGTGGAATATGGTGGAGGGGGCACCGCACACGGCTAAGGAGAGCGATCTCAAGGATCAACTTGTGTGTCATGGGGTGCCCCCTGCCCGTATATAAAGGAGCAAGGGGAGGGCCGGCCGGCCCTAGGAGGCGCTGGGCCAAGGAGGGGGGAGTCCTCCTCCTAGTGGGAGTAGGACTCCCCTTTCCTAGTCCAACTAGGAAGGAGGAAGGGGGAAGGAAGGAGAGGGAGAGGAAGATGGAAAGGGGTCCGCGCCCCCCCCCCCCCTCCTTGTCCAATTCGGACTCCCCATGGGGGGGCGCGCGCCACCTCCTGGCGCAGCCCTCTCTCTCCCCTCTTGGCCCAATAAGGCCCATTACTTCCCGGGGGGGTTCCGGTAACCCCTCCGGCACTCCGGTTTTATCCGGAAACTTCCGGAACCTTTCCGGAGTCCGAATATAGCCGTCCAATATATCAATCTTTATTTCTCGATCATTTCGAGACTCCTCGTCATGTCCGTGATCACATCCGGGACTCCGAACTCCTTTGGTACATCAAAATACACAAACTCATAATATAACCGTCATCGAAACCTTGCGTGCGGACCCTACGGTTCGAGAACAATGTAGACATGACCGAGATACATCTCCGGTCAATAACCAATAGCGGGACCTGGATGCCCATATTGGTTCCTACATTTTCTCTGAAGATCTTTATCGGTCGGAACCGCATAACAACATACGTAGTTCCCTTTGTCATCGGTATGTTACTTGTCCGAGACTTCGATCGTCGGTATCCAATACCTAGTTCAATCTAAATTCTTGGCAAGTCTCTTTACTCGTTCCGTAATGCATCATTCTGTAACTAACTCCTTAGCTACATTGCTTGCAAGGCTTGTAGTGATGTGCATTATCGAGATGGCCCAGAGATACCTCTCCGACAATCGGAGTGACAAATCCTAATCTCGAAATACGCCAACCCAACATCTGCCTTTGGAGACACTTGTAATACTCCTTTATAATCACCCGATTACGTTGTGGACGTTTGGTAGTACCCAAAGTGTTCCTCCGGCAAGCGGGAGTTGCATAATCTCATAGTTATAGGAACATGTATAAGTCATGGATAAAAGCAATAGCAACATACTAAACGATCGGGTGCTAAGCTAATGGAATGGGTCATGTCAATCAGATCATTCAACCAATGATGTGACCTTATAATCAAATGACAACTCCTTTGTCTATGGTCAGGAAACTTAACCATCTTTGATTAACAAGCTAGTCTAGTAGAGGCATACTAGTGACACTCCGTTTGTCTATGTATTCACACATGTATTATGTTTCCGGTTAATACATTTCTAGCATGAACAATAAACATTTATCATGATATAAGGAAATAAATAATAACTTTATTATTGCCTCTAGGGCACATTTCCTTCAAGGCTTAGTCAACGGGTCTGCTACATTCAGATCCGTATGTATTTTGGAAATTTCTATGTCTCCCTCTTTGACTTATTCATGGATGGAGTTGAAGCGTCTCTTGATGTGTTTGGTTCTTTTGTGAAATCTGGTTTCCTTCACCAAGGCAATTGCTCCAGTATTGTCACAAAAGATCTTCATTGGACCCGATGCACTAGGTATTACACCTAGATCGGATATGAACTCTTTCATGTAGACTCCTTCATTTCCTGCTTCCGAAGCAGCTATGTACGCCACTTCACATGTAGATCCCGCCACGACGCTCTGCTTGGAACCGCACCAACTGACAGCTCCACCATTCAATATAAATACGTATCCGGTTTTGTGGCTTAGAGTCATCCGGATCAGTGTCAAAGCTAGCATCGACATAACCATTTACGATGAGCTCTTTGTCACCTCCATAAATGAGAACATATCCGTTCTCCTTTTCAGGTACTTTAGGATGTTCTTGACCGCTGTCCAGTGATCCACTTTTGGATTACTTTGGTACCTCCCTGCCAGACTTATGGCAAGGCACACATCAGGTCTGGTACACAACATACCATACATGATAGAACCTATGGCTGAGGCATAGGGAATGACTTTTTTTCTCTCTATCTTCTGTAGTGGTCGGGCTTTGAGTCTGACTCAACTTCACACCTTGCAACACAGGCAAGAACCCTTTCTTTGACTGATCCATTTTGAACTTCTTCAAAACTTTGTCAAGGTATGTGCTTCGTGAAAGTCCTATTAAGCATCTTGATCTATCTCTATAGATCTTGATGCCAAATATATAAACAGCTTCACCGAGGTCTTTCATTGAAAACTCTTATTCAAGTACCCTTTATGCTATCCAGAAATTCTATATCATTTCCAATCAACAATATGTCATCTACATATAATATTAGAAATGCTACAGAGCTGCCACTCACTTTCTTGTAAATACACGCTTCACCAAAAGTCTGTATAAACCCATATGCTTTGATCACTTCATCAAAGCGTATATTCCAACTCCGAGATGCTTGCACCAGTCCATAGATGGATCACTGGAGCTTGAAAAACTCTTATTCAAGTACCCTTTATGCTATCCAGAAATTTTATATCATTTCCAATCAACAATATGTCATCTACATATAATATTAGAAATGCTACAGAGCTCCCACGCACTTTCTTGTAAATACACGCTTCACCAAAAGTCTGTATAAACCCATATGCTTTGATCACTTCATCAAAGTGTATATTCCAACTCCGAGATGCTTGCACCAGTCCATAGAAAATCCTTCCCAGAAGGTTTTGTCAATCCTAAAGGTGCTAACAAAATATGCAAGCTCCAGCGATCCATCTATGGACTGGTGCAAGCATCTCGGAGTTGGAATATACGCTTTGATAAGTTGATCAAAGCATATAGTTTTGTACAGACTTCATGGTGAAGCCCGTATTTACAAGAAAGTGAGTGAGCACTACATCATTTTTATAAGTATATGTGAATGACATATTGTTGATCGGAAATAATGTAGAATTATTCTCGCAAAGCATAAAGGAGTGTTTGAAAGGAGTTTTTCAAAGAAAGACCTCGGTGAAGCTGCTTACACATTGAGCATCAAGATCTATAGAGATAGATCAAGACGCTTGATAAGTTTTTTTTAATGAGTACATACCTTGTCAAGATTTTGAAGTAGTTCAAAATGGGACAGTCAAAGAAAGAGTTTCTTGCCTGTGTTACAAGGTGTGAAATTGAGTAAGACTCAAAGCCCAACCACGGCAGAAGATAGAAAGAGAATGAAAGTTATTCCCTATGCCTCAGCCATAGGTTCTATAAAGTATGCCATGCTGTGTACCAGATCTATTGCATACCCTACCACTAAGTTTGGCAAGGGAGTACAATAGTGATCTAGGAGTAGATCAATGGACAGCGGTCAAAATTACCCTTAGCGGAATAAGGATATATTTCTCGATTATGGAAGTGACAAAAGGTTCGTCGTAAAGGGTTACGTCGATGCAAGTTTTAACACTAATCCAGATGACTCTAAGTCTCAATCTGGATACATATTGAAAGTGGGAGCAATTAGCTAGAGTAGCTCCGTGCAGAGCATTGTAGACATAGAATTTTGCAAAGTACATACGGATCTAAATTTGGCAGACCCGTTGACTAAATTTCTCCCACAAGCAAAACATGATCACTCTTTGGATGTTAATCACACAGCGATGTGAACTAGATTATTGACTCTAGTAAGCCCTTTGGGTGTTCGTCACATGGAGATGTGAACTAATCACATAAAGATGTGAACTATTGGTGTTAAATCACATGGTGATGTGAACTAGATTATTGACTCTAGTGCAAGTGGGAGACTGAAGGAAATATGCCCTAGAGGCAATAATAAAGTTATTATTTATTTCCTTATTTCATGATAAATGTTTATTATTCATGCTAGAATTGTATTAACCGGAAACATGATACATGTGTGAATACATAGACAAACAGAGTGTCACTAGTATGCCTCTACTTGACTAGCTCGTTGATCAAAGATGGTTATGTTTCCTAGCCATAGACATGAGTTGTCATTTGATTAAGGGGATCACATCATTAGGAGAATTATGCAATTGGCATGACCCATTCCGTTAGCTTAGCACCCGATCTTTTAGTATGTTGCTATTGCTTTCTTCATGACTTATACATGTTCCTATGACTATGAGATTTTGCAACTCCCGTTTACCGGAGGAACACTTTGTGTGCTACCAAACGTCACAACATAACTGGATGATTATAAAGGTGCTCTACAGGTGTCTCCGAAGGTACATGTTGGGTTGGCGTATTTAGAGATTAGGATTTGTCACTCCGATTGTCGGAGAGGTATCTCTGGGCCCTCTCGGTAATGCACATCACTTAAGCATTGCAACTAATGAGTTAGTTGCGGGATGATGTATTACGGAACTAGTAAATAGACTTGCCGGTAACGAGATTGAACTAGGTATTGAGATACCGACGAACGAATCTCGGGCAAGTAACATACCGATGACAAAGGGAACAACATATGTTGTTGTTATGCGGTCTGACCGATAAAGATCTTCGTAGAATATGTGGGAGCCAATATGAGCATCCAGGTTCCGCTATTGGTTATTGACCGGAGACATGTCTCGGTCATGTCTACATACTTCTCGAACCCGTAGGGTCCGCACACTTAATGTTACGATGACAGTTTTATTATGAGTTTATATGTTTTGATGTACCGAAGGTTGTTCGGAGTCCCGGATGTGATCACGGACATGACGAGGAGTCTCGAAATGGTCGAGACATGAAGATTGATATCTTTGGACAACTATATTCAGACACGGAAGTGTTAGGAGAAGTTTCAGATAAAACCGAGTGCCGGAGGGTTATCGGAAACCCTGTGGGAACTAATGGGCCTCGATGGGCCTTAGTGGAGAGAGAGAGGCGGCCTAGGGCAGGCCGTGCGCCCCCTCCTGGTCCGAATTGGACTAGGAGAGGGGGCGCCCCCTTTCCTCTCCTCTCCCTCTCCCTCTCCTTCCTTCCCCTCTCTCCCTTTAGGTGGAAACCTACTAGGACTTGGAGTCCTAGTAGGATTCCCCTCTTGGGGCGCGCCATAGAGGGCGGCCGGCCTCCCCTTGCTCCTTTATATCACGAGTGGGGGCACCCCAAAGACACAACAATTAATCTGTTTGATCTCTTAGCCGTGTGCGGTGCCCCCCTCCACCATAGTCCACCTCGATAATACTGTAGCGGTGCTTAGGCGAAGCCCTGCATCGGTAGAACCTTCATCGGGCTGAACGTGTGCTGAACTCGAAGGTGTCGTACGTTTGGTAATTGATCGGTCGGATCGTGAAGACCTACGAGGGTACGTGGACAACACTCTCCCCTCTCGTTGCTATGCATCACCATGATCTTGCGTGTGCGTAGGAATTTTTTTGAAATTACTACGTTCCCCAACAGTGGTATCAGAGCCATGTTTTATGCATAGATGTCGTATGCACGAGTAGAACACAAGTGAGTTGAGGGTGATATAAGTCATACTGCTTACCAGCATGTCATACTTTGGTTCGGCGGTATTGTTGGACGAAGCGGCCCGGATTGACATTACGCGTACGCTTACGCGAGACCGGTTCTCCCGACGTGCTTTGCACAAAGGTGGCTAGCAGGTGTCAGTTTCTCCAACTTTAGTTGAACCGAGTGTGGCTACGCCCGGTCCTTGCGAAGGTTAAAACAACACCAACATGACAAACTATCGTTGTGGTTTTTGAAGCGTAGGTAAGAACGGTTCTTGCTAAGCCCGTAGCAGCCACGTAAAACTTGCAACAACAAAGTAGAGGACGTCTAACTTGTTTCTGCAAGGCATGTTGTGATGTGATATGGTCAAGACGTGATGCTATATTTTATTGTATGTGATGATCATGTTTTGTAACCGAGTTATCGGCAATTGGCAGGAGCCATATGGTTGTCGCTTTATTGTATGCAATGCAATGCATACTGTAATGCTTTACTTTATCACTAAGCAGTAGTGATAGTCGAGAAGCATAAGATTGGCGAAGACGACAACGATTCTACGACGGAGATCAAGGTGTCGTGCCGGTGACGATGGTGATCATGGAGGAGCTTCAGAGAGGGAGATCACAAACACAAGATGATGATGGCCATATCATATCACTTATATTGATTGCATGTGATGTTTATCTTTTATGCATCTTATCTTGCTTTGATTGACGGTAGCATTATAAGATGATCTCTCACTAAATTTCAAGATAAAAAGTGTTCTCCATGTGTATGCACCGTTGCCAAAGTTCGTCGTGCCCAGACACCATGTGATGATCGGGTGTGATAAGCTCTACGTTCATCAACAACGGGTGCAAGCCAGTTTTGCACACGCAGAATACTCGTGTTAAACTTGACAAGCCTAGCATATGCAGATATGCCTCGGAACACTGAGACCGAAAGGTCGAGCATGAATCATATAGTAGATATGATCAACATAGTGATGTTCACTATTGAAAACTATTCCATTTCACGTGATGATCGATTATGGTTTTGTTGATTTGGATCACGTGATCACTTAGATGATTAGAGGGATGTCTATCTAAGTGGGAGTTATTAAGTAATATGATTAATTGAACTTTAATTTATAATGAACTTAGTCCTGGTAGTATTAGCATATCTATGTTGTAGATAATTAGCTCGTGTTGTTGCTCCCCGTTTATATTTTGATATGTTCCTAAAGAAAAATAAGTTAAAAAATGTTAGTAGAAATGATGCGGACTTGGTCCGTGATCTGAGGATAAACATCATTGCTGCACAGAAGAATTATGTCCTTGATGCACCGCTAGGTGACAGACCTATTGCAGGAGCAGATGCAGATGTTATGAACGTTTGGCTAGCTCAATATGATGACTACTTGATAGTTTAGTGCGCCATGCTTAACGGCTTAGAATCGGGACTTCAAAGACGTTTTGAATGTCATGGACCATATGAGATGTTCCAGGAGTTGAAGTTAATATTTCAAGCAAATACCCGAGTTGAGAGATATGAAGTCTCCAACAAGTTCTATAGCTAAAAGATGGAGGAGAATAGCTCAAGCAGTGAGCATGTGCTCAGATTGTCTGGATACTACAATCACTTGAATCAAGTGGGAGTTAATCTTCCGGATAAGAGAGTGATTGACAAAGTTCTCTAGTCACTATCACCAAGTTACTAGAACTTCGTGATGAACTATAATATGCAAGGGATAACGGAAATGATTCCCAAGCTCTTCGTGATGCTGAAATCGACGAAGGTAGAAATCAAGAAAAACATCAAGTGTTGATGGTTGACAAGACCACTAGTTTCAAGAAAAGGGAAAACGGAAGAAGGGGAACTTCAAGAAGAACGGCAAACGAGTTGCTACTCAAGTGGAGAAGCCCAAGTCTGGACCTAAGCCTGAGACTGAGTGCTGGTCACTGGAAGCGGAACTACCCCAAGTATTTGGCGGATAAGAAGGATGGCAAAGTGAACAAAGGTATATTTGATATACATGTTATTGATGTGTACTTTACTAGTGTTTATAGCAACCCCTCAGTATTTGATACTAGTTCAGTTGCTAAGATTAGTAACTCGAAATGGGAGTTGCAGAATAAACAAAGACTAGTTAAGGGTGAAGTGACGATGTGTGTTGGAAGTGGTTCCAAGATTGATATGATCATCATCGCAGACTCCCTATAATTTTGGGATTGGTATTGAACCTAAATAAGTGTTATTTGGTGTTTGCGTTGAGCATGAATATGATTTGATCATGTTTATTGCAATACGGTTATTAATTTAAGTTAGAGAACAATTGTTGTTTTGTTTACATGAATAAAAACCTTCTATGATCATACACACCAACGAAAATGGTTTGTTGGATCTCGATCGTAGTGATACACATATTCATAATATTGAAGCCAAAAGATGCAAAGTTAATAATGATAGTGCAACTTATTTGTGGCACTTCCGTTTAGGTCATATTGGTGTAAAGCGCATGAAGAAACTCCATGCTGATGGGATTTTGGAATCACTTGATTATGATTCACTTGATGCTTGCGAACCATGCCTTATGGGCAAGATGACTAAAACTCCATTCTCCGGAACAATGGAGCAAGCAACTGGCTTATTGGAAATAATACATACTGATGTATGCGATCCGATGAGTGTTGAGCCTTGAGGCGGGTATCGTTATTTTCTGACCTTCACAGATAATATGAGCAGATATGGGTATATCTACTTGATGAAACATAAGTCTGAAACATTTGAAAAGTTCAAAGAATTTCAGAGTGAAGTGGAAAATCATCATGACAAAATAATAAAGTTTCTATGAGCTGATCACGGAGACAAATATTTGAGTTACGAGTTTGGTCTTCAATTAAAACAATGTGGAATAGTTTCACAAATTCGTGCCACCTGGAACACCACAGCATAATGGTGTGTCTGAACGTCATAATCGTACTTTATTGGATATAGTGCAATATATGATGTCTCTTACCGATTTACCACTATTGTTTTGGGGTTATGCATTAGAGACAGCTACATTCACGTTAAATAGGGCACCATCAAAATCCGTTGAGACGACGCCTTATGAACTGTGGTTTGGCAAGAAACCAAAGTTGTCGTTTCTTAAAGTTTGGGGCTACAATGCTTATATGAAAAAGTTTCATCTGATAAGCTCAAACCCAAATCCGAGAAATGTGTCTTCATAGGATACCCAAAGGAGACTGTTGGGTACACCTTCTATCACAGATCCGAAGGCAAGATATTCGTTGCTAAGAATGGATCCTTTCTAGAGAAGGAGTTTCTCTCGAAAGAAGTGAGTGGGAGGAAAGTAGAACTTGATGAGGTAATTGTACCTGCTCCCTTATTGGAAAGTAGTTTATCACAGAAATCTGTTCCTGTGACTCCTACACCAATTAGTGAGGAAGCTAATGATGATGATCATGTAACTTCAGATCAAGTTACTACCGAACCTCGTAGGTAAACCACAGTAAGATCCGCATCAGAGTGGTACGGTAATCCTGTTCTGGAGGTCATGTTACTTGACCATGACGAACCTACGAACTATCAGGAAGCGATGATGAGCCCAGATTCCGCAAAATGGTTTATGGCCATGAAATCTGAGATGGATCCATGTATAAGAACAAAGTATGGACTTTGATTGACTTGCCCGATGATTGGTGAGAAATTGAGATTAAATGGATCTTCAAGAGGAAGACGAACACTGATAGTATTGTTACTATCTACAAAGCTAGAATTGTCGCAAAAGGTTTTCGACAAGTTCAAGGTGTTGACTATGATGAGAGTTTCTCACTCGTATATATGCTTAAGCATGTCCCAATCATGTTAGCAATTGCCGCATTTTATGAAATCTGGCAAATGGATAAACAAAACTGCATTCCTTAATGGGTTTATTAAAGAAGAGTTGTATATGATGCAACCAGAAGGTTTTGTCAATCCTAAAGGTGCTAACAAAATATGCAAGCTCCAGCGATCCATTTATGGACTGGTGCAAGCATCTCGGAGTTGGAATATATGCTTTGATAAGTTGATAAAAGCATTTAGTTTTATACAGACTTGCGGTGAAGCCTGTATTTACAAGAAAGTAAGTGGGAGCACTACAACATTTTTGATAAGTATATGTGAATGACATATTGTTGATATATTGTTGATCGGAAATAATGTAGAATTATTCTGCAAAGCATAAAGGAGTGTTTGAAAGGAGTTTTTTCAAAGAAAGACCTCGGTGAAGCTGCTTACACATTGAGCATCTAGATCTATAGAGATAGATCAAGACGCTTGATAAGTTTTTTTAATGAGTACATACCTTGACAAGATTTTGAAGTAGTTCAAAATGGGACAGTCAAAGAAAGAGTTTCTTGCCTGTGTTACAAGGTGTGAAATTGAGTAAGACTCAAAGCCCGACCACGGCAGAAGATAGAAAGAGAATGACAGTTATTCCCTATGCCTCAGCCATAGGTTCTATAAAGTATGCCATGCTGTGTACCAGATTTATTGCATACCCTACCACTAAGTTTGGCAAGGGAGTACAATAATGATCTAGGAGTAGATCAATGGACAGCGGTCAAAATTATCCTTAGTGTAATAAGGATATATTTCTCGATTATGGAAGTGACAAATCGTAAAGGGTTACGTCGATGCAAGTTTTTACACTAATCCAGATGACTCTAAGTCTCAATCTGGATACATATTGAAAGTGGGAGCGATTAGCTAGAGTAGCTCCGTGCAGAGCATTGTAGACATAGAATTTTGCAAAATACATACGGATCTGAATTTGGCAGACCCATTGACTAAATTTCTCTCACAAGCAAAACATGATCACTCTTTGGGTGTTAATTACATAGCGACGTGAACTAGATTATTGACTCTAGTAAGCGCTTTGGGTGTTAGTCACATGGAGATGTGAACTAATCACATAAAGATGTGAACTATTGGTGTTAAATCACATGGTGATGTGAACTAGATTATTGACTCTAGTGCAAGTGGGAGACTGAAGGAAATATGCCCTAGAGGAAATAATAAAGTTATTATTTATTTCCTTATTTCATGATAAATGTTTATTATTCATGCTAGAATTGTATTAACCGGAAACATGATACATGTGTGAATACATAGACAAACAAAGTTTCATTAGTATGCCTCAACTTGACTAGCTCGTTGATCAAAGATGGTTATGTTTCCTAGCCATAGACATGAGTTGTCATTTGATTAAGGGGATCACATCATTAGGAGAATTATGTGATTGACATGACCCATTCCGTTAGCTTAGCACCCGATCGTTTAGTATGTTGCTATTGCTTTCTTCATGACTTATACATGTTCCTATGACTATGAGATTTTGCAACTCCCGTTTACCGGAGGAACACTTTGTGTGCAACCAAACGTCACAACATAACTGGATGATTATAAAGGTGCTCTCTGTGTGTCTCCAAAGGTACATGTTGGGTTGGCGTATTTCGAGATTAGGATTTGTCACTCCGATTGTCGAAGAGGTATCTCTGGGCCCTCTCGGAAATGCACATCACTTAAGCATTGCAAGTATTGCAACTAATGAGTTAGTTGCGGGATGATGTATTACGGAACGAGTAAAGAGACTTGCCGGTAACGAGATTGAACTAGGTATTGAGATACCGACGATCGAATCTCGGGCAAGTAACATACCGATGACAAAGGGAACAACGTATGTTGTTGTTATGCTTGATCGACCGATAAAGATCTTCGTAGAATATGTAGGAGCCAATATGAGCATCCAGGTTCCGCTATTGGTTATTGATCGGAAACGTGTTTCGGTCATGTCTACATAGTTGTCGAACCCATAGGGTCCGCACGCACAACGTTACGATGACAGTTTTATTATGAGTTTATATGTTTTGATGTACCGAAGGTTGTTTGGAGTCCCGGATGTGATCACGGACATGACGAGGAGTCTCGAAATGGTCGAGACATGAAGATTGATATATTGGACGACTATATTCGGACACTGGAAGTATTCCGGAGAAGTTTCGGATAAAACCGGAGTGCCGGAGGGTTATCGGAAACCCTGGGGGAACTAATGGGCCTCGATGGGCCTTAGTGGAGAGAGAGAGGGGCAGCCTAGGGCAGGCCGTGCGCCCCTCCCCCTCTGGTCCGAATTGGACTAGGAGAGGGGGGCGGCGCCCCCTTTCCCTTCCTCTCCTCTCCTCTCCTTCCTTCCCCCTCTCTCCCTTTAGGTGGAAACCTACTAGGACTTGGAGTCCTAGTAGAATTCCCCTCTTGGGGGCGTGCCATAGAGGGCCGGCCGGCCTCCCCCTTGCTCCTTTATATACGGGGGCAGGGGGGCACCCCAAAGACACAACAATTGATCTGTTTGATATCTTAGTCGTGTGCGGTGCCCACCTCCACCATAGTCCACCTCGATAATACTGTAGCGGTGCTTAGGTGAAGCCGTGCGTCAGTAGAACATTCATCGGGTTGAACGTGTGCTGAACTCGGAGGTGTCGTACGTTCGGTACTTGATCGGTCGGATCGTGAAGACGTACGACTACATCAACCGCGTTGTGCTAACGCTTTCGCTTTCGGTCTACGAGGGTACATGGACAACACTCTCCCCTCTCGTTGCTATGCATCACCATGATCTTGCGTGTGCGTAGGAATTTTTTTGAAATTACTAGGTTCCCCAACAGTGGTATCAGAGCCAGGTTTTATGAGTAGATGTCATATGCACGAGTAGAACACAAGTGAGTTGTGGGCGATATAAGTCATACTGCTTACCAGCATGTCAAACTTTGGTTCGGCGGTATTGTTGGACGAAGCGGCCCGGATTGACATTACGCGTATGCTTACGCGAGACCGGTTCTCCCGACGTGCTTTGCACAAAGGTGGCTAGCGGGTGTCAGTTTCTCCAACTTTAGTTGAACCGAGTGTGGCTACGCCCAGTCCTTGCGAAGGTTAAAACAGCACCAACTTGACAAACTATCGTTGTGGTTTTTGATGCATAGGTAAGAACGGTTCTTGCTAAGCCCGTAGCAGCCACGTAAAACTTGCAACAACAAAGTAGAGGACGTCTAACTTGTTTCTGCAGGTCATGTTGTGATGTGATATGGTCAAGACGTGATGCTATATTTTATTGTATGAGATGGTCATGTTTTGTAACCGAGTTATCGGCGACTGGCAGGAGCCATATGGTTGTCGCTTTATTGTATGCAATGCAATCGCCCTGTAATGCTTTACTTTATCACTAAGCGGTAGCGATAGTCGTAGAAGCATAAGAATGGCGAGATAACAACGATGCTATGATGGAGATCAAGGTGTCGCGCCGGTGACGATGGTGATCATGGAGGTGCTTCGGAGATGGAGATCACAAGCACAAGATGATGATGGCCATATCATATCACTTATATTGATTGCATGTGATGTTTATCTTTTATGCATCTTATCTTTCTTTGATTGACGGTAGCATTATAAGATGATCTCTCACTAAATTTCAAGATAAAAAGTGTTCTCCATGTGTATGCACCGTTGCCAAAGTTCGTCGTGCCCAGACACCACGTGATGATCGGGTGTGATAAGCTCTACGTCCATCAACAACGGGTGCAAGCCAGTTTTGCACACGCAGAATACTCAGGTTAAACTTGACGAGCCTAGCATATGCAGATATGGCCTCGGAACACTGAGACCGAAAGGTCGAGCGTGAATCATATAGTAGATATGATCAACATAGTGATGTTCACCATTGAAAACTACTCCATTTCACATGATGATCGATTATGGTTTTGTTGATTTGGATCACGTGATCACTTAGATGATTAGAGGGCTGTCTATCTAAGTGGGAGTTATTAAGTAATATGATTAATTGAACTTTAATTTATCATGAACTTAGTCCTGGTAGTATTAGCATATCTATGTTGTAGATCAACAGCTCGTGTTGTTGCTCCCCGTTTATATTTTGATATGTTCCTAGAGAAAAATAATTTGAAAAATGTTAGTAGAAATGATGCGGACATGGTCCGTGATCTGAGGATAAACCTCATTGGTGCACAGAAGAATTATGTCCTTGATGTACCGCTAGGTGACAGACCTATTGCAGGAGCAGATGTAGACGTTATGAATGTTTGGCTAGCTCAATATGATGACTACTTGATAGTTTAGTGCGCCATGCTTAACAGCTTAGAATCGGGACTTCAAAGACGTTTTGAATGTCATGGACCATATGAGATGTTCCATGAGTTGAAGTTAATATTTCAAGCAAATACCCGAGTTGAGAGATATGAAGTCTCCAACAATTTCTATAGCTAAAAGATGGAGGAGAATAGCTCAAGCAGTGAGCATGTGCTCAGATTGTCTGGGTACTACAATCACTTGAATCAAGTGGGAGTTAATCTTCCAGATAAGAGAGTGATTGACAGAGTTCTCTAGTCACTATCACCAAGTTACTAGAACTTCGTGATGAACTATTAATATTCAAGGGATAACGGAAACGATTCCCAAGCTCTTCGTGATGATGAAATCGACGAAGGTAGAAATCAAGAAAAACATCAAGTGTTGATGGTTGACAAGACCACTAGTTTCAAGAAAAGGGCAAAGGGAAGAAGGGGAACTTCAAGAAGAACGGCAAGCGAGTTGCTGCTCAAGTGGAGAAGCCCAAGTCTGGACCTAAGCCTGAGACTGAGTGGTGGTCACTGGAAGCAGAACTACCCCAAGTATTTGGCGGATAAGAAGGATGCCAAAGTGAACAAAGGTATATTTGATATACACTTTATTGATGTGTACTTTACTAGTATTTATAGCAACCCCTCAGTATTTGATACTAGTTCAGTTTCTAAGATTAGTAACTCGAAACGGGTGTTGCAGAATAAACAGAGACTAGTTAAGGGTGAAGTGACGATGTGTGTTGGAAGTGGTTCCAATATTGATATGATCATCATCGCAGACTCCATATACTTTCGGGATTAGTATTGAACCTAAATAAGTGTTATTTGGTGTTTGTGTTGAGCATGAATATGATTTGATCATATTTATTGCAATACGGTTATTCATTTAAGTTAGAGAACAATTGTTGTTCTGTTTACATGAATAAAAACCTTCTATGATCATACACACCAACAAAAATGGTTTGTTGGATCTCGATCGTAGTGATACACATATTCATAATATTGAAGCCAAAAGATGCAAAGTTAATAATGATAGTGCAACTTATTTGTGGCACTGCCGTTTAGGTCAGATTGGTGTAAAGCGCATGAAGAAACTCCATGCTGATGGGATTTTGGAATCACTTGATTATGAATCACTTGATGCTTGATCACTTGATGCTTGCGAACCATGCCTTATGGGCAAGATGACTAAAACTCCGTTCTCCGGAACAATGGAGCAAGCAACTGGGTTATTGGAAATAATACATACTGATGTATGCAATCCGATGAGTGTTGAGGCTTGAGGCGGGTATCGTTATTTTCTAACCTTCACAGATGATTTGAGCAGATATGGGTATATCTACTTGATGAAACATAAGTCTGAAACATTTGAAAAGTTCAAAGAATTTCAGAGTGAAGTGAAAAATCATCGTGACAAAACAATAAAGTTTCTACGATCTGATCGCGGATACAAATATTTGAGTTACGAGTTTGGTCTTCAATTCAAACAATGTGGAATAGTTTCACAAATTCATGCCACCTGGAACACCACAGCATAATGGTGTGTCCGAACGTCATAACCGTACTTTATTGGATATAGTGCAATCTATGATGTCTCTTACCGATTTACCACTATCTTTTTGGGGTTATGCATTAGAGACAGCTACATTCACGTTAAATAGGGCACCATCAAAATCCGTTGAGACGGCACCTTATGAACTATGGTTTGGCAAGAAACCAAAGTTGTTGTTTCTAAAAGTTTGGGGCTACAATGCTTATATGAAAAAGTTTCATCCTGATAAGCTCAAACCCAAATCAGAGAAATGTGTCTTCATAGGATACCCAAAGGAGACTGTTGGGTACACCTTCTATCACAGATCCGAAGGCAAGATATTCGTTGCTAAGAATGGATCCTTTCTAGAGAAGGAGTTTCTCTCGAAAGAAGTGAGTGGGAGGAAAGTGAACTTGATGAGGTAATTGTACTGCTCCCTTATTGGAAAGTAGTTTATCACAGAAATCTGTTCCTGTGACTCCTACACCAATTAGTGAGGAAGCTAATGATGATGATCATGTAACTTCAGATCAAGTTACTATTGAACCTCGTAGGTAAACCACAGTAAGATCCGCATCAGAGTGGTACGGTAATCCTGTTCTGGAGGTCATGTTACTTGACCATGACGAACCTACGAACTATCAGGAAGCGATGATGAGCCCAGATTCCGCAAAATGGTTTAAGGCCATGAAATCTGAGATGGATACATGTATAAGAACAAAGTATGGACTTTGATTGACTTGCCCGATGATTGGTGAGAAATTGAGATTAAATGGATCTTCAAGAGGAAGACGAACACTGATAGTAGTGTTACTATCTACAAGGCTCAAAAGGTTTTCGACAAGTTCAAGGTGCTGACTACGATGAGAGTTTCTCACTCGTATCTATGCTTAAGTCTGTCCGAATCATGTTAGCAATTGCCGCATTTTATGAAATCTGGCAAATGGATAAATAAAACTGAATTCCTTAATGGATTTATTAAAGAAGAGTTGTATATGATGCAACCAGAAGGTTTTGTCAATCCTAAAGGTGCTAACAAAATATGCAAGCTCCAAATGATCCATCTATGGACCGGTGCAAGCATATTGGAGTTGGAATATACACTTTGATAAGTTGATCAAAGCATATAGTTTTATCTGAGACTTGTGGTGAAGCTTGTATTTACAAGAAAGTGAGTGGCAGCACTACAGCATTTCAGATAATTATATGTTAAAGAAATATAGTAGATCTTAAATACTGTAGAATTATTAAGAAAAACATAAAGTAGTGTTTGAAAGGAGTTTTTTCAAAGAAAGACCTCGGTGAAGCTGCTTACACATTGAGCATCTAGATCTATAGAGATAGATCAAGACGCTTGATAAGTTTTTTTAATGAGTACATACCTTGACAAGATTTTGAAGTAGTTCAAAATGGGACAGTCAAAGAAAGAGTTTCTTGCACGTGTTACAAGGTGTGAAATTGAGTAAGACTCAAAGCCCGACCACGGCAGAAGATAGAAAGAGAATGAAAGTTATTCCCTATGCCTCAGCCATAGGTTCTATAAAGTATGCCATGATGTGTACCAGATCTATTGCATACCCTACCACTAAGTTTGGCAAGTAAGTACAATAGTGATCTAGGAGTAGATCAATGGACAGCGGTCAAAATTATCCTTAGTGGAATAAGGATATATTTCTCGATTATGGAAGTGACAAAAGGATCGTCGTAAAGGGTTATGTCGATGCAAGTTTTGACACTAATCCAGATGACTCTAAGTCTCAATCTGGATACATATTGAAAGTGGGAGCAATTAGCTAGAGTAGCTCCGTGCAGAGCATTGTAGACATAGAATTTTGCAAAATACATACGGATCTGAATTTGGCAGACCCGTTGACTAAATTTCTCTCACAAGCAAAACTTGATCACTCTTTGGGTGTTAATCACATAGCGATGTGAACTAGATTATTGACTCTAGTAAGCCCTTTGGGTGTTAGTCACATGGAGATGTGAACTATACACATAAAGATGTGAACTATTGGTGTTAAATCACATGGTGATGTGAACTAGATTATTGACTCTAGTGCAAGTGGGAGATCAAGGAAATATGCCCTAGAGGCAATAATAAAGTTATTATTTATTTCCTTATATCATGATAAATGTTTATTATTCATGCTAGAATTGTATTAACTGGAAACATGATACATGTGTGAATACATAGACAGACAGAGTGTCACTAGTATGCCTCTACTTGACTAGCTCGTTGATCAAAGATGGTTATGTTTCCTAGCCATAGACATGAGTTGTCATTTGATTAAGGGGATCACATCATTAGGAGAATTACGCGATTGACATGACCCATTCCTTTAGCTTAGCACCCGATCGTTTAGTATGTTGCTATTGCTTTCTTCATGACTTATACATGTTCCTATGACTATGAGATTATGCAACTCCTGCCATCGGAGGAACACTTTGTGTGCAACCAAACGTCACAACATAACTGGATGATTATAAAGGTGCTCTACAGGTGTCTCCAAAGGTACATGTTGGGTTGGCGTATTTCGAGATTAGGATTTGTCACTCCGATTGTCGGAGAGGTATCTCTGGGCCCTCTCGGTAATGCACATCACTTAAGCCTTGCAAGCATTGCAACTAATGAGTTAGTTGCGGGATGATGTATTACGGAACGAGTAAAGAGACTTGCCGGTAACGAGATTGAACTAGGTATTGAGATACCGACGATCGAATCTCGGGCAAGTAACATACCGATGACGAAGGGAACAACGTATTTTGTTGTTAAGCGGTCTGACCGATAAAGATCTTCGTAGAATATGTGGGAGCCAATATGAGCATCCAGGTTCCGCTATTGGTTATTGACCGGAGACATGTCTCGGTCATGTATACATAGTTCTCGAACCCGTAGGGTCCGCACGCTTAACGTTACGATGACAGTTTTTTATTATGAGTTTATATGTTTTGATGTACCGAAGGTTGTTTGGAGTCCCGGATGTGATCACGGGCATGACGAGGAGTCTCGAAATGGTCGAGACATGAAGATTCATATATTGGACAACTATATTCGGACACCGGAAGTGTTCCGGAGAAGTTTCGGATAAAACCGGAGTGCCGGAGGGTTATTGGAAACCACGGGGGAACTAATGGGCCTCGATGGGCCTTAGTGGAGAGAGAGAGGGGCGGCCTAGGGCAGGCCGCGCGCCCCTCCCCCTCTGGTCCGATTTGGACTAGGAGTGGGGGGGCGGCGCCTCTTCCTCTCCCTCTCCGCCTCCTTGCTCCCCCTCTCTCCCTTTAGGTGGAAACCTACTAGGACTTGGAGTCCTAGTAGGATTCCCCTCTTGGGGGCGCACCATAGAGGGCCGGCCGGCCTCCCCCTTGCTCCTTTATATACGGGGGCAGGGGGCACCCCAAAGACACAACAATTGATCTGTTTGATCTCTTAGCCGTGTGCGGTGCCCCCCTCCACCATAGTCCACCTCGATAATACTGTAGTGGTGCTTAGGCGAAGCCCTGCGTCGGTAGAATATTCATCGGGCTTAACGTGTGCTGAACTCGGAGGTGTCGTACGTTCCGTACTTGATCGGTCGGATCATTAAGACGTATGACTACATCAACCGCGTTGTGCTAACGCTTCCGCTTTCGGTCTATGGGGGTACGTGGACAACACTCTCCCCTCTCGTTGCTATGCATCACCATGATCTTGCGTGTGCGTAGGAATTTTTTTAAAATAACTACGTTCCCCAACAGTGGTATCAGAGCCAGGTTTTATGCGTAGATGTCATATGCACGAGTAGAACACAAGTGAGTTGTGGGCGATATAAGTCATACTGCTTACCAGCATGTCATACTTTGGTTCGGCGGTATTGTTGGACGAAGCGGCCCGGATTGACATTACGCGTACGCTTACGCGAGACCGGTTCTCCCGACGTGCTTTACACAAAGGTGGCTAGCGGGTGTCAGTTTCTCCAACTTTAGTTGAACCGAGTGTGGCTATGCCTGGTCCTTGCGAAGGTTAAAACAACACCAACTTGACAAACTATCGTTGTGGTTTTTGATGCATAGGTAAGAACGGTTCTTGCTAAGCCCGTCGCAGCCACGTAAAACTTGCAACAACAAAGTAGAGGACGTCTAACTTGTTTCTGCAGGGCATGTTGTGATGTGATATGGTCAAGACGTGATGCTATATTTTATTGTATGAGATGGTCTTGTTTTGTAACCGAGTTATCGGCAACTGGAAGGAGCCATATGGTTGTCGCTTTATTGTATGCAATGCAATCGCCCTGTAATGCTTTACTTTATCACTAAACGGTAGCGATAGTCGTAGAAGCATAAGATTGGCGAGACGACAATGATGCTACGATGGAGATCAAGGTGTCGCGCCGGTGACGATGGTGATCATGGAGGTGCTTCGGAGATGGAGATCACAAGCACAAGATGATGATGGCCATATCATATCACTTATATTTATTGCATGTGATGTTTATCTTTTATGCATCTTATCTTGCTTTGATTGACGGTAGCATTATAAGATGATCTCTCACTAAATTTCAAGATAAAAAGTGTTCTCCCTGTGTATGCACCATTGCCAAAGTTCGTCGTGCCCAGACACCACGTGATGATCGGGTGTGATAAGCTCTACGTCCATCAACAACGGGTGCAAGCCAGTTTTGCACACGCAGAATACTCAGGTTAAACTTGACGAACCTAGCATATGCAGATATGGCCTCGAAACACTGAGACCGAAAGGTCGAGCGTGAATCATATAGTAGATATGATCAACATAGTGATGTTCACCATTGAAAACTACTCCATTTCACGTGATGATTGATTATGGTTTTGTTGATTTGGATCACGTGATCACTTAGATTATTAGAGGGATGTCTATCTAAGTGGGAGTTATTAAGTAATATGATTAATTGAACTTTAATTTATCATGAACTTAGTCTTGGTAGTATTAGCATATCTATGTTGTAGATCAATAGCTCATGTTGTTGTTCCCCGTTTATATTTTGATATGTTCCTAGAGAAAAATAAGTTAAAAAATGTTAGTAGAAATGATGCAGACTTGGTCCGTGATCTGAGGATAAACCTCATTGCTGAACAGAAGAATTATGTCCTTGATGTACCGCTAGGTGACAGACCTATTGCAGGAGGAGATGCAGACGTTATGAATGTTTGGCTAGCTTAATATGATGACTACTTGATAGTTTAGTGCGCCATACTTAATGGCTTAGAATCAGGACTTCAAAGACATTTTGAATGTCATGGACCATATGAGATGTTCCAGGAGTTGAAGTTAATATTTCAAGAAAATACCCGAGTTGAGAGATATGAAGTCTCCAACAAGTTCTATAGCTAAAAAGATGGAGGAGAATAGCTCAAGCAGTGAGCATGTGCTCAGATTGTCTGGGTACTACAAGCACTTGAATCAAGTGGGAGTTAATCTTCCAGATAAGAGAGTGATTGACAGAGTTCTCTAGTCACTATCACCAAGTTACTAGAACTTCATGATGAACTATAATATGCAAGGGATAACGGAAATGATTCCCAAGCTCTTCGTGATGCTGAAATCGACGAAGGTAGAAATCAAGAAAAACATCAAGTATTGATGGTTGACAAGACCACTAGTTTCAAGAAAAGGGCAAAGGGAAGAAGGGGAACTTCAAGAAGAACGGCAAGCGAGTTGCTGCTCAAGTGGAGAAGCCCAAGTCTGGACCTAAGCCTGAGACCGAGTGCTGGTCACTAGAAGCGGAACTGCCCCAAGTATATGGCGGATAAGAAGGATGGAAAAGTGAACAAAGGTATATTTGATATACATGTTATTGATGTGTACTTTACTAGTGTTTATAGCAACCCCTCAGTATTTGATACTAGTTCAGTTGCTAAGATTAGTAACTCGAAAAGGGAGTTGCATAATAAACAGAGACTAGTTAAGGGTGAAGTGACGATGTGTGTTGTAAGTGGTTCCAAGATTGATATGATCACCATCGCAGACTCCCTATACTTTCGGGATTAGTATTGAACCTAAATATGTGTTATTTGGTGTTTGCGTTGAGCATGAATATGATTTGACCATGTTTATTGCAATATGATTATTCATTTAAGTTAGAGAACACTTGTTGTTCTGTTTACATGAATAAAAACCTTCTATGATCATACACACCAACGAAAATGGTTTGTTGGATCTCGATCGTAGTGATACACATATTCATAATATTGAAGCCAAAATATGCAAAGTTAATAATGATAGTGCAACTTATTTGTGGCACTATCGTTTAGGTCATATTGGTGTAAAGGGCATGAAGAAACTCCATGCTGATGGGATTTTGGAATCACTTGATTATGAATCACTTGATGCTTGCGAACCATGCCTTATGGGCAAGATGACTAAAACTCTGTTCTCTGGAACAATGGAGCAAGCAACTGGCTTATTGGAAATAATACATACTGATGTATGCGATCCGATGAGTATTGAGGCTTGAGGCGGGTATCATTATTTTCTGACCTTCAAAGATGATTTGAGCAGATATGGGTATATCTACTTGATGAAACATAAGTCTGAAACATTTGAAAAGTTCAAAGAATTTCAGAGTGAAGTGGAAAATCATCGTGACAAAAAAATAAAGTTTCTACGATCTGATTGCGGAGACAAATATTTGAGTTACGAGTTTCGGGTTGATGTATTACGGAACGAGTAAAGAGACTTGCCGGTAACGAGATTGAACGAGGTATTGAGATACCGACGATCGAATATCGGGCAAGTAACATACCGATGACAAAGGGAACAATGTATGTTGTTGTTATGCGGTCTGACCGATAAAGATCTTCGTAGAATATGTGGGAGCCAATATGAGCATCCAGGTTCCGCTATTGGTTACTGACCGGAGACATGTCTCTGTCATGTCTACATAGTTCTCGAACCCGTAGGGTTCGCACGCTTAACGTTACGATGACAGTTTTATTATGAGTTTATATGTTTTGATGTACCGAAGGTTGTTCAGAGTCCCGGATGTGATCACGGACATGACGAGGAGTCTCAAAATGGTCGAGACATGAAGATTGATATATTGGACGACTATATTCGGACACCGGAAGTGTTAGGAGAAGTTTCGGATAAAACCGAGTGCCGGAGGGTTATCGGAACCCCCCGGGGAACTAACGGGCCTCGATGGGCGTTAGTGGAGAGAGAGAGGGGCGGCGAGGGCAGGCCGCGCGCCCCCTCCCCTCCGGTCCGAATTGGACTAGGAGAGGGGGGGGGGGCGCCCCCCTTTCCTTCTCCCTCTCCCTCTCCTTCCTTCCCCCTCTCTCCCTTTAGGTGGAAACCTACTAGGACTTGGAGTCCTAGTAGGATTCCCCTCTTGGGGGCGCGCCATAGAGGGCCAACCGACCTCCCCCTTGCTCCTTTATATACGGGGGTAGGGGGCACCCCAAAGAAACAATAATTGATCTGTTTGATCTCTTAGCCGTGTGTGGTGCCCGCCTCCACCATAGTCCACCTTGATAATATTGTAACGGTGCTTAGGCGAAGCCCTGTGTCGGTAGAACATTCATCAAGCTGAACGTGTGCTGAACTCAGAGGTGCCGTACGTTCAGTACTTGACCGGTTGGATCGTGAAGACATACGACTACATCAACCGTGTTGTGCTAATGCTTCCGCTTTCGGTCTACGAGGGTACGTGGACAACACTCTCCCCTCCCGTTACTATGCATCACCATGATCTTGCGTGTGCGTAGGAATATTTTTGAAATTACTACGTTCCCCAACAGAAGGAATCTACATATCCGAACGCCAAGCTTGCCATCCACGCAAAGGAGAGTCCCATCCGGACATGGGAAGAAGTCTTATGTCTTGTATCTTCATAGCCCATCAGTCCGCCCATGTCATATAGGCCGTACGCCCGAGGACCCCTTAATCTAGGACTCCCTCAGTAGCCCCCGAAAAAGGCTTCAATGACGATGTATCCAGCGTGAGGATTGTCTTTGGCATTGCAAGACGGGTTCCTCCTCCGATTACTTCAAAATATCTGACTTAGAGAGCTGTATCCGGCTTGTGATTTAATGTCATGCCCCTCGGCTTCTGTGCCTCCATTGTTTCTGCCTCCACGTGTCGAGCGAATACGAAAGGGCAGGGTATTTTTTTCACATAACACCCGGCCGTGCAAGAAAGGCGTCTATTTAAATAGATTGGATATCAGATCCCATTCCACATCAGGCGGAAAATCCTTAGAGCTTGCCAGGAGAAACCATTCCAACATGGCTAGCGTTCCCAGTTCTTGCTCCCGCCCCCATGGCTCCGAAAAAGGCGACTGGGAGAGATGCTCAGTATCCCACGGTCAGCTGGCTAAGCTTCAAATGCAGGGATCCCCCCCTCCCCCGCGGATCTAGTCCCTGTTCGGGCAGGATTGACCTCCTTCTCTGGCGAAGCCCTTGTGGAAAATTTCCCCAATCCGACCAAGGGGGAACGGGTGTGCTTCGTTTCCTACTTTTTAAGAGGCGTTGGATTTCCAATCCACCCTTTCCTCCGAGGACTCCTGGAGTATTATGGCCTCCAACTACACAACCTCATGCCGGCCTCAATCCTGCACATCGCGGGTTTTGTTGCTCTTTGCGAGCTATTCCTGGGTTGTAAGGCTGATACGTCTCCAACGTATCTATAATTTTTGATTGTTCCATGCTATATTATATTCTGTTTTGGACATTATTGGGCTTTATTATACACTTTTATATTACTTTTGGGACTAACCTATTAACCGGAGGCCCAAATTGTAATTGCTGTTTTTTTTGCCTATTTCAGAGTTTCGCAGAAAAAGAATATCAAACGGAGTCCAAATGGAATGAAACCTTCGAGAATGTGATTTTCGGAACGAACGTGATCCAAAGGACTTGGACCCTACTTCAAGACATCAACCCGGAGGGCACGAGGTAGGGGGCGCGCCCTCCACCCTCGTGGGCCCCCTATTGCTCCACCGACGTACTCCTTCCTCCTATATATACCTACGCACTTCAAACTACGGACACGGAGCCAAAATCTAATTCCACCGCCGCAACCTTCAAGACTCCGTGAGATCCCATCTTGGGGCCTGTTTCAAGCTCCGACGGAGGGGCATCGATCATGGAGGGCTTCTACATCAACACCATAGCCTCTCCGATGATGTGTGAGTAGTTTACCTCGGACCTTCGGGTCCATAGTTATTAGCTAGATGGCTTCTTCTCTCTTTTGGATCTCAATACAATGTTCTCCCCTCTCTCGTGGAGATCTATTCGATGTAATCTTCTTTTGTGGTGTGTTTGTTGAGACCGATGAATTGTGGATTTATGATCAAGTTTATCTATGAACAATATTTGAATCTTCTCTGAATTCTTTTATGTATGATTGGTTGTCTTTGCAAGTCTCTTCGAATTATCAGTTTGGTTTGGCCTACTAGATTGATCTTTCTTACAATGGGAGAAGTGCTTAGCTTTGGGTTCAATCTTGCGGTGTCCTTTCCCAGTGACAGTAGGGGCAGCAAGGCACGTATTGTATTGTTGCCATCGAGGATAACAAGATGGGGTTTATATCATATTTCATGAGTTTATCCCTCTACATCATGTCATCTTGCTTAAGGCGTTACTCTGTTCTTATGAACTTAATACTCTAGATGCATGCTAGATAGCGGTCGATGTGTGGAGTAATAGTAGTAGATGCAGGCAGGAGTCGGTCTACTTGTCTCAGACGTGATGCCTATATACATGATCATACCTAAATATTCTCATAACTATGCTCAATTCTGTCAATTGCTCAACAGTAATTTGTTCACCCACCGTTATATTTATGCTCCTGAGAGAAGCCACTAGTGAAACTTATGGCCCCCGGGTCTATTTTCCATCATATTAATTTCCCGACAACAAGCTATTTCTGACGCCGTTTTTATTTTACTTTCTTTACTTTGCATCTTTATCATAAAAATACCAAAATATTATCTTATCATATCTATCAGATCTCACTCTAAGTTTACCGTAGGGATTGACAACCCCTTATCGCGTTGGTTGCGGGGATTTATTTGTTTGTGTAGGTGCGAGGTACTCGTGTGTGGCCTCCTACTGGATTGATACCTTGGTTCTAAAAAACTGAGGGAAATACTTATGCTACTTTGCTGCGTCACCCTTTCCTCTTCAAGGGAAAACCAACGCAGTGCTCAAGAGGTAGCAAGAAGGATTTCTGGCGCCGTTGCCGGGGAGGCTTACGCAAGGTCAAGTCAAGATTTGGTCTCCTGACAACGAGCCATTTCTGGCGCCGTTGCCGGGGAGTCTACGCAAAGTTCAACATACCAAGTACCCATCACAAACCCTTATCTCCCGCATTACATTATTTGCCATTTGCCTCTCGTTTTCCTCTCCCCCACTTCACCCTTGCCGTTTTATTCACCCTCTCTTTTTCATTCGCTTCTTTTTCGCTTGCTTCTTGTTTGCTCGTGTGTTGGATTGCTTGCTTGTCATGATGGCTCAAGATAATACCAAATTGTGTGACTTTACCAATACCAACAATAATGATTTCCTTAGCACTCCGATTGCTCCTCTTGTCGATACTGAATCTTGTGAAACCAATGCTGCTTTGTTGAATCTTGTCATGAAAGATCAATTCGCTGGCCTTCCTAGTGAAGATGTCGCTACCCATCTAAATAGCTTCGTTGATTTGTGTGATATGCAAAAGAAGAAAGATGTGGACATTGATATTGTTAAATTTAAGCTATTTCCCTTTTCACTTAGAGAACATGCTAAAACCTGGTTTCATCTTTGCCTAAAAAATAGTATTGATTCTTGGAATAAGTGCAAAGATGCTTTTATCTCTAAGTATTTTCCTCCTGCTAAGATCATCTCTCTTAGAAATGACATTATGAATTTTAAGCAACTTGATCATGAACATGTTGCACAAGCTTGGGAGAGGATGAAATTAATGATACGTAATTTCCCTACGCATGGTTTGAATTTGTGGATGATTATACAAAAAAATTATGCTGGATTGAATTTTGCTTCTAGAAATCTTTTAGATTCGGCCATGGAGGCAATTTTATGGAAATCACTTTAGGAGAATCTACTAAACTCCTAGATAATATTATGGTTAATTATTCTCAATGGCACACTTTGAAAGATCTACTAATAAAAAGTGCATGCGATAGAAGAAATTAATTTTTGAGTGGAAAGATGGATGAACTTATGAAATTATTTGCTACTAAGAGTGTTTCTTCTGATCCTAATGATATTCCTTTGTCTACTTTGATTGAGAATAATAATGAATCTATGGATGTGAATTTTGTTGGTAGGAATAATTTTGTAACAACGCGTATAGAGGAAACTTTAATCCTAGGCCTTATCCTAGTAATTCCTCAAATAATTATGGTAATTCCTACAACAATTCTTATGGAAACTTTAATAAGATGCCTTCTGAATTTGAGACTAGTGTTAAGGAATTTATGAATTCGCAAAAGAATTTCAATGCTTTGCTTGAAGAAAAATTGCTTGAATTTTATGTATTGGCTAGGAACGTTGATAGAATTTCCCTTGATGTTGATTCCTTAAAACTTAGATCTATTCCACCTAAGCATGGTATCAATGAGTCTCTCAAAGCCATGAGAATTTCCATTGATGAGTGCAAAGAAAGAACCGCTAGGATGCGTGCTAAGAAAGATTGCTTTGTGAAAGCGTGTTCTTCTAGTTTCTATGAAAATAAAGATGAAGATCTAAAAGTTATTGATGTGTCCCCTATTAAATCTTTGTTTTGCAATATGAATCTTGATAATGATGGGACTGAATATGATCCACCTTTACCTAGAAGACGTTCCAAAAATTTGGAGTTTTTAGATCTTGATGCTAAAATTGATAAAAGTGGGATTGAAGAGATCAAAAAATTAGATGTTAATGAACCCACTATTTTGGATTTCAAGGAATTTAATTATGATAATTTCTCTTTGATAGATTGTATTTCCTTGTTGCAATCCGTGCTAAATTTTCCTGATGCTTATAGTCAAAATGAAGCCTTTACCAAACATATCGTTGATGCTTTGATGCAATCTTATGAAGAAAAACTTGAGTTGGAAGTTTATATCCCTAGAAAACTTTATGATGAATGGGAACCTACTATTAAAATTAAAATTAAAGATCATGAACGATATTCTTTGTGTGATTTGGGTACTAGTGTTTCCATGATTCCAAAGACTTTGTGCGATTTGCTAGGTTTCCGTGATTTTGATGATTGCTCTCTAAACTTGCACCTTGCGGATTCCACTATTAAGAAACCTATGGGAAGAATTAATAATGTTCTTATTGCTGCAAATAGGAACTATGTGCCCTTAGATTTTATTGTTCTTGATATAGATTGCAATCCTTCATGTCCTATTATTCTTGGTAGACCTTTCCTTAGAACGATTGGTGCAATTATTGATATGAAGGAAGGGAATATTAGATTCCAATTTCCATTAAGGAAAGGCATGGAACACTTCCCTAGAAAGAAAATAAAATTACCATATGAATCTATCATGAGAGCCACTTATGGATTGCCTACCAAAGATGGCAATAACTAGATCTATCCTTGCTTTTATGCCTAGCTAGGGGCGTTAAACGATAGCGCTTGTTGGGAGGCAACCCAATTTTATTTTTAGTTTTTTTGCTTTTTGATTCTGTTTAGGAATAAATCTTTGATCTAGCCTCTGGTTAGATGTCTTTTTATGTTTGAAATAGTGTGTGTGCCAAGTTAAACCTATAGGATCTTCTTGGATGATAGTTATTTGATCTTGCTGAAAATTCCAGAAACTTTCTGTTCACGAAAATAATTGTTAAAAATCACCAGAACGTGATAAAATATTGATTCAGATTGCTGATGATTAATAAAACAATTTTATAGGTATTCCTATTTTGGCTGAAATTTTGGAGTTCCAGAAGTTTGCGTTAGTTACAAATTACTACAGACTGTTCTGTTTTTGACAGATTCTGTTTTTCGTGTGTTGTTTGCTTATTTTGATGAATCTATGGCTAGTAAAAGAGTTTATAAAACATAGAGAAGTTGGAATACAGTAGGTTTAACACCAATATAAATAAAGAATGAGTTCATTACAGTACCTTGAAGTGGTATTTTGTTTTCTTTCGCTAACGGAGCTCACGAGATTTTCTGTTAAGTTTTGTGTGGTGAAGTTTTCAAGTTTTGGGTAAAAGATTTGATGGATTATGGAACAAGGAGTGGCAAGAGCCTAAGCTTGGGGATGCCCATGGCACCCCAAGATAATCTAAGGACACCTAAAAGCCAAAGCTTGGGGATGCCCGGAAGGCATCCCTCTTTAAATCTACTTCCATCGGTAACTTTACTTGGAGCTATATTTTTATTCACCACATGATATGTGTTTTGCTTGGAGCGTCTTGTATGACTTGAGTCTTTGCTTTTTAGTTTACCACAATCATCTTTGCTGTACACACCTTTTTATAGAGACACACTTTATTCGGAAATTGTTAGAATACTCTATGTGCTTCACTTATATCTTTTGAGTTATATAGTTTTTGCTCTAGTGCTTCACTTATGTCTTTTAGAGCACGGTGGTGGATTTGTTTTATAGAAACTATTATTCTCTCATGCTTCACTTAGATTATTTTGAGAGTCCTACAAAATAGCATGGTAGTTTTCTTTAACAATAATAGGCATTCAAGATTAGTAAATAAATAAATAAAAATTCTTATGAGTGTGTTGAATACTATGAGAAGTTTGATGCTTGATAATTGTTTTGAGATATGAAGATGGTGATATTAGAGTCATGCTAGTTGAGTAGTTTTGAATTTGAGAAATACTTGTGTTAAAGTTTGTGATTCTCGTAGCATGCACGTATGGTGAACCGTTATGTGATGAAGTCGGAGCATGATTTATTTATTGATTGTCTTCCTTATGAGTGGCGGTCGGGGACGAGCGGTGGTCTTTTCCTACCAATCTATCGCATGCGCGTAATACTTTGCTTTGATAACTTGTAGATTTTTGCAAATAAGTATATGAGTTCTTTATGACTAATGTTGAGTCCATGGATTGTACACACCTTTCTTCCTTCCACCATTGCTAGCCTCTCTAATACCGCGCACTTTTCGCCGGTATCATATACCCACCATATACCTTCCTCAAATCAGCCACCATACCTACCTATCATGGCATTTCCATAGCCATTCCGAGATATATTTCCATGCAACTTACCACCGTTCCGTTTACTATGACACGCTCCATCATTGTCATATTGCGTCGCATGATCATGTAGTTGACATTGTATTTGTGGTAAAGCCACCGTTCATAATTCTTTCATACATGTCACTCTTGATTCATTGCATATCCCGGTACACAGCCGGAGGCATTCACATAGAGTCATATTTTGTTCTAAGTATTGAGTTGTAAGTAAATAAAAGTGTGATGATCATCATTTTTAGAGCATTGTCCCAAGTGAGAAAAGGATGATGGAGACTATGATTCCCCCACAAGTCGGGATGAGACTCCAGACGGAAAAAAGAGGCCATAAAAAAAGGCCCAAATAAAAAATGAGAGAAAAAGAGAGAAGGGACAATGTTACTATCCTTTTACCACACTTGTGCTTCAAAGTAGCACCATGATCTTCATGATAGAGAGTCTCCTATGATATCACTTTCATATACTAGTGGGAATTTTTCATTATAGAACTTGGCTTGTATATTCCAATGATGGGCTTCCTCAAAATGCCCTAGGTCTTCGTGGAGCAAGCGAGTTGGACGACACCCACTTAGTTTCTTTTGTTGAGCTTTCATATACTTATAGCTCTAGTGCATCCATTGCATGGCAATCCCTACTCACTCACATTGATATCTATTGATGGGCATCTCCATAGCCCGTTGATACGCCTAGTTGATGTGAGACTATCTTCTCCTTTTTGTCTTCTCCACAACCACCATTCTATTCCACATATAGTGCTATGTCCATGGCTCACGCTCATATATTGCGTGAAGATTGAAAAAGTTTGAGAACGTCAAAAGTATGAAACAATTGCTTGGCTTGTCATCGGGGTTGTGCATGATTTAAATATTTTGTGTGGTGAAGATAGAGCATAGCTAGACTATATGATTTTGTAGTGATAACTTTCTTTGGCCATGTTATTTTGAGAAGACATAATTGCTTAGTTAGTACGCTTGAAGCATTATTATTTTTATGTCAATATTAAACTTTTTGTCTTGAATCTTTTGGATCTGAATATTCATACCACAATTAAGAAGAATTACATTGAAATTATGCCAAGTAGCATTCCACATCAAAAATTCTTTTTTTATCATTTACCTACTCGAGGACGAGCAGGAATTAAGCTTGGGGATGCTTGATACGTCTCCAACGTGTCTATAATTTTTTATTGTTCCATGCTATATTATATTCTGTTTTGGACATTATTGGGCTTTATTATACACTTTTATGTTATTTTGGGAACTAACCTATTAACCGGAGGCCCAGCCCAGAATTGCTGTTTTTTGCCTATTTCAGAGTTTCACAGAAAAAGAATATCAAACTGAGTCCAAACGGAATAAAACCTTCGGGAACGTGATTTTCGGAACGAACGTGATCCAGAGGACTTGGACCCTACGTCAAGACATCAACCCGGAGGGCACGAGGTAGGGGGCGCGCCCTCCACCCTCGTGGGGCCCCTGTTGCTCCACCGACGTACTCCTTCCTCCTATATATACCTACGTACCCCCAAACTACCAGATACGGATCCAAAAACCTAATTCCACCGCCGCAACCTTCTTACCCGTGAGATCCCATCTTAGGGCCTATTCCGGAGCTCCGCCGGAGGGGGCATCGATCACGGAGGGCTTCTACATCAACACCATAGCCTCTCCAATGATGTGTGAGTAGTTTACCTCAGACCTTCGGGTCCATAGTTATTAGCTAGATGGCTTCTTCTCTCTTTTGGGTCTCAATACAATGTTCTCCCCTCTCTCGTGGAGATCTATTCGATGTAATCTTCTTTTGCGGTGTGTTTGTTGAGAACGATGAATTGTGGGTTTATGATCAAGTTTATCTATGAACAATATTTGAATCTTCTCTGAATTCTTTTATGTATGATTGGTTATCTTTGCAAGTCTCTTCGAATTATCTGTTTGGCTTGGCCTACTAGATTGATCTTTCTTGCAATGGGAGAAGTGCTTAGCTTTGGGTTCAATCTTGCGGTGTCCTTTCCCAGTGACAGTAGGGGCAGCAAGGCACGTATTGTATTGTTGCCATCGAGGATAACAAGATGGGGTTTATTGCATGAGTTTATCCCTCTACATCATGTCATCTTGCTTAAGGCGTTGCTCTGGATAGCGGCCAATGTGTGGAGTAATAGTAGTAGATGCAGGCAGGAGTCGGTCTACTTGTGTTGGACGTGATGCCTATATACAAGATCATACCTAGATATTCTCATAACTATGCTCAATTCTCTCTATTGCTCAACAGTAATTTGTTCACCCACCGTAATATTTATGCTCATGAGAGAAGCCACTAGTGAAACCTATGGCCCCCAGGTCTACTTTCCATCATATTAATTTCCCGACAAGAAACTATTTCTGACGCCGTTTTCATTTTACTTCCTTTACTTTGCATCTTTATCATAAAAATACCAAAACTATTATCTTATCATATCTATCAGATCTCACTCTCATAAGTGACCATGTAGGGATTGACGACCCCTTATCGCGTTGGTTGCAAGGATTTATTTGTTTGTGTAGGTGTGAGGGACTCGTGCGTGGCCTCCTACTGGATTGATACCTTGGTTCTCAAAAACGAAGGGAAATACTTATGCTACTTTGCTGCATCACCCTTTCCTCTTCAAGAGAAAACCAATGCAGTGCTCAAGAGGTAGCAGAGGCCCACTTTGATTTATGGAGAAAGCTATTCTGGCTCGTCCCTCGCACCCAAGAGGGATCGGTATTCGAGGTGGGCGGCGCTGAGGTATGGCGCATAGCCGGGACCGGATACCTATCCGGCACACCGAAGAAGGAATCCAAAGAGTGGCCCTCAGAGTGGTTCTATATTGAGGACGTCGCTCTCCCCGACCCAATCCGCATGGGTCTTCTCGAATTTTCCAGTGCTCCATTGAAGAAACGCCACAGCTGGCGCCCTCGGAGCCTCGAGGAGGAAGATAGCGCGGAAGTCCGTCAATTAATGGGCAAGGTAAAGACACTCGTCCAGTCCGGAATATCAATAATCGAGGTAATGGCGACTTCCATAGTGCGGTGTGTCCAGCCGCTCCAATTCAGAGGGCTCCCTATGTGGCACTACAATTGGGAAGACGACGCCTCACGCTACGGACGGAAGGGTCCGGACACACCCGCCGCTTTGGCAAAAATATTGGCCGAACTGTACAAAGGGGAGAAAGAGGAGTTCACTCATCTTAAACGCCGAGATGGATTTTCCATGTCAGTCCTCCTAGCTGGGTGAGTTTTAATCCCACCACTTTACTCAATCCTCCCCCTGAGTCACTTTTAATTGACATCAACCCATCCATTCGTAACAGGAATGGCGGAAGGTTACCGCGGGGATCCATAGCCCCGCCCCACAGCTAGAGGATCATAACCGGGACCTTGACCCCGGATTCGAAGAGGATCCAGACGTATTTGTAGAACTCGAGGATGGAGTATTCTACCAGGTGAGCTATGATGGCACAGAAGTGGCCATCATTGCCGACTATCCCGGCCTCCTTCCTGCCTCGCATGTAAGTAATCGGGAGACATCTCCTTCGAAATGGCTTCCTCATTACGCCTCACCCACCGCACTGTTTCGTGCTCCAAAGGGGAGGCGTTCGACGCGCCATGCTGCACCAGAGGCGTCTCCTAAGAGAGCGGCGCCCGCGCCGGGTAGATCTTCGAAGAGGAAAGCAAATGAAAACACGGCAGAGCCTTCATCAAAGAGGTATAGATTTTCTTTTGAATATGCCCCTTGGTAGTCACATCAAACTGAGACATTGTCCACTGTGTCTTATCAGGAAGAACGTTCGTCGGACTATGTCCAGGGATTCTGCCGATCGCGCCTCCACCAGTCAGGTTCTGGACCCCGCCTTACGGACAGGGGCTGATAGAGGAGTGACGCCGGACTGTCCTCCTACAGAGGATTCGGATGATGTATCCATCATGAACTCTGAAGTGGAGAGCGCCATGAATCATCGGCACCGAAGGGCCGCTCTTTGCGACCTTGGCTTTACAAAAGAGGCATTTAATGCCTTCAGCTCGGCTGATGCATACATCTGAGCTGCTCGGGATGGGCTTGCCAGAGCCACAGGCCAGCATTTGAAAGATATGCGGGTAAGTACGCATTATACAGATTTGGTAATCATATACCAGTAGCCCTCGAGATTTGAAGCACTTGGTACAACTGATTTAAGGATCATTGTATAACCAGGCGCTCACGAAGAAGAACAACCTGCTGTCTCAAGAGCTGGAACAGTGTCGGACCCAGCTAGCTGCTGCTACCGCCGAACTGGAGAAATCCAAGGAGGCACCGCCTGGTAATGTTCCCCTCCATCGAGAAAAATATAATCATATACCAACAATATTAATACTTTGTATTTCTCATGGCAGGATCGTTAGATCAACTGAAGGAGGCAGTGAAAATCACGCAAGCGGGTGAACAAGAAGCCAAAAGGCAACTGGCCGCGGGCGAACGTGTGCTAACACGGGTAAGGGATGATAAAAACAAGCTGCAAGATTCCAACACCCTGCTGGGCGAAGAACTAAAGGATGTGTGAGCCCAGCTGGCTGATTCCGTGAAGGAAAATAAGAGGCTACGAGGCGGCATATTCAGTATGCTTTTCGAACTTGCCTTCGTATAATTCGGTGAGGAAAGGAACTGACAGATTTACGTCTGCAGGTATGCTGACTAGTCGTCCCGAAGAGGAAATGTCCGGATTTCAAGGCGACCTGCTACAAGAGCTATCCCAAATGCACGAGCGAGCGCGGCAAGCAATGCAGAGTGTTGCCAAGGCTTTATGGCCATCCGCCTCCCCTCCAGGAAGCATGGAGGAGCTCGTGAAGCTATTCAAAGGAACACGGCGACGTTTTTTTATTATGGAAGATATCGGCCTGCCGAGAAGGTGCGCGAGAGGCCTGGGCCATGTTGAAAACACGGTATACCAAGCTTGATCGGCCCGGGTCGTACCTCGAGGGTCAGATGGAAAAGAAATTCCAGTTAGTCTGGTATATGACCAAGTAAAGATAGCCGCCAAGTATTCCCAACAGGATTGTAAGCTAGATAGCTTGTTAGATGGCATAGAGGAAGAAGTTTTTGAGTATAAGTGACTATGTACTTCAATTAACAAATTTTTCCCTAGCCGGATTGTAAAAGGATTGTCATGGCAGACCTTTTCGCTTCCACCTCTGGACCCGAAGGCGCAAAGTGTTTCCGAATACCGCAACGGTAATATAGACCGGGGTATGCGTGGAAACCAAGCGTAAGGGTCATAGTTGCTTGAACAGACAAGTTGTATCCGGCTAGCTATGTTATATTACATTGTGATTGTAAGAAACATCTTCGAGGGAGAATAGTTCCATTAAGGGTTCCTTTCCCTGGGTGAACATGCGTTAGTATGCATGTCCAAACTGTGATCGAAAAATCGCAGTATACATAACATCTGGGGGTTCATAGTGTAATGAGTGTAAAACTTCTTTAGTCCGCCGACCGAATATTCCCTTAAGAATGCTAGCTTTCGGCTTCACCCAGTATGAGGTACACGTCCGGATGACCCGGCTGTAACAATCGCAGAGGTGCTCCCTTTATGCCCTAGGCGAACAAATGGGAACGTAGGGCATAAGCACAGGAGCCAGGCAACCCAGCTTGGCCAAAACTTAAGTCATAACGGTGCATATAATGGCGAAGTAAAGATACATATGAGAAAAAAGACGCATATGTGGGGAGCTTGATGCTCGTAAAATAATAATAATTAGCTTCTGTAAGAGAAGCCCCCAGGTATTATGAGCATGTACATTTAAGGATGTGTACGTCATAGGTGTGCGGTTTAGCCGCACAAGAGCTTAAAGCTAGAAAAACGTTAAAGAGAGGAAAACACAGAGAAAAAGGGAGAAGAAAACGAACAAAGAGTCCGGCTCTAGGCGTAGAATCTTCAGAGTCTGGCGGCGTTCCACGGGTTCGGCTCTAGGCGATTGTCCGATCCATCACGCAGGCGGTACGCTCCTCCAGTGAGCACTTCATCTACAATGAAGGGACCCTCCCATTTGGGCTTGAGTTTGTTCTTTTTCTTTTCTGGCAAGCATAGAATGAGTGTAGGACCTTGAAGTATGTCTAGAGGGGGGGGGGTGATTAGACTAGTTGACCAATAAAAACCTAACCTTTTCCCAATTTTGGACTTTGGCAGATTTTAGCTATCTTTGAGCAAGTCAAGCCATCTTCACACAATTCAAGCAAGCATGCAAAGAGTATATTGGCAGCAGAAAATAAAGCATGCAACTTGCAAGAATGCAAAGGGAAGGGTTTGGAGGATTCAAACGCAATTGGAGACACGGATGTTTTTGTCGTGGTTCCGATAGGTGGTGCTATCGTACATCCACGTTGATGGAGACTTCAACCCATGTAGGGTAGCAGTTCTTGTGAGTCCACGGAGGGCTCCACCCACGAAGGGTCCACGAAGAAGCAACCTTGTCTATCCCACCATGGCCGTCGCCCACGAAGGACTTGCCTCACTAGCGGTAGATCTTCACGAAGTAGGCGATCTCCTTGCCCTTACAAACTCCTTGGTTCAACTCCACAATCTTGTCGAAGGTTCCCAAGTGACACCTAGCCAATCTAGGAGACACCACTCTCCAAGAAGTAACAAATGGTGTGTTGATGATGAACTCCTTGCTCTTGTGCTTCAAATGATAGTCTCCCCAACACTCAACTCTCTCTCATAGGATTTTGATTTGGTGGAAATAAGATTTGAGTGGAAAGCAACTTGGGAAGGCTAGAGATCAAGATTCATATGGTTGGAATGGAATATCTTGGCCTCAACACATGAGTAGGTGGTTCTCTCTCAGAACTGGTAAGTTGGAAGTGTAGGTTTGTTCTGATGGCTCTCTCCACGAATGAAGAGGAGGTGGAGGGGTATATATAGCCTCCATACAAAATCTAACCGTTACACACAATTTACCAAACTCGGTGGGACCGAATCATCAAACTCGGTCAGACCGATTTAGTAAACCTAATGACCGTTAGGATTTTCGGTGGGACTGACATGCATCTCGGTAGGACCGATTTGGTTAGGGTTAGGGCATAACGTAATCTCAGTGAGACCGATCACACAAACTCGGTGAGACCGATTTTGGTAATTAGCTAACCAGAGAGTTGGTCAGGTAAACTCGGTGGGACTGATTCGCTCTTTCGGTGAGACCGAAAAGTTACGAAAGGGAAACAGAAAGTTTATATTGCAATCTCGGTGGGACCGATCGCGCACTTCGGTTAGACCGAAATGTTACGAAGGGAAACAGAGAGATTACAATCCCATCTCGGTGAGACCGAGATCCCTATCGGTGAAACCGATTTGCCTAGGGTTTGTGGCAGTGGCTATGGCATCTGAACTCGGTGGCGCCGGATAGAAAGAATCGGTAGGGTCGTGTCGGTGTACTAGAGTAGGGGTACCCTAGTATCCCGAACTTGTGCAGGCGATTCTTGACCCTCGGCAAGGCCTGGGTGACGCCAAGGTCCTCCGTGGTTCCTTTGGAGCCATTCAAGAACAAAGTATTCAAGCCAAGGGACAAGGCCCGACAAGAAAACTTGTCGGGAAGGCCACCAAGGCACATAGGAAACAAGGCCCGGCAGAGAGGTTTTACCCAGCTCGAGCACTTCCACAAGATAACAAGGCCGCTGCTTGTATTGGAAGGCGACAAGCTAGGGTAGCGACTGAGAGACAACAGATACCCATGGCTTGCTAACTAGACCTAGCTGAGAGTGTACCTACGCTCCGCATCCACGCTCGCGTGCATGGGCCTTTCCTTTATATGCGTGGCACAAAGGCTGTCTGACAGTGGCAACGAGATGGGTGGTACAAATGACAAGTTGGTACACCTACTGACAAAGGTACAAGGTAATATGCCTTTATTGAGGAGGCGACAAGATGGGCATTTAATGCCTTTGTCCCCTAATAAAGGCAAACAGTTACCGCTGGGGCGCAAGTGTGTACCACGATGGCAAACTTTGTACCCCCATCTCGTTGCCACCGGGGCCAGCCTTTGTACATATAAAGGGGCCCATGCACAGCGTTAGTGGATGAACACGCTGGAGCGAGGTATAGAGAGGTGGGTATCTCATGGCTCCTAGCAAGAACACAATACAAACCATACAAGCGGTTGTTATGTTATCGCGAGAGCTTGTCGCCATCGGCCTTCCCGCAAGCTCCTCTGCCGGGCCTTGTCTTGAAGTGCGGCCTTCCCAAGAAGCTCCTCTGCCGGAGCCTTGTTTCCTATGTGCGGTGGCCTTCCACAAGTTCTCTGCCGGGCCTTGTCCCTTGGCTTGAATACTTTGTTCTTGAATGGCTCCAAAGGAACCACGGAGGACCTTGGCGGTCACCCTAAGCCTTGCTGAGGGTCAAGAATCGCCTGCAGGCACAAGTTCGGGATACTAGGGTACCCCTACTCTAGTACACCGACATGCCGAGTTTGACTTTAGGTTTAGGTTATATGTGGATGTGAGAAAGTAGTGGAGGGTTTTGGAGCATATCACTAAGCACATGAAGCAAGAGGCTCATTAAGCAACACCTCATCCCTTCTTGATAGTATTGGCTTTTCCTATAGACTCAATGTGATCTTGGATCACTAAAATGTAAAATGTAGAGTCTTGAGCTTTTGAGCTTGAGCCAATCCTTTGTCCTTAATATTTTGAGGGATCCACTTTCATCATCCATGCCATGTCAATGATTGAGCTTTACTGAAATATTCATCTTGGAATAGTATTAGCTCAATGAGCTATATGTTGTTGTGAATTACCAAAACACCTAGGGATAGTTGCACTTTCAATTTCCCCCTTTTTGGTAATTGATGACAACATATAGATCAAAGCTTCGACAAGTGATAATAAAATTGAAAAACATCATCGCTTTGAGAAGTATGTGATAAGCAAGAGCTCCCCCTAAATTTGTGCATATCTTAAGATTTGCTTTGGACTGCAAATGCACAAGAAATTAGGCTCAAGGGTTACTCTTCCATGTCACATACATCTTGGTGGAGTGCTCAAAATAATAACGATTGAATACATGCACTCATCACCAAGCACAGTGAATGATCATATAAGGATAAATAAGATAATATCACAAAAGCATAAGTGTAGCTTATGATCAAACACATGACCATCAATGTCTCACAGGTAATGCATAGTATCTCAAGCAATCAAACGCAAATAAAGTTCAACCAAGAAGACAAGAGAGAACAAAAGCAAATCTCTCTCTCTCGAAGCCTATGATCTATACATTTTTCTCCCCCTTTGGTAACAAGTTACCAAAAAGTTCCTAGAAAATGCATAGCACTATGTCCTCTCTCAGGCTTGGTCTTCTGGTGGTGGTGTAGACAGGACTCCAAGGATGAACGCATCAGTAGACGTGGTAGGAGCTGGAGAAGTTGGAGCTGCAGCTGGTTGAGCTGGAGCTGTAGCTGGAGCTGAAGAAGTGGCTCTGGTGTCTGTAGTTGGCACTGCGGCTGACCTCTGAGCTCTAGGCACTCTGGCAAATGCATCAGTTGTCGTCTTGCCCTTCCTCTCCTGTATATCATCTTGTAACTGCTCCACAGCTGACTGAATCTCAGTCACTTTGACATCAAGATCATAGAATTTTTGTTCCATGATTCTCTCCAGGCTCTCCTGGTTTTGAGTTAGGGTGGACAATCCCTTCTCAATCCGTAGAGTTGATGCTATCAAGTAACCTTGCTGCTCCTGCTTGTTCTTCAGAAAGTACTCTGATGCCTCTGCTAGAGTGGGCATCTTTGCAGCTTTCTCTTGCCTTGCCTTCTCCTTTCTCTCCTGAGCTTGCACTGATGATGGTTCATTCTCAGTAATGACAACTCGATTGTCCTCAAATTCAGGATAGAGAACCATGAGTTCCTTATCCAATAGATACTTTCCTGTGCCCATCTTCGAGTTTATCAACTCCACGAATACGTGGGGCATAACCACAGCTCCTCTTCTGGTCTGCTGTTGTCCTCTTAATTGTCTCAACTATGAGGCTCATGACCTTGAATTTATGAGGCACATCAAAAACATGAAGCAAATTGATTGCATGCCCTCTAATCATGTTATGGTCACCTGATTTGGGCAAAAGAGTATGCCTTAAGATCCAGCTTGATCCACGTAGCCTCGACAATGAGAAAATGGACTGATCCAAACTTGAAGGTCTCAAGTGCATCATCTAGGATCTCCTTGTACATCTGTGACATAGAGTTATGATCCATCTTCTTCTTACCATAAATGTCCAGGTCATCCTCACTTTCCTTTGGGGCATTGATCAAACTTGCCCATTCCTCTATGGTAGGCGATATCTGGTTCCTTCCGACATCCACACTATCCCCGCCATCTGGATAGAAATGTGTTGTGGAGTAGAATTGCATGATAAGTTCATCGTTCCAGTTGGTGAGCTTCTGCCCAACAAAATCAGCAACTCCACATGCACTGAAGCTGTCATATACTCCAGGGTAGTGTTCTGCGTTCTTCTTCATGTAGGTCCAGTCGACCCATCTCATATCGCAAACTATGGGCTTCTTATCCAGCAAGATAGTCTCATAAAAATCCTGCTGCTCCTTGGTGTGGAACCTGTAGTCCACAGCAGTCCTTCTCCTCGTGGCATATGGATCTGACTCTCTCCATAGCCTCAACCCATGATCTCTCCCCGATCTTCATGTTTTCAGCCACAGGATGAGCATCATTGTGGTGCAGGATCTTGGGTTTGAGCTTCCTTAGGACCTGCCCTTCTTCATCTTCCTCAGCCTCAACCTCAGGCATTGGGGCCTTGTTCTTTTCAGCTGCTGATATGCTCCTGGTATTTCTCTTGGGCTTGGGGGCAGCTTTGGGCTTTGAAGTTGCAGCCCCTGACTTGATAGCATCACCCATCAGCTTTTGTGCCTTGGGTGCTGGTTCTGCAACCTCTTCTTCTTCCTCCTCTTCCATCATGGAAGGCTTCCCAATCACTCTTGCCATGGTCTTCTTGACCCTTTCTTTCCTTTTCTTTCCCTCTGCAGCAACAGGCTCTTTGGGTTGAGATTCCAAAGGAGCTTGAGTATACACTCTGGCTTTGGAAATTGGTTGTCTGCCTGCTGGCCTTTTGATTTTCAAACCAGGCTTCACTGCAGATGAGCTGAACTCCCTCTTGAGCACTTTCTTCTTGGAGCTTGCCTCATCCTCAACTGCCACATAATCCTCATCCTCAGACTCTGAGGTCTTCTTCTTTCTTGTCCTTGTGGCAGCCTTGGGCAAATTGCTCAGAGTGCTTCTGCTCCCCTCATCTGAGCTGCTTGAGGGACTAGTGCCCTCGCTCAATTGGATCTGCTCTTCAGATTTGTTCTGGCTATCACTTTGGTCTGACATGCTGTTCAACTGACGGCTGACCCTATGAATAGTTATAGATGAGGTAGAGTGGATGAGCATCACAAAATGCAGAGATTTTTGCAAAAGAACGATTCAAAAAACTTAGTTTTAGTTTCCCACTGAAAACATTTCGGATCTACCGATTTTCAAACTCGGTGATACCGAAGCAATTTTGGAACCTAAACTAGTGAACTCGGTCAGACCGAGTCACAGTTCGGTGGCACCGAGACTGCTAGGGTTTCACAAAGTTCTAAAATCGGTCACACCGATTAGCAATTCTCGGTCAGACCGAGACTTACTAGTGCAATGGCATTAGCCAAATCGGTGGGACCGAGTTTTTCAACTCGGTGGGTCCGAGATGGTTTCGGCGGAAACCTAACCCTAAATTTTCGAATCGCAACTATTCTAAGGATTGATTTGACTGGATAGGAGTGTTTCAATCGTGGCAAGATGCATAATGAACACAATGTGCTGAGAATCGGACGAGGAAAGCACTGTGATCGATTTCATACCCTAGTTCGGCTGGAACTCGGTACGCGGCAACGGCGGAGGAGAATTCCGTTGACGGCGGCGGAGACCAGCGACAGGAGGCAGCTGGCAACGAAGTCGACGATCCGTAGACCAAGTTGGAAGAGCAGCTATGCGCGGGCGAGAAGATTCGGAGAAGGTTTTCCAAATTTTGCCCGTGCGTATATATCGCCCGACCCTGTCAGTGTGACCGAGAGGTACAACTCGGTGGCACCGAGATGCAAAACTGTGAACAGTTATAGCAACTCGGTGTGACCAAAAAGTACAAATCGGTTGCACCGAGATGAAAACCTAGATCGACTTAGTAATCTCGGTATGACCGAAATGGAGGAATCGGTCAGACCGAAAATCACAAAGAAGTTTTGGAAGTTTAAGTCTATGACGAACCGGGGCTCCGAGTGCTCCTCACACAGAGTGGTTCGAATCTGACTTGATCAAATTTTGTGATGTAGCATGAATAGAGTTTGAGACGAGAAAAGCATAGATAGCTAGAGAAGGTTCTTAGGCATTCTTGTCCATCCACTTGGCCAAAGAAAAAGAAGCCAAACAATCAAAACAACAAGTGGATGTCCTCGAATGAGTAAATATGCAACCAACATGCTCACACAATAAGATAACAAATGAAATATGTGACAAAGCATGCACAACCAATTCTAGCATCTATCAAACAATTGGCGATGACTAGGTCATCTATATATGCGTGTATTGACTTAGGAGTCAAATGAGAACATTTGATCATAGGTCATACTCATCGTTTAAGCTCAAGTGGGGTTTCCACTTTTACATAAAGCATTTATGTGTTCACATCATTAGAGTTGCTTTGACTCAATTCTTAGAGTTAATCTCCCCCTAGATGTGAGATCCCCTTAGAGGGATAAACTAACCTTGGGTTTTGTCGTTGATGACTTCATGTAGGTGTTGAAGATGTGGATGCTCAATGTTGATGTAGATCGTTTGGAGCAATCCTTTGGAGTGAGTTGCACTTTCAATACCTACACGGGTTAGTCCCACAAGGAACAAACAAGAATATCCATAGACATAGAGTGATGCACGCACAAAATGATGTCCATGAAAACATTAGGTTACCTTGTCCCTTGCCTTACCAACATGAGGGTTTGTGACTCCTTGAACTAGTGCAAGATATGGAAGTTGATTGCACCTGTCCTTGCCATAATGATATGAGTGAAGAATGTTGGCGGAGTCACCCTCAAGAACTCTCTAGTTCTTCTTCTTCGGGATCCACATCATCTTGATGGGAATCCTTGGTGTAGTAGTTGTACTTGATGAAGTAGAACTTGGCGTAGTCTTGGGAACCCACTTGACCAAGGCCTTAGGTGCTTCTTCAAATGCATCAATCTCCTCTTGAAGTTTGTCCTTGCCTTTGTTCTTGTGGTCTTGTGGTGGAAGATCATCTTGTGCTTGTGTTCCCTTGAAGGAAGTAGGATCATACTTCTCTTGTTGAGGAACAAACTTCGTCTTGGGGTATTGATCTTCTTCCCACTCAACTCCATTGGCATTGAACTTTCATTCAAAACCAACACCTTGATTCTTCCGGTGCCTTCCTTGCTTGCGTACAATTTCCTCAAATTGCTTACTCCTGGCAAGACTCTTGTATACACCTTTCTCTATAATTCCCTTCAATAAGTTGTTTTCTTGCTCAAGTGTAACTTGGCTAAGAGGATCATTAGTGGAATCAAGAGAACTACTAGAAGCAACAATATTGGATTTAGCATTTTTATTGTTACTACTAGAGAAGAATCTTTCTTGTTCTTGTTATTAGACTTGACTTGAGGCATGTAAGTAGATAGGAGTAAACGCTTGGCTATGTAAGAAGAACTTTTCTTACGGAGATCATCATTGATTTCCTTTAAGAACTCATGCTCTTGCTCAAGATTGAGCTTTTCAAAGCGTAACTTCTCATGATCCCTTAAAAGTTCTCGATGATCTTCGAAGATAGTTTCATGAGCTAACTTAAGAGTGTTTAGTTCTTTAGTTAGACGCTCAATCTTCTCCTTATCATTGTCATTCATTTCATCTTGATTAGCATGATTAATTGATGTTTCATCATAGTATTCATCACTAGAGTTGTCAACAAGTAAATCATCATCACCTAGCAAGTCATCTTCATCAACATCAAAATCAACATACTCAGGGTGTGTTACCTTAGGACCTTTGGCCATGAAGCATCTACCAATTCCTTCATTTGGTGATTCAAATATGTCGTAGGACTTGGTTACCACAAGTGCTAGACCGGCAACACCTTCATCTTGAGTGTATTTAGAGTCGGAGTGATAGCTTCTCTCGGAGTGATGGTCGGAGTCGGAGCCGGATACCCATTCACCAACATGAGCTTGATGTCTTCGTTTTGTGTAGCTCTTTGATGACTTTTCCTTCCTTTTCGAATCCTTGCTTCTCCGTGAGGGTCTTCGTTCATAACGATCATCTCTACACCTCTCTCTTGGTGGTGATTCTTCTCTTCTACTTCTTCTCTTGGGAGAATCTTCTCTTCTTTTGTAGGGTGTCGTACACTCATTGGAATAGTGTCCGGGTCTCCCACAATTATAGCAATTGCGCTCTCGACTAGAAGATCTTTTGTCATTGTAGGACCTTGACTTAGAGCTTCTTTCTTTGCTTCTACTCTTGTAGAATTTGTTAAAGTTTTTCACCATTAAGCTCAATTCTTCATTGAAGGTTTGTTTCTCACTTGATGATGTGGGGGCTTCACATGAGGCTTTGTAAGCACCACTCGACTTGTTGTGAAGTTCCTCCTTATCCTTGAGTGACTTCTCATGAGCAACAATTCTTCCAATGACTTCCGTAGGCTTGAGATCTTTGTAATTGGGCATCATTTGGATCAATGTGCACACGGTATCATATTTTCCATCCAATGCTCTTAGGATCTTCTTGATGATGAATCTATCGGTCATCTCTTCACATCCTAAGCCGGCAATCTCATTTGTGATAAGAGCAAGCCTAGAGTACAATTCAGCGACACCTTCACCATCCTTCATTTTGAACTTATCAAGCTGACTTTGAAGCACATCCAACTTGGATTCCTTGACAAAGTCGGTACCTTCGTGCATATCAATCAAAGTGTCCCAAATTTCCTTTGCATTCTCAAGACGGCTGATTTTGTTGAACTCCTCGGGGCATAATCCATTGAAGAGGATATCACAAGCTTGAGCGTTGTATTGCAACATCTTCAATTCTTCCGCACTAGCTTCATGGTTCGGTTCTCTCCCATCAAAGAATTCACCTTGCAAACCAATACACACAATAGCCCAAACGGCGGGGTTATGTCCGAGAATATGCATTTTAATCTTAAGCTTCCAACTAGCAAAATTAGTGCCATCAAAGTAAGGACCTCTACGGTGATAATTTCCCTCGCTAGACGCCATACTCTCCTAGGTTGTGAAACCAAGGCTATGACCACCAAAAGCTATGGAAATCAAAGCGAATGGAGACCAAAGCTCTGATACCACTTGTAGGACCTTGAAGTATGTCTAGAGGGGGGGTGATTAGACTACTTGACCAATAAAAACCTAACCTTTTCCCAATTTTAGACTTTCGCAGATTTTAGCTATCTTTGAGCAAGTCAAGCAATCTTCACACAATTCAAGCAAGCATGCAAAGAGTATATTGGCAGCGGAAAATAAAGCATGCAACTTGCAAGAATGTAAAGGGAAGGGTTTGGAGGATTCAAACGCAATTGGAGACACGGATGTTTTTGTTGTGGTTCCGATAGGTGGTGCTATCGTACATCCACGTTGATGGAGACTTCAACCCACGTAGGGTAGCAGTTCTTGAGTCCACGGAGGGCTCCACCCACGAAGGGTCCACGAAGAAGCAACCTTGTCTATCCCACCATGGCCGTCGCCCACGAAGGACTTGCCTCACTAGCGGTAGATCTTCACGAAGTAGGCGATCTCCTTGCCCTTACAAACCCCTTGTTCAACTCCACAATCTTGTCGGAGGCTCCCAAGTGACACCTAGCCAATCTAGGAGACACCACTCTCCAAGAAGTAACAAATGGTGTGTTGATGATGAACTCCTTGCTCTTGTGCTTCAAATGGTAGTCTCCCCAACACTCAACTCTCTCTCACAGGATTTTGATTTGGTGGAAAGAAGATTTGAGTGGAAAGAAACTTGGGAAGGCTAGAGATCAAGATTCATATGGTTGGAATGGAATATCTTGGCCTCAACACATGAGTAGGTGGTTCTCTCTCAGAACTGGTAAGTTGGAAGTGTAGGTTTGTTCTGATGGCTCTCTCCATGAATGAAGAGGAGGTGGAGGGGTATATATAGCATCCACACAAAATCTAACCATTACACACAATTTACCAAACTCGGTGGGACCAAATCATCAAACTCGGTCGGACCGATTTAGTAAACCTAGTGACCGTTAGGATTTTCGGTGGGACTGACATGCATCTCGGTAGGACCGATTTGGTTAGGGTTAGGGCATAACGTAATCTCGGTGAGACCGATCACACAAACTCGGTGAGACCGATTTTGGTAATTAGCTAACCAGAGAGTTGGTCAGGTAAACTCGGTGGGACCGATTCGCTCTTTCGGTGAGACCGAAAAGTTACGAAAGGGAAACAGAAAGTTTACATTGCAATCTCGGTGGGACCGATCACTCACTTAGGTTAGACCGAAGCGTTACGAAGGAACAGAGATTACAATCCCATCTCGGTGAGACCGAGATCCCTATCGGTGAAACCGATTTGCCTAGGGTTTGTGGCAGTGGCTATGACATCTGAACTCGGTGGCGCCGGATAGAAAGAATTGGTAGGGCCGAGTTTGACTTTAGGTTTAGGTCGTATGTGGATGTGAGAAAGTAGTGGAGGGTTTTGGAGCATATCACTAAGCACATGAAGCAAGAGGCTCATTAAGCAACACCTCGTCCCTTCTTGATAGTATTGGCTTTTCCTATAGACTCAATGTGGTCTTGGATCACTAAAATGTAAAATGTAGAGTCTTGAGCTTTTGAGCTTGAGCCAATCCTTTGTCCTTAATATTTTGAGGGATCCACTTTCATCATCCATGCCATGCCAATGATTGAGCTTTCCTGAAATATTCATCTTGGAATAGTATTAGCTCGATGAGCTATATGTTGTTGTGAATTACCAAAACCACCTAGGGATAGTTCCACTTTCAATGAGTTCACCAACATTATAAGTCTTGGCCCGCACCTCTCTGCTTTGATATTTGCGAGCCTGTTGTTGATAGAATGCAGAACGGGCTTTTGCAACATCGCGCTCCTCCTCCAAGGCATCTAGACTGTCCTCCCGATCCAACTCGGCTTCTCTCTCTTCATACATGCGCACTCGAGGTGAGTCATGAATGATGTCGCAGGGCAAAATGGCCTCTGCGACGTACACCATGAAGAATGGTGTGTATCCGGTAGTGCGATTGGGCGTGGTCCGCAGCCCCCAGAGTACGGAGTCGAGCTCCTCAACCCAGTGCTTGTCTGATTCTTTCAACGACCGCACTAGCTAGGCTTAATGCCGCTCATAATAAGACCATTAGCTCGTTCGACTTGACCGTTTGTTTGTGGATGATAGACCGAGGCGTAATCGAGCTTAATGCCCAATTTAGCTCACCAGGATTTCACTTCATCGGTTGTGAAATTGGAGCCGTTATCGGTGATGATGTTGTGTGGGACACCATAACGGTGCACGACACCGGATATAAAGTCTATTCACTGGTCCAGCTTCGGTCGTTTTCACTGGTTTGGCCTCTATCCATTTGGTGAATTTATCTACCATGACTAGCAGGTATTTTTTCTTATGGCTTCCTCCTTTAAGGGGTCGAACCATATCAAGCCCCCAGACCGCAAAAGGCCAAGTAATGGGGATTGTTTGTAGGGCAGTAGGCGGCATATGGCTTTGATTGGTGAAGAGCTGGCATCCGACACAACGGTTGACCAGGTCCTCTGCATCGGCTCGGGCCGTCGGCCAAAAGAAACCTGTATGGAAAGCCTTACTTACAAGGGCCCGAGCTGCGGCGTGGTGACCGCCGAGGCCAGCATGGATTTCGGCCAGGAGCTGCCGTCCCTCTTCTTTGGAGATACACCTTTGAAGGACTTCGGTAGTGCTTTTCTTGTAGAGCTCTCCGTCATGGACCTTGTAGACTTTCGAGCGCCGGACAATGCAGCGAGCCTCATTCTGATCCTCAAGGAGCTCTCGCCTGTTAAGGTAGGCCAAGAAGGGCTCGGTCCATGGGGCAATTACTACCATTATAAGATGGGCCGATGGTGTTATTTCGGTGGCTGAACCTCCGATGATATCGGTGTATAATCGGATCCGGACTGGCGTTGCCGCTCTCCCCTTGCCATGCCATGGATGGCTTGTAGAGCCTTTCCAGAAAGATGTTAGGTGGGACGGGGTCGCGCTTGGCGCCAATGCGAGCAAGGACATCCTCCGCCTGATAACTTTCTCGAGCCACATGATGAAACTCGAGTCCCTCGAACCGAGCTGATATTTTAAGTATGACATTACGTAGGTCGCCATCTTCGGATCTTTGGCGTCGAAGTCTCCATTTATTTGGGATATTGCAAGTTTTGAATCCCCGCGCACCTCCAGGCGTTGTATGCCCATGGAAGCAGCCATCCAAAGACCGTGCAATAAGGCCTCGTATTCGGCTGCATTGTTGGAGTCTGTGTATAATATTTGGAGTATGTACTGGACTGTGTCTCCAGTGGGGGACGTTAAGACAACGCCCGCTCCTAAGCCCGTTAGCATTTTGGAGCCATCGAAGTGCATGACCCAGTTGGAATATGTGTCGTACTCTTTAGGGAGTTCGGCCTCTGTCCATTCGGCGACGAAGTCAGCCAACACTTGGGATTTAATGGCTCGGTGTGGCTTGTATGTTATATCGAATGGCAGGAGCTCAATGGACCACTTAGCAATCCGGCCTGTAGCGTCGCGGTTTTTTATTATGTCATTGAGTGGTACTTTGGAAGCCACCGTGATCGAGCACTCTTGGAAGTAGTGTCGTAGCTTCCGGGATGCCATGAAGACCGCATATGCTATCTTTTGGTAATGAGGGTACCGGGATTTGCATGGTGTGAGGACAGTGGATACGTAGTGTACCGGTTTCTGAAGTGGGAATTTGCGTCCGTCCTCCTCTTGCTCAACGACGAGCACCGCGCTCACCACCTGGTGTGTTGCGGATATGTATAATAACATTGGTTCGCCGACATTTGGCGCCAGGATTTGGTTGCTCGCTAAAAGAGCCTTTATTTCTTCTAGTCCGGCTGTTGCCACACCCGTCCACTCGAAGTGGTTGGTGTGTTGGAGAAGGCGATAAAGTGGCAATGCTTTTTCTCCTAGTTGGAGATAAAGCGGCTTAAAGCTGCTACGCATCCGGCTAGTTTTTGGACCGGCTTAAGGTCTGTTGGTGGAGCCAATTGTGACAAAGCTCGGATTTTGGCTGGGTTTGCCTCAATTCCTCTATTGGAAACGATGAAACCCAGCAATTTTCCAGCGGGAACGCCGAAAACACACTTTTCCGGATTGAGCTTGATGTCGTATGTATGGAGGTTGTCGAATGTGAGACGTAGGTCATCTATTAGTGACTCGACGTGCCTAGTTTTGATGACTGTGTCATCCACATGTGCTTAAAATGTCTTGCCAATTTGTTTCTCCAAGCATGTTTGAATCATGCGTTGGTAGGTGGCGCCGGCGTTTTTGAGCCCGAAGGGCATAGTGTTGAAGCAGAAAGGCCCATATGGGGTAATGAATGCCGTTGCGGCTTGATCAGACTCCTTCATTTTGATTTGATGGTATCCAGAGTATGCATCGAGGAAACACAATGAGTCGTGTCCTGCAGTAGCATCAATAATCTGATCGATGCGGGGAAGGGGGAAGGGATCCTTAGGGCAGGCCTTGTTGAGGTCTTTGAAATCGACGCACAGGCACCAGGATTTATCCTTCTTTGGCACCATCACCAGGTTTGCTAGCCATTCTGGGTGTTTTATTTCTCTGATGAACCCGGCCTCGATTAACTTGGCTAGCTCCTCCCCCATGGCTTGTCGTTTGGGTTCGGAAAAGCGCATAGTGTTTGCTTGACCGGCTTGTATCCCTTCAATATATTGAGGTTGTGTTCGGCCAACCTGCGTGGGATTCCTGGCATATCAGAAGGGTGCCAGGCGAATATGTCCCAGTTCTTGCGCAGGAACTCTCGTAGTGCGGCGTCAATCGTTGGGTCCAGCTATGCCCCGATGGAAGCTGTCTTCTTGGGGTCCATAGGGTGGACTTGAAATTTGACTATTTCGTCTGCTGGTTTAAAGGAGGTGGATTTGGGTCGCTTATCCAGGATTACGTTGTCCCTATCCATCGTGGAGCGTAGTGCGGTTAACTCTTCGGCCGCGAGGGCCTCGGACAGTGCCTCGAGGGCTAGGGATGCGGTTTTGTTTTCGGCGCGGAGTGCTATGTCCGGACCACTGGCGAGAGTGATAATACCATTGGGCCCGGGCATCTTGAGCTTCATATACCCGTAATGGGGTATCGCTTGAAAACGCATGAATGTGTCCCGCCCCAATAGGGCATGATATCCACTATTGAAAGGGGCCACTTGAAAGGTTATCTCTTTGGACCGATAGTTTTTCGGCATGCCAAATACCATGTCGAGCGTGATTTTCCCCGCGCATCGCGCCTCCCTGCTGGGAATGATTCCTCGGAAGGTCGTGTTACTTTGCTTGATGCGGCTCCTGTCTATTTCCATTTTATTGAGTGTGTCCTCATAGATGAGATTTAGTCCGCTGCCACTGTCCGTGAGCACTTTAGTGAGCCAAAAGCCGTCCACAATTGGAGTGAGGACCAAGGCGGCTGGTGCCCGGACTATCCTGAATTTTGGTTCGTCACTGGCATTGAAATTTATGGCCGTGTCGTTCCAGGGGTTTATTGTTGCGACTTGGCAGACTTCGGCGAGGTCGCAAAGTGCCCTCTTGCACCGATTGTTTGAGGCGAAAGTCTTGAAGACCGTCAATACTCTGAGGTTGTCGTCTTTCGGGGGAGGTTTTTCTCAGGTGTTTTTGGTGAGGATATCCTCGCCACTCTTAGCCACCTGCCGGAGTATCCAACATGCTCTAAGGCTATGGGTTGGTACGGTATCCGGTGTGGTGTGTATTTTGCATGGCCTGTCGATCAATCCCTCTAGAACTGTTCCGCGTCCCATAGTGGGCTTAGTTTTCTTTACTATGGGGTCGGGCACCCCGCGAGGGTGCATCCTTTTTGCCCGCCCGAGGGGTTGAGTGGAAACCGGTGGTTCCCAGCGAGCTATCTGAGTTTTCCAAGCGCTTTCCATTGTGCAGTACTTCTGTACTATGGTTGCCAAGTCACCGAAGTGTAATACGCGACGGTGGTTGATGGCATTGAGGATTCCTTCATTCGTGCAATTATTGCAGAATACTTGAGATCGCGCCCTCGTCACGGCAATCTTTAATCTTGTCTTTGACAAGGAGGAATCTGGCCCAAAAGTGATGGACAGTTTCCTGAGACTGCTGTCATACGTACATGAGGTCGCATGTATCCGAAGATTCGGAATTGTTTGGTGAATATTGCTTGTGGTGGGTGGGTGGCTTTAAATCCGAACCCTGACCCGATTTGGGATCCGGAGTTTGAAAAACTTCCGAGCTTAATAGTTCGGGCTCCGGGATGTCAACTAATTTTTCAGGCCCACCGTCTGATTCTAGGTTCGGAGGACTAGGCATGTCGTTCCGCAGATAGGTATCCGGCTCTTCGAGCTCGGAAATCCGAACATAATTCGTCTTCAACATAGAGGAAGAGTTGTTTTGCTCCTCTACGACCGTTACCTGGTGAGTGATCGGCTGAGATTTGATTTCTCTCTGATCGGGTTTAAGCCCAATCCAATCATAGTCTGTAGCGACCCCCATGGCGGCGATGCGATCCAGGAGTTTGTTAAAGACGACAACTCTGCCGGATCCATCCGTTTGGAGTATTCGGAGTCAACACGGAGACGATTTTCGATGACCCGAGAAGCCATCGTCGGCTTAACAGCCGAACGGGCGGCCATGGTGAAGCCGCCCAGGCGGAGGGTTTGGCCTGAGGCCAGGGCTCCTCCCGAGGTGATACTGTCCTTGATAACAAGGCGAGCCATCAATCCTATCTTCGACGTCACAGAGGAACTCTCAATGAAAGCACCAATGTCGGTGTCAAAACCGGCGGATCTCGGGTAGGGGGTCCCGAACTGTGCGTCTAAGGTCGATGGTAACAGGAGACATGGGACACGATGTTTACCCAGGTTCGGGCCCTCTTGATGGAGGTAATACCCTATTTCCTGCTTGATTGATCTTGATGAATATGAGGATTACAAGAGTTGATCTACCACGAGATCGTAATGGCTAAACCCTAGAAGTCTAGCATGTATGATTGTGATTGCCTCTACGGACTAAACCCTCTGGTTTATATAGACACCAGAGGGGACTAGGGTTGTACAAAGTCGGTTTACAGAGGAAGAAATCTACATATCCGAACGCCAAGCTTGCCATCCATGCAAAGGAGAGCCCCATCCGGACACGGGAAGAAGTCTTCTGTCTTGTATCTTCATAGCCCATCAGTCCGGCCCATGTCATATAGGCCAGACGCCCGAGGACCCCTTAATCCAGGACTCCCTCAGTACCCAATTGTTTCCTTAGGGTATCCTATGAAGACGCACTTCTCCGATTTGGGTTCGAGCTTATCAGGCTGAAGCATTTTGACATAAGTGTCGCAACCCTAAACTTTAAGAAACGACAACTTAGGTTTCTTGCCAAACCACAGTTCATACGGTGTCATCTCAACGGATATAGACGGTGCCCTATTTAAAGTGAATGCAGTCGTCTCTAATGCATAACCCCAAAATGATACTGGTAAATCGGTAAGAGACATCATAGATCGCATCATATCTAATAAAGTGCGGTTACGATGTTCGGACACACCATTACGCAGTGGTGTTCCAGGTGGCGTGAGTTGTGAAACTATTCCACATTGTTTTAAATGAAGGCCAAACTCGTAACTCAAATATTCGCCTCCACGATCAGATGTAGAAACTTTATTTTCTTATTACGATGATTCTCCACTTCACTCTGAAATTCTTTGAACTTTTCAATTGTTTCAGACTAGTATCATTAAGTAGATATACCCATATCTGCTCAAATCATATGTGAAGGTCAGAAAATAACGATACCCGCCGTGTGCCTCAACACTCATTGGACCGCATACATCGGTATGTATTATTTCCAATAAGTCATTGGCTCACTCCATTGTTCCGGAGAATGGAGTTTTAGTCATCTTGCCCATGAGGCATGGTTCGCGAGTATCAAATGATTCATAATCAAGTGATTCCAAAAGCCCATCTGCATGGAGTTTCTTCATGCGCTTTACACTAATATGACCTAAACGGCAGTGCCACAAATATGTTGCACTATCATTATCAACTCTGCATCTTTTGGCATCTATATTATGAATATGTGTATCACTACAACCGAGATTCAATAAAAATAGACCACTCTTCAAGGGTGCATGACCATAAAAGATATTAGTCATATAAATAGAACAACCATTATTCTCTGATTTAAATGAATAACTGTCTCGCACTAAACAAGATCCGGATATAATGTTCATGCTCAACGCTGGCACCAAATAACAATTATTCAGGTCTAAAACTAATCCCGAAGGTAGATGCAGAGGTAGCGTGCCGACGACGATCACATTGACCTTGGAACCATTCTCGACGTCCATCGTCACCTCGTCCTTAGACAATCTTCGTTTAATGCGTAGCTCCTATTTTGAGTTACAAATATGAGCAACCGAACCAGTATCAAATACCCAGGCGCTACTACGAGCATTAGTAAGGTACACATCATCAACATGTATATAAAATATACCTTTGTTCACTTTGCCATCCTTCTTATCTGCCAAATACTTGGGGCAGTTCCGCTTCGAGTGACCAGTGCCTTTGTAGTAGAAGCACTTAGTTTCAGGCTTGGGTCCAGCTTTGGGCTTCTTCCCGGGAGTGGCAACTTGCTTGCCATTCTTCTTGAAGTTCCCCTTTTTTGAAACTAATGGTCTTGTTAACCATCGACACTTTATGCTCCTTCTTGATTTCTACCTCCACAGCTTTGAGCATTGCGAAGAGCTTGGGAATTGTCTTGTCCATCCCTTGCATATTATAGTTCATCACAAAGCCTTTGTAGCTTGGTGGCAGTGATTGTAGAACTTTGTCAATAACACTATCATTTGGAAGATTAACTCCGAGCTGAGTCAAGTGATTATGATACCCAGACATTTGAGTATGTTTCACTGACAGAACTGTTCTCCTCCATCTTGCAGCTATAGAACTTGTTGGAGACTTCATATCTCTCAACCTGGGCATTTGCTTGAAATATTAACTTCAACTCCTCGAACGTCTCATATGATCCATAACGTTGAAAACGTCTTTGAAGTCCCAATTCTAAGCCGTAAAGCATGGCGCACTGAACTATCGAGTAGTCATCATATTGAGCTTGCCAGATGCTCAAAACATTAGCTTCCGCTCCTGCAGCAGGCCTTTCACCTAGCGGTGCATCAAGGACATAATTCTTCTGTGCAACAATGAGGATAATCCTCAAGTTGTGGACCCAGTCCGTGTAGTTGCTACCATCATCTTTCAACTTAGCTTTCTCTAGGAACGCATTAAAATTCAGGGGAACGGCAGCATGGGCCATTGATCCTCAACATAGATATGCAAATACTATCAGGATTAATTTCATCATAAATTAAGTTCAATTAATCAAATTACTTAAGAACTCCCACTTAAATAGACATCCCTCAAGTCATCTAAGTGATACGTGATCCAAATCAACTAACCCATGTCTGATCATCATGTGAGATGGGGTAGTCATCAATTGTGAACATCTCTATGTTGATCATATCTACTATATGATTCACGTTCGACCTTTCAGTCTCCAGTGTTTTGAGGCCATGTATGTACATGCTAGGCTCGTCAAGTTTAACCCAAGTATTTCGCATGTGAAAAACTGTCTTGCACCCGTTGTATGTGAACATAGAGTCTATCACACCCGATCATCATGTGGTGTATCAACACGGCGAACTGTAGCAACGGTGCATACTCAGGGAGAAGACTTTTACCTTGAAATTTAGTGAAGGGATCATCTTATAATGCTACCGCCGTACTAAGCAAAATAAGATGCATAAAAGATAAACATCACATGCAATCAAAATATGTGACATGATATGGCCGTCATCATCTTGTGCTTTTGATATCCATCTCCAAAGCATCTTCATGATCTCCATCGTCACCGGATCGAAACCTTGATCTCCATCGTTGCGTCGTGGTCGTCTCACCAACTATTGCTTCTACAACTATCGCTAACGCACAGTGATAAAGTAAAGCAATTACATGGCGTATGCATTTCATACAATAAAGATACAACCATAAGCTCCTGCTGGTTGCCGATAACTTACAAAACATGATCATCTCATACAACAACGTATATCATATCATGTCTTGACCATAGCACATCACAACATGCCCTGGAAAAACAAGTTAGACGTTCTCTACTTTGTTGTTGCAAGTTTTACGTGGCTACTACGGGCTTCTAGCAAGAACCATTCTTACCTACGCATAAAACCACAATGGTGTTTCGTCAAGTTTGCTATTTTAACCTTCTTCAAGGACCGGCCGCAGTCAAATTCGATTCAACTAAAGTAGGAGAAACATACACCCGTGAGCCACCTTTATGCAAAACTAGTTGCATGTATGTCGGTGGAACCAGTCTCATGTGCGTGGACATGTAAGGTTGGTCCGGGCCGCTTCATCCCACAATACCGTCGAATCAAAATAAGACATTTGTGGTAAGCAGTATGACTATCATCGCCCACAACTCTTTGTGTTCTACTCGTGCATATCATCTACGCATAGACCTGGCTCATGATGCCACTGCTGGGAAATGTTGCATGAAAAACAAAAAAAATCTACGCACATGCGATGATCTATCCTTGGAGATGCATAGCAACGAGGGGGATAGTGTGTCTACGTACCCTCATAGACCATAAGCGGAAGCGTTTCTCAACATGGTTGATGTACTCGAACTTCTACGCGCTTCAACCGATCAAGTACCGAACGCACGACACCTCCGTGTTCTGCACACGTTCAGCTAGGTGACGTCCCTCGCCTTCTTGATCCAGCAAGACGTCAAGGTAGTAGATGAGTTCCGTCAGCATGACAGCATGGTGATGGTGATGGTGAAGTGATCCTTGCAGGGCCTCGCCTAAGCAGTACGAAAATATGATCGGGGGTGAAAACAGTGGAGGGGGCGCCACACACGGCTAAGCAATTGTCTGGGGTGTGGTAGGGCGCTCCCCTGAGGGAGTCTTGGATCATAGTCTGCACGTAGGAGTGAGAGGAGAGGCTGCTAGGAGGCGCCCAAGTAGGCCGAATTCTACTTGGGGTCTCCCCTTGGTCGCGCCCCTTGCCATATTTGCCGAATGGGGAAGGAAAGAGGAGGGAGGAGGGAAGGAAGGGGGAGGCCGAATCCCCCCTTTCCTTTCCCTTCCCCTCTTTCCTTCTCCTCCTGGTTCGACCCATATGGGGGCGCACCAGCCCCTTGTGGCTGGTGTGTTTCCCCTCTTGGCCCATAAGGCCCATATCTTTTGCCGGGGGTGCCCGGAACACCTTTCGGTGACCCGATATGTACCCGGTACCCTCCGGAACACTTCCGGTGTCCGAATACCATCGTCCTATATATAAATCTTTACCTCTCAAACATTTTGAGACTCCTCATCATGTCGGTAATCTCATATGGGACTATGAACAACATTCGGTCATCAAATCACATAACTCACATAATACTATATCGTCATCGAACGTTAAGCGTGCGGACCCTACGGGCTCGAGAACTATGTAGACATGACTGAGACACCTCTCCGGTGAATAACCAATAGCGAAACCTGGATGCCCATATTGGCTCCTACTTATTCTACAAAGTTCTTTATGGGTCGAACCTTTATGTCAACACACATAATTCCCATTGTCCATCGGTATGTTACTTGCCCGAGATTCGATCGGCGGTATCTTCATACCTAGTTCAATCTCGTTGCCGGCAAGTCTCTTTACTCGTTCCGTAATACTTCACCTTGTGACTAATTCCTTAGTCGTTTGCTTGCAAGCTTATGATGTGTATTACCTAGAGGGCCCAGAGATACCTCTTCGATACTCGGAGTGACAAATCCTAATCTTGATCTATGCCAACTCAACAAACACCTTTGGAGATACACAGAGAGCATCTTTATAATCACCCAGTTATGTTGTGACGTTTGATAGCACACAAGGCATTCCTCCGGTATCCGGGAGTTGCATAATCTCATAGTCGAAGGAATATGTATTTGACATGAAGAAACCAATAGCAATAAAACTGAACGATCATAATGCTAAGCTAACAGATGGGTCTTGTCCATCACATCATTATCCTAATGATGTGATCCCGTTATAAAATGACAACTCATGTCCATGGTTAGGAAACCTTAACCATCTTTGATCAACGAGCTAGTCAAGTAGAGGCTCACTAGGGACATGGTGTTTGTTTATGTATTAACACATGTATTTAGGTTTCCGATCAATACAATTCTAGCATGAATAATAAACCTTTATCATGAATAAGGAAATATAAAATAACAACTTTATTATTGCCTCTAGGGCATATTTCCTTCAGAACACTACTAGGGAAAGGGCTATAGGTATATGCTTAGCAATAGCGAGAGGTAAGAACCCCACGCTACTGTTAAGTAGCAGTAGCAGGGGATAAAAACCAGCGCTACATGTATCATCACATAACAGTAGCGCGGGGTGCCCCAACAAGCGTTGCTGCTAAGTGGGCTCCACAGTGCCCCCACGGGCTGGCCACAGTAGCATCATGGGTCGCTGGACCGCGCTACTGCTAAGCCCGTTAATAGTAGCGCGGTTCTATAACCCTCGCTGCTACTATGGCCAGCCGAGGGCCAGCTCCCCGGCCCACTTAGTAGCAGTGTGGGCATTAACCCCGTGCTACTGCTAAGCTAGCCCTATCTTCTTCCTCCGCGACACGTTCCACTACCTCTCCCTCACTCTCCCCTCACACTCTCTTGCTCGCTCTCTCTGCCACCACCGGCGCCCGCCATCGCCCGCCTCAGCCGTCGCATCTCCCTCCCTCCTCTCGCCGCGTCGTCCACACCCTTCTTCCTCCTCCTCCTCCTCCCGTTACCCGCTGTCCTTCAACCTCCATCCTGGCCTCCTCTCTCTCCTCCCTCCCCCCTCCCATCACAGCCTCCTTCCTCTCTCCATGTCACTCCCTCCCTCCCATCCTCCCTCCTCCCTCCCTTCTTCCCTCTCTCCATCCTGACCTCCCCCCTTTGTTCTTGTAGAATATAGGTTTTTTTAATGTTTTTTCATACAATACAATGTATATTATTTGAATAGAGTAGGAAATTTTCAGTAAATGTAGGTGTTTTGAATAGAATAGAAAATTAGTAAATGTAGGTATTTTGAATGGAATAGAATAGTAAGTTTTGAATAGAGTAGAAAATTAGAGAATGTTCAGTAAATGTATGTATTTTGAACCAAATACCTTTAAGTATTTTAGGTATCAAATACCTTTAAGTGTTGACTAGAGTAGAAAATTTGAAAAATTTCAGTATATTATTTTTATGTCATTCTCACGTTGGCAAATTTAGAGAGAGGGAGATAGAGAGAGAGAGACCTACTTGCTTGAAGAACTAGGGTATTTAGTTATGCTTCTTGTCCAAATGAGGACCAACTTTGAAATTTTCTATATAAATGCTCATGTGTGGTGCAAGGTAGATCACTGATGACCCACAAGTATAGGGGATCAATTGTAGCTCTTTTCGATAAGTAAGAGTGTCGAACCAATGAGGAGCAGAAGGAAATGACAAGTGGTTTTCAGTAAGGTAATGTCTGCAAGTGCTGAAATTGTAAGTAAAAGAGTAGTTTGATAGCAAGATAATTTGTAACGAGCAAGTAACGATAATAGTAACAAAAGTGCAGCAAGATAGCCCAATCCTTTTGAGGCAAAGTACAGGCCAAAACGATCTCTTATAGTAAGCAAAGCGTTCTTGAGGGTACACGGGAATTTCATCTAGTCACTTTCATCATGTTGGTTCAATTCGTGTTCACTACTTTGATAATTTGATATGTGGGTGGACCTGTTCTTAGGTGTTGTTCTTACTTGAACAAACCTCCTACTTATGATTAACCCTCTCGCAAGCATCTGCAACTATGAGAAAAGTATTAAGAATAAATTCTAACCATAGCATTAAACTTTTGGATCCAATCGGTCCCTTACGGAATAGCGCATAAACTAGGGTTTAAGCTTCTGTCACTCTCGCAACCCATCATCTAATAAATACTCCACAATGCATTCCCTTAGGCCCAAATATGGTGAAGTGTCATGTAGTCGATATTCACATGACACCACTAAGGGAATCACAACATACATACTATCAAAATATCGAACACATATCAAGTTCACATTATTACTTGCAACATGATTTCTCCTGTGACCTCAAGAACAAAAGTAACTACTCACAAATGATAATCATTCTCAATATCAGAGGGGTATTAAATAGCATATTGGATCTGAACATATAATCTCCCACCAAATAAACCATATAGTAATCAACTACAAGATGTAATCAACACTACTAGTCACCCACAAGCACCAATCTATAGTTCCGGTACAAAGATTGAACACAAGAGATGAACTAGGGTTTGAGATGAGATGGTGTTGTTGAAGATGTTGATGGAGATTTCCCTCCGCAAGACGGGAGAGTTATTGGTGATGATGGTGACGATGATTTCCCCCTTCGGGAGGGAAGTTCCCCGGCGTAATCGCTCACGGGAGGGCAAAGTGCTCCTGCCCAAGTTCCGCCGAGACGGCGGGCGCCCGTCCCGAAAGTCCTCTCCTTGTTTTTTCTAGGTCAAAATGACTTATATACCAGAAGATGGGCATCGGAGGTGGGCACTGGCGAGCACAACCCACCAGGCGCCTGGGCTCGGGCGCGCCTGTGGGTTGTGCCCAGCTGGTGGGCCCCCTCTGGTACTTATTTGCTCCAATATTCTTCATATATTCCATAAAAAATTCTCCGTAAAGTTTCAGCTTGTTTGGAGTTGTGTAGAATAGGTAGCCTGACGTAGCTTTTCCAGGTCCAGATTTCTAGCTGCCAGAATTCTCCCTCTTTGTGTGTACCTTGCATATTATGAGAGAAAAGGCATTAGAATTACTCCAAAAAGCATTATTGTGCATAAAAACATCATAAATATCAGTAGGAAAACATGATGCAAAATGGACGTATCAATCACAGAGGAGCCGGTCGACGACGCCCAGAAGATCACTGACGACACCCGCGCCCGGTCGACCTCCATCGTCTATAGTGAGTAAACATGGTCTATGTGCTTGCTTAAATACGAAATGAAGGATATGTGCTTGCCCTAGTGGCCTATGCTGGAAGGAACACCTCCGAGTGGCCCATATGTTTTGCTGGAGTGTTGATTCATTTTCGTTCCGGCAAATTTCAGGTGCTCGATATGTCCTATTTTAGCAAAGGCGATGCTAGGATTTTTCGTGAATTTTAGCATGACTTGTGCTAGGATATAGGAAATATCAAGTGCCCTAAATTTGTCGAAAAGAGAATTAAATGGCATTTTGGGTTGACTTTCAATCTGTCGGGGATCCATACATGACGGCCAAAAAATCAGTGAGGGAGAGTGTCCACCATATATGAGAGAAGAAGAATGCCGATTGTTGTCGTGGGGGTCACTCTTCCTCTTCTTTCTTGTGATAGACCTTTTGGTAAAGCACAGGAAGGAAGAGACTAGCGACCATCACCAATGGTCAAAAAATCAGTGACGGAGTGTCCACCATATACATCAGTGAGGAAGAAGAATCCCGACTGTTGTCGTGGGGGTCGCTTCTTCTTCATTCGCAGGTGCTAGACATTTTGGTTTAATGCACTTTCGAATGAAAGGAGGAGCGACCATCACCGACAATCGCAAATATTAGAGAGGAAGAATCTTGACTTTGTTCGTGAGGGTTGCTTCTCCTTCGTTCCCGTGTGCTAGACATTTTGGTGTAATGCACTCGGGAACGAAGGTAGGAGCGACCATCACCGACGATCGAATATATCAGAGAGGGAGTGCCCACCATATACACCACGTGAGATGAGAGTTTTCAAGGAAGACTCGACAGACCAAAAGTCAACCCGTGCTAAATAGTGATATGTGTGTTGAGTTTCTGGTAATAGCGGTCGATTTATAATCTTTGAATTATGAACACAGGAAATGTCTGACAATGATAGGATCCCCAAGTGCAAATACCGCGGCGACGACCGGGGTATGTGCGACAGGCATCACCTAGAAAACGATAGATTCTTCACCATCAAGCTGGACGAGACCTTCGATGTTTTTACGGTACGTAACAACGACAAGTATTTTTTGTAATCAATCATGACTTGTGCTCATTTGCTTCAACATGTAATTTCTGTTTTTTTACAATTCAACTAATGCATCCCCTGCCATGCAAGACAGTTTGTCTTGGATAAGCTTGATTTCCAAGATATTGACAATATAGAGACAAAGATAGCTCATCTTAGGACTCAACATGGTTATGCTTTTGCGGTTAAGGTCTACAATGCAGTTAATCACACACATTTTGGTTGCTCAAATTGGAGAGCTCTATGCAAGGCCTATGGATTTCAGGAGGATATGCAAATAACCTTCGATATTCGTCCTGAAGTGATGTTGAAGATAATATTGACATTTGGGTGAATGTGGATATGCTTTCAGCTCTACCTCTCTGTGAGTTTGTCAAATAAATTTGTTAAGTAATTTATATTGTTTATTTGAAAATAGTTGACAGCTTATTTCCATCCTTCAAGAAATGTACGGAAGGTAGTAGACAACACCTACTACAGTTATGGCTATGAACTAACTTGCAAGGAGAAAAATCATCTTGTCTCATTTATTAATGATATTGAGACTTTCAACAACAATTATGAAAATAGCCCACATTATGGTCAATACATGTCACTAGTCCACGTGTTGAACTATGGTAATATCAATGGAAATAGCATGGTAAGATTTTTTTACTATTATGTCACGAGTGCATCTTTTGCATACAGTCTTCTTAAGCTAAACTACATTGCTAACTATGTTATTATTATGTTCTTCAACAGAAACTACCTAAGAATTGTGTGCCTCATCTAATGCACATGCAAGAACAATAAACTAATGTTGGTTATGACTATGATGATGATGAGTTGTTATTATTATGATGATGATGAGTTATGTGCTAGAATGATGAGTTCTTATATGACTATGTTGATGATGAGTAGGACTTGTTATGATGATGATGATGATGATGATGATGAGTTGTTATTATGATCATGATGAGTTATTATATCTGTGGGTGGAAAAAACGTGGATTTGATTCAAGTGGATGGATCCAAAGTGACCAAATTTGGATTTGTGCAATCTCTAAATTGCTACTATATCAAATCTTGTATAACATGTATAAAAACACGCGCTACTGCTAAAGGTTATATATAGCGTCGTAGCAGTAGCGCGGGCACCCGCGCTACTGATAGCTTCTAGACCCGTGCTAGTACTAGGGTTTTCCCTAGTAGTGGTACAAGGAACGTCTGCATGCTATTTATGGATGAATTGTGCTATTTTATGTAATTATTTTGAGTGACGCAGACTTAAGAAAAATAAAACAAAGGCAGATGTTTAAGGCATGGGGTTGGACGGCCGGCTCCGGTATTAGTGTCCGCAGACGAGTCTGGACTAGTCTGTAGGCAAATAGTGCGTATGTTTTGATGGCCGGCATTCGAGATTTCCTAAGGTCCTCCGTTCCTAAATATAAATCTTTTTAGAGATTTCAATAAGGGACTACATACGGAGCAAAATGAGTGAATCTATACTTTAAAATGTGTCTATATACATCCATATGTAGCCTCTTATTGGAATCTCTAAAAAGAATTATATTTAGAAACAGAGGGAGTAATGTATTAAAGTTGGTCAACTATAGTAAGACCATCCTTACAATAATAAAGAAAAAACACCAGCTCCTTTGGGGTATATCGACGTTGTCTTCCCCACACTTAGCGGGCAAGACGGTGTAGAATAAAGCCAGTCCGTCGATGAGGGCGGCCAAAGTGGCCGACCGCATAGGGCCCCCATCGGAGGGAAAATAGGAGAAAGCCGATTAAGTTTTGGCCCACACGAGTCCATGTTTTCCCTTGCAATCACCGTTGTATCTTTTTAAAAATTTAAGGCCACATTTCATATTTGGTCCCAGGGCCTCAAATTCCTGGAGACGGCCTTGAACAAAGCTCGATACCAACCGGAGCAGGAAATATTTCGTGTTTTGACCTTTTGTACATATAAAATCGGGATCTGACCATAGTTTGCATTTTTTTGAAATCTGACCCTTTTGCTACCGCCATGAGGCCCGGCGGTAGGGTCAGCGTAGGATAGAAAGTATGTCTAGAGGGGGGTGATTAGACTACTTGACCAAATAAAAATCTAGCCTTTTCCCAATTTTAGTTTTTGGCAAATTTTAGCAACTTAGAACAAGTCAAGCAATCTAAACACAATTCAAGCAAGCATGCAAAGAGTATATGAGCAGCGGAAAGTAAAGCATGCAACTTGCAAGAATGTAAAGGGAAGGGTTTGGACGATTCAAACACAATTGGAGACACGGATGTTTTTGTCGTGGTTCCGATAGGTGGTGCTATCATACATCCACGTTGATGAAGACTTCAACCCACGAAGGGTAACGGTTGCGCGAGTCCATGGAGGGCTCCAGCCACGAAGGGTCCATGAAGAAGCAACCTTGTCTATCCCACCATGGCCGTCTACCACTAAGGACTTGCCTCACTAGCGGTAGATCTTCACGAAGTAGGCGATCTCCTTGCCCTTACAAACTCCTTGGTTCAACTCCACAATCTTGTCGGAGGCTCCCAAGTGACACCTAGCCAATCTAGGAGACACCACTCTCCAAGAAGTAACAAATGGTGTGTTGATGATGAACTCCTTGCTCTTGTGCTTCAAATGATAGTCTCCCCAACACTCAACTCTCTCTCACAGGATTTGGATTTGGTGGAAAGAAGATTTGAGTGGAAAGCAACTTGGGGAAGGCCAGAGATCAAGATTCATATGGTAGGAATGGAATATCTTGGCCTCAACACAAGTGTAGGTGGTTCTCTCTCAGAAAATGTAGGTTCGTTCTGATGGCTCTCTCCATGAATGAAAAGGAGGTGGAGGGGTATTTATAGCCTCCACACAAAATCTAACCATTACACACAATTTGCAAAACTCGGTGGGACCGAATTGGTAAACTCGGTCGGACTGATTCAGCAAATCTAGTGACTGTTAGGATTTTCGGTGGGACCGACATGCAACTCGGTAGGACCGATATGGTTAAGGTTAGGGCATAACGTAATCTCGGTGAGACCGATTACACAAACTCGGTGAGACCGGTTTTGGTAATAAGCTAACCAGAGAGTTGGTCAGGTAAACTCGGTGGGACCGGTTCGCTCATTTCGATGAGACCGAAATGTTATAAAAGGGAAATGGAGAGTTTGCATTGCAATTTTGATGGGACCGATCGCTCATCTCGGTGGGACTGAAATGTTACGAAGGGAAACAGAGAGATTACAATCCCATCTCGGTGGAACCGAGATCCCTATCGGTGAGACCGATTTGCCTAGGGTTTGTGGCAGTGGCTATGACATTTGAACTTGGTGGCGCCAGATAGAAAGAATCGGTGAGGCCGAGTTTGACTTTTGGTTTAGGTCATATGTGGATGTGAGGAAGTAGTTGAGGGCTTTGGAGCATATCACTAAGCATTTTGAGCAAGAGCCTCATTAAGCAACACCTCATCCCTCCTTGATAGTATTGGCTTTTCCTATAGACTCAATGTGATCTTGGATCACTAAAATAGAAAATGTAGAGTCTTGAGCTTTGAGCTTGAGCCAATCCTTTTGTCCTTAGCATTTTGAGGGATCCATTTTTCTCATCCATGCCATGCCAATCATTGAGCTTTCCTGAAATATTAGTCTTGAAATAGCATTAGCTGAATGAGCTATATGTTGTTAGGAATTACCAAAACCACCTAGGGATAGTTGCACTTTCAATCTCCCCCTTTTTGGTAATTGATGACAACATATAGATCAAAGCTTCGACAAATAATAATAAGAGTGAAAAGCATTGTCGCTTTGAGAAGTATGTGAAAAGCAAGATCTCCCCCTAAATTTGTGCATAGTTTAAGATTTGCTTTGGACTGCGAATGCACAAAGAGTTAGGATCATGGGTTACTCTTCCATGTCACATACATCTTGGTGAAGCGCTCAAAATGATAATAATTAAAATATATGCACTCATCGCCAAGCAAGGTGAATGATCAAATGGGAATATAAAAAGGATAACGTTATCCAACAAGCATTAAGGTAGCATATGATCAAACACGTGATCATCCAAGTATCACACACAAGCATAAAGTATCTCAAACAATAACAAAGTTCAACCACCAAAGAGAAACACAAGAGAGAACAAAAGCAACACCCTCTCTCTCTCGAAGCCTATGATCTATACATTTTCTCCCCCTTTGGCAACAAGTTACCAAAAAGTTCATAAAAAATGCGTAGTGCTAGATCGACACTCAGGCTTGGTCTTCAGGTGGTGGTGTAGACACAACTCCAAGAACGAAGGCATCAGTCGATGTAGATGGTGCTGGAGTAGTGGGTTCTGGAGCTGGTGGCACAGAAGCTGTAGCTGGTGCAGATGAGGTTGCTCTGGTGTCTGTAACAGGCATAGCAGCAGATCTCTGACCTCTGGGCACTCTAGCAAAAGCATCCGTGGTAGTTTTGCCCTTCTTCTCCCGCACTTCCTCCTGAAGTTGCTCAACAACTGACTGTATCTCAGTGACCTTCACATCTAAGTCATAGAACTTCTGCTCCATGATCCTCTCCAAGCTAGCTCTCACGGTTTTGAGTCAGGTGGCCACCCCTTCTCAATCCTCGGAGTGGAGGCAATCAAGTAGCCAAGCTGATCTTGCTTGCTCTTCAGAAGATACTTGAGATGCCTCATCCATGGTTGGCATCTTTGCAGCCTTTTCGCCTTTTTGCTTTCTCAATCTTTGCTTGTGCTTGCACAGAAGATGGTTCATTTTCATCCATGACCACAGTGTTATCCTCAAAGTCTGGGTAGATGGGCAGGTGCTCCTTGTCCAAGAGATATGTGCCAGTGCCCATCTTGGAGTTGATCAGCTCCTGAATCTGTGGGGCATACCCACAACTCCTCTTCTAATTTGCAGCTTTCGTCTATGGTTTCCACAATTAGGCTCATGACCTTGAACTTCTGTGGAACATCAAAAATGTGCAGTATGTTGATGGAGTGACCTCTGATCATCCTGTGATCACCTGACTTGGGCAGAAGAGTGTGCCTGAGGATCCAGTTGATTGTAGGCAGTCCTGACAACAAGTGTTTTACAGATCCAAACTGGTGAGTCTCAAGATCTGCATCCGGAATCTCCTTGTACATACTAGCCATGGAGTTGTGATCCTTCTTCTTCTTAGCATAGACATCCAAGTCATCTTCCTGTTCTTCTAGGGCATTGATCAATCGAGCCCATTCTCAAGAATCGTTGACCGGTACCTAGTACCTTCAGACATATCCGCACAATCTTTCCATCTGGGTAAAAATGAGCTGTGGAGTAGAATCGCATAATAAGCTCATCATTCCATTTTGTGAGCTTCGAGCCACGCACTTATCAACTCCACAAGCCTTGAAAATATCATAGACTCCAGGATAGTGCTCTTCATTCTCCTTGATGTACTCCCAGTTGACCCATCTCATGTCACACACTATGGGCTTCTTGTCAAGCAGAATTGTCTCATAGAAGTCATGCTATTCCTTGGTGTGAAATCTATAGTCCATAGCAGTCCTTCTCCTGGTGGCATATGGATCAGACTCTCTCCGCAGTCTCAATCATGAGTCCTTTCTGATCTTCATGTTCTCAGTTACTGGATGAGCATCATTGTGATCTGGAATTTTTGGCTTCAACTTCCTCAAGATATGTGACTCATCATCTTCTTCTTCCATAGCAGCTTCAGGCATTGGGGCCTTATTCTTCTCTGCTGTTGGGATGTTCCTAGTAATTCTCTTGGGTGCAGTTTTGGGTTTTGGAGCAGCTGGCTTGGGAGCTTCTTTGGGCTTAGATGGAGCAGCCCCTGATCTTATGGCATCTCCCATAAGCTTTTGTGCCTTAGGTGCTGGTGCAGCATCCTCTTCCTCTTCCTCTTCAGAGTCTCTCATCATAGATGGCTTGCCAAGAACTCTGGCAGTGGTCTTCTTGACCCTTTCTTTCCTCTTCTTGACATCTCCAGCTTCCTTGGGTTCAAGAGTGAACACCATTTTCTCTCCTGTGGCAACTTTACTTGGCTTAAACATGGGTTGTCTTCCTGCTGGCTTCTTGGTCTTCAGACCTGGCTTAGTTGCAGCAGCTGTGCTATACTCCTTCTTCAGCACTTTCTTCTTTGATGTGGCCTCTTCCTCAGCAGCCACATAGTCCTCATCCTTAGAATCTGAGGTTCTCTTGTTTCTGGCCCTTGTGGCAGCCTTTGGCAAGTTGCTTGGAGTGCTCCTGCTGCCTTCATCATAGCTGCTAGAGGGACTAGTGCCCTCACTCATGTGAACTTGCTCCTCAGACTTGTTCTGACTATCACTCTGATCTTACATGATGCAAACACTGACATCAGACCCTGTGAATAGATTATGGATGAGGTAGAGTGGATGAGCATCACAAAGTGCAGAGGTTTTTGCAAAAGAATGAGTCAAAAACTTAGTTTGTTTTCCACAGAAAGCATTTCGGATCTACCGATTTGAAATCTCGGTGATACCGAAGCAGCTGTTGGAACCTAAACTAGTGAACTCGGTCAGACCGAGTCACAGTTCGGTGGCACCGAGACTGCTAGGGTTTCACAAAGACTTGAACTCGGTCACACCGATTTGCAATTCTCGGTCAGACCGAGAATCACATGTGCAATGGCCTTAGCCAAATCGGTGGAACTAATTTCAACAACTCGGTTGGTCCGAGATGGTTTCTGCGGAAACCTAACCCTAAATTTTCAATCCATAACTAATCTACGGAGTGATTTCATTGGATAGAGTGATCTCAATCGTGGCAAGATTCATGGCAAAACAATGTGCTGGGGAATCGGAGTGAGAATAGCACAAAGATCAAGTCCATACCCTAGTGCGGCGATGGACTTGCTACGGCGGCAACGGCGGAGACGATCCCATTGACGACAGCAGAGACCAGCGACTGGAGGCAGCTGGCGACGAGGACGACAATCCGGAGACCCAGGGAGGCAGAGCAAGCTGAGCACGGGCGAAGAGGTTCGGAAAAATTTCCAAAATTTGGCCCGGGGATATATATAGCCTGACCCTGTCGGTGTGACCGAGTGGAACAACTCGGTGGCACCGAGATGCATAACTGCAAGCAGTTCTGACAACTCGGTGAGACCAAAGTTCAAATCGGTTGCACCGAGATTGAAAACCTAGATCGACTTAGTGATCTCGGTATGACCGAAATGGATGAATCGGTCGTAATCAAACGCACAAAGAAGTTTTGGAAGTTTAAGTCTATGACAATTCGGGGACTCCGAGTGCTCCTCACACAGAGTGGTTCGAATCTGACTTGATCAACTTTGTGATGTAGCATGAATAGAGTTTGAGACGAGAAAAGCATAGATAGCTAGAGAAGGTTCTTAGGCATTCTTGTCCATCCACTTGGCAAAAGAAAAAGAAACCAATCAATCAAAACAACAAGTGGATGTCCTTGAATGAGTAAATTATGCAACCAACATGCTCACATAATAAAATGACAAATGAAATATGTGGCAAAGCATGCACAACCAATTCTAGCATCTATCAAGCAATTGGCGATGACTAGGTCATCTATATATGAGTATATTGACTTAGGAGTCAAATGACAACATTTGATCATAGCTCATACTCATCGTTTAAGCACAAGTGGGGTTACCACTTTTACATAAAGCATTGTTGTGTTCACACCATTAGAGTTGCTTTAGCTCAATTCTTAGAGTAAAGCTCCCCATAGATGTGAGATCCCCCTTAAGAGGGATGAACTAACCTTGGGTTTTGTCGATGATGAATTCATGTAGGTGTTGAAGATGTGGATGCTCAATGTTGATGTAGATCATTTGGAGCTATCCTTTGGAGTGAGTTGCACTTTCAATACCTACACGGGTTAGTCCCACAAGGAACAAACAAGGATATCCATAGACATAGAGTGATGTATACACAAGATGATGTCTATGAAAGAATTTTGTTACCTTGTCCCTTGTCTTACCAACAAGAGGGTTTTTGACTCCTTGAACTAGTGCAAGATGTGGAAGTTGATTGCACTTGTTCTTGCCAAAATGATAAGAGTGAATTATGTTGGCGGAGTCACCCTCAAGAACTCTCTAGTTCTTCTTATTTTGGATCCACACCATCTTGATGGGAATCCTTGGAGTTGTAGTTGTACTTGATGAAGTAGAACTTGATGTAGTCTTGGGAAGCCACTTGACCAAGGCCTTAGGTGCTTCTTCAAATGCATGAATTTCCTCTTGAAGCTTTTCCTTGCCTTTTTGCTTGTGGTCTTGTGGTGGAAGATCATCTTGAGCTTGTGTCCCTTTTAAAGAAGTAGGATCATACTTCTCTTGTTGGGGAACAAACTTCGTCTTGGGGTATTGATCTTCTTCCCACTCAACTCCATTGGCATTGAACTTTCGTTCGAAACCAACACCTTGGTTCTTCCGGTGCCTTCCTTGCTTGCGTACAATTTCCTCGAATTGCTTACTCCGGGCAAGGCTCTTGTAAACACCTTTCTCTATAATTCCCTTCAATAAGCTATTTTCTTGCTCAAGTGTAACTTGGCTAAGAGAATCATTAGTGGAATCAAGAGAACTACTAGAAGCAACAACATTGGATTTAGCATGATTATTGTTACTACTAGAGGAAGAGTCTTTCTTGTTCTTGTTACTAGACTTGACTTGAGGCATGTAAGTGGATAAGTGTAAACGCTTGGCAATGTAAGAAGAAATTTTCTTGCGAAGATCATCATTGATTGCCTTTAAGAACTCATTCTCTTGCTCAAGATTGAGCTTCTCAAAACGTAATTTATCATGAGTCCTCAAAAGTTCTCGATGATCTCCTAAGATAGTTTCATGAGCTAACTTAAGAGTGTTTAGTTCTTTAGTTAGAGTCTCAATCTTCTCCTTATCATTGTCATTCGTTTCATCTTGATTAGCTTGATTAATTGATGTTTCATCATAGTATCCATCACTAGAGTTGTCAACAAGTAAATCATCATCACCTAATAAGTCATCTTCATCACTATTGAAATCAACATACTCGAGGTGTGATAACTTTGGGCCTTTAGCCATGAAGCATCTTCCAATTCCTTCATTTGGTGAATCAAATATGTCGTAGGAGTTGGTGGACACAAGTGCTAGACCGGCAACACCTTCATCTTGAGTATATTCGGAGTCGGAGTGATAGCTTCTCTCGGAGTGATTGTCGGAGTCGGAGCCGAATACCCATTCACCAACACGAGCTTGATGTCTTTGTTTTGTGTAGCTCCTTGATGACTTGTCCTTCCTTTCCAAATCCTTGCTTCTCCGAGAGGGTCTTCGTTCATAACGATCATCTCTACTCCTTCTCTCTCTTGATGGTGATTCTTCTCTTTTACTCCTTATTTTGGGAGAATCTTCTCTCCTTTTTTAGGGGGCCGTACACTCATTGGAGTAGTGTCCGGGTCTTCCACAATTGTAGCAATTACGCTCTCGACTAGAAGACCTTTTGTCATTGTAGGAGCTTGACTTGGAACTTCTTTATTTGCTTCTACTCTTGTACAACTTGTTGAAGTTCTTCACCATTAGGCTCAATTCTTCATTGAAGGTTTGTTTCTCACTTGATGATGTGGGAGCTTCACATGAGGCTTTGTAAGCACCACTTGACTTGTTATGGAGCTCCTCCTTATCCTTGAGTGACATCTCATGAGCAACAATTCTTCCAATGACTTCTGTTGGCTTGAGATCTTTGTAATTGGGCATCACTTGGATCAATGTGCATACGGTATCATATTTTCCATCCAAGGCTCTTAGGATCTTCTTGATGATGAATTAGTCGGTCATCTCTTCACTTCCTAAGCCGGCAATCTCATTTGTGATAAGAGCAAGCCTAGAGTACATTTCAATGACACCTTCACCATCCTTCATTTTGAACTTGTCAAGCTGACTTTGAAGCACATCCAATTTGGATTCCTTGACGGAGTCGGTACCTTCGTGCATATCAATCAAAGTATCCCAAATTTCCTTTGCATTCTCAAGATGGTTGATTTTGTTGAATTCTTCGGGGCATAATCCGTTGAAGAGGATATCACAATCTTGAGCATTGTATTGCAGCATCTTGAACTCTTCCGTGGTAGCTTCACGGTTCGGTTCTCTCCCATCAAAGAATTCACCTTGCAAGCCAATACACACGATGGCCCAAACGGTGGGGTTATGTCCAAGAATATGCATTTTCATCTTATGCTTCCAACTAGCAAAATTAGTACCACCAAGTAAGGACCTCTACGGTGGTAATTTCCCTCGCTAGACGCCATACTCTCCTAGGTTGTGAAACAAGGCTATGACTACCAAAAGCTATGGAAATCAAAGCAAATGGAGAACAAATCTCTGATACCACTTGTAGGATCAAAAGTATGTCTAGAGGGGGGTGATTAGACTACTTGACCAAATAAAAATCTAGCCTTTTCCCAATTTTAGTTTTTGGCATATTTTAGCAACATAGAACAAGTTAAGCAATCTAAACACAATTCAAGCAAGCATGCAAAGAGTATATGAGCAGCGGAAAGTAAAGCATGCAACTTGCAAGAATGTAAAGGGAAGTGTTTGGAGGATTCAAACGCAATTGGAGACACGGATGTTTTTGTGGTGGTTCCGATAGGTGGTGCTATCGTACATCCACGTTGATGGAGACTTCAACCCACGAAGTAAGGGTAGCAGTTGCGAGTCCACGGAGGGCTCCACCCACGAAGGGTCCACGAAGAAGCAACCTTGTCTATCCCACCATGGCCGCCGCCCACGAAGGACTTGCCTCACTAGCGGTAGATCTTCACGAAGTAGGCGATCTCCTTGCCCTTACAAACTCCTTGGTTCAACTCCACAATCTTGTTGGAGGATCCCAAGTGACACCTAGCCAATCTAGGAGACACCACTCTCCAAGAAGTAACAAATGGTGTGTTGATGATGAACTCCTTGCTCTTGTGCTTCAAATGATAGTCTCCCCAACACTCAACTCTCTCTCACAGGATTTGGATTTGGTGGAAAGAAGATTTGAGTGGAAAGCAACTTGGGGAAGGCTAGAGATCAAGATTCATATGGTAGGAATGGAATATCTTGGCCTCAACACAAGTGTAGGTGGTTCTCTCTCGAGAAAATGTAGGTTGGAAGTGTAGGTTCGATTCGATGGCTCTCTCCACGAATGAAGAGGAGGTGGAGGGGTATTTATAGCCTCCACACAAAATCTAACCGTTACACACAATTTGCCAAACTCGGTGGGACCGAATTGGTAAACTCGGTCAGACCGATTCAGCAAATCTAGTGACCGTTAGGATTTTCGGTTGGACCGACATGCAACTCGATAGGACCGACATGGTTAGGGTTAGGGCATAACGTAATCTCGGTGAGACCGATTACACAAACTCGGTGAGACCGATTTTGGTAATAAGCTAACCAGGGAGTTGGTCAGGTAAACTCGGAGGGACCGATTCACTCATTTCGGTCACCGAAATGTTACAAAAGGGAAACAGAGAGTTTACATTGCAATCTCAGTGGGACCGATTGCTCATCTCGGTGGGACCAAAACGTTACGAAGGGAAACAGAGAGATTACAATCCCATCTCGGTGGGACCGAGATCTCTATCGGTGAGACCGATTTGCCTAGGGTTTGTGGCAGTGGCTATGACATCCGAACTCGGTGGCGCCGGATAGAAAGAATCGGTGGGGCCGAGTTTGACTTTTGGTTTAGGTCATATGTGGATGTGAGGAAGTAGTTGAGGGCTTTGGAGCATATCACTAAGCATTTTGAGCAAGAGCCTCATTAAGCAACACCTCATCCCTCCTTGATAGTATTGGCTTTTCCTATAGACTCAATGTGATCTTGGATCACTAAAATAGAAAATGTAGAGTCTTGAGCTTTGAGCTTGAGCCAATCCTTTTGCCCTTAGCATTTTGAGGGATCCACTTTTCTCATCCATGCCATGCCAATCATTGAGCTTTCCTGAAATATTAGTCTTGAAATAGCATTAGCTCAATGAGCTATATGTTGTTAGGAATTACCAAAACCACCTAGGGATAGTTGCACTTTCAATCTCCCCTTTTGGTAATTGATGACAACATATAGATCAAAGCTTCGACAAATAATAATAAGAGTGAAAAGCATTGTCGCTTTGAGAAGTATGTGAAAAGCAAGAGCTCCCCTAAATTTGTGCATAGTTTAAGATTTGCTTTGGATCATGGATGCACAAAGAGTTAGGATCATGGGTTACTCTTCCATGTCACATACATCTTGGTGAAGCGCTCAAAATGATAATAATTAAAATACATGCACTCATCACCAAGCAAGGTGAATGATCAAATGGGAATATAAAAAGTATAACGTCATCCAACAAGCATTAAGGTAGCATATGATCAAACACATGATCATCCAAGTATCACACATAAGCATAAAGTATCTCAAACAATAACAAAGTTCAACCACCAAAGAGAAATGCAAGAGAGAACAAAAGCAACACTCTCTCTCTCGAAGCCTATGATCTATACATTTTCTCCCCCTTTGGCAACAAGTTACCAAAAAGTTCATAAAAAATGCATAGTGCTAGATCGACACTCAGGCTTGGTCTTCAGGTGGTGGTGTAGACACAACTCCAAGAATGAAGGCATCAGTCGATGTAGATGGTGCTGGAAGAGTGGGTGCTGGAGCTGGTGGCACAGAAGCTGTAGCTAGTGCAGATGAGGTTGCTCTGGTGTTTGTAACAGGCATAGCAGCAGATCTCTGACCTCTGGGCACTCTAGCAAAAGCATCAGTGGTAGTTTTGCCCTCCTTCTCCTGCACTTCCTCCTGAAGTTGCTCAACAACTGACTGTATCTCAGTGACCTTCACATCTAAGTCATAGAACTTCTGCTCCATGATCCTCTCCAAGCTAGCTCTCCTGGTTTTGAGTCAGGGTGGCCAGTCCCTTCACAATCCTCAGAGTGGAGGCAATCAAGTAGCCAAGCTGATCTTGCTTGCTCTTCAGAAGATACTGAGATGCCTCATCCATGGTTGGCATCTTTGCAGCCTTTTCAGTCTTTGCTTTCTCCCTCTTTGCTTGTGCTTGCACAGAAGATGGTTCATTTTCATCCATGACCACAGTGTTATCCTCAAAGTCTGGGTAGATGGGCAGGTGCTCCTTGTCCAAGAGATATGTGCCAGTGCCCATCTTGGAGTTGATCAGCTCCTGAATCTGTGGAGCATACCCACAACTCCTCTTCTGATCTGCAGCTGTCCTCTTTATGGTTTCCACAATTAGGCTCATGACCTTGAACTTCTGTGGAATTACCAAAACCACCTAAGGATAGTTGCACTTTCAGTCAGGCAGCCTACCGCCAGGGCTTCTGGCGGTGGCATGGACGGCCCACTGTCGTTACCTTGCCGCAGGGTGTGGCGGTAGGTTGCCTCACCCTACCGCTGGGCCTCGTGGCGGTAGGGTCCTGTGGTTTTGGGTTTTTACAAGTTTTAGTGATTGTTTTTTTGTAAAGTGTTATCACATGTTTCACATAGTTTCACAAATAGCAAAATATGAGCTCACATATTAAAAAAGGTTCACATAGCAAATATCAAACAATTTACACATAGTTTCACAAGTAGCAAATAGCAAATAGCAAACTTGTCCACATAGTTTGACAACCCGAACTAACGCAAATAGTTTCGCAAAAAGCTTTCGCAAAGCCAACAACCGGTTCAATAAGTTCTTAAGACAAGTTTAGAGAGCGAGGAGACATCTTCAGAGGTCCTTGTATGTTAGGCCTAGCCGTGGAGATAAATATGGCAACGGATCCACCGGTTCAGGAGGAGGCGGAACGCTGGTCGGCATCCGACCGTTCAAGCACTCCCACCTTGCCTTGCCCGCTGGAGTTTTCGCTTCCGCCCTTCCCCAGCTGATGATATCAAACGCCGATGCACTTGGGGGCTGTCGGTGTACAAAAGTAGGGGCTCTGCTTTTGACCCATTTACTTGTGCACGGGCAGTCAGAGCCTCCCGCCACGACCACGCATAGACATAGCAGGAAAGGGGAGCTGGAGAGAAGCCGAAGCCACGAGGACAAGTGAAGCAATGACAAGGACCAAGGCCACAAGGATCGGATGAGCGAAGCAGTTTTTCCCAGCAAGGACCTGTAACGCCCCGGATTCGATGCGCCAGGTGTCTACCAATTATTCGCCGTAGTTGCCATGTCATGTGCTTGCGTGTTGCACTTTGCCATGTCATCATCTGCTTTTCATATCATGTCGTCATGTGCATCGCATTTGCATACGTGTTCGTCTCATGCATCCGAGCATTTTCCCCGTTGTCTGTTTTGCAATCCGGTACTCCTATGTCTCCCGGCGCCCTCTTTTACCTCTTTTAGGTGTGCGGGTGTTAAACGTTCTCGAATGGACCGAGGTTTGTCAAGCTGCCTTGGTATAGCATCGATAGACCGCTTTGTCAAGTTTCGTGCCATTTGGAGGTCGTTTGATACTCCAACGGTTAACCGGTAACCGTAAAAGCCCCTTCTCCTTGCAGCCCAACACCCTTTCAAACTGGCCCAAACCCATCTAACTCCCTCCATGCTCTCGGTCGTTCGATCACGATCGTGTGGGGCGAAAAACCGCTCCTCCTCATTTGGACTCTCCTAGCTCCCTCCACCTATAAAACGCGTCTTCCCTCTCGATTTTGGATGATTTTCCCCGAAACCTAATTTCCCCTCGCGCACAAGACCGGACATGTTCGACCGGACCGGACCGTCCCAACCGCCGCCTCGTAACCAGCTTCCGCCACGTGTCCTCCGCCGCCGTCCCGCGCCGCCCGGCCATGAGCCCATCCGGGCCAGCGGGCCAGATCCGCGCCGCCCGCCGCTCGTCCGCCGCCTCACGCCTCGCCGTCGCCGCCGCTGCGCCGCCCGCGCCCGCCGTCTCCGCGTCGGCATTGCGCCCTCCGCCGCCGTGCGTCGTCGCCGCCGCCTCGGCTTCCTCGAAGTCGGCTCAGCGCGTCGTCGGCGCCGTCCCAACCGCCGCCGCGGCAACGCCGCCGCCGCGGTTACCGGCGCCGCCGTGCCTCCTCTCATGGCCGCGGCCCGGCCAGCGCCCGCCGCGCCTCCTCGCCTCCGTCGCGCCTCGCCCCGAGGCGGATCCGCGAGATCCGCCCAGAGCACCCGTCCCGCCTCCGCCGACCTTCTCCGGCGACGAACTCCGGCGAGATCCGCGGCGGTTGACTTTTCCCCGAGGTCGAAATTCCCCCAAGTCCCTGTATTTTTTTCATTATCATGTCATGTTCATCGTGCCATAACTCCGCGTCCGTAGCTTCGTTTCGTGCGTGTAATATGTCAAATTGTTCGCCTAGACGAGTACATCATTTCATTCCATTGCATCATGTTCATTTGAGTCCATCTTGATGCCTGAATCTTTGTTGCAAAAGTGCTATGTGATGTTAATCTGCTGAAACTGGTATAACTTGGTGATTTGTCATTTTTGCCATGATTGATGTGTGCATCCTATGAACTTGAGTCCTACATATGTTTTACACTATGCCATGCTATCTTTACAGGGGTGTATGCCATGTATTTTTGTTATCTCTTTGGTGACTAGCACAAGCATGCAAACTAGGCTTCATGATGTTGTTGATTTCAACCCCTGTTCTGCTGATATTTTTTATGCCATGTAAACTTGATGCTACCGAGAGATCCATGCTTATTTTGAGATACTTCAATAAAGATGTTTTGAACATATGGTTATTCTATGTCCATCCATGCCCTTGTTTGCAATTATAGAGTGCCATAGCTTGAGTCAATCAAGCTCTACTTTTGCTATAAAATGTTTCCTGGCAGGTTGTTTACATGTTATTCAATTTTGCCAAGGTTGTTGTAGTTGATCCGTGTATGCTATGATGTTGTTTTTGCTATGTATAGCTTCTATGTCATGTATTCTTACTGTTGGTTGCCTTGCCATGCCATATCTTGCCCTGTGGTGAGTGGTTCAAGCTCACCAACATGCCTACTTATCGTTGTTCCTGCCATGTATGAATCTGTAATATAACTTGCCATGTTTACATGGGTGTCATCATATTTTCTGTGCCCTTTTGGCTCATGGTCAGTAAAGGACTTTTTTTATATGCTTTGAGTAGATTATTGCCATGCCTTTGTTTGCCATGTTAAGTTCCTGTAGCATGTTGTTTCATAGCTCTAAACATGTTAACCTGATGTTATTTCTGCAAAGTCTGAAACTGTTATTATTTGCAATCTTGCCATGTGTTTTTGAGCATGTTCTAGTGATTTATGTAGATAGCTCAGTGTTCATGTTTTGTTATGCTTTACCTGTAAATCATGCCCATGCCTTTTGTTATTACGTTGAGATTCTGTAGCATGTTGTTTTGATGCTTGCAATATGCCTAGTTGCTGTTTTGGTCAGATTGTTGTCATGACTTGTATTGTGTGTATGTGTTGAACCGGTGTTCCGTTTTGAGTGTGCTCTATATGAAACTTGCTTGATTTTGCATGTAGCTTCATATTACCATGTTGCATCCTTGTTTTGAGATGTTTGCTTGATGTTTGTATGCATTTTGCATCAATGCCATGTTTAACTTGTTTTGCTCATATCTTCTAGGCGTAGTCTCAATTAAATGAACTTTATATGTAACTTGACTAGAATTCCGTGTAGATCATCGTGGTGCATCTTAACTTGATGTTTAACAACTTGAACATAAGGTTTATTCAGATCTGGACCAATTTCGAAATTTGCATATGAGGACTTACCGGAATTGTTATATGTTGTTTCCGGCCTCATTTAAACTTGCTTTGATGTGTTGCTCTTGTATGCATCATCTCTTGCCATGAGTAGCTCCATGTAGCCTTGTCATGCATCATGCTTGGTTGTGCATCATGTCTTGTCTATGTGTGGTGTGTTTACCTATGTTGTGTGCTTCTTCTCGATAGTTCCTGCTATGCTATGATCGTGAGGACTCGCTCGCTCACGCTGGTTCAACTTCATCCGTTCGTCTTCTTCATGGACTCGTTCTTCTTCCTTGCGGGATTTCAGGCAAGATGACCGCTACCCTGGATCTCACTACTATCATTGCTATGCTAGTTGCTTCGTTCTATCACTATGCGGCGCTACCTATTACTTGTTCCTCAAGCCTCCCAAATTGCCATGTCAGCCTCTAACCTTTTGCATCCTTCCTAGCAAACCATTGTTTGGCTATGTTACCGCTTTGCTCAGCCCTCTTATAGCGTTGTTAGTTGCAGGTGAAGATGAAGTTTGTTCCTTGTTGGAACATGGAGATGTTGTTCCTTGTTGGAACATGTTTACTTGTTGGGATATCACAATATGTCTTATTTAATTAATGCATCTATATACTTGGTAAAGGGTGGAAGGCTCGGCCTTATGCCTGGTGTTGTTCCACTCTTGCCGCCCTAGTTTCCGGCCATATCGGTATTATGTTCCCGGATTTTGCGTCCCTAACGCGGTCGGGTGATTTATGGGACCCCTTGACAGTTCGCTTTGAATAAGACTCCTCCAAAGAAGGCCCAACATTGGTTTTACCATTTGCCTCACCTATGCCTTTTTCCCTTGGGTTTCGGAGCCCAAGGGTCATCTTTATTTTAGCCCCCGGCCAGTTCTCCTTCGAGTCTTGGTCCAAACCGAAGCGATGTCCGGCGCCTGGGCAACCAGTGGTCTATGCCAACCCGTCGTCTTGCTCATCCGGTGTGCCCCGAGAACGAGATATGTGCAGCTCCTATCGGGGTTTGTCGGCACATTCGGGCGGCTTTGCTGGTCTTGTTTTATTCTTGTCGAAATGTCTTGTAGCCGGGATTCCGAGACTGATCGGGTCTTCCCAGGGAGAAGGAATATCCTTCGTTGATCGCGAGAGCTTATCATGGGCTAAGTTGGGACAACCCTGCAGGGTATAAACTTTCGAGAGCCGTGCCCGCGGTTATGTGGCAGATAGGAATTTGTTAATGTCCGGTTGTAGATAACTTGACACCTGATCCGAATTAAAACGCATCAACCGCGTGTGTAGCCGTGATGGTCTCTTCTCGGTGGAGTCCGGGAAGTGAACACGGTTTCTTGGGTTATGTCTGACGTAAGTAGGAGTTCAGGATCACTCCTTGATCATTACTAGTTGATGACCGTTCCTTTGTTTCTCTTCTCGCTCTCATTTGCGCTTGTTAGCCACCATATATGCTTAGTCATTGCCGCAACCTCACCACTTTACTCCTTCCTTACCCATTAAGCTTTGCTAGTCTTGATACCCATGGTAATGGGATTGCTGAGTCCTCGTGGCTCATGACATTACTACAACAACAGTTGCAGGTACAGATTATGCGATGATCATGACGCCGAGAGCGATGTTTGCTTGTGTTGGAGTTCTTCTTCCGCTTCTTCTTCGATCGGGGATAGGTTCCGTGTAGGCAGCCCGGCTAAAGGTGGTGGATGTCGCTTTGAGTTTACATTTATGTTTCATCCGTAGTCGGATGTTGATCTTGTATATGATGTTGATGTATTCTTGTGGCATTTGTGCCTTATGTATGTATCCCCATCTATTATGTAATGTTGATGTAATGATATCCACCTTGCAAAAGCGTTTCAATATGCGGGTCTATCCTTGGTGGGACCGTCGAGTTCCTTTTGGATAGGGTCGCATATTGGGCGTGACAGGACCCTTGCCGGGGTAGCCTCAGCGGCCCCGGCAAGACCCTTGTCGGGGCAGCTCGCCCACGCCAGCCGAGCGAATCACCCTTGAGACCACCAGTGCTCAAACAGACGCATTGGGGCAGGGCTCGGGAGGCACCTCCGTGGTGGCATGCAGGTCTTTGTGAAGACAAAGAATAATCGAGATCAAGTGAGGATAGGAAGGCAGTCATCCTCACCGAAGAAACCCACAAGACCCCCGGCAAGACCCTTGCCGGGGGAGGCCAGCGTGCCACGGCAAGACCCTTGCCGGAGAGGCCAGCGTGCCACGGCAAGACCCTTGCCGGGCCACCCAACAAGGCCCTTGCCAAAGCGCACCAGCTGGGCCACTGCCAGGCCTGCACCAGATAAGTCTTCGCTGCCGCTCGCATGCAGCTGCCGACCCAACCAGCTGGGCAGGCACCTGCGTGGCGGCATGCAATCCTTTGTGGAGGCTCCACCACCGCGCCACCTCAGCTGCCTTCCCGCCTACATGACCCGCATGCGTCGCTGGCCAGGGCGCGTGTCGAAGCGGGGAGGAGCGGCGACGGACGGGACGGGCCTCGCCCCCGTCCCCAATAAAGCGAAGGGACACCTAAGCCTCGCATTAAATGCGTCTTGTCCTGTAATACTAGCGATAGACTCGCGACACTGTAGCACTTTCCACCTCCTGTGTGCCACTGTGGCAGCCCCTTTCGCCTATAAAAGGAGGCCCATGGCACACAGAGAAAGGATTCGGCTCTTTCGAACCTCGCAGCACCTAGAGCTATTTCGAGAGCTCAGGAACACTAAATACATCAACCAAAGCAGGACTAGGGTTTTACGCATCCTCGCGGCCCGAACCTGGGTAAAATCCCTTTGTGTTGTCTGCTGGTCCTGCTCTTCTCACGATCCCTACGCCCTGCAACCGTAGAAGGGATTCCAGTGATAGCTTTGTCTTGGTCATGAACCCGCAGCGGCGATGGAGAACGGGATGCCTAGTCCCGGCGCTGGCCCTCAACCCTCTTGATTTTGTCGATGCGGCTGAGGATGGGCTGGATACGCTCATTGAGCGCCACGATGTCGGCATCCTCCGGCAAGCTCTTCAGCACAGCTTCAAAGTCGAGGTCTGGGTGCCAGTGCGCAATCTTGGTGATCACCCTGGTCAGGGTCCCTCGGAAGAGTATCCGGGATTCCTCGGCCAAGGAGGCTGCCCGGTTGGAGTGAAGCCGCTTCAGGGCGTCGACGACCTTCTCAAAGTATATGGTCAGGTTGGCGTTGGGGCTCAGGTTCGCCTCTGGGGCGTACCCCATCTCCGGCATCCCCATGATTCCCAGTTGATCGGTGGCCGAGTTTGCGACGGCGGCAAGGCACCCGAGCCAGCGTTTCTCGCCCGCCTTGTAGTCCTTGAGGTTAGCGGTCTCGTTCTTCAACAGCTGCTTCTCCGTCTCCAGCTCCTTGGCCAGGATCCCCTCCCGGGTCATGGCCCCCGACAGCGTCTCCTCGAGTTCTCCCAGCTTCAGCTTGAGATCTGTGATGGAGGCGTTGGCCTCGAAGAGCTCTCCAGACTTGCTGATGACCTCACCCTGCGCCACCGTCAGAGCACCATTGAGCGTGTGCTTCTCCTGGGCCAGCTTCACAGCTTGCTCCTCCGGCTCATTCACCTTGCCGGCATGGGCCTGAGCCAGGGCATTGAGTGCCTCCTGATGCCTCCCCTCCAGCTCTTGGGTCCGCTACAGGATGAGCTTGTCCACCTCTTCGTCCTTGCCGCGGAGCGTGGCGGCAAGTTTCTCCTCGCGCTCGGCAAGGTCCTCCTCCTAGGTCTTCAGGGCGGCCTCGTGCTGGGCCCGGACGGCTTCGGCTTCATCGGCCAGCCTCTTCACCGTCTCCTGGGCCTTCTCGATGTTGGCCAGCTTCAAGGCAAGCTCCACCTCATGGTTGGCCAGCTCACCCCGGCGGCCTTCAGCTCGTCCTGAGCCTGGCGGAACCAGTCCTGCACCTCGGCGATGCGCCCCCCAAAGTCCTCCTCCATCCTCTCCACCACCGCCGTCCTGGACTTGGCCTTGTCCAGGCGAGCGCGGTGGAGCGCATGGAGCTTCCGGAAGCTGGCGCCCATGGCCTGGAGCAGCTGCTCCTCCTGGGAGCCAGCGCCACCAACGCCCGGCTCGTCAACAACCTCAAGCCCGGCGGTGGAAAGCGCCTCCTCGTTGAACACCTCTCCCTCAAAGGGAGCACTAGTGCTCGACGCGCCAAGGAGATGGGCGAAGAGGTCGTCGCTGACCCTCAGGTACCTTCCAGAGACCGAGGCAGCGGAGGAGGAGGGCAGGTCGTTAATCGCCCCCTCCTCGGCGGTGGCCTTGCCGGCTCCCTCGGCAGGCCCCTTGCCGGGCTCCTCGGCGGGCCCCTTGGCAGCATCCTCGGCGGCGCCCCTGGCTCCCTCCTCAGCAGCGATCTTCTCCGCCTCCGCCGCGGCATCCGCGGCGACGTCCTTGATGGTGGCGTCGACGTCCTCTAAGGAGAAGTCTGGATGCCACGAAAGAGATAGGGCGGAGCCAAGGTCGAAGGTCAATAAGGGAAAAAGAAGAATGCAAGCGGAGGTGGAGAGCGAGTGATTTACCCGTGCCGGGCCGAGAGGCGGAAGCCCCTTCTCCGCCAAGGTCTGGCGTCGAGGCAAAGCCACCGGCGCCTGCGTTCCCCTCCCCCTCCTCCGTGTGCACAGCCTTGGTGCTCGGTGTCCTTGCCGGGGACGCCCCTTGGGGCGGTGTAGTCGATGGGGGCGGCACGATAGGAGAAGCCCCATGTGGCTCCCCTTGGTGCCGCTCCTCTCCTGCATCCACGGCATAGTTAACACTGAGGCATCACGCGCGACACATGTTGATTGAGGGTGGGTGGTGGACTCACGCTGGGGGCTAGGCCAGGGGCTGCTCTCCGGACTGCTCGACACCACCAGTGGCGTACTGGAGGTACCTGCCGGGGGCTGGCCGCTCGCCGAAACCCTGGCCCTCTTGATCCTCTGGGCCAGAATCTCCACATCCCTGCAAGACGACAACAGGTAAGCAACACCGTCAAGGGAGGGTGCAAGGAATGAGGAAGGAATGCAGAGGCTTACTCTTCGTTCTCTTCCTCCTTCTCCTCTGTTGCTTTCCTCTTTCGCTCCGGGCTGAGAGGCCCGAGCTCTCTCTCCGGGCTTAGAGGCCCGAAGTCAAACAAGTCACCCCAATCCCTGCACCGATGTTTGCCGGCGAGGGGAGAGGCGATGGCGTCCGGGCGCGCTTGGACGACGAAGAAGCAGGCGTCCTCTTCTTCGACGCCACGGCTTTCACCGTTTTCTTCGCCGCCACCGCCCTCGTCTGGTGCACAGGCGCCTCCTGGGCTTGTCGCAGCTGCACAGCCCGGTCGAGGCGGACCGGCTCGCCGAAGGTGGCTCGCCGCAGGACCCGCCTCCTTCCGGTGGTTGGAGGGTCAGCGGTTGCGGTCCTCCCCTCCTTGCCCTCCTCCTCCGATGACCCGTCGGCGGCATCCTTGATGAGGGGAGCCCTGGAGTCGACACCGCTGGCCTCCCCAGCGGTTGCTGCCCACCGGGCGAGCTCCGCCTCCTCCGCCTCCGCCGCGGCCTTTTCCACCACACCGCCGGCGCTACCGGCCTCCTTGACGAGCCTTGCCTCCTCCCCGGCAAGCCTCGCCTCCTCCACCCTGGCGGCAATATAGTCCAGCTCCGCCGGGGAGGTGTCCTGGATGAGCCGTGGCTCGTCGGTGATGTATATCTCGTGCAGAGTGTTAAAGAACTCCTGCACCGCGAGCTCATGTGGCTCAGCCCAATTCGGGTCGAGGCCGTGCGCGTTGAAGAGTGGCATCATGGCTATGATCTCATTCCGACGAGAGTTGTTGCTCAGCGGAACCACTCCCGCCGGCAGCTTGAAAACAGGCTCCTTGTCGACCTTGCCGGCCTTCGCGGCGGCCCAGGCAAGCTTGCCGGACCGCTCGACCTCGCCCACGTCGTCGACCTCGAGCTGGAAGATTCGATGGCAAAGATGGGCGTGCCGCAGCACCGTCAGGTTGTTATCGAGGCCGGGACGAAGCCTCATGATGTCGGCGGCGTTTACATAGAGCCAGGCTGGCCTCCCCTTGTCATGCAGAGGGGCAATCCGGCGGCGGATGAAGTCCACCCCGATCATCTCGAGGGTGAGCCCGGCCTGGGTAATCCCGAGAATCCTGGTGGTGGCGATCGTGAGCTTTGCGTCGTCAGCGTCGACATCACCCCAATTGCCGCCACGAACTGGCGGCTTCTGGCGAACCTCGCAGAACGCTGGCGGGTCTTTTTCCTCAATCCAGCACCACCGGCCCCGCCATTCTTCCCACCTCTCCTTCATGGCGCCATCCGGGTATGCCCCTTGGCCCTCGGGATCCAGGCAACGCAGCCAGCAATGGCGCCCCCTGCCTGGATCCTAGGGGAGAAGTAATGGCGAAAGAGCGTCGTGCTGGGGTGCACCCCGATGAAGCCCTCGCAGAGCTGGGCGAAGAGGGCCATACACGCCACGACATTCGAAGTAAAATCCAGGAGGTGGAAGCCGTAGGTGTGCATGATGTCCTTGAAGAAATCGGAGAAGGGGGGGACAGAGCCCGCAAGAGAAATAGTCGATGAAGAAGGGGTACCGGTGCGGGGAGGGGGCGGCGCTGGCAGGGACGACGGTCGTGGCCGGATGCCCCGTCTTCTCTCCCCCCGTCTTCACACCCCACAAACACTTGAACATCTCACGAAGCTCGGGCACGCCAACCGTTGAGGGGAAATAGGTGGATTACGCTCGCCGCGCCACCAGCTCGCTCTCCGACCGCTCCGACAAGCCGGCATCCTTCGCCACTCCCTTGCTCTTGGTGGACTTGGGCGCCATGGTGACTGCGGGAAGTGGAAAAGCAGAGGACGGCGAAAGCACGGCAGCGATGGGCGAAAGCAGAGAGGCTCGAGAAGAAGGGGGCAGTGGTTCTGAGATTGGAGGAAGGCGCAGGGAAGGGGTAAAAGTGAGCAGCGTGCCAGCGGTTATTCCTTTTTATGGGGAAGGCGCGGGCCGCCTCCTTTCCCATTAACTGCGACGCGCCGCATGTGTGCGGGCGCTGTCCCACGCATGCCTCCCACGTCATGCGCATGCGCACGACCCCCATGTCGCGCGTTCGACACGGGTCGTGGGAAGCGCGATGGGCGGAAGGGGTCATGTAAAAATCCTCCCCAACCGCGCACAAGACTGCCTGGGCCTGGCCCAACAATGTCTTTGCGCTTATGTGTGGCCCGGCCGGGGCTCTGTCGGTGTGTACAAAAGTAGGGGCTCTGTTTTTGACCCCTTTACTTGTGCATGGGCAGTCACAGCCTCCCGCCGCGATCACGCATAGACATAGCAGGAAAGGGGAGCTGTAGAGAAGCCGAAGCCACGAGGACAAACGAAGCAACGACAAGGACCAAGGCCACAAGGATTGGATGGGCGAAGCAGTTCTTCCCGGCAGCTCGCCCACGCTAGCCGAGCGAGCCACCCTTGAGCCCACCAGTGCTCAAACAGACGCATTGGGGCAGGTATTGGGAGGCACCTTCGTGGTGGCATGCAGGTCTTTGTGAAGACAAAGAATAATCGAGATCAAGTGAGGATAGGAAGGCAGTCATCCTCACCGAAGAAACCAACAAGACCCCCGGCAAGACCCTTGTCAGGGAGGCCAGCATGCCATGGCAAGAGCCTTGCCGGGCCACCCGGCAAGACCCTTGCCGGGCCACCCGACAAGGCCCTTGCCAAAGCGCACCAGCTGGGCCACTGCCAGGCCCGCACCAGATAAGTCTTCGCCGTCGTCCGCATGCAGCTGCCGACCCAACCAGCTGGGCAGGCACCTGCGTGGCGGCATGAAATCCTTCATGGAGGCTCCACCACCGCGCCACCTCAGCTCCCTGCCCGCCTACATGGCCCGCATGCATCGCTGGCCAAGGCGCGTGTCGAAGCGGGGAGGAGCGGCGATGGACGGGACGGGCCTCGCCCCCGTCCCCAATAAAGCGAAGGGACACCTAAGCCTCGCAATAAATGCGTCTTGTCCTGTAATACTAGCGATAGACTCACGACACTATAGCACTTTCCACCTCCTGTGTGCCACTATGGCAGCCCCTTTCGCCTATAAAAGGAGGCCCATGGCACATAGAGAAAGGATTCGGCTCTTTCGAACCTCGCAGCACCTAGAGCTAGTTCGAGAGATCAAGAACACTAAATACATCCACCAAAGCAGGACTAGGGTTTTAGCATCCTCGCGGCCTGAACCTGGGTAAAATCCCTTTGTGTTGTCTACTGGTCCCGCTCTTCTCATGATCCCCGCGCCCCGCAACCGTAGAAGGGATTCCAGTGATCCCATAGGTGTCGTTTCCCACCGACAGGGGCGACATCCTGGCTCTCTCCTCTGCATTTCTCTCGAAGTAGATTCTCCGGCCCAAATTGCGCAGCTCCCAGTTGGAGTGCTGCTTGGCAGCTTCAATGCTCCCTTCCCGATGGACACCGGGGATAGTTGGATCTGCCTCCATCTCTGCAATCACTCTCTTCCACTCCTTCACACTCTGCGACCAACACTTTACATCGTCGAAGATCCGCTCTGCCCTCTCGTGCCACCGCATTGCCCTCGTCGCTTCTAGGACCTCATCTGAAACAACCCCCATCGGCCGCAGAAGCTCGGGGAGGGCCTCGTACAGGTACGATAGTGGCAAGGCAGATGGGTCGTATTGGAGATGAATGGGCGATGCTTGTGCCACGGTTGCAGACCTAAACATATGGATGCATCACACATTAGGGTTCATCATCTCCAAAAAAATCTAAACCTAGGGTTCATCATATGGTCAAAAATTCTAAACCTAACTTGTATTCAATTAGGGTTCATCACCTTCAAAAAAACCTAGCTTGTATTAGGGTTCATCATGTGTTCAAAAAATATCAACTAGGTTCATCATGATTCATCAGGAAGGATCATCACCTAACTTGTATTATCTAGATGCAATCACCTAGGTTCATCATATCAACTAGGGTTCATCATGATTTTGAACATGGACATGAACATGAACCATTCTTAGGCCACAAAAAAGAGAAGTGATTTGACTCAAAGTAATTGGGGGATCGGAGGAGCTTACTTTCCTCTTTACGGAGCCATCTCGATCCGCAAAATCCGTGAAGAAACAAAGAAGATCAGAGGGGGGAAGTGGAGGAGATGAGAAAGGGGCGAGAGGAAGAAGAAGGCGGCTGGGTGGGGGGGATAAGGGGGTGGGGTGGGTTGGGCGGGCCGGCTGGGTTTATAAATGCCCAAACCCTACCGCCAGGGACCACGTCGGTAGGGATCGACAACCTACCGCCATAGGGTGCGGCGGTAGCGTCGGAGCATCTGTGTTAGGTTTCTGTGACCAAAACTGCCATCAGCTCAGCGGGAGGGTTGCACACCCTACCGACAGGGCCTTTGGAGGTAGGACCCTACCACCATGACGCCTGGCGATAGGGTGTGCAACCCTCCCACTGAGCTGCTGGCAGTTTTGGTCATGTGAGGGGGCGTTTGGGAGGCCCCCTACTCACGGCGGTGTGGCGGTAGGTCAGACATACCTACCGCCGTATGGCTTGGCGGTAGGGTGGCCCATAGTGCATTTTTTGCACCTCCTAGCTTCTCTTGTCTTCCATTTTTTGCACATAACAGTTAAATACTTATAAACATGAAGCATATGTATCACATAGCAAGCACACATCCACAAATCCACAAATAATAAAGTTGGATACATAACAAGCACACATCCACGAGCAAGTTTTACATAGCAAGTTCACGAAACAGTTTCACGAGCAAATGGTTCATGAAGCAAACATGAAATGTTTATAGTTCAACGGCACGGCACGACAACAACTTCAGTCCCTCCTTCCCCTGTTTGACGTTCGGTCCTCGTTGGTCTTTGATCGCTTCTCGGCCGCCGTCTTCTTGCGGTGAGTAGGACACGCTTTCTGAAATGGGGATGGACTCTTCCAATCCTTCTTCGGCACATTCCTCTTCTCATGCTGGGTTGGCTGAGTTGCTGGAGGTCCGTCGTCATCATTGTACTCCTCCTCCTCATCGTCCTCTTCCTCTTCTTCACCATGTTCTTCTTCTGCTCCCTCTTCCTTGCCCTCTTATTCATCTTCCTCTTCATCATCATCGTCCTCGCTCTCCTCCTCATCATCTTGAACATCCCTAGACGACGAGGCTGCATGGCTCGATGAAGCGAGGCTACGCATTGGTGCAGGAGCAAAAACATCCTCAGTGTTTGTAGCACAACCAAGCAGGCCCACAAGCCTGTGTGCTTTGTTGACATACTTCTGCAATGATAACGAAACAATGTGAACTTCTGCAATGTCCAATTTCTGCAAATGAACTTAAGAAAATGAACTCCATATTACCTTCACCATTTCCCTCAACTTGTTCTCCACAAAAAATTATGAACTAGGTTCATCTTGAGGGTTCAACATTTGTTATGCAACTATATCCACTACTTGCATCATAGCATATCAACATGCATCATCATATCACAATAAATTCCTCCAACATGCATCATATCAAAAAAGATCCTTCAAAAATAATATGAACTAGGGTTCATCTTCACATAACCATACCAACTAGTGACTAGAGTTTATATCTAACACAATATAACATCTATAATCAACCTAAATCAACCTAGGGTTCAAAATATTTAAATCTAGTTCAATAAGGGGGGTGATTTGAATCAAATATTGCGACGAGTCAGAAGCTATTTGACTAAAACTAATTGGAGGGATCGAATGAGCTTACTTTTCTTTCTTCGGGGCCATCTTGATCCGCAAAAACGGTGAAGAAATGACGAACATCGGAGGGGGTAGTGGAGGAGATGAGAGAGGGGGCAAGAGGAACAACTCCTCTGTTCTTGGGACGGCTGGGTGGGGGGAGAAGGGGGTGGGGCGGCCGGCCCACGGGCTTATAACTGCCCACACCCTACCGCCAGGTCCTTGGCGGTAGGACCGGACAGGCTACCGCCAGGACCAGCGGCGGTAGGGTGGGACGGAGGGGACGGAGGTCATATTCTGCTTGACGTGGATAAGTTTCCCTCGCCCCGCAGGTCTTTGGCGGTGAGCTATAGCATCCTACCCCTCGTGGCGGTAGGAGAAATGGTCAAATCTCAAAAAAAATTCAAACTGGGGTTAGATCTCGATTTTGTTTGATAAAAGGGTCAAAACAGAAAATTTTGCCACGGGAGCACCCTCGAAGACAAGGCGAGGCAAAATTTCGTGTTTTGACCCTTTTCACGTATAAAATCAGGATCTGACCCCGGTTTGAATTTTTTTTGACATTTGACCCTTTTGCTACCGCCGTCGACCCCGGCGGTAGGATGTATAGGCTACCGCCGGCCCACCTGGCGGTAGGTTCCCTGACGCCGTCTGGCCATTAACGGCCGTGTACACGTGGCAAAGGGACCTACCGCCGCCCTCTATGGCGGTAGGCTGTTGCAACCTACCGCCGGGCTGTCTGGCGGTAGGTTCCTGGATAAGGTTGTGAGGGAGGGGGCTGTGCTGCTCCCCCACCCACTCATTCACCCCACTCTTCTTTCGAGCTGAAGCTCTCTCCCCCTCTTCTCCCCCACCAATCACCCACTAGATCCCCCTCCACTGCTTGAGATTTGGACGGTGGATCGAGGCCATTTGCATCACCCAAGGTACCTCCCCCATCCCCCCTTCATTTGGTTGGTTCAAATCATGCATTTTGCTCATTTTGTTGAAATCACTAGTTCATGGTTTTGTTGTGGTCAAATCAATGTATATGATGCATTTAGGGTAATGTTTGTGCTTTGACAATGTTTTGTGTCACTAGCATTGTTTGGGTAGTTAGAAATATCATTTAGGGTTTTGTTAGGGTTAGGTATAATGACATGGTTAGGGTTAAGGTTCTGGTTATGGTTATGCTTAAGTAAATGCCTATATGAAGAACATTATGGTTATAGTTTAATTATGGTTTTGTTAGAGTAGTTACCTCTTGAATTATAGCTTGATCTACTCGTAGGGTTATAGTTTTTGTCAAGAGACGGTTAGGATTTTTGCCTTGGATGACCATTATAGTAATCCCTCGACTTGTAGGATGGGATCGATCATCTTTGTTGAGACTTCTGCGGAGGCGGCGGCAAAGCATGAACGTGCAGTCATTGAGAAAAAGATGGACTTGTGGGTCAAAGCCATTGATGCATTGAATGCGGCTTGTAGAGATTTTTCAAAGTATTATGTGTCAAGTGCGACGATTTACGAGAGTTAAGTTATACCAAGCTAAAGAGAAAAACATAAGCAACCTCAAGAATGAAGAGAAAAATCATAGACGCAGCGCTCTTGCAAGGCAAATTGCATTGTGTGGAACAAGGGATGAAGTGAATGAGATGGACTTTAACAACCCTGGCGGATCATTGATTGGCTAGTTAGGCAACCATCATCGGCGATACTTAGTCGGGCAACTCGTTGGGCTTGGGTCCATGAAAGAAATGATGTCATTTGTTGCAACCCCGGGCCATACGACAAAGATGTCTTGTTGATGGAGTAGTAGAGGGGGTTGAAACAAATGATGTTGTAGTGTCATTTGGACTGTAATGGCATGTATCGTTATCATTTATGCAACCTATGTCATTTGAACCAGTGCGAACATTATGTAACCTAGGTCATTATAAATAAGTTATGCTTTGTGTTTGTATTGTATCATTTGATTTGAGTTATGGTTTGTTCCATTTCATGTAGCATGGAAAACATGACCCCGGAGCAGTTGAGGAAGAAAGTATACGAGAAGTGTTGTGGCATTGCATCTAAGAGTTTGGCGGCAGCGTCTGAGAAGATTGTACCGGAGCGACAACTTGCTATCAAGAGGGATCTTGAAGCATGGTTCAATAGCAATGATGAGGAGTTTGCTGCCATGATGGATTTCAACAAGTATCCATTCATGGAGGAACCTTCTGATCTTAAGGAGAGAAAATTTTTCCGTAGGCTTGTGAAAGAAAAACAGAAGATACTTAATGAGCTGCATGAGAAGGCATATGCTTGTAGACATTCTGTGGCGACGGAGATCTTTTTCTCTATGAACATAGAAGAATTCCGCGATCTGGACTTGAGAAAACCCGGACAGGTCATTGGATGGGCAATCACACAAGGCAAGTCAGAGATTCCGGAACGCCGTGCTCGATGGGCCTGGTTCGGCAAAACGAAAGGTGTGTTGGAGAATTGGGCGGGATCGTCGGATTATCAACTAAAGCCTAATCCTGATCGTGACGCACAAATTGAACGTCTTATGCGTTTAGATCTTATTTTCCGAAGTAGAAAGTGTATGCTCGAGCTTGAGCTTTGTACTTTGAACTCATGTCATTCGAGTCTCTAGATGTTTTAAGTCAGTTGAACTAGTGTCGTTTGTGGATGTAATGAACTATGCTTAGTTATGTATGTCTTCGCCACTCCATCATTTTTGCATGTCATTTGTGGATTCTTAGTTCACAGAAATTTCTAAGAAATGCAAAGGCAAAGGGCTAAAAAAGATAGGAAAAGGGAAAGGGAACAGAGCCCTACTGCCGTAGGCCCTGGCAGTAGGGTGACAATGCCTAAATGCATCGATGCATTGCCCAAAGCTCCAAAAAGCTCGATGAAACACTCCCTCGATTGACTCGACCCTATGGCGCATGCCCGTGTTCCGATGAGCAATGGCTCCCAACATTCTCGGAAGAATGTTGTACGCGGCGACATAATCACCATGCAACATCCTTATAGCGTTTGCCTTCGCCATCCACGCCTTTCCATACTTTTCCTGCACCGAATCTTTCAAGACCGAACTCATGAGGAACTTCACCTTCACGGTTGGATCATGGGATATCTCATTCAACAATTTATAGCCTAGATACTCGGACGTGAGTTGGCGATGTCCCTTGCTTCGGTCCGCTTTCTCCGGCGGTATGCACTTGTGGGTGGCCACACAACTCTTCAACTCCCATTGCCTAGCGCAATTTTTTGTTGGAATGACCAACAACGAACGACCTATGGTTCTGAATGGCATAGTCACTCAACCATATCTTGAACTCTTGCAAACAACCAAACTTGATCCCTTTCTTCAAATGAGCATTCTCGTCCTCACCCGGTGGCCTTGGATCACCCATCCTCGGGCAAGGCGATGGTTCGATCAAGCCCAACCTCATGCCACCATCAACAACGGCCTTGTCGGCAAGGCTAAGATCACGAAACAAAGAGGGTCCTCTTTCCTTGCCATTGACCTTCTTGTAAATTTGATTTTCTTGCGGCGTGAATCCATCCTCATCCAATTCTTCCGGTGGACCCTCATCATCCGACTCATACCTACACATACGGCTATAAGGGAGGTTCCGGTCCATGTCTTGTTGATGCACAATGACATCCAAGTCACCAATGGGATTGTAATGAATCTCTTCTTCTTCCGCATACACATCATCTTCAGCAATAGCATCTCCATCAACATGAGCAATGGCATCTTCATCAACATGAACATTTGCATGTTCATCAACATGAGCAACGGCCTCATCTCCAACATGATCATCACCTAGCATTGATGTCCTCTTCATTTGGTTGGCTACTTGGTGGTTGGCTAGCCGCATTGTGGTCATACACAACGACAACATCATGTATTGGGGAGGACACATTCCGGTTCAAGTCAAGTAGTGGCCGAGGAACTTCAACCTTTACTTGTCTTGTGGCAAATAACTCAAGTGACTTGTCTTGTGATCCCTCAACTTTCTCCTTATACACATACCAATGCAATTGAGGGGTGATGGGCATACTCTTTAATCAGGATCTTACTCCCACTCCCACATCATACCGTCCAATAAGCTTCACACCATCACTTGGGTTAATCCAATTGAGAATGTTTCTCACTTTCACGACAATATCATCCTAGCTCGGGCTTGTGTCAAAAACCATGGCCTCCTCCCCTTCGTCGGCATTTCCATCCATGAAAGCCGCCTTGTCCAAATAATGCACATTCGCTAGTTTATCCATCTAAAAACAATGGAACAAAATTGAGTCATCCATGGACCGGTCATTTCATATGGATGAACTATCTAAAATATAAGATTTTGAATCTAACAACTAGTATACCTTAATCATAGCACTAACCCTAACCCTAACCCTAACCTAACTAAACCCCTAACCCTAACACTTAAGCTAGCTTGCCACAACAAAGAGTGACACATATTACTTAGGTCAACCATAAATACACCACAAATGCCCCATAAATGCCCCATAAATGTGCCATAAATGCACAATAAATGCTAAACTAGAGGAAGAATTAGGAGGGTTCCAAACTAGTTGATTCCAACAAAACTAGATGATTTGAACCAACCAAATGAAGGGGGGATGGGGGAGGTACCTTGGGTGATGCAAATGGCCTCGATCCACGGGACAAATCTCAAGCAATGGAGGGGAATCTAGTGGGTGCTTGGGTGGGGGAGAAAAGGGGGAGAGAGTGTGAGCTCGGGGAGGAAGAAGATGAGTGGAGTGCACTTCTCTGAAGACTCCAGAGAAGTTACCATACGAGAGGACCCCGGAGGAGAACGCGAAGATCGCGCGAGCCGAAGTGACGACCTTCTTTCAAGGGGTGAAAGCAAAGAAACATCCACCTCCAAAGGAGAAGGTAGATCCGGTGAAAGCGAAGCGCACTCTGGCTGCCCTGAGAAAACCACCAAAGTCTCCGCCGAAAGGCAACTATGAGCGCATTATTGGAAAGACATTTGTCGAAACGGAGCGGTCGGGAAGTACCGCTGATGATCAAAGGATAAAGAACGACGAGCTGGGAAAAATATTGCCCAGCTCGAACAATGTTTAATTAATCGTGCCCCCGCTCAAGGTGTCTAGCGACATAAATGCCGCTAATGATCCGAGGATGGTGCCCGGTTATAGCAATCTTGGAGATTACCTGCCCGACGATGTACATTATGATTTCTTGGAGGTGGTACGCAGAATCTGATGCACGGGAAGCCTCTCGTCAAAGATGAAAGATCTCTAACAACGATGATGCGAAGATTGCATGATTGGTACATGAAAACCTGGAGAGAGTCTAGGGGGAGGAATTCTTTGACGCTGAGAGTTAGAGAGGAGCATGACCTCGTTGGAATTGAACTGTTGCATGTTCCATTTGAGGAGTTCTTCCAGTTTTTCAATCAAAGGGCCCTCGATAAAGCAACGGTTACTTGCTACCGTCACGTAAGTAGTACTACTTCATCATTAAGTCTCTCTATATAGGTCAGCTCTTTCATTGCATGTATTTATAATTATCCTCAATATTATGCAGATTGAAGATCGCCGAATTGAAGAAAAGACAAGTCGGTGATATTGGGTTCATTAGCACAAATCTCATAGATGCAACTGAGGTTAAATATCATGCCGAAGATACCAAGGCCAACTTGCTACGATCGTTCGTAATAAATGAAAACAAAGATATAATACTCTTTCCTTGCAACTTCAAGTGAGTGTTACTGTCTTGTGCATATTCGGTTTCCCTTATATATTAGTCCAGGTTATAGTAATGTAATTGATGAGTTATGCATGCGTGTGCAGTTTCCACTATATTCTCCTAGAGATTAAGCTTGAGCAGGAATTAGTAACCGTCTTAGACACGAGACGAAAAGATCCCCAGGAGTATGCGGACATGACTCAAATGCTCGAGAAGTAAGTTAAATCGATCATTATCCATCATATCAGCAACTTTGTTCATTTCCTGATATCAAATAATTGTTTTCTTTGTTCAGCAGGGTTTGGAGAAAATTCACCAAAAAGCTCCGGACTGCCAAGAAGCCGCAATTTAGACACCCGAAAGTAAGTACTATAATAGCATGTTCCGCGCGTCTCCTAGTGATTCAAGCGCTAGTTTCATCAATACCATTTGGCATGCTTGCTTATCAGTTTGATTGACCTCTATTTCTTATAAAGTGGTTGTGGCAGAATCAAGGGAATGATTTCTGTGGATACTACGTTTGCGAGTCCATCCGCCACACGACTTGTGAACGGGGGTACTCTAACGAACAATATGAAGTGCGTAAGCAATAATATTCACAATTTATTTTATTACCATCATTTGTGTTGAGTTTCATTTATTCATATATATATGTATTGACCCCCTTCTTCAAATTAGATCTTTCGGATGCAGGATGAACTCCTAGCATCAGATCGTATGCGAGCAATTCAAGAGGAATTGGCGGCATTCTTCCTTGACCACGTGATCGCTGAAGACGGAGAATACTATGTGGATCCTGTGTTCATATATAATTAGGAGATTATATTGTAAGAGATAATTATTGTATATATGTAGCCGGTAGTGTCGGATAGATATACGAGAACTTGTTGTTCGACCAATCCCTCGGAGAAGGAGAGGTGGTCGATATCACTTCTCTCTGTATGCATATGTTCATGACGATCTTCTGTTTCCTTCCTTTGCTTACTAGCTAGCTAGCGTGTCTAGTCCTCTTTATACGTATATAATACGTAGCGTCGACCAAGCACGGACATAAGAGAGGACATCTCTATATTAATTAGCTAGCTAACACAATATATGAAACACCTAAATTAACCCCTCAAAACCCCCAACCCACCCCCCCCCCTTCAAAAAAAACAAAACCCCACCGAATGTCGACGTGGGCGCTTATTGGTCCCGGTTGGTGCCACCAACCGGGACCAAATGCTCTCCGCCTCGGGCTCGCCGACCGCCACGTGAAGGTTTGATCGGTCCCGGTTCGTGTAAGAACCGGACTAAAGCTGAGGCATTAGTAATGACCCTTTAGTCCCGGTTCAACAACCGGGACAAAAGGCCCGTATGAACCGGGACAAATGGCCCATTTTCTACTAGTGGTGGGTGAGTGGTGAGTGGATCTCACCAAACCTTATCTCCAGGACCCTACCGCCAGAGACCTCGGCGGTAGGGTGTTGAACCCTATCGCTGAGGAGGACGGCGGTAGGCCCCTTTGCCACGTCAGACCCCGTTAACGGCCAGACGGTCGTCAAAGCAACCTACCGCCAGGTGGGCCGGCGGTAGCCTGTATATATCTACCGCCAAAGGTTCCGGCGGTAGCCAAAAGGGTCAAATGTCGAAAAAAAATTCAAACCGGGGTTAGATCCTAATTTTATACGTGAAAAGGGTCAAAACACGAAATTTTGCCACAGGGCGTCATTATGACGTAGCTATCGGGAAGTGGCCGTCCGGAGCCAGAAGTTGCCGGTGACCAATGGCGGAGCCAGCTTACTGCCAAGGCTTGGCGTCCGCCACACCTAAATCTGCCGCAGGTATGTACCTATAGTACATATACCAGTACGCTTACGTATTTCATGCTGGTGGGGCTGACGTAGCCTACAAGTACCTCGTATATATACAGCACTATATTGCCTACGTGATGGGCACGTTGCTGACCGGCGTGCATGCAACTTAACTACACCGCGCTAAAATACAAATGCACGTAGAATAAAGAATCTGAACCGTTCGATGAAAAAGAGAATACATGATACAACCGGCCAACTCACGGCCGCGAGTCGCAACAGCTTCCTAGTGCAAAACTGCCAGGGATTTTGAGTGCCAATACTTGAGTTTTGGGTTTCGCGGCCGTATAGTATCTACTCCCTCCATTTTTAAATATAAGTATTATTTAGAAATTTTAATACGAACTACATACGGATATATTTTATAATGTAGATTCATTCATTTTGCTTCTTATGTAGTCCGTATTGAAATATCTAAAAGATTTTATATTTAGAAACGGAGGGAGTAGTATTTTAGTAAGATCTTGCATAGTTACATTACACATGATTTTCTCTTTCGTAAATATTGCCACACCTGAAATTTATTCCTGCCTCCACCACTGACAGTGAATGGAGGCTCGCATCACCGTCTTGGAGAAGAATATGGCATAAAAAATTGGACAAACACAGTAGATCCATCCATACCTCGCTAGCTTCCCGACGTAGCCAAAGTTTGCCATGCTTGCTAAAGGAAGAAGAAACCAACATATGGAATCACGAGCTATCGTCGTCCATACCACCGAACGACATCGTCAAAGACCACCTACAAGAAGTGAAGACAAAACTGTGACCCCAAAACTGCCCTAGACCGAAGCTCCACATGCCTTCCATCGATACCAACCAGCACCGCCAGAATGAAGCAAGATGTGGAGACCTTATTCCATGTCGCCGATCAACATCACCTCGCCATCGCCTGTAGGACACCTAGAACGATCCCTAAACAGTGCTAGGGTGACCCAAACAACACGGCTAACCCCAGACTAGGGTTTATCCCCTCATCAATGCTGGAAGGCTTTGCGAGGCGAGGGAAACCGTCATGAACAACACACATGAGAGGCACAATTACGCCAATGATGTGCCATCCTCAGCGTATATCTGTACATCAATGTGGTTTCTTTAGCACAATCACGTCAAAGATGTGCCATCGTCAACGTATATCAAAACATCAATGCTATTAATTTTGTACCATGAAATTTTAATATCTTTTCAGTAGTCGTACCGGATTATCGGGTATTTAGTATATGGGATTTTAATTCCTTTTCACAAGCCATACCCGATTAAGCGATTACCATTCATTCGGTATACCTCACCATTAAGCTCTACCGCTGTAAGAATTGTTTGCTTCGCTCTTAATCTTGTCCTCATTCTGGCGATCTACCGGTAGAGGAGGATGACAGCGGGGGGAGGAACCCTAGATCTCTTCAACCTCTTCTTTCCGAAAAAAACAAATCCTACGTATAACTCATCCCGTCCCGGCGTTAGCCACCGGCAGCGCGGGCTCCACCAGCCAGTGAGACAGCACCGTGCCGCATTGCCGCTACGGGAACCCAACGACGGACCCCCAAGGTTTCAACCCGGTCCAGAGGAAGGAGAGGGGAAGGGAGAGCCGACAGAGAGAGCACTCACAAGGGCAGCGCAGGCGGCGTGCCCTGGCTCGCCTCCCCATCTCGGAGCTGGCCCTCGGCGCCGGAGCGGTGAGAGGATCCGAGAGCTCCCGCGGCGGCCCCCATGGAGCCCAAGCCCCAGCCCGCGGCCCACGGCGACGGGGCGCCGGCCGAGGCCCCCCGCCGCCGCGGCGGCGGAGGCAAGCGCAAGGCGTCGGGGTCGTCGTTCACGCCGTCCAAGCGGCACGCCAAGGAGCGCAACGCCGCCTTCCACGCGCCCTCGCACATGCTGCACAGCGGGCCGCTCACGCGCGCCGCGCGCCAGTCGCCGCACAAGCTCTCGACCGCCCCGGCGGATGCGGCCCCCGCGGCGGCCGTGCCCGGGGGATCGGGCCCGGGCGAGGGCGCCGCGATTCGGCCCGACGAGGTGCAGACGCCCGCCGAGGAAACGCCGCTGGTGGACGAGGGGTTCGAGGCCGTTCGATCCCGCGGCGCCGGCGTCCATGTGGTCCCTACCTTCGCCGGTGAGCCCTCTCCCTGTACAGTCGCTTGATCTCTCGTTTGGGGTGGTGAATTGCTGGAACGAGGGTGGCCGTGAGGACTCCGCGTTTTGTTAGGGCTTTCCGAGTAGAAGCGTTCGGTAAATTACCACTGGTTCACTCACTGCATCCTTCCTGCCATTTAAATGCTTTACCGGAATGAACCAGTAGCATGTAGCAGAGGAGTGTAGTTCGAGGGTTAGCATTGCTGCTGCAGTTAAGTAACCTGAATTAATACTTGTAAGTTGCACAATGATGTGCTAATTGTAGTTTTCATCGATAGATTTAGCTAAACTTGAGTGCATGCTCATTCTGTTGGTTTCAGATTTAACTGCTTGATATAGGAATTTACTACAAATCATTGCCTTTATTACTTCTAGTGTGTGGTGGTAAACAGCTATTAATGTCTATTTGCCTTCCTCTTTGCTGTTGCCTTGTGCAAATGAAGAGTTGAGTGCTCATCATTTTGCTTTCTTCCATGTGCTTGGGGCATGACTTGTTTTCTTTTGAGAGATATCTTCTCCTTGTAAGTATTTTAACCATAGATCAGCTTTCTGACATTACCATATATAAGAGCAACTGCAACCTTGGTAAATCTTGATAACACAGTAAACAGTTACCTCACCATGAAAGGGAAAGCACCATGGCAGATCTTGATAATTGCTGTAATCCAGTAACCATGTGCAACCATGACTAATACTGGCATAACCACTTCATTTTGCTTTCATGTAATATGCTAATACTGCTTTTATCTGTTGAAGGCCATACTAGCAACCACCTTATGATTCTATGTGATTGATCTTTGCGTAGTATCTTATTTTCTTGTAATGTATGGTTTTTGTCTGTTCAAACTTCAAAGCATGCAAGCCCATTTTCTTGAACTAAAATATTGTAAATACTATTTAGCAGAAGATATATTTTACGGTTTGATGCTGCCTTTCAAGTTTCCATCCTAATTGTCTTAATTATGATGACATGCTTTCCTTTATTCATTTTCTGAAATCAATATTCTTTCGAAATTAAAAAGTGCACAACAACAAATCATTTTCTTCTACAGGATGGTTTTCATGGAAGGAAATCCACCAAGTTGAGAAGCAAACCTTGCCTTCCTTTTTTAATGGCAAATCTGAGAAGCGGACACCGGAGATATACTCGGGGATTAGAAATTCTATCATGATGAAATTTCATGCCAATCCTCAGCTGCAGCTGGAGCCCAAAGATTTGGTTGAGCTGTCAGTTGGGGAGGTCGATGCTCGACAGGAAGTGTTTGATTTCTTGGATCACTGGGGCCTGATCAATTTCCACCCTTTTCCACCTGCTGGCCTAGAAGAGAGTAAGCCAGAGGAGAGCCAAAGCGATTCTCGCAATGAGGAGAAAGCTTCTCTCATTGAGAAGCTGTTTAAATTTGAACCGGTTCAGTCATACATGATTCCTTTACCAAATAAAGGGGAGGGGGAAATTCCAGTGCCTCTGCCTACCTTGCTTCCTGATCCTGTTCTAGTGGAAGATGTAATTGCAGCAGCTGAGCCTTCCGTTGAGTACCATTGCAACTCTTGTTCAGTTGATTGCTCAGGCAAGCGCTATCATTGCCGGACCCAGGTAAGCATTTTTTTAGTGCCACATCCCTGCTCGGATTATTGCTATATCACCATATGTTATTATCACCCATTAGAATCATTCTGATATAGTGTACCTTGTGATTCAATTTGTGGATGGTAGCATTGATTTTTGTTTTATTGCTGCAGGCAGATTTTGACCTGTGTTCTAACTGCTACAACGAAGCAAAATTCGATGCAGGCATGTCCAAAACAGATTTCATCCTCATGGATTCCACAGAAGTTTCTGGTGCTCGTGGTACTAGCTGGACTGATGAGGAGACATTACTTCTCTTAGAAGCTCTGGAAATTTTTGGTGGAAAATGGACTGAGATTGCCGAACATGTTGCTACAAAAACAAAAACACAGTGTATGTTACACTTTCTGCAAATGCAAATTGAGGATCGCTTCCATGATGGTGATGATATTCACCAAAATATCCATGAAAGCACAGAGCAAGCCTTGGTGGAAAAAGGCACCCCTGAAGTACCTGAGAAAATGGAAACTGAAGAGAAAGTTGAAGGAAAAGATACCAAGGATGAGAAGCCTTCAGAGAAAACGGAAGGCAATCACACAGAAGAAAAAACAGAAGAAGGAAGTGTTGTTGAAAATAAAGATGCCAAAAATTCAGGTGGTGCAGATTCAGTCACAACACCAAACGTTGATGAGCCAAAGCCATCTTCTGATACTGACCTAGCAAAGGAAAATTCTGTTAATCTTGATACTTCTGAGAAAAATGCGCCAGATGATGCTATTGATATTTCTGGTGAAAATGCATCAAATGATGCTATTGATATCCTGAAATCTGCATTCGAGGCTGTTGGTAACTTCCCTGGACATGAAGGTTCATTTGCTGATGCAGGGAATCCTGTTATGGCACTGGTAAGAACTGCCATAGTGTCATATACCCTTGGACATCTTTAGTAGTTATACAATATTTTCTACAATGAGGTATGTCAAATGTCTTGTGCAGGCAGCATTTTTGGCTGGTCTTGTGGAAGATGACAATGCTACCACTTCTTGCCGTAGTTCACTAAAAGCTATCTCAGAGGATTCTCCTGCACTACAATTGGCAAGTAGGCACTGTTATATTCTTGAAGATCCACCGAGTGATCTGAAAGACATTTTTGTCACTGTAAGGTAAGCAGTGTTTGCACCTGTGTAAAATTTTATTGCAATGTATTGTGCTGATGGGGTCAATTGAATTTTCAGTAACACAAATAAAGATGAGGATCAAGCAAAAGGTGAGGATCAAGCAAAAGATGAGGATATGGTTATAGATTCAACTGGTACTGAGAAAAAGGACATCAATGTTAAGGAAGATAATACTGTGTCTGTGGAAAAGCAAAGCAGTCCATCCATTTCACCAAAAGACCACAAAGAATCAGATACTAAGAATGTATCTTGCGATGATGAAGCACCCACAGTGGAGCCTAAATCCAATAAAGCTAAGGAGACCGATGATCCAATTCCTCTGGTGGATAAGAGTGCGTCCAACGACACAAAAGTTCCGTCAAGTTCTACCAAAGATTCAGTTGCTCCAGAAAATAATGCAAATGGATGTGGTTTGTCAGCTTCTCAAGAGGTTGTTGCAGGAAGTACTACATGTGCAACTAATCCTGAGCTGTTGAAGGACAAACCAAGTTCTGAAGTGGATCCAGATGATGATTCACCTTCACAAGGCAAAATTGAGCTTAACAAGACTGAAGATGCAGTTGCTGCCCCAACTGCTGTACAAGAAGATGAGAAAACCCATACATTGGGGAATGGCAAGCTGGAAGGTACTTCATCTACATTTAGCTTATACGTAAAGTCCGAAACTATCTCTAATGAAACAAGAGAAGAGTAAGCATGCAAAGTTCAATTAGCGCATTCTCAGTAGTTAACACTTATAATTATTCACTAGTCCAGAAGACTTCGTTGCAACATTGACTTGCGTCAACAGCACATTTAAGCAGTTATGCTGGTCTAGTCATGCTGGGTAAGATTATTCACATTCCCATATATTCATCAAAATTTCTTAACACGCCATCAGATTGAGCTGTTTCTGAGTAGGACCTGCTAAATCCAGAATTTTAGATCTGACTTACATAGTATTGTAGCCATGGAATATGTGGTTTGCTTTTCCTGTGCTGCCATAAGAGATCAACTTGTAGCAAAATATGGATGTGGAAGTGAGAAGGAGAATTCTAAATGCTTTAGTTGCTTGAACCGTTCTATTTGTGCGCTTTAACAACTTAATTAGTTAAACATACGTGTAGTTAGTTTTGTTTTCCTTTTTATTCTTCAGTTGGATGATGAGTGCATTTATTTCTAATTTCTCGTTTTCCTTCTTGATCTTTTAGTTCCCAGACATAATCATTCTCTGACATCTGTATCCCCCAAATATTGGAGAATATATACCAGCCCGATGACAGCTTTGTGATATCTGACCACAATGAAGTAAACAGAGTCGTATGAATTAGAAAAAGGCAGTCACTAGAGGGGCAGAATTTAGAAAACAGATTTAGCTTCATAGGTCGATCCTCTTGGTGGTTCAATTTTTCATTGGCTGATCTCCCCTGTGGTATCCCTCCTATCTTGCAGAACCTAACAGTGCTGAAAACGTACCTGCCGATGGAGAGATGGTCTCAAGCGTGACCGCCGAGCATAATGATTCCTTAACCAGGCTAAAACGAGCCGCAGCGACTGCTGTTTCAGCAGCTGCTGCGAAGGCTAAGCTCCTTGCTGAGCAGGAAGAAGATCAAATTCGACGGCTAGCTGCACTGGTGGTCGAGAAACTGGTATAGTCGATGCTTTGCTCCCCAAATGATCCCTCCTGTGTTCTGTGTCAGTAAAAACTGCAAATTATATACTTAGTGTTCTGTGCCGGTAAAGACTGCAAACTATATATATTTTCATTCATGCAGCTGCAGAAGACGGAGGCGAAGATGTCATTATTTGCAGATGTCGAGCATGTGGCCCTGCGCACAAGAGAATACACTGAAAAGACCAGAAAGAAGCTTCTGATGGAGCGCAACGCAATAATCGCAGCTCGCATGGGCGCACTGCCATCTAGGCCGAACCAGCAGGGTGCAGCTGGGAACAGATTGCCGCCCGGATATGGCGCCCCTGCAGTAAGGCCGACGAACGCAATGCCCCGGCCGAGCAGTTGAGTCGATGAGGTAAAACCTGTCGCCTCGGTGATCGACCTGTATACCCGATTCTTTTAGAAGAACACCCCAGACCAATCAGGCATAAGCTATGTTGTTGTTGTAGCATTCATGTAGGAGCCTACCGTATCGTGATCTGTATAAGGAAAAACCCGGCCGTTTTGGCTTTGGATGTGATGCTCTCTCCGTGCACTCTGCTTGTGACTGAGCCATGTTAAGATCTTCCGTGTAGACTGAAGTTACCAAAAGAGTTTTCATGCGGACTGATGTGCTTGTAACGAGGCGATGGTTCGGTTTTCGTGGTCATCCTTGCGCGAATTTTTGTGTGAAGATGCTCGGAGTCTTGTTCGTTTTTTCTAGGACGGGGCGTCGACCTGTTGGCTGGGCAGCTGAGGTTGTTGCCAGCCCATCTGAGTTCAAGTCCCGGCTTGAACGCGTGGTGCTCGCGGAGTTTCTCCTATAAAAAAAGCCAATGAAGGTTAGCCCTTGGATTGGTCTCATTTTCTTGTTCGTTTTTCCATCTATGTATTGTTTGTGTCTTTGTTGGCAAAGTCTCGACCGTGGACGGGTGGAGGCAGCGTCGTATTGAATAAGTGTCCCACGGTTCTATACGTGCTTATGAAAAAGAACTTGCATGACATTTTTTGTCATACCTTTCCGTGGCAGCGGGGTTCTATTGCAAACTGAGGGATATTAAGGCCTCCTTTTAATAGAGTACCGGACCAAAGCATTAGCACTTAGTGAATACGCGAACTCCTCAAACTACGGTCATCACCGGTAAGTACCCCGATTATTGTACGTGAACTCCTTAAACTACGGTCATCACCGGTAAGTACCCCGATTATTGTCACTTCGGGGTTAATGAATCATAACACATAATAGGTGACTATTGACTTGCAAGATAAGATCAAAAACTCACATATATTCATGAAAACATAATAGGTTCAGATCTGAAATCATGGCACTCGGGCCCTGGTAGCAAGCATTAAGCATAGCAAAGTCATAACAACATCAATCTCAGAACATAATGGATACTAGTGATCAAACCCTAACAAAACTAACTCGATTACATGGATAAATCTCATCCAACCCATCACCGTCCAGCAAGCCTACGATGGAATTACTCACGCACGACAGTGAGCATCATGAAATTGGTGATGGAGGAAGGTTGATGATGACGACGGCGACGGATTCCCCTCTCCGGAGCCCCGTACAGACTCCAGATCAGCCCTCCCTGAGAGATTAGGGCTTGGCTGCGGCTCTGTATCGTAAAACGCGATGAATCCTTCTCCCTGATTTTTTCTCCCCGAACGTTAATATATGGAGTCAGGATGGACGTCGGTGGAGCATCAGGGGGCCCATGAGATAGGGGGCGCTCCCAGGGGGTAGGCGCGCCTCCCACCCTCATGGATAGGGTGTGGGCCCCCTGACATTGATTCCTTCGCCAGTATTTTTTATATATTCCAAAAATATTCTCCGTTGATTTTCAGTTCATTCCGAGAACTTCTATGTCTGCACAAAAATAACACCATGGCAATTCTGCTGAAAACAGCGTCAGTCCGAGTTAGTTCCATTCAAATAATGCAAGTTAGAGTCCAAAACAAGGGCAAAAGTGTTTGGAAAAATATATACGATGGAGACGTATCAACTCCCCCAAGCTTAAACCTTTGCTTGTCCTCAAGCAATTCAGTTGACAAACTGAAAGTGATAAAGAAAAAATTTTACAAACTCTGTTTGCTCTTGTTGTTGTAAATATGTAAAACCAGCATTCAAGTTTTCAGCAATGATTATGAACCAACCATATTCACAATAACACTTAGGTCTCACATTTACTCATATCAATGGCATAATCAACTAGCGAGCAATAATAATAAATCTCGGATGACAACACTTTCTCAAAACAATCATAATATGATATAACAAGATGGTATCTCGCTAGCCCTTTCTGAGACCGCAAAACATAAATGCAGAGCACCTCTGAAGATCAAGGACTGACTAGACATTGTAATTCATGGTAAAAGAGATCCAGTCACAGTCATACTCAATGTAAACTAATAGTAATGCATGCAAATGACAGCGGTGCTCTCCAACTGGTGCTTTTTAATAAGAGGGTGATGAATGAACATAAAAGTAAATAGATAGGCCCTTCGCAGAGGGAAGCAGAGATTTGTAGAGGTGTTAGAGCTCGATTTTGAAATAGAGATAAATAATATTTTGTGCGGTATACTTTCATTGTCAACATAACAACCGAGAGATCTCGATATCTTCCATGCTACACACATTATAGGCGGTTCCCAAGCAGAATGGTAAAGTTTATACTCCCCCACCACCAACAAGCATCAATCCATGGCTTGCCCGAAACAACGGGTTCCTCCAACTAACAACAGTCCTGGGGGAGTTTTGTTTGCAATTATTTTGATTTGGTTTGAGCATGGGACTGGGAATCCCGGTGACCAGCCATTTTTTCGTGAGTGAGGAGCGGAGTCCACTCCTCTTGAGAATAACCCGCCTAGCATGGAAGATACAAACAACCCTAGTTGATACATGAGCTATTCGAGCATACAAAACAAAATTTCATTTGAAGGTTTAGAGTTTGGCACATACAAATTTACTTGGAACGGCAGATAGATACCGCATATAGGTAGGTATGGTGGACTCATATGGAATAACTTTGGGGTTTATGAAAGTGGATGCACAAGCAGTATTCCCGCTTAGTACAAGTGAAGGTTAGAAAGAGACTAGGAAGCGACCAGCTAGGGAGCGACAATAGTCATGAATAAGGATGGCAATGGGTCGGGTTTGGATCGGGTTGAACAATATCAAATCCATATCCATATCCATGAAGACAGTCTTTGCCCGCCCATGAAAAAACCCATGGGTGAAAAATTGTGTCCATGTCCAAATCCGATGGATACCCATATCCATTGGATATCCATTTGGTCCTCTCGAGACATGTAAATAAGACTTAACACAATATTAACATAAACTCTTCCATTCTTCAACTCATGGCAGGCTAGGCTTCACTTATGGTAAATCAACATCCAGTAACAAGATCATTTAGTATTTTCCTAACAGATGAGAATGACGAGTCATTTAAGAAGGAGATAAAAATATGGGAAGGGGTGTTGGAGTATGTTACAGAGGGGATTGACTATCAACTTATAAAAGTTATGATGGGGATTGTGTAAGTTCTTATGCATATTTTAGATAAAAAAGTGTAAAATTGCAGTGGGACATGTGAACGTGGGGCAGGGATAGCAGATTTTTTTCCCATTAAGTCATACTATCAGGTCGGGTTTGGGTATATCCATGGGTACAAGATTATATCCATGCCCTGCCCACGAACAATTGGGTCGGGTTTGGGCACCGCCCATGGACACAAAAGCATATCCAAACCCTATCCATTCGGGTCGGATATCCATGGATATCCATGTCCATGGATAAAATTGCCATCCTTAGTCATGAACATGCATTAGAATTAATCAACACTGAATGCAAGCATGAGTAGGGTATAATTCACCATGAACATAAATATCGTGGAGGCTATGTTGATTTTGTTTCAACTACATGCGTGAACATGTGCCAAGTCAAACCACTCGAATCGTTCAAAGGAGGATACCACCCTATCATACCACATCACAACCATTTTAATAGCATGTTGGCACGCAAGGTAAACCATTATAAACTCCTAGCTAATTAAGCATGGCATGAGCAACTATAATCTCTAATTGTCATTGCAAACATGTTTCATTCATAATAGGCTGAATCAGGAACGATGCACTAATCATATTTACAAAAACAAGAGAGGTCGAGTTCATACCAGCTTCTCTCATATCAATCAATCCATCATATATCGTCATTATTGCCTTTCACTTGCACGATCGAACGGTGTGATAATAATAATAGTGCACGTGCATTGGACTATGCTGGAATCTGCAAGCATTCAATACAAGGGAGAAGACAAGGTAATATGGTTCTTGATTAAATCAACAATAATGCATATGAGAGCCATTTAACATTGGGATAATCAATTTGGTGCCCTTAGTTGTGTCCCCTCGGCAGGTTTGCCCCTAGTTTTCGAAAACCATCGTTCTTGCCCGAACCAGTTTGGTTTTCTTATGCTTTTTCCCTTCCGTCACGGTTCCGTCCAGTCAGCGCCGTTTGACCACTACCGCCGCTAGTTTTTGGACACGGCTTGCCCCTCGGTCGACCTAACCAACTCATTCCCACACTCACACTATCGGTCCCCCTTCTCACTCTCATTCCCCGTCGAAATCCTAGTCGCCATTGGCGGCTCACCACTGATCCACAAACCAATCCTCGCACCACATCCGCTTCCGTGCCAGCGATGGGGAGGATGGAGAAACCCTAGGTGGCGGCAGCGGCCAAGAAGAAGGGCACCGCATCGGCACGGAGGGCGGCACATCGAACGTTAAGGGCCGTGGCTGCAGACGCCAGACGGTGTCCCCATCACCATTGGATGGCGGAAATGGCGGCGGTGGCGTCGTCGACGGTGGCAAGAGCAGCGCATCGGCACAGGAGGGCGTTGAAGGCGGCTTTGGTGGCAGTCAGGGCGGCGAGGGCACCACATCTGCACGTCAGATCCCGGCGGGTAAGTTTGATGTCGATCTACTCATGCTTAGTGGATTCAGATAAGTTTTAGGCTAGCTTTGGTTCAATTGCTCATGGGAGATGGTATGCTCATTCTTGTAGGATGGATCCAGAGAGGTTGCATTCTTTACATCTGTTAGAATGGAGACGGCAGTTATCGCTTCTGCTGATGCGGAAGGAAAGGAGATCGGATTCACATTTCCATTAGTTGTGGACAGCGGTAGTAGGTCATTTAATGACTTTAGGGCTGCTATTTGTGCCAAGTATCCATGGGGATTGTTTGATCTTTGTTGAAATTAGATATTGGGATAGTTTAAAGGAGTGTTGGAACCCTCTACGATTGTGATGATGAGTTAGGTGTGATGTTTGCAAGTAATGCAGAGACAAGGTCATGCAATCTGGAAATAACAGTAATTCGAGAGAAAGAGAGGAGAAAGGTGTGAAAAAAAACTTCTTTGGAGGGATAGGGGGTAGACACAGGGGTAGGCCATGTGGATCCAGGACATCTGCTAGTACTCCTAGTGCTCCTAGAACTAGTGCAGCAAGTGCAAGTACCACTCCAGCTACTGCTGAATGTGGCACTAATAGACCAGAGGATCAGCCTGATCCAGTTGTGGAAGAAGCACCACTCGATGCACCTATTTTATCTGATGAGGAGGATGAGAAACTTTACCCAGGTTATGTCCAGCACAACAATGATGAGCATACAACACATGAAGAGTACATTCCTGCAGAATTTTCAGATACTGATGATGATGAGAGTGGACAGGGTGTGCCCCCCTGGTCTTGATTCTTTCGCCAGTATTTTTTATATTTTCTAAAAAGTGCCTCTGTGGATTTTCAGGTCATTCCGAGAACTTTTGTTTTCTACATATAAAACAACATCATGGCAGTTCTGCTGAAAACAGCGTCAGTCCGGGTTAGTTTCATTCAAATCATGCAAGTTAGAGTCCAAAACAAGGGCAAAAGTGTTTGGAAAAGTAGATACGTTGGAGACGTATCAACTCCCCCAAGCTTAAACCTTTGCTTGTCCTCAAACAATCAGTTGATAAACTGAAAGTGATAAAGAAAAACTTTTACAAACTCTGTTTGCTCTTGTTGTTGTAAACATGCAAAGCCAACATTCAAGTTTCAGCACATTATGAACTAACCATACTCATAATAACACCCATGTCTCACAATTACTCATATAAATAACATAATTAGCTAGCGAGCCATAATAATAAAACTCGGATGACAACACTTTCTCAAAACAATCATAACATGATATAACAAAATGGTATCTCGCTAGCCCTTTCTGAGACCGCAAAACATAAATGCAGAGCACCTTTAAAGATCAAGGACTGACTAAACATTGTAATTCATGGTAAAAGAGATCCAGTCAAGTCATACCCAATATAAACCAATAGTAATGAATGCAAATAACAGTGTGCTCTCCAGCAGGTGCTTTTTAATAAGAAGGTGATGACTCAACATAAAAGTAAATAGATAGGCCCTTCGCAGAGGGAAGCGAGGATTTGTAGAGGTGCGAGCTTCGATTTTAAAATAGAGATTGAATAACATTTTGAGCGGCATACTTTCACTTGTCAACGCATAACAATTATGAGATGGTTGTATCTTCCATACTACATGCATTATAGGCAGTTCCCAAACAGAATGGTAAAGGTTTATACTCCCCCAACCACCAACAAGCATCAATCCATGGCTTGCTCGAAACAACGAGTGCCTCCAACTAACAATAGCCCTGGGGGAGTTTTGTTTAATTATATTGATTTGCTTTGATCTTTTTGGATCATGGGACTGGGCATCCCGGTTACCGGCCCTTTCTCGTGAATGAGGAGCGGAGTCCACTCCTCTTGAGAATAACCCACCTAGCATGGAAGATATAGGCAACCCTAGTTTAAACATGAGCTGCTCGAGCATACAAAACATAATTTCATTTGAAGGTTTGGAGTTTGGCACATACAAATTTACTTGGAACGGCAGGTAGATACCGCATATAGGTAGGTATGGTGGACTCATATGGAACAACTTTGGGGTTTAAGGAGTTTGGATGCACAAGCAGTATTCCGCTTAGTGCGGTGAAGGCTAGCAAAAGACTGGGAATCGACCAACTGAGCGACAACAGTCATGAACATGCATTAAAATTAATTTACACCAAGTACAAGCATGAGTAGGATATAATCTACCATGAACATAAATATCATGAAGGGTATGTTGATTTGTTTCAACTACATGCGTGAACATGTGCCAAGTCGAGTCACTCAATTCATTCAAAGGAGGATACCATCCCATCATACCACATCATAATCATTCTAATAGCATGTTGGCATGCAAGGTAAACCATTATAACTCATAGTTAATCAAGCATGGCACAAGCAACTATAATCTCTAAATGTCATTGCAAATATGTTTACCTCATAATAAGCTGAATCAGGAACGATGAACTCATCATATTTACAAAAACAAGAGAGGTCGAGTTCATACCATCTTTTCTCATCTCAATAAGTCCATCATATATCGTCATTATTGCCTTTCACTTGCGACCGAATGATGTGTATAATAATAATAGTGCACGTGCATTGGACTAAATTTGGAATCGCAAGCATTCAACTCAAGAGAGAAGACAAAGTAATATGGGCTCTAAGTTAAATAAACAATCATGCAAATGAGAGCCACTAAACATTTTCAATATGGTCTTGTACTCTCGACCCCCAAAGAAAAGAAAAAAAAATAAAACTATTTACATGGGAAAGCTCCCAACAAGTAAGAAGAAGAACGAGGAATCTTTTTGGGCTTTCATTTTAATTCTACTACAAGCATGAAAATTAAACTTAACTAATTTTTTTGGTTTTTCTTAAGGTTTATTAAACTCACAAGAAGAAAACTAGAAAATAAAATTTAAACTAGCATGGATAATACAATGAAAGAGTATGAGCACCGACGACTAAAATAGTGTGTGAACATGAATGTAAAGTCGGTGAGAAATACGTACTCCCCCAAGATTAGGCTTTTGGCCTAAGTTGGTCTAATGCCAAGGACCGCTGCTACTCTCCCCGGTGTACTGGGAGGTGTAATCAGGATACCACTGGCTGGCCATCTCCGGGTCCCACTGGTAGGATGATGCACGATAAGGGTCCAGTGCGGGTTCCGGCTCAGGCTCAGGTTCTGGAGTGGATGCTTGGCCTCGGTGAATGTACATCGCTTCCGGTGCGACAAGAAAATTATCTGCAATCAAATCAAACAACAGAGGCGCATGCAAAATAATAGTCTCATTGTGTTTCTGATTAAATCTCAGGTTATACAGGAGCATCTTATCTTTGTTGTCAACAATAAACTCATGCGCTACCATGCTCTAGTAATCTAAAATATAAGGAGGCAATTTTGTCTCCTCTCTCTCATGGTGCCTAATAGGTATCTCAAAATGTCTAGCAAGACGTGCAACATAGATACCTCCAAAGATGGGGCCTTTTGTACGATTCAGGCTTAGCCGTTTAGCAATGACGGCACCCATACTAAAACTATTATCTCCAAGCAAAGCATGGTGAAGAATGATAATATCAGGAACATTGAAGTTTCCACTATTTCCACGACCAATCAAGCATCTACTAGCAAATATGGCAAAGCAGCGTAAAACAGGAAAGTGTATGCTAGAGATTCTCACATCGGAATCCTTCTTTGGATCCCCTACAGTGATAGTATTAACAAAGCCATCCACATCTCTACGACGTGGTTCATCTCTACATACCGCTCAAAAATTACGTAAAGACATTTCCCTGAATTCATCATATAAATGAAATGATACTGAAGACGGTGACTTCTTAGGATAATAATAAAAGTTTTGCACGAAAGTATTGGTGAGTAAGAGATACTGATTGATCCGGTCATGGAGGAAATCGGTGAGGCCTGCATTCTCGATCAAAGAATAAAAATCTTCATGAATTCCAGCTTCTTTCAAGAAATTATTGCATGGCCATTCACACGGCCGTACTTCCGCTATGCGAGGAAGATTATACTTGGCTTTTTCCTTCTCTTTAGCTTGTTTTTCCTGGGAACCTTGGCTAGAAGAGCCCCTCAAAAATCTCCTTAACATTTTCTGAAAATTTCTGAAATTTTAGTAACTTCAAACTAAAAGTGAATAAAACTAAACAAGATTGATAGCAACTACTCCTACAAGTGCCTAGAGCCTATATCATGCATTAGAATTACTTGGGACCTCATAAATTTGACATGCAAGCTCAAGAACAGGGTCACCTATGCAGCAAAAATTTGCAATGAATAAAGCACTAGAACAAAAACTAATTGGACCAATGGAGGAGTCACATACCAAGCAACAATCTCCCAAAGCAGTTTTGTGAATGGAGCTTTGAGCAAGGAGATCGAAAATCGCAGCAAAATGAGCTAGAACTCGTGCTTGAGCTGGATGGGGATTTTTTTGGGAAGAAGATGGAGTGTGTGGGTGTGGCATAAGTGGAGAGGGCCCACCAGGGGCCCACGAGACAGGGGGGGCGCGCCCAGGGAAGGTGGGCGCGCCCTCCACTCTCGTGGCCTGGTGCTTGCCCCTCCTGCAGTGATTTCAGTGCCTAAAATCCTCAAATATTCCATAAAAAATCATCCTAAATTTGCACGGCATTTGGAGCACTTTTATTTTTGGGATATTTTTTATTGCATGGATAATTCAGAAAACAGACGAATAATACTATTTTTGCTTTATTTATTCTAAATAACAGAAAGTAAAAAGTGAGTACAGAAGGTTGTGCCTTCTAGTTTCATCCATCTCATGATCATCGAAATGAATCCACTAACAAGGTTGATCAAGTCTTGTTAACAAACTCATTCCGAATAACACGGAACCGGAGAAATTTCGAATAACACTAAGTTACCTCAATGGGGATATGAACATCCCCAATAATAAGAATATCATACTTTTTCTTGATAGTAGGGAGAGGAAATTCAAAACCTCCAATAATGATAGTTGGAACTTTTCCAATAGAATTGATGCTATGAACTTGAGATTGTTTCCTCGGAAAGTGTACCGTATGCTCATTACGATTAACATGAAAAGTGACATTGCCTTTGTTGCAATCAATAACAGCCCCTGCAGTATTCAAAAAGGGTCTACCAAGGATAATCGACATACTATCGTCCTCGGGAATATCAAGAATAACAAAGTCCGTTAAGATAGTGACATTTGCAACCACAACAAGCACATCCTCACAAATACCGACAGGTATAGCAGTTGATTTATCAGCCATTTGCAAAGATATTTCAGTAGGTGTCAACTTATTCAATTCAAGTCTACGATATAAAGAGAGAGACATAATACTAACACCGGCTCCAAGATCACATAAAGCAGTTCTAACATAGTTTCTTTTAATGGAGCATGTGTTGGGGAACGCAGTAATTTTAAAAAATTTCCTACGCACACACAGGACCATGGTGATGGCATAGCAACGAGAGGGTAGAGTGTTGTCTACGTACCCTCGTAGACCGTAAGCGGAAGCGATCACAACGTAGAGGAAGTAGTCGTACGTTATCATAGCTATCCAGCCGATCCCAGAGCCGTTACATTCGGCACCTCCGAGTCGATGATGACGTAGAGGAAGTAGTCAGACGTTCTCCTCACAATCCAGCCGATCCCAGCTGTTACTTCGGCGCCTCCGAGTTCTTGGCACACGTTCAGCTCGATGACGCTCCACGGGCTCCGATCCAAAGAAAGCTCCGGGAGAGGGAGTTCCACAAGACGACGGCGTGCAGGACGACCTTGATGTTTCACCGACGCAGGCTTCGCCTAAGCACCGCCACGATATGACCGAGGTGGAATATGGTGGAGGGGGCACCGCACACGGCTAAGGAACGATCTCAAGGATCAACTTGTGTGTTCTAGGGTGCCCCTCCCCGTATATAAAGGAGGGAGGAGGAGATGGCCGACCCAAGGGCGCACCATAGGAGGGGAAACCTACTCCAAGTAGGTTTCCTCTTTTCCTTATCTTACTTGGAGGGAAGGAAGGAGTACTAGTATTAGGAAGTAGTACTAGTAGTAGGAATAGGAAGAGGGGAAGGAGAAAGGAAGGAGGCCGGCCCCTCCCCAATTCGGATTGGGCTTGGGGGCGCGCCTCCCTTGTTCCTTCTCCTTCCTCCTACATGGGCCCAATAAGGCCCATATACCTCCCGGGGGGGTCCGGTAACCTCCCGGAGCTCCATACTTCTTCGGAACCTTTCCGGTGTCCAAATATATCCGTCCAATATATTAATCTTTATGTCTCGACCATTTCGAGACTCCTCGTCATGTCCGTGATCATATCCGGGACTCGAACAACCTTCGGTACATCAAAATACACAAACTCATAATATAACCGCCATCGAAACCTTAAGCGTGCGGACCCTACGGTTCGAGAACAATGTAGACATGACCAAACACATCTCCGGTCAATAACCAATAGCGGGACCTGGATGCCCATATTGGTTCCTACATATTCTACGAAGATCTTTATCGGTCAGACCGCATAACAACATACGTTGTCCCCTTTGTCATCGGTATGTTACTTGCCCGAGATTCGATCGTCGGTATCCAATACCTAGTTCAATCTCGTTACCGGTAAGTCTCTTTACTCGTTCCGTAATACATCATCTCACAACTAACTCATTAGTTGCGATGCTTGCAAGTCTTATGTGATGTGTATTACCGAGAAGGCCCAGAGATACCTCTCCAGACAATCGGAGTGACAAAACCTAATCTCAAATACGCCAACCCAACAAGTACCTTTGGAGACACCTGTAGTACTCCTTTATAATCACCCGATTACGTTGTGACGTTTGGTAGTACCCAAAGTGTTCCTCCGTAAACGGGAGTTGCATAATCTCATAGTTATAGGAACATGTATAAGTCATGAAGAAAGCAATAGCAACATACTAAACGATCAAGTGCTAGGCTAACGGAATGGGTCATGTCAATCAGATCATTCTCCTAATGATGTGATCCCGTTAATCAAATGACAACTCATGTCTATGGTTAGGAAACATAACCATCTTTGATTAACGAGCTAGTCAAGTAGAGGCATACTAGTGACACTCTGTTTGTCTATGTATTCACACATGTATTATGTTTCCGGTTAATACAATTCTAGCATGAATAATAAACATTTATCATGATATAAGGAAATAAATAATAACTTTATTATTGCCTCTAGGGCATATTTCCTTGATCTCCCACTTGCACTAGAGTCAATAATCTAGTTCACTCAAGAATGATTCTAACACCCATGGAGTCTTGGTGCTGATCATGTTTTGCTCGAGGAAGAGGCTTAGTCAACGGTGCGCAATGTTCAGATCCGTATGTACTTTGCAAATCTCTATGTCTCCCACTTGGACTTGGTCCCGAATGGAATTGAAGCGTCTCTTGGTATGCTTGGTCCTCTTGTGAAATCTGGATTCCTTTGCCAAGGCAATTGCACCAAAGATTGTCACAGAAGATCTTCATTGGTCCCGATGCACTAGGTATAACACCTAGATCGGAAATGAACTCTTTCATCCAGACTCCTTCATTAGCTGCTTAGAAGCAGCTATGTACTCCGCTTCACATGTAGATCCCGCCACGACGCTTTGTTTAGAACTGCACCAACCGACAGCTCCACCGTTTAACAAAAACACGTATCCGGTTTGCGATTTAGAATCGTCCGGATCGGTGTCAAAGCTTGCATCGACGTAACCATTTACGACTAGCTCTTTGTCACCTCCATATACGAGAAACATATCCTTAGTCCTTTTCGGTATTTCAGGATGTTCTTGACCGCTGTCCGATGATCCACTCTGGATTACTTTGGTACCTTCCTGCCAAGCTTACAGCTAAGCATACGTCAGTGTCCGGTACAGCATTGCATACATGATAGAGCCTATGGCTGAAGCATAGGAACATCTTTCATTTTCTCTCTATCTTCTGCTGTGGTCGGGCATTGAGTCCGACTCAATCTCACACCTTGTAATACTGGTAAAAACCTTTCTTTGCACGATCCATTTTGAACTTCTTCAAAACTTTATCAAGATATGTGCTTTGTGAAAGTCCAATTAAGCGTCTTGATCTATCTCTATAGATCTTGATGCCCAATATGTAAGCAGCTTCACCAAGGTCTTTCATCGAAAAACTCTTGTTCAAGTATCCCTTTATGCTATCCAGAAATTCTATATCATTTCCGATCGGTAATATGTCATCTACATATAATATCGTAAATGCTCTGAGCTCCCACTCACTTTCTTGTAAATCTGAGGCTTCTCCATAAGTGCATATAAACCCAAATGCTTTGATCACACTATCAAAGCGTTTATCTAACTCCGAGATGCTTGCACCAGTCCATAAATGGATCGCTGGAGCTTGCACACTTTGTTAGCTCCCTTTTGGATTGATAAAACCTTACGGTTGCATCATATACAACTCTTCTTCCGTAAAACCCATTCAGGAATGCGGTCTTTACATCCATTTGCCAAATTTCATAATCATAAAATACGGCAATTGCTAACATGATTCGGACAGACTTAAGCATCGCTACGGGTGAGAAGGTCTCATCGTAGTCAATCCCTTGAACTTGTCGAAAACCCTTTGCGACAAGTCGAGCTTTATAGACGACAATATTACCGTCGGCGTCGGTCTTCTTCTTGAAGATCCACTTGTTTTCTATTGCTTGCCGACCCTCGGGCAAGTCAACCAAAGTCCACACTTTGTTTTCATACATGGATCCCATCTCAGATTTCATGGCCTCAAGCCATTTTATGGAATCTGGGCTCACCATCGCTTCTTCATAGTTCGTAGGTTCATCATGATCTAGTAGCATGACTTCGAGAACAGGATTGCCGTACCACTCAGTGCGGATTTTATTCTGGTTGATCTACGAGGTTCTGTAGTAACTTGATCTGAAGTTTCATGATCAACATCATCAACTTCCTCACTATTTGGTGCAGATGTCGCAGAAACTGGTTTCTGTGATAAACTACTTTCAAATAAGGGAGAAGGTACAGCTACCTCATCAAGTTCTACTTTCCTCCCACTCACTTCTTTCGAGAGAAACTCCTTCTCTAGAAAGGATCCATTCTTAGCAACAAATGTCTTGCCTTCGGATCTGTGATAGAAGGTGTACCCAACTGTCTCCTTTGGGTATCCTATGAAGACACATTTCTCCGATTTAGGTTCGAGCTTATCAGGTTGAAGTTTTTTCACATAAGCATCGCATCCCCAAACTTTAAGAAATGACAACTTTGGTTTCTTGCTAAACCACAGTTCATAAGGTGTCGTCTCAACGGATTTTGACGGTGTTCTATTCAGCGTGAATGCGGCCGTCTCAAGAGCATAACCCCAAAACGATAGCGGTAAATCTGTAAGAGACATCATAGATCGCACCATATCTAGTAAAGTGCGACACGACGTTCGGACACACCATTGCGCTGTGGTGTTCCGGTGGCGTGAGTTGCTAATCTATTCCGCATTGTTTCAAATGTAGACCAAACTCGTAACTCAAATATTCGCCTCCACGATCAGATCGTAGAAACTTTATTTTCTTATTATGATGATTTTCAACTTCACTCTGAAATTCTTTGAACTTTTCAAATGTTTCAGACTTATGTTTCATTAAGAAGACATACCCATATCTCGCTTAAATCATCGGTGAAGGTGAGAAAATAACGATATCCGCCACGAGCCTCAACATTCATTGGACCACATACATCTGTATGTATGATTTCCAACAAATCTGTTGCTCTCTCCATAGTACCGGAGAACGGGGTTTTAGTCATCTTGCCCATGAGGCACGGTTCACAAGTGCCAAGTGATTCATAATCAAGTGACTCCAAAAGTCCATCAAGATGGAGTTTCTTCATGCGCTTTATACCGATATGACCTAAACGGCAATGCCACAAATAAGTCGCACTATCATTATCAACTCTGCATCTTTTGGTTTCAACATTATGAATATGTGTATCACTACTATCGAGATTCATTAAAAATAGACCATTCTTCAAGGGTGCATGACCATAAAAGATATTATTCATATAAATAGAAAAACCTTTATTCTCTGATTTAAATGAATAACCGTCTCGCATCAAACAAGATACAGATATAATGTTCATGCTTAACGGTGGCACCAAATAACAATTATTTAGGTCTAAAACTAATCCCGAAGGTAGATGTAGAGGTAGCGTGCGATTGCGATCACATCGACTTTGGAACCATTTCCCACGCGCATCGTCACCTCGTCCTTTGCGGTGTTCGCTAATCTGTAGTCCCTGTTTCGAGTTGCAAATATTAGCAATGTAACCGTATCAAATACCAGTGCTAATGCGAGCTCTAGTAAGGTACACATCAATAACATGTATATCACATATACCTTTGTTCACCTTGCCATCCTTCTTATCCGCCAAATACTTGGGGCAGTTCCGCTTCGAGTGACCAGTCTGCTTGCAGTAGAAGCACTCAGTTTCAGGTTTAGGTCCAGACTTGGGTTTCTTCCCTTGAGCAGCAACTTGTTTGTTGTTCTTCTTGAAGTTCCCCTTCTTCTTCCCTTTGCCTTTCTTCTTGAAACTAGTGGTCTTATTGACCATCAACACTTGATGCTCCTTCTTGATTTCTACCTCAGCATGACTTTCGGCATTGCGAAGAGCTCGAGCATAGTCTTTACTAGCCCTTGCATATTATAGTTCATCACGAAGCCTTTGTAGCTTGGTGGCGTTGATTGAAGAATTACATCAATGACACAATCATCCGGAAGATCAACTCCCGGTTGAGTCAAGTGATTGTAATACCGGACATTACGAGTATGTGCTCACCAGCACCCATTCTCCTCCATCTTGCAGCTATAGAACTTATTGGAGACTTCATATCTCTCAATCCGGGCATTCTGTTGAAATATCAACTTCAACTCCTGGAACATCTCATATGCTCCACGACTTTCAAAACGTCGTTGAAGACCCGGTTCTAAGCCGTAAATCATGGCACATCGAACTATAGAGTAGTCATCGCCTTTGCTCGCCGGACATTCTTAACGCCGTCAGTTGCATCAAGAAGAAGTCTGGCACCTAGCGGTGCATCCAGACGTAACTCTTCCGTGCAGCAATGAGGATAATCCTCGAGATTCTGGACCCGATCCGTGTAATTGCTACCATCATCTTTCAACTTTGCTTTCTCAAGGAACGCATTAAAATTCAACGGAACAACAAAGACGAGCCATCTATCTACAAGCAGAGACATAGACAAGCAAGATACTATCGGTACTAAGTTCATGATAAATTTAAGTTCAATTAATCATATTACTTAAGAACTCCCACTTAGGCAGACATCTCTCTAGTCATCTAAGTGATCACGTGATCCAAATCAACTAAACCATAACCGATCATCACGTGAGATGGAGTAGTTTTCAATGGTGAACATCTTATGTTGATCATATCTACTATATGATTCATGCTCGACCTTTCGGTCTCCGTGTTCCGAGGCCATATCTGCATATGCTAGGCTCGTCAAGTATAACCTGAGTATTCTGCGTGTGCAAAACTGGCTTGCACCCGTTGTAGATGGACGTAGAGCTTATCACACCCGATCATCACGTGGTGTCTCGGCACGACGAACTTTGGCAACGGTGCATACTCAGGGAGAACACTAATTGATAATTTTAGTGAGAGATCATCTTAAAAGGCTACCGTCAATCAAAGCAAAATAAGATGCATAAAGGATAAACATCACATGCAATCAATATAAGTGATATGATATGGCCATCATCATCTTGTGCTTGTGATCTCCATCTCCGAAGCACCGTCATGATCACCATCGTCACCGCGCGACACCTTGATCTCCATCGTAGCATCGTTGTCGTTTACGCCATCTATTGCTTCTACGACTATCGCTACCGCTTAGTGATAAAGTAAAGCAATTACAGTATGCGTTGCATTTCATACAATAAAGCGACAACCATATGGCTCCTGCCAGTTGCCGATAACTCGGTTACAAAACATGATCATCTCATACAATAAAATATAGCATCACGTCTTGACCATATCACATCACAACATGCCCTGCAAAAACAAGTTAGACGTCCTCTACTTTGTTGTTGCAAGTTTTACGTGGCTGCTACGGGCTGAGCAAGAACCGTTCTTACCTACGCATCAAAACCACAACGATACTTCGTCAAATAGACTCCGTTTAACCTTCTCAAGGACCGGGCGTAGCCACTTTTCAGTTCAACTAAAGTGAGAGAGACAGACACCCGCCAGCCACCTTTAAGCACGAATGCTCGTAACGGTGAAACCAGTCTCGCGTAAGCGTCTGGCGTAATGTCGGTCCGGGCCGCTTCATCTCACAATACCGCTGAACCAAAGTGTGACATGCTTTGGTAGGCGGTATGACTTGTATCGCCCACAACTCACTTGTGTTCTACTCGTGCATATGACATCAACGCATAAAACCAGGCTCGGATGCCACTTTGTTGGGGAACGCAGTAATTTCAAAAATTTCCTACGCACACAGGACCATGGTGATGGCATAGCAACGAGAGGAGAGTGTTGTCTACGTACCCTCGTGAGACCGTAAGCGGAAGCGATCACAACGTAGAGGAAGTAGTCGACGTTCTCCTCGCGATCCTGCCGATCCCAGCGCCGTTACTCGGGCACCTCCGAGTCGATGATGACGTAGAGGAAGTAGTCGTACGTTCTCCTCATGATCCAGCCGATCCCAGCGCCGTTACTCCGGCGCCTCCGAGTTCTTGGCACACGTTCAGCTCGATTACGCTCCACGGGCTCCGATCCGCAAAGCTCGGGGAGAGGGAGTTCCGTCGGACGACGGTGTGGTGACGACCTTGATGTTTCACCGACGCAGGCTTCGCCTAAGCACCGCTTCTGATATGACCGAGGTGGAATATGGTGGAGGGGGCACCGCTGCGGCTAAGGAACGATCTCAAGGATCAACTTGTGTGTTCTAGGGTGCCCCCTCCCGTGATATAAAGGAGGGAGGGAGGAGGTGGCCGGCCCAAGGGGCGCACCATGGGAGGAAACCTACTCCAAGTAGGTTTCCCTCTCTTTCCTTATCTTACTTGGAGGGAAGGAAGGAGTACTAGTATTAGGAAGTAGTACTAGTAGTAGGAATAGGAAGAGGGGAAGGAGAAAGGAAAGGGAGGCGGCCCCCTCCCCAATTCGGATTGGGCTTGGGGCGCGCCTCCCTTGTTCCTTCTCCTTCCTCCTACATGGGCCCAATAAGGCCCATATACCTCCCGGGGTTCCGTAACCTCCGGAGCTCCAAACTTCTCCGGAACCTTTCCGGTGTCCAAATATATCCGTCCAATATATTAATCTTTATGTCTCGACCATTTCGAGACTCCTCGTCATGTCCGTGATCATATCCGGACTCGAACAACCTTCGGTACATCAAAATACACAAACTCATAATATAACCGTCATCGAAACCTTAAGCGTGCGGACCCTACGGTTCGAGAACAATGTAGACATGACCGAAACACATCTCCGGTCAATAACCAATAGCGGGACCTGGATGCCCATATTGGTTCCTACATATTCTACGAAGATCTTTATCGGTCAGACCGCATAACAACATACGTTGTTCCCTTTGTCATCGGTATGTTACTTGCCCGAGATTCGATCGTCGGTATCCAATACCTAGTTCAATCTCGTTACGGTAAGTCTCTTTACTCGTTCCGTAATACATCATCTCACAACTAACTCATTAGTTGCGATGCTTGCAAGGCTTATGTGATGTGTATTACCGAGAAGGCCCAGAGATACCTCTCCGACAATCGGAGTGACAAAACCTAATCTCGAAATACGCCAACCCAACAAGTACCTTTGGAGACACCTGTAGTACTCCTTTATAATCACCCGATTACGTTGTGACGTTTGGTAGTACCCAAAGTGTTCCTCCGGTAAACGGAGTTGCATAATCTCATAGTTATAGGAACATGTATAAGTCATGAAGAAAGCAATAGCAACATACTAAGCGATCAAGTGCTAGGCTAACGGAATGGGTCATGTCAATCGAGATCATTCTCCTAATGATGTGATCCCGTTAATCAAATGACAACTCATGTCTATGGTTAGGAAACATAACCATCTTTGATTAACGAGCTAGTCAAGTAGAGGCATACTAGTGACACTCTGTTTGTCTATGTATTCACACATGTATTATGTTTCCGGTTAATACAATTCTAGCATGAATAATAAACATTTATCATGATATAAGGAAATAAATAATAACTTTATTATTGCCTCTAGGGCATATTTCCTTCAGCATGGTATAGTTGGTACCCCTGGATCTCCAAGTTTCTTTGGTATTCCACCCCTTAAAAGTGTAATTAGCAAGCATGGTGGAAATTTCAGCTTCCGGTATCTTTCTTTTATTTGTAATAATATCCTTCATATACTTAGCATAAGGATTTACTTTAAGCATATCAGTTAATCGCATACGTAAGAAGATAGGTCTAATCATTTTAGCAAAGCGCTCAAAATCCTCACCATCCTTTGTCTTGGATGGTTTAGGAGGAAAGGGCATGGGTTTCTGAACCCATGGTTCTCTTTCTCTACCGTGCTTCCTAGCAACAAAATCTCTCTTATCATAACATTGATTCTTTGATTGTGGGTTATCAAGATCAACAGCAGGTTCAACCTCTACTTCATTGTTTTTGCTAGGTTGAGCATCAATATGAACATTATCTTTAACATTATCACTAGGTTCATGTTCATCACCTGATTGTGTTTCAACATCAGAAATAGAAATATCATTGGGATTCTCAGGTGTGTCTACAATAGGTTCACTAGAAGCATGCAAAGTTCTATCGTCTTTCTTTTTCTTCTTTTTAGAAGGACTAGGTGCCTCTAAATTATTTCTCTGAGAATCTTGCTCGATTCTCATAGGGTGGCCTTCAGGATACAAAGGTTCCTGAGTCATTCTACCAGGTCTAGTAGCCACTCTTACAACAAAGTCATTTTTATTATTTAATTCATCAAGCAAATCATTTTGAGCTTTAAGTATTTGCTCAACTTGAGTAGCAACAATAGAAGCATATTTGCTAACGAGTTTAAGTTCACCTTTAACTCTAGCCATATAATCACTCAAGCGTCCTATCTCGAAAGAATTATTCTTTAGCTCTCTACCAACATAAGCATTAAAACTTTCTTGTCTAGCCATAAAGTCATCAAATTCATCTAAGCATGGGCTATGCCATTTAGTAGAGGGAATTTCAACTTTATCATATCTATAGAGAGAATTTACCTTTACTACCTGTGTCGGGTTATCAAGACAATGTGGTTCATCAACAAGCGGTATATTAAGACCATGTATTTCTTTAATAGGTGGTAAATTCTTAACATCTTCAGCTTTTATACCTTTTTCTTTCATTGGTTTCTTTGCCTCTTGCATATCTTCAGGACTGAGAAATAAAACACCTCTCTTCTTCGGAGTGGGTTTAGGAATAGGCTCAGGAGTTGGCTCAATTGGTTCAGGAATTGCCTCAGGAATTGGCTCAGGAAGAGTCCAATTATTTCCATTAGTCAACATATTATTCAATAGTAATTTAGCTTTGTCGACTGTTCTTTCCCTGAAAACACAACCAGCACAACTATCCAAGTAGTCCTTGGAAGCACCGGTTAGTCCATTATAAAAGATATCAAGTATTTCATTTTTCTTAAGAGGATGATCAGGCAAAGCATTAAGTAATCGGAGAAGCCTCCCCAAGCTTGTGGGAGACTCTCTTCTTTGATTTGCACAAAATTATATATTTCCCGCAAGGCAGCTTGTTTCTTATGAGCAGGGAAATATTTAGCAGAGAAGTAATAAATCATATCTTGGGGACTACGCACACAACCAGGAACAAGAGAATTAAACCAAGTCTTAGCATCATCCTTTAATGAGAACAGAAATATCTTAAGGATATAATAATAGCGAGACTTCTCATCATTAGTAAACAGGGTGGCTATGTCATTCAACTTGGTAAGATGTGCCACAATAGTTTCAGATTCAAGGCCATAAAAAGGATCAGATTCAACCAAAGTAATTATCTCAGGATCAACAGAGAATTCATAATCCTTATCAGTAACACAGATAGGTGAAGTAGCAAAAGTAGGGTCAAGTTTCATTCTAGCATTACGAGATTGCTACTCCATTTAGCTAATACTCCCTCCGTAAACTAATATAAGAGCGTTTAGATCACTACTTTAGTTACCCAAACGCTCTTATATTAGTTTACAGAGGGAGTAACTTCTTAAGATCATATCTATCATTGCAAGCAAAGATAGCCCTAGCAGCTTCCTCGTTCATAACATAACCCTCAGGAACAACAGGGAATTCATAATCATTGGGAGAACTTTCATCATCACCATCATCAATAATAGCATCTTCAATAATTTCATTCTCTCTAGCCCTAGCAAGTTGTTCATCAAGAAATTCACCTAATGGCAAAGTCGTATCACGCACAGAAGTAGTTTCATCATAAGTATCATGCATAGCGAAGTGGCATCATCAATAACATGCGACATATCAGAATTCATAGCGATAGCAGGTTTAGGTGTCGCAAGCTTACTAATAACAGAAGGAGAATCTAGTGCAGAGCTAGATGGCAGTTCCTTACCTCCCCTCGTAGTTGAGGGCTGAATCTTGGTTCTTTCGTCTTTCAAGTTCCTCATAGTGATCAACAGATATAAATCCCAAGTGACTCAAAGAATAGAGCTATGCTCCCCTACAATGGCGCTAGAAATTAGTCTTGATAACCCACAAGTGTAGGGGATCACAACAGCTTTCGAGGGTAAAGTATTCAACTCAAATTTATTGATTCGACACAAGGGGAGCCAAAGAATATTATTGAGTATTAGCAGTTGAGTTGTCAATTCAACCAACACCTGGATAACTTAGTATCTGCAACAACGTATTTAGTAGAAAAGTAGTATGATAATAAAGGTAACAGTGGCAAAAGTAATATTTTTGGGTTTTGTAGTGATTGTAACAATAACAACAGAAAAGTAAATAAGCGAAACACAATATGTGAAAAGCTTGTAGGCATTGGATCAGTGATGGATAATTATGTCGGATGCGATTCCTCATGTAATAGCTATAACATAGGGTGACACAGAACTATCTCCAATTCATCAATGTAATGTAGGCATGTATTCCGAATATAGTCATACGTGCTTATGGAAAAAAACTTGCATGACATCTTTTGTCCTACCCTCCCGTGTGGCGGGTCCTAGCGAAACTAAGGGATACTAAGGCCTCCTTTTAATAGAGAACCGAACAAAGCATTAGCACATAGTGAATACATGAACTCCTCAAACTACGGTCATCACCGAGAAGTATCCCGATTATTGTCACTTGGGGTTGTCGGATCATAACACATAATATGTGACTATAGACTTGCAAGATAGGATCAAGAACACACATATATTCATGAAAACATAATAGGTTCAGATCTGAAATCATGGCACTCGGGCCCCAGTGACAAGCATTAAGCATAGCAAAGTCATAGCAACATCAATCTCAGAACATAGTGGATACTAGGGATCAAACCCTAACAAAAATAACTTGATTACATGATAAATCTCATCCAACCCATCACTGTCCAGCAATCCTACAATGGAATTACTCACGCACGGCGGTGAGCATCATGAAATTGGTGATGGAGGATGGTTGATGACGACGACGGCGACGAATTCCCCTTTCCGGAGCCCCGAACGGACTCCAGATCAGCCCTCCCAAGAGAGATTAGGGCTTGGCGGCGGCTCTGTATCGTAAAACGCGATGAAACTTTCTCTTTGATTTTTTTCTCCTCGAGACGGAATATATGGAGTTGGAGTTGAGGTCGGTGGAGCCTCAGGGGGCCCACGAGAGAGGGGTGCGCGCCCCCCACCCTCGTGGACAGGGTGTGGCCCCCCTAGTCTTGATTCTTTCGCCAGTATTTTTTATATTTTCCAAAAAGTGCCTCCGTGGATTTTCAGGTCATTCCGAGGACTTTTGTTTTCTACACATAAAACAACATCATGGCAGTTCTGCTGAAAACAACGTCAGTACGGGTTAGTTTCATTCAAATCATTCAAGTTAGAGTTCAAAACAAGGGCAAAAGTGTTTGGAAAAGTAGATATGTTGGAGACGTATCACAAGCTCAAGAACAGGGTCACCTAAGCAGCGAAAATTTGCAATAAATAAAGCACTAGAACAAAAACTAATTGGACCATTGGAGGAGTCACATACCGAAGAATAATCCCCCAAAGCAGTTTTGTGAATGGAGCTTTGAGCAAGGAGATCGAAAATGGCAGCAAGATGAGCTGGAACTCGGGTTTGAGGTGTGTGGTGATTTTTTCTGGAGGAAGACGAAGTGTGTGGGTGCAAGAATAAGTGGAGGGGGGCCACGAGGGGCCCACGAGGTAGGGGGCGCGCCCTGCACCCTCGTGGCCAGGTGGTTGCTCCCCCTGGTGTGTTCTCAATGCCAATAATTCTTAAATATTCTAGAAAAATCTTATTTTATTTTCGGGGCATTTGGAGAACTTTTTTTCCGGGGTATTTTTTATTGCATGGATAATTCAGAAAACAGACAGAAAATACTATTATTGCTTTATTTAATGTAAATAACAGAAAGTGAAAGGAGGGTACAGAGAGTCGTGCTTTCTAACTTCATCCATCTCATGCTCATCAAAAGGAATCCACTAACAAGGTTGATCAAGTCTTGTTAACAAACTCTTTCCGAATAACATGAAACCGGAGAATTTTTGAATAACACTAGGTTGCCTCAACGGGGACATGCATGTCCCCAACAATAAGAATATCATATTTCTTCTTGACAGTAGGAAGAGGAAATTCAAAACCTCCAATAATAATCGTTGAAAATTTTCCAATAGAATTGATACTGTGGACTTGAGATTGTTTCCTCAGAAAGTGTACTGTATGCTCATTACTATTAACATGAAAAGTGAGATTGCCTTTGTTGCAATCAATAACAGCCCTTGCAGTATTCAAAAAGGGTCTACCAAGGATAATCGACATACTATCGTCCTCGGGAATATCAAGAATAACAAAGTCCGTTAAAATAGTAACGTTTGCAACTACAACAGGCACATCCTCACAAATACTGACAGGTATAGCAGTTGACTTATCAGCCATTTGCAAAGATATTTCAGTAGGTATCAACTTATTCAAATCAAGTCTACGATATAAAGAGAGAGGCATAACACTAATACTGGCTCCAAGATCACATAAAGCAGTTTTAACATAGTTTCTTTTAATGGAGCATGGTATAGTTGGTACTTCTGGATCTCCTAATTTCTTAGGTATTCCACCTCTAAAAGTGTAATTAGCAAGCATGGTGGAAATTTCATCTTCCGATATCTTTCTTTTATTTGTAACAATATCCTTCATATACTTAGCATAAGGATTCGTTTTAAGCATATCAGTCAAACGCATACGCAAAAAGATAGGTCTAATCATTTCAGCAAAGCGCTCAAAATCCTCAGCATCCTTTTTCTTGGATGGTTTAGGAAGAAAAGGCATGGGTTTTTGAACCCATGGTTCTCTTTCTTTACCGTGCTTCCTAGCAACGAAGTCTCTCTTATCATAACATTGATTCTTTGATTGTGGGTTATCAAGATCAACAGGAGGTTCAATTTCTACATCATTGTTATTGCTAGGTTGAGCATCAACATGAACATCATCATTAACATTATCACTAGGTTCATGTTCATTACCAGATTATGTCAGAAATAGAAATATCATTGGGGTTATCAGGTGTGTCTACAACAGGTTCACTAGAAGCATGCAAAGTCCTATCATTTTTCTTTTTCTTCCTCTTAGAAGGACTAGGTGCGTCAACATTGGTTCTATGAGAATCTTGCTCAATTCTCTTAGGATGGCCCTCAGGATACAAAGGTTCCTTAGTCATTTTACCCCCTCTAGTCATAACTCTAACAACATTATCATTTTTCTTATTATTTAATTCATTGAGCAAACCATTCTGAGCTTTAAGTACTTGTTCTACTTGAGTGGTAACCATAGAAGCATGTTTACTAATAAGTTTAAGTTCACCTTTAACTCTAGACATATAGTCACTCAAGTGTTCAATCATATAAGCATTATGTTTCAATTTTCTACCACATAAGCATTGAAGTCTTCTTGTTTAACCATAAAGCCATCAAACTCATCCAAGCATTGGCTAGAAAACTTAGTAGATGGGATTTCAGCTTTATCATATCTATGAAGATAATTTACCTTTACTACCTATGTCGGGTTATCAAGACCATGTGTTTCTTCAATAGGTGGTAAATTCTTAACATCTTCAGCTTTAATACCTTTTTCTTTCATAGATTTTTTGCCTCTTGCATATCTTCAGGACTGAGAAATAGAATACCCCTTTTCTTTGGAGTTGGCTTAGGAGTTGGTTCAGGAAGTGTCCAATCATTTTCATTACTCAACATATTATTCAATAGCAATTCAGCTTGATCAACAGTTCTTTCCCTGAAAACACAACCAGCACAACTATCCAGGTGGTCTCTGGAAGCATCGATTAGTCCATTATAAAAGATATCAAGTATTTATTTTTTTAAGAGGATGATCAGGCAAAGCATTAAGTAATCGGAGAAGCCTTCCCCAAGCTTGTGGGAGACCCTCTTCTTCAATTTGCACAAAATTATATATTTCCCTTAAGGCAGCTTGTTTCTTATGAGCGGGGAAATATTTAGCAGAGAAGTAATAAATCATATCCTGGGGACTACGCACACAACAAGGATCAAGCGAATTAAACCATGTCTTAGCATCACCCTTTAATGAGAACGGAAATAACTTAAGGATATAATAGTAGCGAGTTTTCTCATCATTAGTGAATAGGGTGGCTATATCATTTAGTTTAGTAAGATGTGCCACAACAGTTTCAGATTGATAGCCATTAAAAGGATCGGATTCAACCAAAGAAATTATCTCAGGATTGATAGAGAAATCATAATCCTTGTCGGAAATACAGATAGGCAAAGTAGCAAAAGCAGGGTCATATTTCATTCTAGCATTCAAAGATTTTTCTTTCAGCTTAGCTAGTAATTTCTTCATATCTATCATTGCAAGCAAGAAAATCTCTAGCAGTTTCTTCATCCATAACATAACCCTCAGGAACATCGGGCAATTCATATCTAGGGGGAGAATCTTCATCATCACTTTTTCATCAATATTATCAGTTTCAATAATTTCATTCTCTCTAACCCTAGCAAGTTGTTCATCAAGAAATTCACCTAATGGCACAGTAGTATCAAGCATAGAAGTAGTTTCATCATAAGTATCATGCATAGCAGAAGTGGCATCATCAATAACATGCGACCTATCAGAATCAATAGCATGTGTAGGTGTCGCAAATTTACTCATAACAGAAGGTGAATCAAGTGCAGAGCTAGATGGCAGTTCCTTACCTCCCACTACTAGGAAAAGGCTTATACATAGAAGTTTACCAGTAGCGTGTGTTTTGAAGCCTACGCTACTGCTAGATATAGATAGCAATAGCACTAGTTCAAACAAGCGCTACTGCTAAAAATAGTTGTAGCGCCATAGCAGTAGCGCGCCTGCCCGCGCTACTAATAGCCAAAAAACCAGCGCTACTGGTAAGGGTTTTCCTAGTAGTGTCCCCTCGTAGTTGAGGGATAAATCTTGGTTTTTTCGTCTTTCAAGTTCCTCATAGTGATCAGCAGATATAAATCCCAAGTGACACAAAGAATAGAGCTATGCTCCCGCAACGGGCGCCAGAGAAAATAGTCTTGATAACCCACAAGTATTGGGGATCGCAACCGTTTTCGAGGGTAGAGTATTCAACCCAAATTTATTGATTCAACACAAGGGGAAACAAAGAATATCCTCAAGTATTAACAGTTGAGTTGTCAATTCAACCGCACCTGGAAGACTTAATGTCTGCAACAAAGTATTTAGTAGCAAAGTAATATGATAGTAGCGGTAACGATGGCAAAAGTAACAGTAGCAGTTTTGTAGTAATGGTAACAGTGGCAACAGAAAAGTAACTAAGTAGAGATCAATATTTGAAAAGCTCGTAGGCATTGGATCAGTGATGGATAATTATGTTGGATGTGATTCCTCATGCAACAGTTATAACATAGGGTGACACGGAACTAGCTCTAGTACATCAATGTAATGTAGGCATGTATTCCGAATATAGTCATACGTGCTTATGGAAAAGAACTTGCATGAGATCTTTTGTCCTACCCTCCCGTGGCAGCGGGGTCCTATTGGAAACTGAGGAATATTAAGGCCTCCTTTTAATAGAGTACCGGATCAAAGCATTATCACTTAGTGAATACATGAACTCCTCAAACTACGCTCATCACCGGTAAGTACTCCGATTATTGTCACTTCGGGGTTAACGGATCATATCACATAATAGGTGACTATTGACTTGCAAGATAGGATCAAGAACTCACATATATTCATGAAAACATAATAGGTTCAGATCTGAAATCATGGCACTTTCGGGCCCTAGTGACAAGCATTAAGCACGGCAAAGTCATAGCAACATCAATCTCGAGAACATAATGGATACTAGGGATCAAACCCTAACAAAACTAACTCGATTACATGATAAATCTCATCCAACCCATCACCGTACAGCAAGCCTACGATGGAATTACTCACGCACAGCGGTGTGCATCATTAAATTGGTGATGGAGGAAGGTTGATGATGACGACGGCGATGGATTTCCCTCTCCGGAGCCCCAAACGGACTCCAAATCAGCACTCCCGAGAGAGATTAGGGCTTGGCGGCGGCTCCGTATTGTAAAACACGATGAATCCTTCTCCCTGATTTTTTTTCTCCTCGAACATAAATATATGGAGTCGGGATGGACGTCGATGGAGCATCAGGGGGCCCACGAGACAGGGGGGCACGCCCAGGGGGTAGGCGCACCCCCACCCTCGTGGACAGGGTGTGGCCCCCCTGACGTTGATTGTTTCGCCAACATTTTTTATATATTCCAAAAATATTCTTCGTTGATTTTCAGGTCATTCCAAGAACTTTTATTTCTGCACAAAAATAACACCATGGCAATTCTGTTGAAAACAGCGTCAGTCCGGGTTAGTTCCATTCAAATCATGCAAGTTAGAGTCCAAAACAAGGGCAAAAGTAGATACGATGGAGACGTATCACGGTGAAGCCTGTATTTACAAGAAAGTGAGTGGGAGCACTACAACCTTTCTGATAAGTATATGTGAATGACATATTGTCGATCGAAAATGATGTAGAATTTTCTGGAAAGCATAAAGGAGTGTTTGAAAGGAGTTTTTCAAAGAAAGACCTCGGTGAAGCTGCTTACATATTGAGCATCAAGATCTATAGAGATAGATCAAGATGCTTGATAAGTTTTTTCAATGAGTACATACCTTGACAAGTTTTTGAAGTAGTTCAAAATGGAACAGTAAAAGAAAGAGTTATTGCCTGTGTTGCAAGGTGTGAAGTTGAGTAAGACTCAAAGCCTGACCACGGCAAAAGACAGAGAGAGAATAAAAGTCATTCCCTATGCCTCAGTCACAGGTTCTATAAAGTATGCCATGTTGTGTACCAGACCTATTGTATACCCTGCCCTGAGTTTGGCAAGGGAGTACAATTTTGAGCTAGGAGTAGATCACTGGACAGCGGTCAAAATTATCCTTAGAGGACTAAGGAAATAGTTCTCGGTTATGGAGGTGATAAAGAGTTCATCGTAAAGAGTTACGTCGATGCAAGCTTTGACACCGATCTGGATGACTCTAAGTCACAATCCGGATACATATTGAAAGTGGGAGAAATTATCTAAAGTAGCATTGTGCAGATCATTGTAGACATAGATATTTGCAAAAATACATACGGATCTGAATGTGGCAGACCCATTGACTAAACTTCTCTCACAAGCAAAACGTGATCACACCTTAGTACTCTTTTAGGTGTTAATCACATGGCGATGTAAACTAGATTATTGACTAGTAAACCCTTTGGGTATTGGTCACATGGCGATGTGAACTATAGAGTGTTAAATCACATGACGATGTGAACTATTGGTGCTAAATCACATGGCGATGTGAACTAGATTATTGACTCTAGTGCAAGTGGGAGACTGAAGCAAATATGCCCTGGAGGCAATAATAAAGTTGTTACTTATATTTCCTTATATCATGATAAATGTTTATTATTCATGCTAGAATTGTATTAACCAGAAACTTCGTACATGTGTGAATACATAGACAAACAAAGTGTCACTAGTATGCCTCTACTTGACTAGATCGTTAATCAAAGATGGTTAAGTTTCCTAGCCATAGACATGAGTTGTCATTTGATTAACGGGATCACATCATTAGAGAATGATGTGATTGACATGACCCATCCGTTAGCTTAGCACTAGGATCGTTTAGTTTGTTGCTATTGCTTTCTTCATGACTTATACATGTTCCTATGACTATGAGATTATGCAACTCCCGAATACCGGAGGAACACTTAGTGTGCTATCAAACGTCACAACGTAACTGGGTGATTATGAAGATGCTCCACAGGTGTCTCCGACGGTGTTTGTTGAGTTGGCACTACATCAAGATTAGGATTTTCACTCCGATTGTCGGAGAGGTATCTCTGGGCCCTCTCGGTAATAAACATCACTATAAGCCTTGCAAGAAATGTGACTAATGAGTTAGTTCAGGGATGATGCATTACGGAACGAGTAAAGAGACTTGCCGGTAACGATATTGAACTAGGTATTGAGATACCGACGATCGAATCTCGGGCAAGTAACATACCGATGGCAAAGGGAACTGTTGGGCAACGCGGTAATTTCAAAAAAATTCATGCGCACATGCAAGATCTATCATGGTGATGCATAGCAACGAGAGGGAAGAGCGTTGTCCATATACCCTCGTAGACCGTAAGCGGAAGCGTTATGACAACGCGGTTGATGTAGTCGTACGTCTTCACGATCCGACCGATCCTAGTACCGAAAGTACGACACCTCCGCGATCTTCACACATTCAGCTCGGTGACGTCCCACGAACTCTTGATCCAGTTGAGTGTCGAAGGAGAGCTTCGTCAACACGACGGTGTGATGACGGTGATGATGAAGCTACCGGCACAGGGCTTCGCCTAAGCACTATGACGATATGACCGAGGTCGATTATGGTGGAGGGGGGCACCGCACACGGCTAAGAGATCAATGATCAACTTCTGTCTATGGGGTGCCCCCTCCCCCATATATAAAGGAGTGGAGGAGGGGGAGGGCCGGCCCTCTCTATGGCGCGCCCTAGGGGAGTCCTACTCCTACCGGGAGTAGGATTCCCCCCTTCCAAGTAGGAGTAGGAGAGGAAGGAAGTAGGAGAGAGGGAGGAAGGAAAGGGGGGCCGGCCCCACCTCCCAATTCGGATTGGGCTTGGGGGGCCCTCCTAGGCCTCCTCCTCCTCTCTCCCACTAAGGCCCAATAAGGCCCATGTACTCCCCGGGGCGTTCTGGTAACCCCCGATACACCGGATTATGCTCGAACTCACTCGGAACCATTCCGATGTCCAAACATAGGCTTTCAATATATCGATCTTTATGTCTCGACCATTTCGAGACTCATCATCATGATCGTGATCACATCCGGGACTCCGAACAACCTTCGGTTCATCAAAACATATAAACTCATAATATCGATCGTCACCGAACATTAAGCGTGCGGACCCTACGGGTTCGAGAATTATGTAGACATGACCGAGACTCATCTCCGGTGAATAACCAATAGCGGAACCTAGATGATCATATTGGTTCCTACATATTCTATGAAGATCTTTATCGGTCAAACCGCATAACAACATACGTTGTTCCCTTTGTCATCGGTATGTTAGTTGCCCGAGATTCGATCGTCGGTATCTCAATACCTAGTTCAATCTCGTTACCGACAAGCCTCTTTACTCATTCCGTAATGTAACATCCCGTAACTAACTCATTAGTCACATTTCTTGCAAGGCTTATAGTGATGTGCATTACCGAGAGGGCCCAGAGATACCTCTCCGATACTCAGAGTGACAAATCCTAATCTCGATCTATGCTAACTCAACAAACACCATCGGAGACACCTGTAGAGCATCTTTATAGTCACCCAGTTATGTTGTGATGTTTGATAGCACACTAAGTGTTCCTCCGGTATTCGGGAGTTGCATAATCTCATAGTCATAGGAACATGTATAAGTTATGGAGAAAGCAATAGCAACAAACTAGACGATCATTGTGCTAAGCTAACGGATGGGTCAAGTCAATCACAACATTCTCTAATGATGTGATCCCGTTAATCAAATGACAACTCATGTCTATGGTTAAGAAACATAACCATCATTGATTCAACGAGCTAGTCAAGTAGAGGCATACTAGTGACACTTTGTTTGTATATGTATTCACACATGTACTAAGTTTCCAGTTAATACTATCTAGCATGAATAATAAACATTTATCATGATACAAGGAAATATAAATAACAACTTTTTTATTGCCTCTAGGGCATATTTCCTTCAGTATCCCACTTGCACTAGAGTCAATAATCTAGATTACATTGTAATGATTCTAACACCCATGGAGTCTTGGTGTTGATCATGTTTTGCTCGTGAGAGAGGCTTAGTCAACGGGTCTGCAACATTCGGATCCGTATGTATCTTGCAAATCTCTATGTCTCCCTCCTTGACTTGATCGCAGATGGAATTGTAGCGTCTCTTGATGTGATTGGTTCTCTTGTGAAATCCGGATTCCTTTGCCAAGGCAATTGCACCAGTATTGTCACAAAAGATTTTTATTGGACCTGGTGCACTAGGTATTACACCTAGATCAGATATGAACTCCTTCATACAGACTCCTTCATTTGCTGCTTCTGAAGCAGCTATGTACTCCGCTTCACATGTAGATCCCGCCACGACGCTCTGCTTGGAACTGCACCAACTGACAGCTCCACCATTTAATAAAAATACGTATCCGGTTTGTGACTTAGAGTCATCCGGATCAGTTTCAAAGCTTGCATCAATGTAACCATTTACGACGAGCTCTTTGTCACCTCCATAAATGAGAAACATATTGATGTCTACTACGCAACCTTCTTCTTGTAGATGTTGTTGGGCCTCCAAGTGCAGAGGTTTGTAGGACAGTACAAAATTTCCCTCAAGTGGATGACCTAAGGTTTATCAATCCGTGGGAGGCGTAGGATGAAGATGGTCTCTCTCAAACAACCCTGCAACCAAATAACAAAGAGTTTCTTGTGTCCCCAACACACCCAATACAATGGTAAATTGTATAGGTGCACTAGTTCGGCGAAGAGATGGTGATACAAGTGCAATATGGATGGTAGATATAGGTATTTGTAATCTGAAAATATAAAAACAGCAAGGTAACAAGTGGTAAAAGTGAGCGTAAGCGGTATTGCAATGCTAGGAAACAAGGCCTAGGGTTCATACTTTCACTAGTGCAAGTTCTCTCAACAATAATAACATAATTGGATCGTATAACTATCCCTCAACATGCAACAAAGAGTCACTCCAAAGTCACTAATAGCGGAGAACAAACGAAGAGATTATGGTAGGGTACGAAACCACCTCAAAGTTATTCTTTCTGCTCAATCTATTCAAGAGTCCGTAGTAAAATAACATGAAGCTATTATTTCCGTTCAATCTATCATAGAGTTCGTACTAGAATAACACCTTAAGACACAAATCAACCAAAACCCTAATGTCATCTAGATACTCCATTGTCACCTCAAGTATCCGTGGGTATGATTATATGATATGCATCACGGAATCTTGGATTCATCTATTCAACCAACACAAAAGTACTTCAAAGAGTGCCCCAAAGTTTCTACCGGAGAGTCAAGACGAAAACGTGTGCCAACCCCTATGCATAAGTTCACAAGGTCACTGAACCCGCAAGTTGATCACCAAAACATACATCAAGTGGATCACGTGATATCCCGTTGTCACCACAGATAAGCACATGCAAGACATACATCAAGTGTTCTCAAATCTTTAAAGACTCAATCCGATAAGATAACTTCAAAGGGAAAGCTCAATCCATCACAAGAGAGTAGAGGGGGAGAAACATCATAAGATCCAACTATAATAGCAAAGCTCGCGATACATCAAGATCGTACCCTCAGCTACTGGTACATACCCTCAGCTCCGAGGGTGAACTACGAGAGAGAGAGAGATCAAACACATAGCTACTGGTACATACCCTCAGCTCCGAGGGTGAACTACTCCCTCCTCATCATGGAGAGCACCGAGATGATGAAGATGGCCACCGGTGAGGGATCCCCCCTCCCGCAGGGTGCCGGAATAGGGTCCCGATTGGTTTTTGGTGGCTACAGAGGCTTGCAGTGGCGGAACTCCCGATCTATGGTGCCCCTCGATGTTTTTATGGTATATGGACATATATAGGTGAAAGAAGTCGGTCAGGGGAGCCATGAGGGGCCCATGAGGGTGGGGGGCGCGCCCAGGGGGTAGGGCGCGCCTCCCTGCCTCGTGGCCACCTCGAAGCTTCCCTGACGTCTACACCAAGTCTCCTGGATTGCTTCCATTCCAAAAATAACTCTCCCGAAGGTTTCATTCCGTTTGATATTCCTTTTCTTTGAAAAACTGAAATAGGCAAGAAAACAACAATTTGGGTTGGGCCTCCGGTTAATAGGTTAGTCCCAAAAATAATATAAAAGTGCTTAGTAAAGCCCATAAACATCCAAAACAGATAGTATAATAGCATGAATACTTCATAAATTATAGATACATTGGAGACGTATCACATATCCTTAGTCCTTTTCAGGTATTTCAAGATGTTCTTGACCGCTATCCAGTGATCCACTCCTGGATTACTTTGGTACCTCCCTACTAAACTAATAGCAATGCACACATCAAGTCTGGTACACAACATTGCATACATGATAGAACCTATGGTTGAAGCATAGGGAATGGCTTTCATTTTCTCTCTATCTTCTACAGTGGTCGGGCATTGAGTCTGGCTCAACTTCACACCTTGTAAACAGACAAGAGCCCTTTCTTTGCTTGATCCATTTTGAACTTCTTCAAAACTTTATCAAGGTATGTGCTTTGTGAAAGTCCAATTAAGCGTCTTGATCTATCTCTATAGATCCTGATGCCCGATATATAAGCAGCTTCACCGAGGTCTTTCATTGAAAAATTCTTATTCAAGTATCCTTTTATGCTATTCAGAAATTCAGTATCATTTCCGATCAGCAATATGTCATCCACATATAATATCATAAATGCTACGGAGCTCCCACTCACTTTTTTGTAAATACAGGATTCTCCAAAAGTCTGTATTAAACCATATGCTTTGATCACACTATCAAAGCGTATATTCCAACTCCAAGATGCTTGCACCAGTCCATAAATGAAAAAAAAACAGCAATTTGCACTGGGCCTTTGGTTAGTAGGTTAGTCCCAAAAATAATATAAAAGTGCATAATAAAGCCCATTAAACATCCAAAACAGATAATATAATAGCATGGAACAATAAAAAATTATAGTTATGTTGGAGACGTATCAAGCATCCCCAAGTTTAATTCCTGCTCGTCCTTGAGTAGGTAAATGATAAAAACAGAATTTTTGATGTGGAATGCTACCTAGCATAATTCTCAATGTAATTTTCTTTACCGTGGCATGAATGTTCAGATCCGAAAGATTCAAGATAAAAGTTTAATATTGACATAAAAATAATAATACTTCAAGCATACTAACAAAGCAATCATGTCTTCTCAAAATAACATGGCCAAAGAAAGTTATCCCTACAAAATCATATAGTCTGGCTATGCTCTATCTTCATCACACAAAATATTTAAATCATGCACAACCCCGATGACAAGCCAAGCAATTGTTTCATACTTTTGATGTTCTCAAAAATTTTCAATCTTCATGCAATACATGAGCGTGAGCCATGGACATATCACTATATGTGGAATAGAAGGGTGGTTGTGGATAAGATAAAAAGGAGAAGATAGTCTCACATCAACTAGGCTATCAACGAGCTATGGAGATGCCCATTAATAGATATCAATGTGAGTGAGTAGGGATTGGCATGCAACGGATGCACTAGAGCTATAAGTGTATAAAAGTTCAACAAAAGAAACTAAGTGGGTGTGCATCCAACTCACTTGCTCACAAAGACCTATGGCATTTTGAGGAAGCCTATCATTGAAATATACAAGCCAAGTTCTATAATGTAAAATTCCCACTAGTATATGAAAGTGACAAAATAGGAGACTCTTGATCATGAAGATCATGGTGCTACTTTGAAGCACAAGTGTGGTAAAAGGATAGTAACATTGTCTCTTCTCTCTTTTTCTCTCATTTTTTTATTTGGGCCTTTTTCCCCTTTTTTATGGCCTCTTTTTTTTCTTTTTTTTTTCTTTTTGTCCGGAGTCTCATCCCGACTTGTGGGGGAATCACAGTCTCCATCATCCTTTCCTCACTTGGGACAATGCTGTAATAATGATGATCATCACATTTTTATTTACTTACAACTCAATACTTAGAACAAGATATGAATCTATGTGAATGCCTCTGGCGGTGTACCGGGATATGCAATGAATCAAGAGTGACATGTATGAAAGAATTATAAAGGTGGATTTGCCACAAATACGAAGTCAACTACATGATCATGCAAAGCAATATGACAATGACGAACGTGTTATAAAAACGGAACGATGGTAAGTTGCATGGCAATATATCTCGGAATGGCTATGGAAATGCCATAATAGGTAGGTATGGTGGCTGTTTTGAGGAAGGTATATGGTGGGTGTATGATACCGGCCAAAGGTGTGCGGTATTAGAGAGGCTAGCAATGGTGGAAGGGCGAGAGTGCGTACAATCCATGGACTCAACATTAGTCATAAAGAACTCACATACTTATTGCAAAAATCCATTAGTTATTGAAACGAAGTACTACGCGTATGCTCCTAGGGGGATAGATTGGTAGGAAAAGACCATCGCTCGTCCCTGACCGCCACTCATAAGGAAGACAAACAATAAATAAATCATGCTCCGACTTCATCACATAACGGTTCACCATACGTGCATGCTACGTGAATCACAAACTATAGAACAAGTATTTCTCAAATTCACAACTACTCAACTAGCATGACTCTAATATCACCATCTTCATATCTCAAAACAATTATCAAGTATCAAACTTCTCATAGTATTCGATGCACTTTATATGATAGTTTTTATTATACCCATCTTGGATGTTCATCATATTAGGACTAATTTCATAGCCAAAGCAAATTACCATGTTGTTCTATAAGACTCTCAAATAATATAAGTGAATCATGAGAGATCAATAATTTCTATAAAACAAAACCACCACCGTGCTCTAAAAGATATGAGCGAAGCACTAGAGCAAAATTATCTAGCTCAAAAGATATAAGTGAAGCACAAAGAGTATTCTAATAAATTCTAATTCATGTGTGTCTCTCCCAAAAGGTGTGTACATCAAGGATGATTGTGGTAAACTAAAAAGCAAAGACTCAAATCATACAAGACGCTCCAAGCAAAACGCATATCATGTGGTGAATAAAAATATAGCCTCAAGTAAAGTTACCGATAGACGAAGACGAAAGAGGGGATGCCTTCTGGGGCATCCGCAAGCTTTGGCTTTTGGTTGTCCTTGAATTTACCTTTGGGTTCCTTGGGCATACCCAAGCTTAGGCTCTTGCAACTCCTTATTCCATAATCCATCAAATCTTTACCCAAAAACTTGAAAACTTCACAACACAAAACTCAACAGAAAATCTCATGAGCTCCGTTAGTATAAGAAAACGAATCACCACTTTAAGGTACTGTAATGAACTCATTATTTATTTATATTGGTGTTAAACCTACTGTATTCAAACTTCTCTATGGTTCATACCCCCCGATACTAGCCATAGATTCATCAAAATAAGCAAACAACACACGAAAAATAGAATCTGTCAAAAACAGAACATTCTGTAGTAATTTGTATCAAACATATACTTCTGGAACCCCAAAAATTCTGAAATAAATTTTTGGACGTGAGTAATTTATCTATTAATCATATGCAAAAATAATCAACCTAATATCACTCTCCAGTAAAAAATGGCAGCTAATCTCGTGAGCGCTAAAGTTTCTGTTTTTTACAACAATATCATAAAGACTTCACCCAAGTCTTCCCATAGGTTCTACTTGGCACAAACACTAAATTAAACATAAAAGACACAACCATAACAGAGGCTAGATGATTTATTTATTACTAAACAGGAACAAAAAGCAAGGGACAAAAATAAAATTAGGTTACCTCCCAACAAGCGCTATCATTTAACGCCCCTAGCTAGGCAATGATAATTTTAATGATGCTCACATGAAAGACAAGAATTGAAGCACAAAGAGAGCATCACAAACACATGATAAACTCATCTAAGTCTAACATAATTCCTATGCATAGGCATTTTATAAGTAAACAAATTATCAAGACAAGCAAAAACTAGCATATGCATGGAAGAAAAAGGAAACAATAGCAATCTCAACATGACAAGAGGTAATTTAGTAACATGAAAATTTCTACAACCATATTTTCCTCTCTCATAATAATTACATGTAGGATCATAAGCAAATTCAACAATATAGCTATCACAAAACATATTCTTAACACGATCCACATGTATGCAAAGTTGACACTCTTCCAAAATGGTGGGATTAACATTAACTAAAGTCATGACCTCTCCAAACCCACTTTTATCAAAAACTTCATAAGATTGAACATTATCCAAATATGTGGGATCTAAAGTTGGCACTCTTCCAAACCCACTTTCAGTATCATTGCAAACATTATTATCAATCTCATATTCATCATGGGGCTTAAATAAATTTTCAAGATTGTAAGAAGAATCACCCCAAATGATCATTGCAACAAGTAGTGGACATAGCAAAACTAGCATCCCCAAGCTTAGGGTTTTGCATATCATTAACACAATTGACATTAGTAGAATTTATAATAATATCATTGCAATCACGCTTTTCATTCAAGGAGCTATCGTGAATCACTTCATAAGTTTCTTCTTTCAACACTTCATCACAATTTTCAGATTCACAAATTTCAAGCAAAACCTCATAAAGATAATCTAGTGCACAAAACTCACTAGCAATTGGTTTGTCATAATTGGCTCTCTTAAAGAGATTAGCAAGTGGATGAGGATCCATAAACTTTTAGCAAGCGAAGATGCAAGCAAAAAGAAGGTACATGGTAAAGAGGCGAACGGAGAAGAGGCGAATAAAACGGCAAGGGTGAAGTGGGGGAGAGAAAAACGAGAGGCAAATGGCAAATAATGTAATGCGAGGGATAAGAGTTTGTGATGGGTGCTTGGTATGTCTTGACTTGTTCATAGATCTTCCTGGCAACGGCGCCAGAAATGGCTAGTTGCTGGGAGAACAAATCTTGACTTGACTTGGCGCAAACCTCCTCGGCAACGGCGCCAGAAATCCTTCTTGCTACCTCTTGAGCATGAGTTGGTTTTCCCTTGAAGAGAGAAAGAGTGATGCAGCAAAGTAGCGTAAGTATTTCCCTCAGTTTTGAGAACCAAGGTATCAATCCAGTAGGAGGTTACACGCAAGTCGCCTTGTACCTGCACAAACAAATAAGAACCTTGCAACAAACGCGATAAAGGGGTTGTCAATCCCTTCACAGCCACTTGCAAAAGTGAGATCTGATAGAGATAATAAGATATTTTTTTTTGGTATTTTTATGATATAGATTGGAAAGTAAAGATTGCAAAATAAACGGCGGCAGAAATAGCAAATTGATAGGAAAATAATATGATGGAAGATTGACCCAGGGGCCATAGGTTTCACTAGTGGCTTGTCTCAAGATAGCATAATCTATGGTGGGTGAACAAATTATTGTCGAGCAATTGATAGAAAAGCGCATAGTTACGAGAATATCTTGGCATGATCATGTATATAGGCATCACGTCCGCGATAAGTAGACCGAAACGATTCTGCATCTATTACTATTACTCCACTGTCGGTGTACAAAAGGAGGGGCGCACTTTTGTACCCCTTTACGTGTGCACGGACAGTCGGAGCCGCGCCCGCGGCCACACCAAGCAGGGCAGGGAGGTGAACCGAGGTAAAACCGAAGCCCAAGATAACCAGAGCAATGCCAAGGCCAAGACCACGAAGAGCAGAGGGACGAAGCAGGTTCCCCGGCAAGACCCTTGCCGGGGCAGCCTCAGCAGCCCCGGCAAGACCCTTGCCGGGGCAGCCTCAGCATCCCCGGCAAGACCCTTGCCGGGGCAGCTTGCCCCACACCAACAGAGCGAGCCACCCTTGAGCACACGGTCTCCAACATCGAGTTAATTGCACAGAGGTACCACAATTGGGGCATCACATGCAGATTGGTACCACGATTGCTAATTTTTACGTGTCAGTACCAGCATTGCTCCAGACTTTTGCAAAAAGGTCTAAACCGCGTATAAACACGTATTGACGGTGTATCTGACTGGCGGGGGCCACCTGTCAGGCGCCGACGTGACATTTTTTATAGAAAACCCCCTTACTTTGCATGTAATCACATAAACGCCCAATTATTTTGCGGGAAAAAGGCTCCGGTGAGAGATTTTTTTCGTTCGCAATATTACAACACCAAATCGGACTTTTTTGAAAGTTTTTGTTACATTGGACAAAGAAATTAAATAAACGAAAAAGAAGCCCCCACATGACTCGAACCTCCAATGCGCGGTGCACAAGCTAGGCGCGCTAGCCACCATGACAAAGCCACTGCAATCGTGGTACCAATCTGCATGTGATGCCTCAATTGTGGTACTTCTGTGCAATTAACTCTCCAAAATCACGTTGGGCCAGGGCTCGGGAGGCACCTTCATGGTGGCATTCAGATCTTTGTGAAGACAAGGAACACTCAAGATCAGATGAGGATTAGAAGACGACGATCCTCGGCAAGATCCTTGCCGAGGAAGGCCACCAGACCCCCGGCAAGGTCCTTGCCGGGGACGACAGCGCGCCACGGCAAGACCCTTGCTGGGCCACATGGCAAGACCCTTGCCGGGCCATCCGACAAGGCCCTCACCAAGGACGCCAGCAGGGCCACCACTAGGCCCGCGCCAACCAAGTTTCCACCCCCGTTCCCATGCAGCTGCCACCACACACACCGTGGTGCACTGCGTGGCAACATGCAGCTCCCGGGCCAACTCGTCAAGCGCCTGCATGGCGGCATGCAGATCTTCGTGAAGGCTCCACCACCGTGCCACCTCAGCTGCCTGCTTGCCTACATGGCACCGCATGCCTCACTGGCCAGGCGTGTGTCGAAGCGAGGAGGAGTGGCAACGGACGGGACGGGCCTCGCCCCCGTCCCCAATAAAGCAAGGGGACACCTAAGCTGCGCATTAAGTGCGTCTTTTCACATGTCTGAGCGATAAGCTCACAAAGACTCAGGCGCCTTTCCACCTCCTGTGTGCCACTGTGGCAGCCCATTTCGACTATAAAAGGAGGCCCATGGCATACTGCAGAGGGATTCTGCTCTTTTGAACCACAGACTCACCACAGCTAGTTCGAGAGCTCAAGAACTCTCTGAAATACACCCACCAAAGTAGGACTAGGGTTTTACGCATCCTCGCGGCCCGAACCTGGGTAAACGATCCTCGTGCTGGTTACTAATCCTGCTCTTCTCGCAACCCCGCGCCCCGGCAACCGTAGTAGGGATTCCTGTGATCCCATAGGTGTCGTTTCCCCGACATCTTTGGCGCGCCAGGTAGGGGGCGCAATTGTGAGAATCTGGTCTAGTAGCTAGCCTAGCGGTTCTTTGTCGGCATGGCTCCCAAGAAGGAGACGGCCAGGAGGAAAGAGCGCCGCCTGCGAACGCGAAGGACGCCAGCGCGGCGACGGAAAAGCTAAGTCATTCAGAGCTTTGAGTTATTTCCTTTTTTATATAAGGTTATCGTCCTCGGAGATCTTGCTTATGTATGAGAAACCTGCACGCAAAGGGGCCCTCCCGCAATAGGCAACGCCCTTGTTCTGTTTCGAGCCCGCTCAACAGCTCAAGCGGACGCGTCGAGAGTGGCGGGGTAGCCTTCCGCACCTGGTAAGGCTCCCAATTCTGACTCGAGTCAAGCTCGACAGTTCGGGCGGCCGCGCTGAGGGCGGCAAGGTGGTTTGCCCGGCAGCAAGCACACCCGGCAGGCCAATGGGGATCCATCCCCAAGACGCCGCCTTGGGTTTACGCGCCGGCAAACCTACCGAGTTAACGTATGGTGGACATACAAAGGAAAATCGAACAGGAAAATAACCTACATGATACTAAAAGTGTTGCAGAGTTATATTACATCGATTTGTTGCTGCGGTTCTAACTAAAGATAGCGATTGTCTTGGTTGTGAACCTGCAGCGGCAATGAGAAATGGGGTGCCTAATCCAGGTGCTGGCCCTCTATCCTCTGAATTTCGCCGACGCAGTTGATGATGGGCTTGATGCGCTCCCTGAGCGGCGCGAGGTCGGTACCCTCCGGTAAGCTCTCCAGCACGGCGTCGAAGTCGAGGTCGGGGTACCAGTAGGTCACCTTGGTGAGAACCTTGGTCATGGCGCCCTGGCAAAGCCTCCGGGCCTCGTCGACTAGCGAGGCCGCCCGGTTGGCGTGAAACCGCTCCAAAGTGCCGACAACCTTCTCAAAGAACAGGGTCAGGCTGCAGTTGGCGCTCATGCTCCGCTCCAGGGCATACCTCAGGTCCGGCATCCCCATGGTGGCCAGCTGCGCGACGGCCTTGTTGGCGACTGTGGCAAGGCGGTCGAGCCAGCGGTTCTCGCCCTCCACGTGATCCGCGAAGTTGAGGCCCTCGTTTTTCCGCAACTGCTTCTCAGCCTCCAACTCCTTGGCCAGGGTCCCCTCTCGGGTTTTGGACTCCAAGAGCATCCCCACGAGGCCCTCCAGCTTCAGCGGAAGGTCCTTGATGGACTTGTTGGCCTCGGAGAGCTCTCCGGCCCTGCTGACGGCCGCGCCCTGCGCCTCCGTCGGGGCGCTGTTGAGCGTATCATTCTCCTGGGACAGCTTCAGGGCCTGCTCCTTCAACTCGTCCCGCTCCGCCTCCAGCTCCTTCACCTTGTCGGCGTGAACCTGGACCCGAGTATCGAGCGCCTCTTTGTGCCTCTGCTCCAGCTCACTGGTCCGCTGCAAGACAAGCTTCTCCACCTCTTCATCCTTGCCGTGAAGCGTGGCGGCAAGCTTCTCCTCACGTGCGGCGAGGTCCTCCTCCTCGGAATTCTGTGCAGCCTCATGGTGGGTCTGGGCGGCCTCGGCGGCATCGACCAAGTTCTTAGCCGTCTCTTGGGCTTTCTCGACGTCGGCGAGCTTCATGGTGAGCTCCACGTCGCGCTTGGCCAGCTCGCCCAGGGCGGCCTTTCAGCTTCTTGTGAGCCTCGCGGAATCAGTCCTGCGTCTCGGTGACGCGCTTCTGGAGGTCCGCCCCCGCCTTATCCACCACCGCCGTCCTAGACTTAGCCTTGTCCAGGCGGGCGCGGTGGAGCGCCTGGAGCTTCCGGAAGCTGGCGCCCATGGCGTGGAGGAGCCGTTCTTCCTTGGAGCCGTCGCCACCAACGATCGGCTCGTCGACGACCTCAAGCCCGGCAGTGGCGAGCACTTCATCGTCGAACACCTCTCCCTCAACGGGTGTCCTGGTGCTCGACGCGCCTGGAAGGTGGACGAACAAGTCGTCACCCACCCTCAGGTACTTGCCGGAGGCAGAAGCAGCAGAGGAGGAAGGCTGGTCATCAGCCACCTCCTCCTCCTCCTCCTCCTCGGCAGCGGCCCCGCCGACCTCCCCGGCAGGACCCTCGGCGGCGTCCTTAGCAGCGCCCTTGGCGGCCTCCTCGGCGGTGATCTTCTCGGCATTCGCCTCGGCGGCCTTGGCGACGTCCTCGATGACGGCGTCCACGTACTCCGGGTTCACTGAGGAGGGATCTGGACACCGATGAGGGGAATGAGGCAAGGCCAAAACCAAGAACCAGAAAGGAAAAGGAACAGGGACGAAAGGCGAGCAACTTACCAGCGCCAATGCCAGGCTGGGAAAAAGAACTCCCCTCCCCGCCAACATTTGGTGTCGAGGCAAAGCCGCCGGCGCCCAAGTTCTCCTCCTCCTCCTCCATGTGCGTGGGCTCGGTGCTTGGCGCCCTTGCCGGGGACGCCCCTCGGGGTAGCGTGGTCGATGGGGGAGGCGTGTTGGGGGTAGCCCTCTGCGGCTCCTCCTACTGCTGCTCTCCTCCCGCGTACCTGGCAAGGTCAGCACCAAAGTGTCGTGCCCCTAACACATGTCGACAAGGGGAAAGTGATGAACTTACGCTGGGGGCTGGGCCAGGGGCTGCTGTCCGGGCTGCTCAACTGACACAGTGGTGCCCTCAAGTACCAATGGGGGTTGGCCGCACGAGACCTTGGCCCTCTTCACTCTCTGGGCCAGCGTCTCCACATCCCTGCAAAGACGAAGACAAGTCAAGACAAGTGACATGGATTTAAGAGGCAGAGATGACGGGAAGGGGTCCGATACTTACTCGTCGTCCGCCTCCTCCTCTGTTGTTTTCCTCTTCCTCCTTGGACTGAGGGATCCGTAGTCGAAAGTGACCCCTGCGTCGGCGTCTGCCGGAGGAGGGGAGAAGGGCAGAGTCTGCGGGCGCGTGGACGAAGAAGAAGCAGATGCCTTCTTCCTTGCTGCCGCTGCCTTCACCACCTTCCTCGCCGCCGCAGCCCTCGTCTGACGCGCGGCCTCCTCCGATGACTTTGGCCGCTGTGCGGCCCTGACGGGCCGCACCGGCTCGCCGGAGGTGGCCCACCGCAGGACTCGCCCTCTCCCCGTGGCTGGAGGGTCAACGGCCCCGGCCTCCTCCGACGACGACTCGTCGGCCGCTTCCTCAACCAGAGGAGCCTCAGTGCCGGCGCTGTTGGCTTCCCTAGCGGCCGCCGCCCACCGGGCGAGCTCCTCCTCCTCCGCGGCCGTCGCGGCCTTGTCCTCCACACCGCCAGCGCTGCCAGCCTCCTCGGCAAGCTGTGCCTCCCTCGCCCTGGTGGCGATGTAGTCGATTCACTTTGGGTGGTGTCTCAGACGAGCAGCCGCTCGGCGTCGGCGTTGACATATCCCTCGTGCAGGGTGTCGAAGAACTGCTGCACCTCGGCGTCATCCGGCTCGGCCCAGCTCGGGCCAGGCCCATGCGCGTTGCAGTCCGGCATCATGGCGATGATGTCGGTCCGGCGTGAATTGTTGCACAACGGGACCACTCCCGCTGGCAACTTGAACAAGGGCCCCTTGAAGACCTTGTCGGCCTTCGCGGCGGCCCTCGCGACCTTGCCGGTCCGCTCGACCTCGCCGTCATGGCCCACATCGAGCTAGAAAATTCGCTGGCAGAAATGGGCATGCCCCATCACCGTGAAGTTGTGGTCGAGGCCGGGGCGAAGCCGCATGATGTCGGCGGGGTTTGTGAAGAGCCAGGCTAGCCTCCCCTTGTTATGTAGTGGAGCGATCCGGCGGCGGATGAAGTCCACCCCGATCATCTCAAGGGTGAGCCCGGCCTCGGTGAGCGGGAGGATCCTGGTGGTGGCGACCGTGAGCTTCTCGTCGTCAGCGTCGACGTCACTCCAATCGCTTCTGCGGATCGGCGTTGCCCGACGAACTCCGCAGAACGTCGGCGGGTCCTTCTCCTTGATCCAGCACCACCGGCCCCGTCACTCTTCCCACCTCTCCTTCATGGCACCCTCCGGATACGCTCCCTTGGACCTTGAGACCCAGGCATGCAACTGGAGATGGCGCCCCATGGTTGGATCCGAGGGGAGAAGTAATGGCGAAAGAGCGCGTGTTGGGGTGCACCCCGGCGAAGCCCTCGCAGAGAGACGCGAAAAGGGCCATGCACGCCACCGCATTCGGGGTAAAATCCAGGAGGCAGAAGCCAAAGGTGTGCATGATGTCGCTGAAGAAGTCGGAGAAGGGAGGACAAAGCCCGCGGGAAAAATAATCGACAAAGAAGGGGTACCGATTTGGGGCAGCTTCGGCGCAGTCGGCAGGGATGACGCACGTGGCTAGATGCCCCGACTTCTCTCCCCCCGTCTTCACCCCCCACAGGGGCCTGAAGGATTCCCGAAGCTCGAACACGTCAACTGTCGAGGTGAAGAAGGCGGACTGCATCCGCTGCATCGCCAGCGCACTCTCCGGCGTCTCTGCTGCTCCGGCAACCTTGGCCACCCCCTTGCCCTTGACGGATTTCGGTGTCATGGTGGCTGGGGGAGAAGGGCAAGACAGAGGGCGGCGGAAACACAACAGCGGCGAGCAGGGGCAAAGCTTGGAGGAGAAGAGGAAGATGAGCGGAGGCTTTCGATATTGGGATTGCGCAAAGGGTAAAATGAACAGTGCGCTCGCGGTTATCCCTTTTTATGGGGAAGCCGTGGGTCGCGCTGCCCATTTACTGTGATGTGACGTCTGTGTGCGGGAACCACCCCACGCATGCCGCCCACGTCACGCGCGCCCCTCCACGCCACGCCACGCCGCGCGTGGGTCGTGGGAAGCACAACACGCGAAAAGTTTTACCGCGGTAAAAACCGCCCCGCCTGCCTGCGCACCGTTTTGGGCCTGGCCCAACAACGTGTCGCGCTTATGTGTGGCCCAGTTCGGGGCTCTGCCGGTGTACAAAAGGAGGGGCGCACTTTTGTACCCCTTTACTTGTGCACGGACAGTCGGAGCCGCGCCCACGGCCACACCAAGCAGGGCAGGGGAGGTGAACCGAGGTCAAACCGAAGCCCAAGATAACCAGAGCAACGCCAAGGCCAAGACCAGAAGAGCGGAGGGACGAAGCATGTTCCCCCGGCAAGACCCTTGCCGGGGCAGCCTCAGCAGCCCTAGCAAGACCCTAGCCGGGGCAGCTCGCCCAATACCAACAGAGCGAGCCACCCTTGAGCCCACGGTCTCCAAGATCACGTTGGGCCAGGGCTCGGGAGGCACCTTCATGGTGGCATGCAGATCTTTGTGAAGACAAGGAACACTCAAGATCAGATGAGGATTAGAAGACGACGATCCTCGGCAAGATCCTTGCCGAGGAAGGCCACCAGACCCCTTGCCGGGGACGACAGCGCGCCACGGCAAGACCCTTGCCGGGCCACCCGATAAGGCCCTCACCAAGGACGCCAGCAGGGCCACCGCCAGGCCCGCGCCAACCAAGTTTCCACCCCCGTTCGCATGCAGCTGCCAGCTCACCCAACTGAGCAGGCACCTGCATAGCAACATGCAGCTCCCGGGCCAACTCGTCAAGCGCCCGCGTGGCGGCATGCAGATCTTTGTGAAGGCTCCACCACCGCGCCACCTTAGCTGCCTGCCTGCCTACATGGCACCACATGCCTCACTAGCCAGGGCGCGTGTTGAAGCAAGGAGGAGCGGCGACGGACGGGACGGGCCTCGCCCCCGTCCCCAATAAAGCAAGGGGACACCTAAGCTGTGCATTAAATGCGTCTTGTCCTGTAATACGAGCGATAAGCTCACAGCACTGTGCGCCTTTCCACCTCCTGTGTGCCACTGTGGCAGCCCCTTTCGACTATAAAAGGAGGCCCATGGCATACTGGAGAGGGATTCGGCTCTTTGGAACCACACACTCACCACAGCTAGTTCGAGAGCTCAAGAACTCTCTGAAATACACCCACCAAAGCAGGACTAGGGTTTTACGCATCCTCGTGGCTCGAACCTGGGTAAACGATCCTCGTGCTGTTTACTAATCCTGCTCTTCTCGCAACCCCGCGCCCCGGCAACCGTAGTAGGGATTCTTGTGATCCCATAGGTGTCGTTTCCCCGACATCCACACATCGACCGCTATCCAGCATGCATCTAGAGTATTAAGTTCATAAGAATAGAGTGACACATTAGGCAAGATGACATGATGTAGAGGGATAAACCCAAGCAATATGATATAAACCCCATCTTTTTATCCTCGATGGCAACAATACAATACAGGCCTTGCTGCCCCTGCTATCACTGGGAAAGGACACCGCAAGATTGAACCCAAAGCTAAGCACTTCTCCCATTTCAAGAAAGATGAATCTAGTAGGCCAAACCAAACCGATAATTCGAAGAGACTTGCAAAGATATTTAATCATGCATATAAGAATTCAGAGAAGAATCAAATATTGATCATAGATAATCTTGATCATAAACCCACAATTCATCGGATCTTGACAAACACACCGCAAAAAGAATTACATTGAATAGATCTCCAAGAGAACCGAGGAGAACTTTGTATTGAGATCCAAAGAGAGAGAAGAAGCCATCTAGCTAATAACTATGCACCCGAAGGTCTGTGGTAAACTATTCACACATCATCGGAGAGGCTATGGTGTTGATGTAGAAGCCCTCCATGATCGATTCCCCCTTCGGCGGAGCGCCGGAAAAGGCCCCAAGATGGGATCTCACGGGTACAGAAGGTTGCGGCGGTGGAAATAGGGTTTCGTGGTGCTCCTGGATGTTTTCAGGGTACGAGAGTATATGTAGGCGAAAGAAGTAGGTCGGTGGAGCTGCGAGGGGCCCATGAGGGTGTGGGTGCGCCCTCCTGCCTTGTGGCTCCCTCGCTGCTTCCTTGACGTCCACTCCAAGTCTCATGTATTGCGTTTGTTCCAAAAACGATCCTTGCGAAGGTTTCATTCCGTTTGATATTCCTTTTCTGCAAAACACTAAAATAGGCAAAAAAGAAACAGCAATTTGCACTGGGACTTTGGTTAGTAGGTTAGTCCCAAAACAGATAATATAATAGAATGGAACAAGAAAAAATTATAGATACGTTGGAGACGTATCATATCCTATGAAGACACATTTCTCCGATTTGGGTTCGAGCTTATCAGGTTGAAGCTTTTTCACATAAGCATCGCAGCCCCCAAACTTTAAGAGACGGCAACTTGGGTTTCTTGCCAGACCACAGTTCATAAGGTGTCGTCTCAACGGATTTAGATGGTGCCCTATTTAACGTGAATGCACCCGTCTCTAAAGCATAACCCCAAAACAATAGCGGTAAATCAGTGAGAGACATCATAGATCGCACCACATCTAGTAAAGTGCGATTACAATGTTCGGACACACCATTACGCTGTGGTGTTCCATGTGGCGTGAGTTGTGAAACTATTCCACATTGTTTCAAATGAAGACCAAACTCGTAACTCAAATATTCTCCTCCACGATCAGATCGTAGAAACTTTATTTTCTTGTTACGATGATTTTCCACTTCACTCTGAAATTCTTTGAATTTTTCAAATATTTCAGACTTATGTTTCATCAAGATATACCCATATCTGCTCAAATCACATGTGAATGTAAGAAAATAACGATACCTGCCGCGATCATCAACACTCATCGGACCGCATACATCAGTATGTATTGTTTCCAACAAGTCCGTTGCTCGCTCCATTGTTCCGGAGAATGGAGTCTTAGTCATCTTGCCCATGAGGCATGGTTCGCAAGCATCAAATGATTCATAGTCAAGTGATTCCAAAAGCCCATCAAAGATGGAGTTTCTTCATGCTTTACACCAATATGACCTAAATGGCAGTGCCACAAATAAGTTGCACTATCATTATTAAACTTATATCTTTTGGCTTCAATACTATGAGCATGTGTATCACTACTATCAAGATTTAGTGAAAATAGACCACTCATCAAGGGTGCATGACCATAAAAGATATTACTCATATAAATAGAACAACCATTATTCTCTGATTTAAATGAATAACCGTCTCGCATCAAACAAGATCTAGATATAATGTTCATGCTCAACGCTGGCACCAAATAACAATTATTTAGGTCTAAAACTAATTCCGAAGGTAGATGTAGAGGTAGCGTGCCAACGGCGATCACATCAACTTTGGAACCATTTCCCACGCGCATCGTCACCTCGTCCTTAGCCAATCTTCGCTTAATCCGTAGCCCCTGTTTCGAGTTGCAAATATTAGCAACAGAACCAGTATCAAATACCCAGGCGCTACTGCGAGCATTAGTAAGGTACACATCAATAACATGTATATCAAATATACCTTTCACTTTGCCATCCTTCTTCTCCGCCAAATACTTGGGGCAGTTCCGCTTCCAGTGACCAGTCCCTTTGCAATAGAAGCACCCAGTCTCAGTCTTAGGTCCAGACTTGGGCTTCTTCACTTGAGCAGCAACTGGCTTGTTGTTCTTCTTGAAGTTCCCCTTCTTCCCTTTACCCTTTTTCTTGAAACCAGTGGTCTTGTTGACCATCAACACTCGATGCTCCTTCTTGATTTCTACCTCCGCAGCCTTTAGCATTGCGAAGAGCTCAGGAATTGCCTTATCCCTCCCTTGCATATTATAGTTCAACACAAAGCTCTTGTAGCTAGGTGGCAGTGATTGAAGAACTCTGTCAATGACACTATCATTAGGAAGATTAACTCCCAGCTGAGACAAGTGGCTGTGGTACCCAGACATTTTGAGTATATGTTCACTGATAGAACTATTCTCCTCCATTTTGCAGCTGTAGAACTTATTGGAGACTTCATATCTCTCAATCCGGGCATTTGCTTGAAATATTAACTTCAACTCCTGGAACATCTTATATGCTCCATGACATTCAAAACGTCGTTGAAGTCCCGGTTCTAAGCCATAAAGCATGGCGCACTGAACTATCAAGTAGTCATTAGCTTTGCTCTGTCAGGTGTTCACAACATCTGGCGTTGCTCCTGCAGCGGGTTTGGCACCCAGCGGTGCTTCCAAAACGTAATTCTTCTATGCAGCAATGAGGATAATCTCAAGTTACGAACTCAGTCCGTGTAGTTGCTACCATCATCTTTCAACTTAGCTTTCTCTGGGAACGCATTAAAATTCAACGGAACAACAACACGGGCCATCTATCTACAACAATATAGACATGCAAAATACTATCAGGTACTAAGTTCATGATAAATTAAAGTTCAATTAATCAAATTACTTAAGAACTCCCACTTAGATAGACATCCCTCTAATCATCTAAGTGATCACGTGATCCATATCAACTAAACCATGTCCGATCATCACGTGAGATGGAGTAGTTTTCAATGGTGAACATCACTATGTTGATCATATCTACTATATGATTCACGCTCGACCTTTTGGTCTCAGTGTTCCGAGGCCATATCTGCATATGCTAGGCTCGTCAATTTTAACTCGAGTATTCTGCATGTGCAAAACTGGCTTGCACCTGTTGTATGTGAACGTAGAGCTTACCACACCCGATCATCACATGGTGTCTCGACACGACCAACTGTAGCAACGGTGCATACTTAGGGAGAACACTTGTACCTTGAAATTTAGTGAGAGATCATCTTATAATGCTACCGCTGAACTAAGCAAAATAAGATGCATGAAGGATAAACATCACATGCAATCAATATAAGTGATATGATATGGCCATCATCATTTTGTGCCTTTGATCTCCATCTCCAAAGCACCGTCATGATCACCATCGTCACCGACTTGACATCTTGATCTCCATTGAAGTACCGTTGTCATCATGACAACTATTGCCTCCACGACTATCGCTACCGCTTAGTGATAAAGTAAAGCAATTACATGGCGATTGCATTTCATACAATAAAGCGACAACCATATGGCTCCTGCCAGTTGCCGATAACTGTGTTACAAAACATGATCATCTCATACAATAAAATATAGCATCATGTCTTGACCATATCACATCACAACATGCCCTGCAAAAACAAGTTAGACGTCCTCTACTTTGTTGTTGCAAGTTTTACTTGGCTGCTACGGGCTGAGCAAAAACCGTTCTTACATACGCATCAAAAACCACAACGTGGTATAGTGATTGTTTTTTTATCTTCAAAAAGAACCCTGTTCATTGAATCCGATTCAACTAAAGTTGGAGAAACTGACACCCACCAGACACATGTGTGCGAAGCACGTTGGTCTAAGCCGCTTCATCCAACAATATCGCTGAATCAAGAATCAACTAGTGACGGCAAGCAATATGTATATACCCACGCCCACAACTCCTTTGTGTTCAACTCGTGCATATAACATCTACGCATAGACCTGGCTCTGATAGCACTGTTGGGCAACGCAGTAATTTCAAAAAAATTCCTACGCACACGCAAGATCTATCATGGCGATGCATAGCAACGAGAGGGAAGAGTGTTGTACACGTACCCTCATAGACTGTAAGCGGAAGCGTTATGACAACGTGGTTGATGTAGTCGTACGTCTTCACGATCCGACCGATCCTAGTACTGAAAGTACGTCACCTCCGCAATATGCACACATTGAGCTCGGTGATGTCCCACGAACTCTTGATCCAGTTGAGTGTCGAAGGAGAGCTTTGTCAGCACGATGGCATGATGACGGTGATGATGAAGCTACCGGCACAGGGCTTCGCCTAAGCACTACGACGATATGACCGAGGTGGATTATGGTGGAGGGGGGCACTGCACACGACTAAGAGATCAATGATCAACTTCTGTCTATGGGGTGCCCCCTCCCTCGTATATAAAGGAGTGGAGGAGGGGGAGGGCCGGCCCTCTCTATGGCGCGCCCTAGGAGAGTCCTACTCCCACTGGGAGTAGGATCCCCCCCCCCTTCCAAGTAGGAGTAGGAGAGGAAGGAAGTAGGAGAGAGGGAGGAAGGAAAGGCCCCCCCCCCTCCCAATTCGGATTAGGCTTGGGGGCGCCCCCTCCTAGGCCGCGTCCTCCTCTCTCCCAGTAAGGCCCAATAAGGCCCATGTACTCCCCGGGGGTTCCGGTAACCCCTCGGTACTCCAGATTATGCCCGAACTCACTCAAAACCATTCTGATGTCCAAACATAGGCTTCCAATATATCGATCTTTATGTCTCGACCATTTAGAGACTCCTCATCATGCCCGTGATCACATCCGGGACTCCAAACAACCTTTGGTTCATCAAAACACATAAACTCATAATACCGATCGTCACCGAACGTTAAGCGTGCGGACCCTACTGGTTTGAGAACTATGTAGACATGACCGAGACTCATCTCCGGTCAATAACCAATAACGGAACCTGGATGCTCATATTGGTTCTGACGTATTCTATGAAGATCTTTATCGGTCAAACCGCATAACAACATACGTTGTTCCCTTTGTCATCGGTATGTTACTTGCCCGAGATTCGATCGTCGGTATCACAATACCTAGTTCAATCTTGTTACCGGCAAGTCTCTTTACTCGTTCCGTAATGTAACATCCCGTAACTAACTCATTAGTCACATTGCTTGCAAGGCTTATAGTAATGTGCATTACCGAGAGGGCCCAGAGATACCTCTCCGATACTCGGAGTGACAAATCCTAATCTCGATCTATGCCAACTCAACAAACACCATCAGAGACACATGTAGAGTGATACGTCTCCAACGTATCTACTTTTCCAAACACTTTTGCCCTTGTTTTGGACTCTAACTTGCATGATTTGAATGAAACTAACCCGGACTGACGCTGTTTTCAGCAGAACTGCCATGATGTTGTTTATGTGTAGAAAAGAAAAGTTCTCGGAATGTCCTGGAAATCCATGGAGGCACTTTTTGGAATTAATAAGAATTTTTGGCAAAAGAATTAATGCTAGGGGGGCCACGACCTGTCCACGAGACAGGGGGCACCCCCCTAGGGCGCGGCCCCCTATCTCGTAGGCCCCCTGGACCTCCTCCGACCTCAACTCCAACTCCATATATTCACGTTCGCGGAGAAAAAAATCAAGGAAGAAAGTTTCATCGCGTTTCACGACACGGAGCCGCCGCCAAGCCCTAATCTCTCTCGGGAGGGCTGATCTGGAGTCCATTCGGAGCTCCGGAGAGGGGGATTCATCGCCGTCGTCATCATCAACCATCCTCCATCACCAATTTCATGATGCCCACCGCCGTGCATGAGTAATTCCATCGTAGGCTTGCTGGACAGTGATTGGGTTGGATGAGATTTACCATGTAATCAAGTTAGTTTTGATAGAGTTTGATCCCTAGTATCCACTATGTTCTGAGATTGATGTTGCTATGACTTTGCTATGCTTAATGCTTGTCACTAGGGCCCGAGTGCCATGATTTCAGATCTGAACCTATTATGTTTTCATGAATATATGTGTGTTCTTGATCCTATCTGGCAAGTCTATAGTCACCTATTATGTGTTACGGTCCGACAACCCCGAAGTGAAAATAATCGGGATACTTCTCGGTGATGACCGTAGTTTGAGGAGTTCATGTATTCACTATGTGCTAATGCTTTGTTCCGGTTCTCTATTAAAAGGAGGCCTTAATATCCCTTAGTTTCCGCTAGGACCCTGCTTCCACGGGAGGGTAGGACAAAAGACGTCATACAAGTTCTTTTCCATAAGCACGTATGACTATTTACGGAATACATGCCTACATTACATTGATGAATTGGAGCTAGCTCTATATCACCCTATGTTATAACTATTGCATGAGGAATCGCATACGGCATAATTATCCATCACTGATCCATTGCCTACGAGCTTTTCACATATTGTTCTTCGCTTATTTACTTTTCCGTTGCTACTGTTACAACTACTACAAAAACCCAAAAACATTTATCTCTACTTTTGCTACCGTTACCTTTATTATCATACCACTTTTTCTACTAAACACTTTGCTGCAGATACTAAGTTATCCATGTGTGGTTGAATTGACAACTCAACTGCTAATACTCAAGAATATTCTTTGGCTCCCCTTGTGTCGAATCAATAAATTTGGGTTGAATACTCTACCCTCGAAAGTCGCTTGCGATCCCCTATACTTGTGGGTTATCAAGACTAATTTCTGGCGCCGTTGTTGGGGAGCATAGCTCTATTCTCTGAGTCACTTGGGATTTATATCTATTGATCACTATGAAGAACTTGAAAGACGATCGAACTACTATTTTGCCCTCAACTACGAGGGGAGGTAAGGAACTGCCATCTAGCTCTGCACTAGATTCTCCTTCCGTTATTAGTAGGCTTGCGACACCTAAACCTGCCATCGCTATGAATTACGATATGTCGCATGTTATTGATGATGCCACTTCTGCTATGCATGATGAAACTACTTCTATGTGTGATACTACTGTGCCATTAGGTGAATTTCTTGATGAACAACTTGCTAGAGTTAGGGCGAATGAAATTTTTGAAGAACCTGTTATTGATGATAGTGATGATGAAGGTTCCCCGAATGATTATGTATTACCTGTTGTTCCTAAGGGTTATGTTATGAATGAAAAAGCTGCTATGGAATTCCTTGCTTGCAATGATAGAAATGATCTTAAGAAATTATTAGCTAAATGGAATAAGCAGTCTCTTAATGCTAGAATGAAACCCGATCCTGCTTTTGCTACTTCACCTATCTGTGTTACTGATAAGGATTATGAAATCTCTGTTGATCCTGATATTATTACTTTAGTTGAATCTGATCCTTTTTATGGCCTTGAATTTGAAACTATTGTGGCACATCTTACCAAGTTGAATGATATAGCCACCCTGTTTACTAATGACGAGAAGTCTCACTATTTATATATCCTTAAGATATTTAAATTCTCATTAAAGGGTGATGCTAAGACTTGGTTTAATTCTCTTGCTCCTGGTTGTGTGTGTAGTCCCCAGGATATGCTTTATTACTTCTCTGCTAAATATTTCCCTGCTCATAAGAAACAAGCTGCCTTGCGGGAAATATATAATTTTGTGCAAATCAAAGAAGAGAGTCTCCCACAAGCTTGTGGGAGGCTTCTCCGGTTACTTAATGCTTTGCCTGATCATCCTCTTAAGAAAAATGAAATACTTGATGTCTTTTATAATGGACTAACCGATCCTTCCAAGGACTACTTGGATAGTTGTGCTGGTTGTGTTTTCAGGGAAAGAACAGTCGACGAAGCTGAAATATTATTGAATAATATGTTGACTAATGAAAATAATTGGACTCTTCCTGAGCGAATTCCTGAAGTAATTCTGAACCAATTGAGCCAACTCTGAGCCTATTCCTAAACCCACTCAAGAAGAGAGGTGTTTTATTTCTCGATCTGAAGATATGCAAGAGGCAAAGAAATCAATGAAAGAAAAAGGTATTAAAGCTGAAGATGTTAAGAATTTACCCCTATTGAAGAAATACATGGTCTTAATTTACCGCTTGAAGAACCACATTGTCTTGATAACCCGACACAGGTAGTAAAGGTAAATTCTCTCTATAGATATGATAAAGTTGAAATACCCTCTACTAAATTTCATAGCCCATGCTTAGATGAATTTGATGACTTTATGGCTAGACAAGAAAGTTTTACTGCTTATGTTGGTAGAGAGTTAAAGAATAATGCTTTCGAGATAGGACGCGTAAGTGATAATCTGGCTAGAGTTAAAGATGAACTCCACCGCGTTAGCAAATATGCTTCTATGGTTGCTACTCAAGCTGAGCAAGTACTCAAAGCTCAAAATGATTTGCTTGATGATTTAAAAAATAAAAATGACTTTGCTGTTAGAGTGGCTACTAGAACTGGTAGAATGACTCAGGAACCTTTGTATCACGAAGGCCACCCTAAGAGAATCGAGCAAGATTCTCGGAGAAATAATTTGAGGCACCTAGTTCTTCTAAAAAGAAGAAAAGAAAAAGCGATAGGACTTTGCATGCTTCTAGTGAACCTGCTGTCAGAGACACACGAGAATCCCAATGATATTTCTATTTACGATCTTTGAAACTCAATCAGGTGATGAACACGAACCTAGTGATAATGTTAATGATAATGCTCATGTTGATGCTCAACCTAGCAAAGACAATGATGTAGAGATTGAACCTGCTGTTGATCTTGATAACCCACAATCAAAGAATCAACGTTATGATAAGAGAGATTTTGTTGCTAGGAAGCATGGTAAAGAAAGAGAACCATGGGTTCGTAAACCCATGCCCTTTCCTCCTAAACCATCCAAATCAAAGGATGATGAGGATTTTGAGCGCTTTTGAAATGATTAGACCTATTTTCTTATGTATGCGCTTAACTCGATATGCTTAAAGTAAATCCTTATGCTAAGTATATGAAGGATATCATCACAAATAAAAGAAAGATAGGAAGCTGAAATTTCCACCATGCTTGCTAATTACACTTTTAAGGGTGGAATACCAAAGAAACTTGGAGATCCGGGTGTACCAACTATACCATGCTCTATTAAAAGAAATTATGTCAGAGCTGCTTTATGTGATCTTGGAGCCGGTGTTAGTGTTATGCCTCTTCCTTTATATCGTAGACTTGAATTGAATAAGTTGACACCCTCTTGAAATATCTTTGCAAATGGTTGATAAATCAAGCGCCATACCAATCGGTATTTGTGAGGATGTGCTGTTGTGGTTGCAAATGTCACTATTTTAACGGACTTTGTTATTCTTGATATTCGAGGGGCGATAGTATGTCTATTATCCTTGGTAGACCTTTTCTTAATACTGCAGGGGCTGTTATTGATTGCAACAAAGGCAATGTCACTTTTCATGTTAATGGTAATGAGCATACGGTACACTTTTCGAGGAAACAATCTCAAGTTCATAGCATCAATTCTATTGAAAAAGTTCCAACTATCATTTTTGGAGGTTTTGAATTTCCTCTCCTACTGTCAAGAAAAAGTATGATATTCTTATTGTTGGGGATTTTCATATCCCTGTTGAGGTAACTTAGTGTTATTCGAAATTTCTCCTGCCGTGTTATTCGGAATGAGTTTGTTAACAAGACTTGATCAACCTTGTTAGTGGGTTCATTTTGATGATCACGAGATGGATGAAACTAGAAGGCACAACCTTCGGTACCCTCTTTTTACTTTCTGTTATTTAGAATAAATAAAGCAAAAATAGTATTATCTGTCTGTTTTCTGAATTATCCGTGCATTAAAAATAGTCCGAAAATAAAAGTGCCCCAAATGCTCTGCAAATTTAGTATGATTTTTTCTGGAATATTTGAGGATTTTAGGAACTAAAAACACTACAGGAGGGGCAAGCACCAGGCCACGAGAGAGGAGGGCGCACCCCCCTGTAGGGCGTGCCCCCTGTCTCGTGGGCCCCTGGTGGCTCCCCTCCACTTATGCCAGCACCCATACACTTTATCTTCTACCCAAAAAAAATCCCCATCCAGCTCAAGCACGAGTTCTAGCTCGTTTTGTTGCGATTTTCGATCTCTTAGCTCAAAGCTCCATTCGCAAAACTGCTTTGGGAGATTGTTGCTTGGTATGTGACTCCTCCATTGGTCTAATTAGTTTTTGTTCTAGTGCTTTATTCATTGCAAATTTTTGCTGCATAGGTGACCATGTTCTTGAGCTTGCATGTTAAATTTTTGAGGTCCCAAGCAATTCCAATGCATGATATAGGCTCTAGGCACTTGTAGGAGTAGTTGCTATCAATCTTGTTTAGTTTTATTCACTTTTATTTTGAAGTTGCTAAAATTTCAGAAATTTTTAGAAAAAGAAATATGCTTAGAAGAATGTACCAAGGAGGTTCCTCGGCAAAGAAAGGGCCAAGGATTGCTATACGTGAACAAGATGTTAATTTGCCAAGGGACGCAAATGTACGGGCTTGTGAGTGGCCATCCGATGTTTTTATGGTCGAAGCCGGCTTCAAGGAGGAATTTGCGCGTATGTGCGTAATGCCGAGCTGGAGGACTTCTTACAAGATAAGTGTCCTCAATATTATCAATTGACTGATTCCTTTGTGCGGAGGTTCAAATATATTTCTACGCGTAATTCTCCTAGTGTCATGTTTGATATTTATGATACATCTTATACCATGGATTTAGAGGATTTCACAACTGCTTGCAAACTCCCGCAGTGGGGTAATATTAATGATCCTCCCAAATCTGAAGTTAGAGATTTTCTTGCTAGTATTACTGTGGGAGAATCTAGGGACGTAGCACAAGCTACCATAGGGAGCATTCATTTTCCTGCTATACATTACTTTGCTCTCTTTATTGGTAGATGCATTAACGGTAAGGACGAGGTATGTCACATGTGTGCCCCTGATCTTTGTGTCCTCAAGAGTGTTGTGTCAGGTTATAAAGGTTATAACTTGGGGGCAATAGTTGCACGTAGGTTGCAGAATAATAGTAGAAGGGGTGATTTCTTTGGAGGAATTTATGCAACCCGTGTGGCTAATTTTCTTAATATAGCTCCACGAGAGGGGGATATGATTGTACCTCCTTTTATTTAGATAGAGAAGCTATGTTTGATCATCATTTTCTTGAGAGGAATGAACAATTCCTCCATTATCGACTAATCTATGATGCATTTAACGTCGTCCCCTTACTCTTCCTGCTTCCTGCCTTTTTGATTATCAGGCAAAAGGAAGATATGTTGTCACCAGGGAAGAAGCAACTGAATATGACAGGGGAATGGAGGCAGCTCGCCAACACGCTGCTGCTCAGGAGGCGGTCGCCTCTGCATCTCAGTACTACCCCAATTTCACTTATGGATATCAGCCAGGCGGTCATTGGTATTAGACCAACTTAGGCCAAAAGCCTAAGCTTGAGGGAGTACGTATTTCTCACCGACTTTACATTCATGTTCACACACTAGTCGTCGGTGCTCATACTCTTTCATTGTATTATCCATGTTAGTTTAATTTTTTTCTAGTTTTCTTCGTGTGTGTTTGATAAACCTTAAGAAAAACCAAAAAAATTAGTTAGTTTAATTTCCATGCTTCTAGTAGAAATTAAAATGAAAACCCAAAAAGATTTCTCGTTCTTCTTTTTACTTGTTGGGAGCTTTCCTGTGTAAGTAGTTTTATTTTATTTTCTTTCTTTTGGGGGTCGAGAAGACCATATTGAAAATGCTTAGTGGCTCTTATATGCAAGATTGTTATTTAATTTATAGCCCATATTACTTGTCTTCTCTCTTGAGTTGAATGCTTGCAGATTCCAGCTTAGTCCAATGCACATGCACTCTTATTATTATACACATTGTTTGGTCGTGCAAGTGAAAGGCAATAATGACGATATATGATGGACTTATTGGGATGAGAAAAGCTGGTATGAACTCGGCCTCTCTTGTTTTTGTAAATATGATGATTCATCGTTCCTGAGTCAGCTATTATGAAGTAAACATATTTGCAATGACATTTAGAGATTATAGTTACTTGTGCCATGCTTGATTAGCTATGAGTTATAATGGTTTACCTTGCGTGCCAACATGCTATTAGAATGATTATGATGTGGTATGATGGGATGGTATTCTCCTTTGAATGAATTGAGTGACTCGACTTGGAACATGTTCACGCATGTAGTTGAATCAAATCAACATAGCCTTCATGATATTTATGATCATGGTGGATTATATCCTACTCATGCTTGTACTCGGTGTGAATTAATTTTAATGCATGTTTACGACTGTTGTCGCTCTCTCAGTTGGTCGCTTCCCAGTCTTTTGCTAGCCTTCACCTGTATTAAGCGGGAATACTGCTTGTGCATCCAAATTCCTTAAACCCCAAAGTTATTCCATAGGAGTCCACTATACCTTCCTATATGCGGTATTTACCTGCCGTTCCAAGTAAATTTGTATGTGCCGAACTCCAAACCTTCAAATGAAATTCTGTTTTGTATGATCGAGCAGCTCATGTTTCAACTAGGGTTGCCTATATCTTGCATGCTAGGTGGGTTATTCTCAAGAGGAGTGGACTCCGCTCCTCATTCACGAGAAAGGGCCGGTAACCGGGATGCCCAGTCCCATGATCCAAAAGATCAAAGCAAACCAAAATAATTAAACAAAACTCCCCCAGGGCTGTTGTATGTTGGAGGCACTCGTTGTTTCGAGCAAGCCATGGATTGATGCTTGTTGGTGGTTGGGGGAGTATAAAACTTTACCATTCTGTTTGGGAACTGCCTATAATGCATGTAGTATGGAAGATACAGCCATCTCATAGTTGTTGCGTTGACAGCAAAAGTATGCCGCTCAAAATGTTATTCAATCTCTATTTTAAAATCGAGCTCTGGCACCTCTACAAATCCCTGCTTCCCTCTACGAAGGGCCTATCTATTTACTTTTATGTTGAGTCATCATCCTTCTTATTAAAAGCACTACCGGAGAGCACACTTGTCATTTGCATTCATTACTATTGGTTTATATTGGGTATGACTTGATCGGATCTCTTTTACCATGAATTACAATGTTTAGTCAGTCCTTGATCTTTAAAGGTGCTCTGCATTTATGTTTCTTGATGCGAGAAAGGGCTAGCGAGATACCATTTTGTTATATCATGTTATGATTATTTTGAGAAAGTGTTGTCATCCGAGTTTTATTGTTATGGCTCGCTAGCTGATTATGCTATTGATATGAGTAATTGTGAGACCTATGTGTTATTGTGAGTATGGTTAGTTCATAATATTTTGTAGCGACCCGACCTCAGACGGTCAAGCCTCTGTGTTACTGTGCCATCCCTGGATCAGTATGCTGGCACACACAATACATCAATGTATATATCAAAGTGCAATCACATGCATAAATAACGTAAAACTGATATATACCTCATAATACTCAGCGGAAACAAATCAAACGGGTGTGGAGTCCCATCAACGCCATCGGCAGGTTGAGTGTAGACCGTAACCTGCACTGTAATCTTACCCGTCGGAAGAAAATATACGCAACATGATACGTTGCAGCCGTGGTAGGTCGATTACATTGAATGTACCGCAAGATCACAATAAGAGAAAAGCAGATGATAAACTATACTATATGCGGTATGGCTTTGTGGCTCAGATTCGAGTTTTGTTTGCGTAAAAGCTGGTTTTATTTTCCCTACATCAAAGGAATAAATGAAATACTGTACTATGGAGTTTTCTATCATGACATGGTTCCGCCAACCGATGTCTCATAGCCCAAAATTTCATAAGTTGCCCACAATTAAGTTATCGATCCGGTGTTGAGAGTTCGAAATAGATCCAAGTCCAGATGCTCAAATTGTCCAGAATCGGGACACGGCTAATCGATTAGGTTATAACCCTCTGCAGAGGTTTGTACACTTTACCCGCAAGATTCGATCCCTCTCTTTACGTTCTCGCACTTCGTGGTGTTTGAGAACAAGATGACCGAAACATGGTCTTCCAAAGAGTTCCTCGACCACCGTCCGTACCCATCCAATCCTACCGTCCTTCTACATCTGCTAGTACCGTCCCCAGCCAGAGTCACAACTAAGGTCAACCAAGCCAGAGCCCATAATGACTTGCGGTTGCAGGTAAGCTTCCGGGCATGAAGTATTCTTCCGTCTCTTTGAGTCTGGGTGAAGCTTTCCGCAAGATGTCATGGCGCTTCTCCATGCATCCCGCCAACCACTTTGGGTTCTCCAGGTGCCCGTCAACCGCCCTTCACCCAGTAGTGTGTATTGAATTCTTGTCTTGAGTCTTGAAGTCTTGAGGTCTTGAAGGTGCAGTCCTTGCAGATTCCATCATGGAGTTGTCGTCATTGACGTAGAGTCCTCCTTCTTCACACCACTCTCGTGCACTCATACCAAACCCGTCTACTATAGCGTAGCATTAAAATAAAATATCGTCCCGGCTTGGTAACAGGGTGATGGGTTCCTACCTCATGCATACTACTCAACTACAAGAATTTCAATATCACTACTGAGGGGTGGTTGCAAGGATGCCACTAAATGCAATAAAACATAGGTAAGAAAAGCATGGTCAAAGTGAACTTGCCTGGTTGACGATCTTCGAAAAACTAGGGTTTCGTAGTAGAAATCTTCGCACTCCGGAATTTCTACCGAGGCAAACAATAACTATAATAAGCACATAGCAATAGGATCACATAACACAACATAACAGAAGTAACATAACACAACAAAACAACCAAAACCAAATCCAAAAGAAAAACTCAAAGAAAGGCCACTCAAGTTTCCTACTTCAAACAATAACAAAAATAGTTTTTATATAACAAAAATTCCTTAATATAACCTAATCATGGTTTTAAGTTAACTAAACAGAAAAGGATTCACTAAGCAACTAGGAGCAAAAAGAATTAATTTAAAAGCTATTATAAAACTCATTTTAGGCCTAATCCAATTTCTATTAAGAAAAATAATTTAAAACTTTTATTAATTATAAATAAAAGTTCATCTACTAGAATGACAGAAACTATCCTAGAATAACTAATCCCAAGTTAAAAATAAATTAATTTACTAATTAATTAATTAGGAAAACAGGAACTAGTTAATTAATTTGGATTAATAGGATTCTGTCTAAAACTAATTATTTATTAATCCTAAAATACCCAAGTTAATTTCTAGGGTTTGGCAATGTCAAAATAAAGTGGTGACAAAAAGAATCATGCAAAAATAATTTTTCTAACTAAAGTTATAGCAGATTTGCTATTCTGACTAAAACAATATTAAAGCATTTTAATTATTTTTAACATAGCTAAATATATATTTTACAGAAACTACATAAAATTTGCAATCCAACAAAAAAAGAATCACTCAAAAATATTGAACAGAATAAAAGATATGAATTCTTGAAAAGTAAACTATTACGCTAAAATGTAAAATCAAATTAAAAAGAAAAAGGCCTAATGGGCCTATACTGTGCCCTGTGCGTTAGATAGGCTAAACGGGCTCTAGGGTTTAAACTAAAAGAACCGGGCCTAAAAAAATAAACCTACACTAAAAATAAACCGTGAACTAAACCGGGCCGGACGGTTTATATTAAAGGGATACCCCTTGGGCGATCTAATCTAGACCACAGGCGCATCGGACGGGGAGGGCTTCGGTGACTTACGTCTGACGGCAAGGGCGGGCGTGGCGATGAGTGCGGTGAGGGCTCAAGGCGTCGGGAGGTTTGGGAGTAGCCGAGGCGGAAAGTGACGAGGTCGGGAGGGGTTTGGTGGAGTCGATGGGGGTCGGGGTGGCTAGGGCGGCGACGGCGACACAATGGCGGCGGAGATGGGCTCGGGCTCGGCGGCAGCGTGAGGGGAGAGGAGGGTTCGGCGAGGGGCTAGGGGAATGGGGTGCGTGAGCTCGACTTTTATAGCATGGGGTCGGGCTCGCTCGGAAGGGCATCGAGGCGATCGGGATCCGGATCCTTCGGGATCCGGTGGATCTCCATGAGGTCATGGCGTGGGCGAGGGAGAAGAAGGGGTGGGTTCCATGGGCAGTGAGAGAGAGGGCGCGGTCTAGGTCGGCCGACCGAGCCGAGAGGTTTCGTCTTGAGGAGGGTCGGTCGGCTCGGCTCATTGGCTGGCAGTTGGGCGCTGGTGGGCCGGGCTACTGGGCCAGCGCTGGGTGCGGGTGAGGCACTGGCTGGGCTGGGGTGGCTGGCTGGCGCCTGGGGTTTTTTCTTTATTTTTAAATAAAACTAAAACAGAAATAAAACAATATCTATAAATATTTTATATAGGGTATATATATACCAAAATGATCGGGAATATTCCCTTTCATTTGAACATTTTTCCAAGGCAAAATCCAAACTTTATAAAAATCCATTTTTCAAATTCAAATAAAATTCAGATTTGAATCCAAAACTTTTGGCATTGTTTCCTCTGATATTTTTGGAGTGTCATGTTTGCTCCTCTCATACTTTTGATCAAGTATTCATCGGGCATAGTTTTTGAAATGTTTCCCACATGCCAAAGTTTGAAATTCAAATTCAAAACTCAAAATTTGAAAGAGGGTTCCAAAGCACCTTCAAATGATTTTCAACTTGATTCATTATAACTTCCAACTCCTATTTCATATAATTGAAGAAGTCATTTTATCTTCCCTCATGAAAATCATTGAGTTGCATAAAGTTTTGAATTTGAAAACTTCCCAAATGAAATTCAATTCTTTTTCCAAAACCCTATTCATTTCAAAATGGAAGAAGTCATGTCATCTTCACTCTAGGTTTTGGTGTTGGAATGAATTTGAATTCATTGAGATCCAAAAAAAAGGCAAAGGAGAAAGTTTTGGGAAAGTCATTTCATTCCCTCCCATTCAACTTTCAAAAGTTTTCAAATTTCACTCAGTTTCACTCATTCAATCAAACCAACAATCAGACAACAAGCATAGTTATTTATTAATATAACATTCCAAAATTTAGAATTTTGGGATGTTACAAACCTACCACACTTAAAATGAATCTAGTCCTCGAGATTCAAGAAACTAACAAGAAAAAGTTAGGGTTGGGGGTCTCCTAGCAAATGTTGCAGTCGAGAAAGGTCAGGTGGGCTACCACACTTAAAATCAAGGTTACGGTTCCAATAAACTCAGATACTTCCTCCGGAGGCCGACAATGTATGTATCTTCACATATCTTGCAATAACTCCTTCATTAACGCTCTTACGCGGAAGTATAGAGTTTTCCTCGTAATCTTGGGTCGGTTCGTCAAAGTTGAAGTTAAATGCGAGACCGGATCTTCGTAGCTGATGGGTGCGTGTCCATTCTAGACAACTATCGAAACACTCATGGTGGTCTACCATTAATGGTTTCTCCTGCGAGAAAGCGGGTGCAGGTTGAACCTCACCGTATAACCTACGGTTGGCAACAACTGCCGTGTACAAGGGAAAAAATACCTATACCTTTCTAAGGTTTAAACAAGGTTTTGATCGTCGTCTTTCTGCTATAGGTAAGTCACTTAGAGTTTACCATCCCATATAGCAAAGCGAATAATAAGAGTAAGTCGGTATGGTGATCAATCCATCCCGTACCCAAATCATTACCTTGTACATGGTTTAGCGAATCTCGCATTCTAACACTCGGTCATCCTCACAAGCATTGCAGAATTTCTTTTGTTGACGAACCGGGTTCGAGTAAATCCATTGATTACGCAAGCTGAACAAAACATCTATCGTTCTTCACAACTCTTAGGTTTTTACGTAATCTCCTATGAAACGTCTCACGATCAAATCGCAGTCTTCCCAAAATTTCTTTCTCCAGTGGGTACTTGATCCTTATCAATTCTTGGGCCTGTGGGTCATGGCCCACTTCAACACTAGTGTAGCTTTAGCTCATCCTTGGAGTAACTTCCTTAAATCCAGTAGTACTCTGTTTCTTCGTACCATCATATCAAAAGCAAAATTCCAACTTTTTTTTTCCTTCGAACTACAGTCCGTGGAATATATATTTTCTTATCCATTAGTCTAGTCTTCTTCACAGGGTACTACCACCCTTAAAATGAAATTCACAAATCCATCCATAGACCAGATTTCTCATATCCTAAAAATGGTCAAAATCTTTGTTCACAGAGTAACAACTCATAAAATTCAACATATGAAATCATCACACCTTAACTTTATTGATTCATGCATTCATTACAATCTTCGAGCACCCATTACATAACTCAACTCATCGAACTCATAAAAATGAAATTGCTTCTTACTACCAATATCAAAGTTCCAACTACTCAGCTCCGACTTTCATCTTGTCGGGACATTTGGTAGCATAATGTCCTGCTTCCTTGCTGAAAACAAATAACTTTCGATAAGTCTTTGGGCTTCTTGGAGATGGTGTCTACTCTTTGGACTCTTGGCTTCTTCTCCGGACATTTACTAGCGTAATGACCTAAATCCTTGCACCTGTAACAAGTGATATGACTCAGGTCCTTCTCTGCAGAAATTGGGTTGTTACGAAGATGCCTTCGTCTTCTCTTCTGGATTTCTCCGTAATGATCAGAGCTTCTATTTCCTGAGGGTCAAAGTTCACTTCTGCTGTCGGGAAGTCTCCGAGATACTCTTGGCTTTCCTTCATGCAATACTCTGAAAAATGTCCTTCTTCTCCACATGAATAGCAGGCATTGGAGTAAAATCTGTTGAGACCTTCTCCATCCAGGTCTTCAACACTTTTCGATCACATCTTGGTTCTTCTAGATCTTCCTTGAGGGCTTCCTTCATTCCATCTTCCCGCTTGAATAATTTGTTGCACCGTGGAGTAAATGTGACCTTTGCACGGGTAGTGGGTGGTTCCTTCACACAGGAAGCAAGTCACACAGCTAGTTGGGCATTCCTCACTGGGTGTTTCTCCTCACAATGAGGGCATCCATCCTTGTGTTCCTCCACAGGTGTGTCCTATTTCTCCGCAAATCTTGCAGGCACAAGGTTTACTTCTTGGTGTATCATTGTGCTTCCGGATAAGACGTGATCTCATCAGGGTCTTCTTGAATTCCTCCCAAGTTCTTGCTCCTTTAAATCCTTGTATGGATTGATGCATTCTCCACTGTGTTGCAGCACTTTACGTAAAATCTTGAAGAGCGTATTGGACCTCATACTTCCTTGAAACCAAATTGTTCCCAAGTGATTCTCCATGTTACGCATCCATAGCTCGCCTCCAGCTGAGTCTTCGGTCCAGAGAATATCAGTCCAACTTCATTCATCATCTATGGGGTTCAAGGGTTTTAGGGTGAGATGAGAGAGAGGTGGGGAGGGATATACACACAATACAAACAATGGTTTTTGAAGAAACAAGTTTTATTTTGTGGCTGTCGGAAAACATCAAACAAATGACAGCTCACACATCGTCGCATCTAACGTAAGTGTGTAACAGGGGTTTGGTCTTCTAAAGGTCAAATATTTCTTCAGGAACTTCAAATCTTGAGTCTTCAACTGTTGTAGCTTCTAATACATGGTGAAATCCTCTTTACTCAAGGGGTCATCAGTTCTCCGATATCAAATCCTTCTTGAGCGTCTTGATTGATCCTCCGGGTGATCAAAGGATAAGGGGTATATTCTAACTATTTGAGGTGAGAGGGTCTATTTGATAAATTCAGAAAAGATGAGAAGTAAGAGTCTTTTTGTAAATAAAGTTTTAGAAATTTCCTGTCCAAGGGCTTTCCGGTTTCTAGGGTCACGTCCTACGATCAACATGTGCTCGATACCATCTCTCAGAGCGACCCGACCTCAGACGGTCAAGCCTACGTATTCTTTATGCCATCCTCGGATCGGTATCTTTGGCACACACGATACATCAATGTATATATCAAAGTGCAATCACATGCATAAATAACGTAAAACTGATATATACCTCATAATACTCGTGAAACAATCAAACGGGTGTGGAGTCCCATCAACGCCATCGGCAGGTTGAGTGTAGACCGTAACCTGCACTGTAATCTTACCCGTCGGAAGAAAATATACGCAACATGATACGTTGCAGCCGTGTAGGTCAGGACATTGAATGTACCGGCAAGATCACAATAAGAGAAAACAGATGATAAACTATACTATATGCAGTATGGCTTTGTGGCTCTGTATCTGAGTTTTGTTTGCGTAAAAGCTGGTTTTATTTTCCCTACATCAAAGGAATAAATGAAATACTGTACTATGGAGTTTTCTATCATGACATGGTTCCGCCAACCGATGTCTCATAGCCCAAAATTTCATAAGTTGCCCACAATTAAGTTATCGGTCCGGTGTTGAGAGTTCGAAATAGATCCAAGTCCAGATGCTCAAATTGTCCGTGAATCGGGACACGGCTAATCGATTAGGTTATAACCCTCTGCAGAGGTTTGTACACTTTACCCGCAAGATTCGATCCCTCTCTTTACGTTCTCGCACTTGAGGGTGTTTGAGAACAAGATGACCAAACATGGTCTTCCAAAGAGTTCCTCGACCACCCCCGGTACTCCATCCAATCCTACCGTCCTTCTACATCTGCTAGTACCGTCCCACCAGAGTCACAACTAAGGTCAACCAAGCGAGCCCATAATGACTTGCGGTTGCACAGTAAGCTTCCGGGCATGAAGTATTCTTCCGTCTCTTTGAGTCTGGGTGAAGCTTTCCGCAAGATGTCATGGCGCTTCTCCATGCATCCCGCCAACCACTGGGTTCTCCAGTGGTGCCCACAACCGCCCTTCACCCAAAGAGTGTGTATTGAATTCTTGTCTTGAGTCTTGAAGTCTTGAGGTCTTGAAGGTGCAGTCCTTGCAGATTCCATCATGGAGTTGTCGTCATTGACGAGAGTCCTCCTTCTTCACACCACTCTCGTGCACTCATACCAAACCCGTCTACTATAGCGTAGCATTAAAATAAAATATCGTCCGGGCTTGGTAACAGGGTGATGGGTTCCTACCTCATGCATACTACTCAACTACAAGAATTTCAATATCACTCTTGAGGGGTGGTTGCAAGGATGCCACTAAATGCAATAAAACATAGGTAAGAAAAGCATGGTCAAAGTGAACTTGCACGGTTGACGATCTTGAAAAACTAGGGTTTCAGAGTAGAAATCTTCGCACTCGGAATTTCTACCGAGGCAAACAATAACTATAATAAGCACATAGCAATAGGATCACATAACACAACATAACAGAAGTAACATAACACAACAAAACAACCAAAACCAAATCCAAAAGAAAAACTCAAAGAAAGGCCACTCAAGTTTCCTACTTCAAACAATAACAAAAATAGTTTTTATATAACAAAAATTCCTTAATATAACCTAATCATGGTTTTAAGTTAACTAAACAGAAAAGGATTCACTAAGCAACTAGGAGCAAAAAGAATTAATTTAAAAGCTATTATAAAACTCATTTTAGGCCTAATCCAATTTCTATTAAGAAAATAATTTAAAACTTTTATTAATTATAAATAAAAGTTCATCTACTAGAATGACAGAAACTATCCTAGAATAACTAATCCCAAGTTAAAAATAAATTAATTTACTAATTAATTAATTAGGAAAACAGGAACTAGTTAATTAATTTGGATTAATAGGATTCTGTCTAAAACTAATTATTTATTAATCCTAAAATACCCAAGTTAATTTCTAGGGTTTGGCAATGTCAAAATAAAGTGGTGACAAAAAGAATCATGCAAAAATAATTTTTCTAACTAAAGTTATAGCAGATTTGCTATTCTGACTAAAACAATATTAAAGAATTTTTAATTATTTTTAACATAGCTAAATATATATTTTACAGAAACTACATAAAATTTGCAATCCAACAAAAAAAAGAATCACTCAAAAATATTGAACAGAATAAAAGATATGAATTTTTGAAAACAGAAACTATTCTGCTAAAACAGAAAATCAAATTAAAAAAAAAAGGCCTAATGGGCCTATACTGTGCCCTGTGCGTTAGATAGGCTAAACGGGCTCTAGGGTTTAAACTAAAAGAACCGGGCCTAAAAAAATAAACCTACACTAAAAATAAACCGTGAACTAAACCGGGCCGGACCGGTTTATATTAAAAGGGATACCCCTTCGGGGGCGATCTAATCTAGACCGTTGGTGGCGCATCGGACGGGGGAGGGGGCTTCCGGTGACTTACCGGCGTCCGACGGCGGCGGCGGGCGGCGATGATGAGTGTGAGGGCTCGAGGCCGGGAGGTCGGGAGTAGCCAAGGCGGGAAAGTGACGAGGTCGGGAGGGTTTGGTGGAGTCGATGGGGGTCGGGGTGGCTAGGGCGGCAGCGATGACAATGGCGGCGGAGATGGGCTCGGCTCCATGACGGGCGTGAGGGGAGAGGAGGGTTCGGCGAGGGGCTAGGGGAATGGGGTCTGCGAGCTCGGCTTTTATAGCACTGGGGGTCGGGCTCGCTCGGAAGGGCATCGGAGGCGATCGGGATCCGGATCCTTGGGATCCGGTGGATCTCAGCGAGGTCATGGCGTGGGCGAGGAAGAAGGGGTGGGTCCCAAGGCGGTGAGAGAGAGGGGCGCGGTCTAGGTCGGCCGACCGAGCCGGAGAGGTTTCGGGCGAGGGAGGGTCGGTCGGCTGTTGGCTCATTGGGTGGCCAGTTGGGTCACTGGTGGGCCGGTGGCTGGGCAAAGGCCTTGAGGTGAGGCGGTTGGCTGGGCTGGGTGGCTTTGGCGCCGGGGGGTTTTTCTTTATTTTTTAAATAAAACTAAAACAGAAATAAAACAATATCTATAAATATTTTATATAGGGTATATATATACCAAAATGATCAGGGAATATTCCCTTTCATTTGAACATTTTTCGAAGGCAAAATCCAAACTTTATAAAAATCCATTTTTCAAATTCAAATAAAATTCAGATTTGAATCCAAAACTTTTGGCATTGTTTCCTCTGATATTTTTGGAGTGTCATGTTTGCTCCTCTCATACTTTTGATCAAGTATTCATCAGGCATAGTTTTTGAAATGTTTCCCACATGCCAAAGTTTGAAATTCAAATTCAAAACTCAAAATTTGAAAGAGGGTTCCAAAGCACCTTCAAATGATTTTCAACTTGATTCATTATAACTTCCAACTCCTATTTCATATAATTGAAGAAGTCATTTTATCTTCCCTCATGAAAATCATTGAGTTGCATAAAGTTTTGAATTTGAAAACTTCCCAAATGAAATTCAATTCTTTTTCCAAAACCCTATTCATTTCAAAATGGAAGAAGTCATGTCATCTTCACTCTAGGTTTTGGTGTTGGAATGAATTTGAATTCATTGAGATCCAAAAATATGGCAAAGGAGAAAGTTTTGGGAAAGTCATTTCATTCCCTCCCATTCAACTTTCAAAAGTTTTCAAATTTCACTCAGTTTCACTCATTCAATCAAACCAACAATCAGACAACAAGCATAGTTATTTATTAATATAACATTCCAAAATTTAGAATTTTGGGATGTTACATATTTGCTGAAACTTTAATGCTGGCTTTTCATGTTACAACAACAAGAGCAAACAGAGTTTGTAAAAGTTTTTCTTTATCACTTTCAGTTTATCAACTGAATTGTTTGAGGACAAGCAAAGGTTTAAGCTTGGGGAGTTGATACGTCTCCAACGTATCTACTTTTCCAAACACTTTTGCCCTTGTTTTGGACTCTAACTTGCATGATTTGAATGAAACTAACCCGGACTGACGTTGTTTTTAGCAGAACTGCCATGATGTTGTTTTATGTGTAGAAAAGAAAAGTTCTCGGAATGTCCTGGAAATCCACGGAGGCACTTTTTGAAATTAATAAGAATTTTTGGCGAAAGAATTAATGCCAGGGGGCCCACGGCCTGTCCACGAGACAGGGGGGCGCGGCCCCCTGGACCTCCTCCGACCTCAACTCCAACTCCATATATTCACGTTAGGGGAGAAAAAAATCAAGGAAGAAAGTTTCATCGCGTTTCACGACACGGAGCCGCCGCCAAGCCCTGATCTCTCTCGGGAGGGCTGATCTGGAGTCCGTTCGGGGCTCCGGAGAGGGGGATTCGTCGTCGTCATCATCATCAACCATCCTCCATCACCAATTTCATGATGCTCACCGCCGCGGCGTGAGTAATTCCATCGTAGGCTTGCTGGGCGGTGATGGGTTGGATGAGATTTACCATGTAATCAAGTTAGTTTTGTTAGGGTTTGATCCCTAGTATCCACTATGTTACGAGATTGATGTTGCTATGACTTTCCTATGCTTAATGCTTGTCACTAGGGCCCGAGTGCCTTGATTTCAGATCTGAACCTATTATGTTTTCATGAATATATGTGTGTTCTTGATCCTATCTTGCAAGTCTATAGTCACCTATTATGTGTTATGATCCGACAACCCCAAGTGACAATAATCGGGATACTTCTCGGTGATGACCGTAGTTTGAGGAGTTCATGTATTCACTATGTGCTAATGCTTTGTTCTGGTTCTCTATTAAAAGGAGGCCTTAATATCCCTTAGTTTCCGCTAGGACCCTGCTTCCACGGGAGGGTAGGACAAAAGACGTCATACAAGTTCTTTTCCATAAGCACGTATGACTATTTACGAATACATGCCTACATTAGATTGATGAATTGGAGCTAGTTCTATATCACCCTATGTTATAACTATTGCATGAGGAATCGCATCCGGCATAATTATCCATCACTGGTCCATTGCCTACGAGCTTTTCACATATTGTTGTTCGCTTATTTACTTTTCCGTTGCTACTGTTACAACTACTACAAAAAACCCAAAAACATTTATCTCTACTTTTGCTACCGTTACCTTTATTATCATACCACTTTTGCTACTAAACACTTTGCTGCAGATACTAAGTTATCCAGGTGTGGTTGAATTGACAACTCAACTGCTAATACTCAAGAATATTCTTTGGCTCCCCTTGTGTTGAATCAATAAATTTGGGTTGAATACTCTACCCTCGAAAGCTGTTGCGATCCCCTATACTTGTGGGTTATCATAGAGCATCTTATAGTCACCCAGTTACGTTGTGATGTTTGATAGCACACTAAGTGTTCCTCCGATATTCGGGAGTTGCATAATCCCATAGTCATAGGAACATGTATAAGTTATGGAGAAAGCAATAGCAACAAACTAAACGATCATCGTGTTAAGCTAACAGATGGGTTAAGTCAATCACATCATTCTCTAATGATGTGATCCCGTTAATCAAATGACAACTCATGTCTATGGTTAGGAAACATAACCATCATTGATTCAACGAGCTAGGCAAGTAGAGGCATACTAGTGACACTTTGTTTGTCTATGTCTTCACACATGTACTAAGTTTCTAGTTAATACAATTCTAGCATGAATAATAAACATTTATCATGATATATGGAAATATAAATAACAACTTTATTATTTCCTCTAGGGCATATTTCCTTCAGGAACAACGTATGTTGTTATGCGGTTTGACCGATAAAGATCTTCGTAGAATATATGGGAGCCAATATGAGCATCCAGGTTCCGCTATTGGTTATTGACCGGAGATGAGTCTCGGTCATGTCTACATAGTTCTCGAACCCGTAGGGTGTGCACGCTTAACGTTCGATGACGATCGGTATTATGAGTTTAAGTGTTTTGGTTTACCGAAGGTTGTTCGGAGTCCCGGATGTGATCACGAACATGGCGAGGAGTCTCGAAATGGTCGAGACATAAAGATCGATATATTGGAAGGCTATGTTCGGACATCGGAAAGGTTTCAGATGAGTTCGGGCATTTTCCGGAGTATCGGGAGGTTACCGGAACCCCCTGGGAAGTTAATGGGCCTTAATGGGCTTTAGTGGAAGAGATGAGGATAAGGCCAAGTGGGGGACGCGCCCCCCAAGCCCAATCTGAATTGGGAGGGGGCCCGACCCCCCTTTCCTTCCTCTCCCCCTTCCCTTCCTCCCCCCTCCTAGTTGGACTAGGAAAGGGGGAAACCTACTCCTAGTAGGAGTAGGAATCCCCCCTTGGGGCACGCCATAGGAGGCCGGCCTCCCCCTCCTCCACTCCTTTATATACGGGGGAGGGGGGCACCCCATAGACACACAAGTTGATTCTTAGCCGTGTGCGGTGCCTCCTCCACATATTTCCACCTTAGTCATATCGTTGTAGTGCTTAGGCGAAGCTCTGTGTCGGTAACTTCATCATCACCATCATCACGCCGTCGTGCTGACGAAACTCTCCCTCGGCCTCAGCTGGATCAAGAGTTCGAGGGACGTCACTGAGCTAAACGTGTACAAATCGCAGAGGTATCGTGCGTTCGGTACTTGATCGGTTGGATCACGAAGACGTTCGACCACATCAACTGCGTTACTTAACGCTTCCGCTTTCGGTCTACGAGGGTACGTGGACACACTCTTCCGCTCGTTGCCATGCATCTCATAGATAGATCTTGCGTGATCGTAGGTAAATTTTTTGAAATACTGCGTTCCCCAATAGGGCCGTCGCCCCGACGCAAAGTTAGACTGCCCCCACTGGAACATGTAGACCGGACCGACAAGCCTGCACCCAAGTGGCTCAAGATTGCCACCCAAGCGAAGGCCGAGCTGCCGCCCCGCCCCATGGAGCCACCCCGCACATCACTTTTCGAGGCTGCCACCTCGGTGCACATCAGCCATCCGGGGCCGCTGCCCCGGCATCCTCCAAACCCGACGTAGGAGAAAACTAGACGCACCAAGCACAAGCTAACTCTCCCAAGCAACGTCCGCAAAGAGGGAAACGACGAAGACGCCGCCGTCGCCCGCTCCGGAAACATCTGGAGCTTAGGTTTTCACCGGAGAGCCCGAGCCCCACATTGAAGAAGATGAGTTCCACAATGACGCCTCCAAGGAGGGAAACGACGCCCGAAAGCGCCGCTGTCAACGGCACCGACAAAGTCGGGTCAAGGGTTTCGTCTAGAGAACACACATCCCTATGGAGGCTTGCAGATCTGATCCACCCAAAAGCGTGGAGATCGTTGGAGCCGTTCCTGTTGCGCCTTACACTCTCCAACGTCGACCACCAAGCTTCACCGCGCAGCACCCACAACAGCATCCCCTCAAGCTGCGAATGAGAAGCGAGCGCACACGTCACCACGGCCAACACGCCATGGCTCCCAGCCCAGGGTCGCCGCCCCGGCTTCCTCCCGCCTCACGCTCGCCTGTCGAGCTCCCCTGCCCGGCGCCGCCCGAACCGAACCACCTCCTGACCGCGCGTCCGACGTGTGCCACACACAGCGCTCGCACCGTGCGAGACGCCCGCCCACGCGCATCCCCGCCCCCCTTGACGGCGCCCCTGTTGCCCCCTCTGACCGCCTGCGTTGGAGCGAGCCCGCTGTCGCGCGGCGTCACCCCTCGGACCGCCGGAGCCTCACCATCCCGCACTGAAGCCACGTCCGCGAGCCCGTCCAAGCCCGCCGCGCCCGCGCGCCAGATGCGCCCTCGCGCCTTGCAGAGAGATGCCCCACCACCACCCTCCCTGGAGCCAGACCGGGCTTCACCGACAGTCTCCTCAGGCGGCGGCAAAGTGGGGGGTGGAGGGAGGAGGGAAGGTGGCGGCCCGGAGTGGTTCCCCCAGTGTCGCTAGAGAGAGGCGACACGGGGTTGGGGAAAGCAGGTGCGTGGACGAGGCTTTTTCACAATGATAGACACTGAACCTCCTATTACGTGCATTGGTTTATTATAAAAAAATAACATATCGATCAGCTACAAATTACCTACTAGCCCCTGTTCAGGTATATATTTTACTTCTCCTGTGTGATGGTCATTATCTGTTTGTTTTTAGAGAGCATGCATATTTTTTTAGTCCGACTTAGAATTAACGAATGCCCCATATTTTTTTTTTGTTCTTTCAACTAGAACTTTCTCATTTGAAATCTTTCTAATTTTGAAAGGAAGATATCCAATAGAAGGTTTATCAAAATGTAACAAACTAGAATTCACAAGGCACTGCAGGCGGAGACTCCAAAAGCTTAATGTTTCTTGAAATTAGCCCAAATGAGAATGACGTGGTGGAAACTGTCTGCTGGCTGAAGCAGAGTCAGAGGTGATTTTTTTGCAATTTATTGTTTTTGCAGCATGAAGATAAAAGGGAATAAACCGCTCTCTTTAACGGTGGTTCTATTCTGAATCTAAATTAGTATATCCAGGCCATAACCCACTTCACATATGCATAATTGATAGATTGCTCTTTTATCATATTTTTAGTTGATCGGGTATTTTTACAGATTACATGTTTATAGGAACTTTTCATAATTACCACTTACTATTTGAGTATGTTTTTGCCTGGTCATGCCAAATCCTATTATGACCCAGTTCTTTTGGCAGAATCCGGGGATTCTCCCAGAATCCAACCCCTACCCAGCTTTTCCCAGAATCTTTGAGACCCATTTATTTTACAATCCTATCTAATTAGACCCAAACTAGATAGGATTGTAAAACAAATGGGGCTCAAAGATTCTGGGAGAAGTTGTGTAGGGTCGGATTCTAGGAGAATCCTCAGATTCTGGCAAAAGAACTAGGCCTATGTTTGGTCATGCAGATGGTAGAGAGGAACTGGTAGTATTTAACCACACACATGATGTTTTATGAAAGATTAGCAAAAAAAAGTGGCATGTTTCATTGACATAACCAACCGTCTTCTATAATTTTTCATCCTGTTGCAACGCACGTGCATTTGTGTTAGTTTCCAACAAAGTGAAAAGAGTTGTATCACCTCATTCTAGCAATGCTCGTATTGCTTTAACTCTTCCTATTTTTTGATTACAACAGAACACGATATAGATAGCAACTATAGTCATCTTATTTCGCCAGCCAACGTGCACCAAGCGGCGCTCAACGCCTCGACCTGACGTGGAGCGAATTCCCACTACTTATGCAATCCCCCGGGCACAAACGAGCTCTTAGCCAAAAAGGGCCAGGATAGACCGGGATCAGAGAGAATAGGGTGCTAATTTCAGGGATTTGAAGGTCAAGGTTTGATTCAAACTCAAAGTACAAATTCAAGGTTTTATTTTAGATTTTTCTCTTACATGAAAGGAAAGTTTCGTAGGAGGGGATCATGACGTGATATAGACTGCCCATGGGTTTTGGTTTTTGGAAAAAAAAACATGGACTGAAGAAAAATCGGTGGGTTTTGCTACTGGAAAACCAGAAAGAGAATAAAAATCGGTGAGGCGTGCGTCTAGGAGGCCCATGGATCGACAGGAGAGTGAGAGGTGGGGGAGGAACGACGTACCAACCAATGAGAGGTCCTATGTGACGCTCTTTGCGTCAAAGAGCCGAGGTTTCGCATAGGGGCGGCTCGCCTGAGCCACCCCATTTCTCGTTCGCGAGGTGAAAAATGCGAAAAACAAAGAGCGACATCTGAGGATTAGAACCGCTGACAACATAGTCGTGCTCGCACTGTGCTAGCCATTGCGCCAGGCTGGTTCCCGTGCTAGTTGTCCATCACAACACTTGAAGAAACAAGTCAGCGGCAAAAACTTGACCATTCAAAAAATTCCCAAAAATAAAGTACAGTATATCTGAGGGATCTAACAAAGTACCTCCTGTAGGTGAACAAGCTCGCTAGCCACTGTGACTCTGGTGTCTACATCTGAAAACGGAACCTACTATATATGAACTATAAGAGCAACAACAGTATTTTTTTTCTGAAAATTTGAACGTGATTTTCTTTTTGAAAATGGTAGATATTTTTTGAAATGCAAACATTTCAAAATTGTGAAAAAAAATTAAAACCTCGGACATTTTGTGAAATTGTGAACATTTTTGGGATTCTCAATTTTTTAAAAAGGAACAAAATTTAAAACTAGAACAATTTTTGAAATTATGAACATTTTTTTAAAAGACGCAAACATTTTCTGAAAAACAGGAACATTTTGTGAAATTATGATGTTCTTCCGAAAGCACTTTTTTTTCAATTTGTGAACAAATTTGGAAAGCTGAAACATTTATTGTAATTTCTGAACATTTTTTGAATTTGCGAAATATGTTCGCGTTTCTTTGTGAACAAAATTTGAAAGGGGAAACATTTTAAAAATTGTTTGGCAACATGACTTTTTTAAATTCTTTTGAACAAAATTATAAAGTGGGATTTCTTTAATTTATGTAAAAAATTTCAAAACATGAACATTTCAACAATTTGTGAACAAATTTTGAAAGTGGGAACATTTCTGATTTTATAAAAATTCAAACATTTTAAAATTTTAAAACGTATATTTTAAATTTTGGAAAAAAATTGTGTCAAAAGCGAACAAATATTTGAAAATCAGAAGTTTATTGGAATTTGTGAACAAATTTCAAGATAGGAACATCTTTTAATTAAACTATGAACAAAATAAAAAATGCAAACATTTTCCAAAATTTCTGAACATTTGTTGAAAAATAAAAAAATAAAAAAATAAAAAGGAAATGAAAAATAAAAAGAGAAAATGAAAAGGGGAATAAACAAGAAAACAAAAAAGGAGGGTACAGAAAAAAGAAACAAGAAAAAAAAAGAAAAAATAGAAATACCGGAGAAAACCGGCTGGAACCTTCCAGAATGTTCCCAAAATCGGGATTCGGTGTAGCACACGCCTCGCTTTTGGGCCGGCCGTGTCGAGGACTTGGGGATGTTCCTATTCGACGCATTCTGCCAGCCCAGCCCAGCCCACTCGACGGCCCGTTTGGGCATCCCCCGATTAAAAGCCCTAAAACGAGTCCCATCTCGCTTCACAGGTCACAGGAGCTCTTGCGGCGGCGGCGCAACGAGCATCTGTTGCCCTCGCCCTTCGCGATGGCCTCCTCCTCCTCTGTCTCCCGTCCGCGGAAGCGTCCCGCCGCCGTCGCCTTTTCTTCCTCGCCTCCGCCCCCCGTGCCGCCGCGTCAGGTTCGTCGTCGCCTTCCTTCCTTGGATCTGATGCTGCTAATTCCTTCCTTCCTTGGATCTAAGAGCTTTCGCCTTGCCAGGCTTGAGAGCTAATGCTGTTAGATCCTTCCTTTGATGTCAGAGGTTATAATGTTAGTTCACTGTTAGTGTCATTCCTCTCCCAACTTCTTTTGTCTTCTTTTGTTTTCTGTAGTAATTTTAAGTTTTGTTTTGTAGACCTGTTTGTTTTTGTTTCTGTTTCTGTTAGTCCGGTGATGAAAAACCTGTTAATTTACCATCTTTCGGGACTGATTGGTCGCTGTGCGCCCATGCTGTCATTCTGCAATTCTGAGGACAAATTGAACAACTTTAGTGTATTTTTCTAAATACTTCTGAACTTACATGTCATTTACTTTTCAGTTTTTCTATTCTGTTGTTTACTATGGATAGAATATGGCTGGACAATGATGAAAACCATGAACAAAACACACCATCTTTCGGGACTGATAGGTGCACTGTAACACCCCAAAAATTTAACCAAATTTTTATATTAAAATTTTTGCCAGGAGTTTTAAAATTTTATTTCTGTGGATTTTCAGAACTCTTCTTTTAATTTTGAGGTGTCTTTTCCATGTGGAGCTTTCCCAAAACATATTGGACTTCTATGCTCTCTGTATAACATTTTCTTAATCAGTAGGTTTATTTATTAAATTATTGCACCCTGAGCTTTAACCATTAAAATGAACTGTTTTAAATTTTGGAGCTGTTTTTGAACTACAACCATTAGATAGAATCACTTAAAATTCCAACCAAAATTTGGAGATGTCATGTGATGTCTCTAAATCACTTGTGTGCATTAATATAATTATTTCATTTCATATTTTGAGTTTTACACCTGTTTTTCAAATCTGGTCCAGTGGACACTTTTGCACTATAGCCTAATTAAATATTTCCCTAGAGCCTCCAACAAAATTATGAGATCAGTAGTAGCATGCCATCCAACTTTATGCAAAAACCCAGTGATGTTATTTGAAATTTTTGAATGAATCAACCTCTTCTTCATTCTGGACCAGACCTGTGCTTTCTACTGCAACCATCTCCTAACTTGCTTCTTCATCCATAATTCATTTTCCTACCTATAGTCCTCCTTGCCAAACCCTTAAGTCCAGAAGAGTGGACCCTTTGGAAGATTTTTTGTTCATAAAACAGTGCCACTCACTTTCTGCCCAGAACTGAAGTTTTGCAAAACTTGCACTGGCAAGTTTCTCCTTTTTGTAAACCAACTTCACCACCCTCTCTTATATCCATAGAGACACTGATCTGGAGAATTTGGCCACTCCAAGAACTACCTAGGTGCCTTTGGCATTTTGTCAAACACCCTGAGTGCACAGCCAGTTTTGACATGACTTCAAGTTTACTTGGTGAACTTGAGCTCCTGACCAATCCACCATGTCCCTTGATCCCCTTGCTAATCCTAGACTAGTTCTGTTTATTGCCAGCCTCAACATGACCTCTAGGCTGCCCTGGCATTTCGCCGAAAGCAGGTCCCGGGCGTGCTCTGGCGCGCCCAGAGCGGCGCTTGGCACCCACGTGCGCTCGAAGTCGCCACACACCTCAAGACTCACTCCAGCCTGCGGATCGATCCAGACGCAGCGGGCCACGCTGCACCCCACGAGCCCCAGCTCGCCACGCCCCGGCAGGCCAGCCTAGCCGCCACCGCCGCCTCGGCAGCCTCGCGCTAGCCAGCGCCGCCTAAGTTGCCAAAGACTTGCCACCTGCCTCAAGCAAAGGCGTGCTCATCCGCAGCGTGTCCCCTAAGCGCTCGCCGCCACGTCGCCCAAGCTACAGCATGGCGGTTCGCCGTCGTCCTTATCGCCGGCCGCCTCGGAACCGACCTCCATCGCTATATAAAGAGGTCCCCGAGCTCAAACCCGCACGCAGGCAGCCTCACACCACTCCGCTCGTGCCCCCTTGGCCGTCAATCTAAGGGAGGGAGTCGTCTTCTTCCTCTCCGCAACTCCAACCGCCACCATCGCTTCGCCATTCCGGCGCCCAGAGCCTCCCCTCTCTACTTTTTTCACCAGAGCTTCCTCTCCTCCCGTGATCACATCCCCTACTCGATTTCGATAGGGAACCACCGCCGCCAAAACCACTTTACCACCGAAACTTTCCTCCGCTGGAGCTTCGCCACGCAAATCCCTCCACCTCTGTCAACCCTGCAACCACCGGAAGGATCACCCTCGACCCGCGGATCCATCCCCGCCCTCAGCTTCCCACAAGGACCCGCCGTTCGCCGGCGACGGTCGCCGGAGTCCCGCCTCCGCTCGGGACAGAGGGAGAAGAAGGAAGGCGGACTAGTCAAACCTGACTAGTGGGCCACCTAGGACCCACTGTCAGTGACCACGCACGGTCCACGCGGAGTAAGTGGAAGCGTATTTCCAGATTACGCTTTCGGCGTGTACGTTTATTCGAAACGTTTTCTTTTCTGTTTTTTTAATAACGGATTTTTGACAAAACTTTGATCGGCTGTATCTTTTTAAATACAACTCCAAATGAATTAATTCTTTTTCCTACCTCTCTCAAATATTGTATAGTTTATTTTAAGATTTATTTGAAAAAAATTCAGACAACTTTTTTGTGCTGTTTTGTTTTTATGTAATAATTCAAATATATTCTTTTAAATAGTATTTTGAAGATTTCAAGATGTTTTGGATGCACCCTTCTTTCCCATGACCTGAAGGCAAGCATTACGAACCCTGGTGAAATTTTGTGTGTGTTGCATAGCACGGTGGCAACACCACCCCGACATATACATGCGTCATTTTATGTGAGGAATGTAATCCTATTTATGGGTGCATATTAATGAGTTCATGCTAATGAAGTTGACATGATTTGTGATGGAAATCACCGTCATACGTCTTTCATGCATACCGGAAGGGACGACGGGGAGGCCTCTGTCTTGGGTAGACACGGTCTTGTCCCTAATCCTCCGTCGCGACGGTCGTGTCCGGTATGGCATGAGGGGTATGTCGCATGATGTTTCCATCTGTTGTTTGAAATATATGCATTGTTATGCTAATCATGCAAGGAATATTGCAACCTCCTGAGTCGACCGTAGATCGAGTCTTGTGCCAGTAACCCCCATACTTGCTTCGTACTACCACTCGTCTCTACAACAGGTAGGGTACGCTTCAGTAAGTTGTCAACCCTTTCCTAGCACACACCATACAGAGAGGCCATGGTGGAAGATACTGGAGGCATCCGTTAGTCATGCCACCGGGTCCGGGAGCATGGGTGTTTCAGTTGTAGCCGAAAGGGGTAGCTCCCCGATTCTTGTGGTATAAATTTATGTGATCCCATGTTACGCCGAGGTTGTAGCCTCCCCACTTAGAGTTTTGCTTAACAGTGTCGTGGGTGATTCCGGACACATGTGAGTTAAGTCGGTGTGTGCAAGTTAGGTGTGTTTTCAACAAAAGATCAGAGACGGAATTAGTCCCGATGGACTAAAGGAATCCGTTACTCGTGGGTAAAGAGTACACCCTCTGCAGAGATTAAACCTATTCGAATAGCCGTATCCATGGTTAAGGATTGCAGTCTGGGATGGGTCAAGTGTCGGTCTTAGTGTCGGTCTTCGGAGGTGAAATTGTTAAAACTGGAATCACGATTGTGACTTGTGATAAATTATGATTATTATTTGCGATGTGGACTAACCCGTGATATTTTCTGGTATTATCGAATATCCCTGGGATGGTTCTACCTCCTGGATATTCACTGTATTTATTTATAAGCCCTTTATGTGGTGTCGCTCGAGGCCTCGATCATGACATTGTTTTTGCTTATTTATAAGCCCTTTATGGGGTGTCGCTAAGACGCCCGACTGTGGCATTTCTTTTAAAGCCCTTTATGTGGTGTCGCTAAGACACCCGACTGTGGCATTTCTTTTAAAGCCATGTATGCGGTGTCGCTAAGACGCCCGACTGTGGCATTTCTTTTAAAGCCCTTTATGCGGTGTCGCTCAGACGCCCGACTGTGGCATTTATTTTAAAGCCCTTTATGCGGTGTCGCTCAGACGCCCGATTGTGGCATTTCTTTTGAAGTCCTTTATGTTATTTATTTTATTATATTAATACTACCATATGATTGCATATTCACAAATAACATGCTTGCACGCATCAGAGTTTTATTTATCTTATGTGACTAACGTCATGAGCATAATATATTTTCTGCACATCATTGTTAAATTATGCCTGTGTTCATAATGTTTGCGAGTACATTCAAAGTACTAACTGGCTTGTCCCTGGCTATTGTCTTTGCCAGATTTCTTGCTTGGAGAGGAGCGTTGCGATGAAAGCCCCGGTGTTGGAAATATGCCGTAGAGGCAATAATAAATTAGTTATTAGTCTATTTCCTTGTTCATGATAATCGTTTATTATCCATGCTATAATTGTATTGAAAGGAAACTCAGATACATGTGTGGGTACATAGACAACACCATGTCCCTAGTAAGCCTCTAGTTGACTAGCTCGTTGATCAACAGATAGTCATGGTGTCCTGACTATGGACATTGGATGTCATTGATAATGGGATCACATCATTAGGACAATGATGTGATGGACAAGACCCAATCCTAAGCATAGCACAAGATCGTGTAGTTCGTTTTGCTAGAGCTTTTCCAATGTCAAGTATCTCTTCCTTAGACCATGAGATCGTGTAACTCCCAGATACCGTAGGAGTGCTTTGGGTGTACCAAACGTCACAACGTAACTGGGTGACTATAAAGGTGCATTACAGGTATCTCCAAAAGTGTATGTTGGGTTGACACGGATTGAGACTGGGATTTGTCACTCCGTATGACGGAGAGATATCACTGGGCCCACTCGGTAGTGCATCATCATAATGAGCTCAAAGTGACCAAGTGTTTGGTCACGGGATCATGCATTACAGTACGAGTAAAGTGACTTGCCGGCAACGAGATTGAACGAGGTATTGGGATACCGACGATCGAATCTCGGGCAAGTAAAATACCGATTGACAAAGGGAATAGTATACGGGGTTGATTGAATCCTCGACATCGTGGTTCATCCGATGATATCATCGAGGAGCATGTGGGAGCCAACATGGATATCCATATCCTGCTGTTGGTTATAGCCCGAGAGCCGTCTCGGTCATGTCTGCATGTCTCCCGAACCCGTAGGGTCTACACACTTAAGGTTCGGTGACGCTAGGGTTGTATGAATATGATTATGCAGCAAACCGGATGTTGTTCGGAGTCCCGGATGAGATCCCGGACGTCATGAGGAGTTCCGGAATGGTCCGGAGGTAAAGATTTATATATAGAAAGTCTTATTTTGGTCGCCGGAAAAGTTTCGAGCGTTATCGGTATTGTACCGGGAATGCCGAAAGGGGTCCGGGGGTCCACCGGGGGGTCCACCTGCCCCAGGGGGGCACATGGGCTGTAGGGGGTGCGCCTTGGCCTATATGGGCCAAGGGCACCAGCCCCAAGAGGCCCATGCGCCAAGAGATAAGAAAAAGGGGAGAGTCCTAAAGGGGGAAGGCACCTCCATGGTGCCTTGGGGAGGATGGACTCCTCCCCCCCTCTTGGCCGCACCCCTTCCTTGGAGGAAGGGCAAGGCTGCGCCTTCCCCTCTCTTGCACCTATATAATGGGTGGGTTGGGAGGGGTGGCCGCACCCATAAGCCATGGCGGCTCCCTCCTCCCTGCAACACCTCCTCCTCCTCCCGTAGTTGCTTAGCGAAGCCTCGCCGAATTTCTGCATCCACCACCACGCCGTCGTGCTGCTGGATCATCATCAACCTCTCCTTCCCCCTTGCTGGATCAAGAAGGAGGAGACGTCATCCGCTCCGTACGTGTGTTGAACGCGGAGGTGTTGTCCGTTCAGCACTAGGTCATCGGTGTTCTAAATCACGGCGAGTACGACTCCATCATCCCCATTCCATTGAACGCTTCCGCACGCGATCTACAAGTGGTATGTAGATGTAATCACTCTCCCATGACTCGTTGCTAGATGAACTCATAGATGGATCTTGGTGAAACCATAGGAAAAAATTTAATTTTCTGCAACGTTCCCCAACAGTGGCATCATGAGCTAGGTCTATGCGTAGTTCTCTATTGCATGAGTAGAACACAATTTTTTGTGGGCGTAGATCTTGTCAACTTTCTTGCCGCTACTAGTCTTATCTTGCTTCAGCGGCATTGTGGGATGAAGCGGCCCGAACCGACCTTACACGTACGCTTACGTGAGACTGGTTCCACCGACTGACATGCATAGTTGCATAAGGTGGCTAGCGGGTGTCTGTCTCTCCCACTTTAGTTGGAGCGGATTCGATGAAAAGGGTCCTTATGAAGGGTAAATAGAAGTTGACAAATCACGTTGTGGCTTTTTTTGTAGGTAAGAAAATGTTCTTGCTAGAACCCTATTGCAGCCACGTAAAAAGATGCAACAACAATTAGAGGATGTCTAACTTGTTTTTGCAGCAATTGCTTTGTGATGTGATATGGCCAAAAGTTGTGATGAATGATGAATGATATATTGTGATGTATGAGATCATGTTCTTGTAATAGGAATCATGACTTGCATGTCGATGAGTATGACAACCGGCAGGAGCCATAGGAGTTGTCTTAATTATTGTATGACATGCGTGTCAATGATTTAACACCATGTAATCACTTTACTTTATTGCTAAACCGTTAGCTATAGTAGTAGAAGTAATAGTTGGCGAGCAACTTCATGGAGACACGATGATGGAGATCATGATGATAGAGATCATGGTGTCATGCCGGTGATGAAGATGATCATGGAGCCCCGAAGATGGAGATCAAAGGAGCTATATGATATTGGCCATATCATGTCACTACTATTTGATTGCATGTGATGTTTATCATGTTTTTGCATCTTGTTTACTTAGAACGACGGTAGTAAATAAGATGATCCATCCGTGAAAATGTTCAAGATGGAGACATAGATATTTGCAAAGTACATACGGATCTGAATGTAGCAGATCCGTTGACTAAACCTCTTCCGTGAGCAAAACATGATCAACACCAGAACTCTATGGGTGTTCGATTCATCACAATGTAACTATATTATTGACTCTAGTGCAAGTGGGAGACTGTTGGAAATATGCCCTAGAGGCAATAATAAAAGGATTATTATTATATTTCCTTGTTCATGATAATTGTCTTTTATTCATGCTATAATTGTATTATCCGGAAATTGTAATACACGTGTGAATACATAGAACACAACATGTCACTAGTGAGCCTCTAGTTGACTGGCTCGTTATTCAATAGATAGTCATGGTTTCCTCACTATGGACATTGGATGTCATTGATAACGACATCACATCATTAGGAGAATGATGTGATGGACAAGACCCAATCCTAATCATAGCACAAGATCGTGTAGTTCGTTTGCTAGAGCTTTTTCAATGTCAAGTATCTTTTCCTTAGACCATGAGATCGTGTAACTCCCGGATACCGTAGGAGTGCTTTGGGTGTACCAAACGTCACAACGTAACTGGGTGACTATAAAGGTATACTGCGGGTATCTCCGAAAGTGTTTGTTGGGTTGACACGGATCGAGACTGGGATTTGTCACTCCGTATGACGGAGAGGTATCTCTGGGCCCACTCGGTACTGCATCATCATAATGAGCTCAAAGTGACCAAGTGTCTGGTCACGGGATCATGCATTGCGGTATGAGTAAAGTGACTTACCGGTAACGAGATTGAACGAGGTATTGGGATACCGACGATCGAATCTCGGGCAAGTAACATACCGATTGATAAAGGGAATTGTGTACGGGGTTGCTTGAATCCTCGACATCATGGTTCATCTGATGAGATCATCGAGGAGCATGTCGGAGCCAACATGGGTATCTAGATCCCGCTGTTGGTTATTGACCGGAGAGCCGTCTCGGTCATGTCTACGTGTCTCCCGAACCCGTAGGGTCTACACACTTAAGGTTCGGTGACGCTAGGGTTGTAGAGATATAAGTATGCACTAACCCGAAAGTTGTTCGGAGTCCCGGATGAGAACCCGGACGTCACGAGGAATCCAGAATGGTCCGGAGGTGAAGAATTATATATAGGAAGTGCAGTTTCGGCCATCGGGAAAGTTTCGGGGTTCACAGGTATTGTACCGGGACCACCAGAAGGGCCCCAGGTGTGACGCCCTTGATTCAATCGTACACTAATCATGCACGCAAATGTGTACGATCAAGATCAAGGACTCACGGTAAGATATCACAACACAACTCTACAAATAAAATAAGTCATACAAGCATCATAATACAAGCCAGGGCCTCGAGGGCTCGAATACAAGTGCTTTCGATAATAGACGAGTCACCGGAAGCAACAATATATGAGTACATAAAAAACTTAAACAATTTTTCCTTAAGAAGGATAGCACAAATCGGGATACAGATCGAAGAGGAGCAGGCCTCCCGCTCGGGATCCTCCTAAGCTACTCATGGTCGCCGCCGCCGGGCTGCACGTAGTAGTAGGCACCTCCGAGTAGTAGTCGCCATCGACGGTGGCGTGCTCGCCCTGGGCTCCATCGTGCAGTTGCAGCAATCGAGTAGAGGTAGGGGAAAAGGGGAACAAGGCAACCGTGAGTACTCATCCAAAGTACTGCAAGCAAGGAGCTACACTACATATGCATGGATATATGTGTAAAGGGCCATATCGGTGGACGTATCGCAGAAAGCCGAGAATAAGAGGGGGATAGCTAGTCTTAACGAAGACTACGCTTCGGTCTCCGGTCTTGCAACCGTAGAAGAGGACGATCCAAGTCCTCCAAGTAACATCACATAGCAATAATCCTACCCGCGATCCCTCCTCATATCCACGAGAGAGAGCGACCACCGGTTGTATCCGCACTTGGAAGGGTGTGTTTTATCAAGTATCCGGTTCTAGTTGTCATAAGGTCAAGGTACAACTCCAAGTCGTCCTGTTACCGAAGATCACGGCTATTTGGATAGATTAACTTCCCTGCAGGGGTGCACCATCTAACCCAGCACGCTTGATCCCATTTGGCCGGACACACTTTCCTGGGTCATGCCCGGCCGTGGAAGATCAACATGTCGCAGCCCCACCTAGGCACAACAGAGAGGCCAGCATGCCGGTCTAAACCTAAGTGCACAGGGGTCTGGGCCCATCGCCCATAGCACACCAAGACGTTGCAGGGCGGCCGAGGCAGACCTAGCCTAGCGTGCGTTCCAGTCCAATCCGGCGCGCCGCTCCGTCGGCCGACGTCTGAAGTGCTTGGTGATACCACGACGGGATACCCATAACTACTCCAGCGTAGATGGTTAGTGCGTATAAGCTCGTAGCCAACTCAGATCAAATACCAAGATCTCGTTAAGCGTGTTAAGTATCCAGGCCTTGAACAGGCCAGGCCCACCTCTCTCCTAGGCGGTCTCAACCTGCCCTGTCGCTCCGCCACAAAGATCCATCCAGAGGGGCCGTCGGGACAAAGTCCTTTCAGCCCCCAATCCGTGAATCACTCGCGGGTGCTCCACAAGCCGACCCGACTTTAGTCTCCACATGTATCATGTATAAGTATAAGTATATACCCGTGATCACCTCCCGAGTGATCACGGCCCGATAGTATAGCACAGCAGACGGACAAGAATGTAGGGCCACAGATCAAAATACTAGCATCATATACTAAGCATGTAGGAGTTCGTGTAAAAGGTAACAATGAGTAACAAGGACAAAGGCTATGCAAAGAAAGATAGGAGTATCTGAAAGCGATAACATGCTACACTACTCTAATGCAAGCAGTATAGAGAAGAGTAGGCGATATCTGGTGATCAAAGGGGGGGCTTGCCTGGTTGCTCTGGCAAGAGAGAGGGATCGCCAACACCGTAGTCGAACTGGGCAGCAGCAGCGTCGGTCTCGTAGTCTACTGGAGAGAAGAGGGGGAAGAAACAATGAATAACATGTAAACAGATGCATATATGCATGACATGACAAGTAACGATGCTAGGCGTGCCCTAACGTGGTATGAGGTGGTATTGGTTAAGGGGGGAAACATCCGGGAAAGTATTCCCGGTGTTTCGTGTTTTCGGGCAGAGGAGCGGAGGGGAAAGTTGCAGGTCTGATAGGTTAGGGGGTGTGGCGGACGAACGGATTGCGTATCCGGATTCGTCGCTGCTCGAGCAACTTTCATGTTGAAAATATTTTAATCCGAGTTACGGATTAAAAGATATGATTTTTTAAAGATTTTATTAATTTCTGGAATTTAATTAATTAATTATTTGAATCAAAAAAATGAATTTATGACGTCAGCATGAGGTCATGCTGACGTCAGCAGTCAACAGGGTTGACTTGGTCAACCCGACATGTGGGTCCCGGTCGTCATACTCTGTTAGTTAATTAACAGTAGTTAATTAGGTTAATTAGTCATTAGGTTAATTAATCAGGATTAATTAAATTAATTATTTACTTAATTAATTATTTAATTAATTTTATTCATTTTTATTTTTATTAATTATTTTTGTTTAAATTCCCTTTTCCTTTTTCTTTTATTTTAAAAACGTTCTGGGGGGTTGGGGCCCCCATGTCATAAGCGGGGGTGCCTGGGCCACTTAGCCGACCGAGTCAATGTGTCGGCGGGGGGCCTGGCCCACCCGCTGGCTCAGCGGTGGCCGGTCGGCCACGTCGGCGGCCGGCGTTGGGTGGCCCCGGTGGGCGTTCCGCGGCGGAGGGGGCACCGGACCTCGCCGGAATTCGTCGTCCGGCGGCCAAAAGGGCCGTGGGCGGGTGCGTTCGAAGGTGGGGAGGACGCCGCGTCCATCGGTGGCAAGGGCACGGACGGACTCGGCCGGAAACGGCGCCGGCGAGCGGCGGAGGCGGCGGGGTGATTAGGGTCCTCGTCGGAAGCGTGCTACGGGGGGCCGGGGGGGGGGGGCTTGCGCGACGCGCTGAGCACCACGGGCTCGGCCCCGTGACCATTTGGGCACCGGGAGAGCGCCAGCGACGAGATCCACGACGGGCGTTGGTCTGGCGTGCTCGCGGGGCCGCGGCTCGGCGAGGAGAAGAGAGAGGAGGCCGGGAGCACGTTCCGTGCTCGGTGGCGGGGAGGGTCCGGCGAGGAGGAGGAGGTGGGGCGGCCGGAGCAGCGACGGGGCGGTGGTGGCGCTCGGGAGGGGACGAGGGAGAGAGGGATCGGGGAGAGCTCACCGGGGAACGTGGGGTCTCGAGGTGTTTGGGACGGTCGGGGCGACCGGCGAGGAGTGAGGGCGGGGAGGCGGCCTGGCGTCTGGCGGATCCGGGCGAGGTGGGGTGGGGGTGGGACGGCCCCGAGGCGACGAGGGGCCTTGCGCGCCACGGCCGGTCGGGAGGAGGAGGAGGTGAGGACGGGGGCGGGTCGCCGGTCGGGGGGCGACGGGATCGGTCGGCCCGATCCAGATCGGGGAGGGAGGAGAAGGGATCGGGGGGGAATGAGGGTGTCGGCTAGGGTTTGCCGACCGGGGAGGGGGATATGGGAGTGAGGGGTGGGCCGGGCCAGGGGCTGGCCGGCTGGGCCAGGTGGGCTTGGCCCAGTTTGGCCTGTGGGGTTTTTCTTCCTCTCCTTTTGTTTTATTTTCTTTTCTTTTATTTTTTTCCTTTTCTGTTTTAATTTATTTTAAAATACTCAGACACTTTACAAAATATGTGCACTCCACCATAATTAACTTTGTAATATCTGACAACCCCCGAACATTTTAGTTTTAATTTTTGAAAACTTTTAGTTGCCATCATAATTTTGAATTGAATTTTGAAACAGTTTGGAATTAACCCGTGGTTAGCTACAGTGACAAGGGTGACGTGGCACCATCAACGTGAGATTACTGTAGCATGATTATCCGGGCGTCACAATTCTCCTCCACTCCCAGAAATCTCGTCCCGAGATTTAAGAGGGGAGTAAGGGGAAAGGTGCAGTTACGAAATCCTAACGAATATTCTCGGTCTTGGTTGATCTTCTTGAAGAGGTCGATCCATTACCTTGACATCTTCATTTCTCTCGCTACAGGTCATCATGGTGATGCCACCCTTTTCTCGAACTCCAACGCATTTACGAATAGGTAAGGGTTATTCCGTAACGAACCTCTGCAAGGTTGACTATCTGGTAGCTAACATCGGGGAAGGTGGCGGAAAGTAACTCTCGAACTGGAACTTAAGAAAATATCGAGCGCAAAGTAAGAAGGTACCATGAAAAGTTTCGAGCGGGTAGGCAATCATTCGATGCCTGAAACAAGGTGTAAAAGGGGTCCAGAGTAATGGTAATAAGTTTTGTGTCTGATACCAGAATAGATTACTAGGAAGGTGACCCCGTGAATTACATACGAAGTCAAGCACGAGGAATAACTTGGGCAACAGGGGTGTACAGGAGAGTCAGGTTTAGATCCTGTGGAACTGTGGGTTATGGGCCCACCATGTGGTTTAAAAGTAAGAAGGGTGATGACGTCTTGCACGATCATGTAGTAAGGCATGTCAGAGGATAGCCCGTCAGTTATGTCGGCAACAACATCGGTACCAAGGGCGAGGGACGAAGAGAACCAATTCCTGCTCGTTGAACGAGGCGGACCAATAGGCAAAGTTCCCGTCCCATCGGTGGCTACCGGAATGTCATCAACAATAGTAACAGGGTTACACCAGACAAGATGGTACACGGAGGTGTTTACATAAGCGAGGATATTACTGCTTATATTATATAGATCACAAGAAGGTTTAAACAAACCAAAGGAAAGGAAAAGTGATTATTATGTTTAAACAGTACAATGGAAAGGAAAATATGTTTAAACACCTATTTCAAGGGTATATCCTTCCCAAGGACAAGCAGAGCAAGATATCCATGACAGGATATTAAGTAGAAAACCATTTAGGTAAAGGGGAAGGAATCTCATGATATTACCCATACAACGGTGTTAGGATAAGTGATAAATAAAATTTAGCATCGTGCTTCAAATGTTCCTGTTGAAAATTGGAGTATCATTGACATGCTTCGAGATAGCATTGGCATGGTCTTCAGGTGAAGATCAGACTTTGGAATCACGAAGGATCCATCAGGAATAACTTGTAGAACCAGTAGTACAATTCCCTCATGGATGAGTGGATAACCCTGCTGAAAAGGAATCTATAATGATAGGTCCTCCAGACGGGGGGGGGGGGGTGCTAGGCATGACATCATGCTACCGGGTCATCAAAAGATCAACATCATAACTCTTGGAAAGTTGTCCCAACCATCATAGCTAACCGAGATTCAGTTCCGATTGGTATCAGGATACCTCAGACTTAGGATACCTGAGAAGAAAAGGTGCAACACAAATTGACGAGATGACATTGTAAGATTCTCGGGGAAATGAACTATGAAGTGATTTCCGTTAACAAGAGTCCATCATTAGCCCAAGGAGAGGACAAGGAGGTGTCTGGTGAACTCAACGGCAATTCACCGAGATTCCCAAAAGATAGACTTCCACATTTAAGTGAACAAGGAGATAACATTTGTCGATCAAATGATATAAGGAAGTATGCTCGAGGAAAACATACACAAGTAAACATTGGTTGAAAGGTGCGCCTAGATGGGTTGGGTTGCACGACCAATGTCGAATGGTGATTCAATAATCGATAGCCTAAGAATGAGCTTTCGACCATTAACTTCAAAGCGAGAGGCTTGCTAGAAGGGCAGAATTCAAACAGCACCGTTCACTTGTTGGTACACCGGTTAGAAGCAACACGGGGACCAAGAAAGAATGGTGATGGTGAGAAGCATCTCAATACCAAGAATTTCTTAAGAGGTGGAGCAGTCCTCACAACATCCTTGATATTAAAAGATGGTAATACTCCAAGGTAAAGAAGAACAAATGCTGGATAGCAGGGATCTCAAGGTTTACACAAAACACGAACAAGTTTGTGTTGAACGGGAGGCAATAAAGTGGTCGATGATAATATAAATCATCGAGGGCAAGGATGGTATTTCTCTTCATGAATTCAATTGATATCCCGGAAGAGCTCAAAATGTTGATGCTGATCAAGACACAATTGTAGGGATATTTCACGAAGAAGCAGTCGAACAGCGACGGCATCAAGAAAAGCAATGGTGAAGCAAAGGGTCATTGGAACCATGGGTACGACACAAACTCGAAATCAAGCTTGCTGTACAAGGTCAAACGGTATGACGAGGAAGATCGATTGTACGATTAGCTCACCGTCGAAATTTGTGCTCCGAGAAGAAGGACCGGGTAGCACAGTTAAAATCATCACGACAATGATATAGCCAAACAGGCTAGGAATGACATGATCGGATGCAAACTCGTACTTACAGAAGATTACTAAGAGTTGTTGAACCGTAGTGCGGACTCGGTTCAGTTATCGGTGTCCTTGAGTGTTTAATAACTCAGAGCCCGTGAAAATTTGAATCAGTGGGAAGGTAGCACTTGATGAAGAACTCATAAGAAGTTATGCAGTTCCATGATAATCTCGAGATACCAGGGGGGTAATTCTCGAAGACAGATCAAAGTAGAAGTTGGACTGGGTATTGCTCAACCGAAGACAAGTGCTTAAACTTGCACGAGAAATGGTATTTAAAAGAGAACATGGTCGGAACCATGATTGCAAAGGATCAATTCACAGATACCATACGTTAGTTATCAAGGAATAGTTATTATTACAAGAAGCTTCCATGATAGGATATACATCGCGTCCATGGGCATGAACACAAAGTTCAAGGTCGACTCCCACTTCCTCAATGCATAATCTTCCATTCACCTCTCGTATTTCGAAGATGACATTAGTTGTTGAAAGTTTTACCTGGTGCAATACCGTATAAGTAGGACTCGTGAAATCTTTCGGTGTACACCGATGAGGGAAGGCGTTGGTTCAATCCCATCGGGGCTTCTTCTGAATCATATACCAGAATCTTTAGAAATAATTAACTCAAGCTCGAAGCAGAGCATGGTAGAGAAAGCAGAGGATACAATTTACCAAAGGAATTATGTATCAGAGGAAAGGCTCACAAGGTTATTGAATAAGAAGGGCGTTGTCAGATAAAATCCAACAAGGGATCTGGTGATCCACAAGGGATCTGACGTGAGCACCGGTACTCAACTAGAGGAAGAAGAATGCAAGGAGATCAAATTATAGAAACAACTGACTAACTCAATTGTCAAATGCAAAGGAATTATGATTTCCAAATCAAGGGATCAGAAGCAATGCTACGATTAGGGGTGGATAAGTTGAATAGCCTTAGGGTACAATCAAAGACAATTGGATTGGTCGAGAACCAATTCCAGTTAAAAGAATGGCAGCTCAAATGGAAAAGTAATTTATAAGGATCAATGATGATTGCGTGTATTCAAGAAACATATTGAGTCAACAGACTCAAAATGATAATGATAAGGAATGTCAATATGACTACGAGACTTATGGGATTAACCATAATGCAAGCAAGCAAGAATTTCAAGAGCAAAAGGCTCCAGAGGATTTTCGGAAGATCGAATAGTATTTTGAAGACCTTTGTGAAACTCATGAACAATCGGGATGAGCGGATACTCGACAAGTGCGAGGATTTATTTGAAGGGGTATTCATGTGGCAAAGAACTGCTAGGCAGTAGCCACGAAGTATTCTCGGAACAATAGAGAAAACTTCGGGTATCTTATAATAACAAGATCAATGGGGGATGATTGTATGAATGGCAAGTGTAAGTAGTTATCCATAAGGATTTATCGGTGGTCGGGAATAGCAAAAGTGATGGGCACAAAGTCTCGAGAGAATATCAAAGAGTATCTCTGAAATCTTCTGGTGCAGCAGGCGATCATCTGAAGTGAGGGGCTCTCCGGGAGAAAGTACTTGCGAGAACCTAAAGTTAGTTTTGTTTTTAGCAAAATCGTTTAACCCGAATAGAAGAGAGTTCAGAATCCCAGAGTAAAGATCGAGGAGTAAAAGATCCTAATACCACCCAATGGCGACGTGGGCCCGTAAGGCACACAGCCACGTTAGTAAAGTTTTGTAAAAGTCTAGACTCGACTTCGCCAAGGAGTTGGAAGGGGATTCCCTACAGAGTCGGCTCGATACCAACTTGTGGCGCCCTCGATTCAATCGTACACTAATCATGCACGCAAATGTGTACGATCAAGATCAAGGACTCACGGAAGATATCACAACACAACTCTACAAATAAAATAAGTCATACAAGCATCATAATACAAGCCGAGGGCCTCGAGGGCTCGAACACAAGTGCTCGATCATAGACGAGTCAGCGGAAGCAACAATATCTGAGTACAGACATAAGTTAAACAAGTTTGCCTTAAGAAGGCTAGCACAAACTGGGATACAGATCGAAAGAGGAGCAGGCCTCCTGCCTGGGATCCTCCTAAGCTACTCATGGTCGTCGTCAGCGGGCTGCACGTAGTAGTAGGCACCTCCAGAGTAGTAGTCGTCATCGACGGTGGCGTCTGGCTCCTGGGCTCCATCGTCTGGTTGCAAAGAATCGAGTAGAGGTAGGGGGAAAAGGGGGAACAAGGCAACCGTGAGTACTCATCCAAAGTACTCGCAAGGAAGGAGCTACACTACATATGGATGGATATATGTGTAAAGGGCCATATCGGTGGACTGTACTGCAGAAAGCCAGAATAAGAGGGGATAGCTAGTCTTAACGAAGACTACGCCGGGTCTCCGGTCTTGCAACCGTAGAAGAGGACGATCTGAAGTCCTCCAAGTAACATCACATAGCAATAATCCTACCCGGCGATCCCTCCTCATATCCACGAGAGAGCGACCACCGGTTGTATCCGCACTTGGAAGGGTGTGTTTTATCAAGTATCCGGTTCTAGTTGTCATAAGGTCAAGGTACAACTCCAAGTCGTCCCCATCAAGATCACGGCTATTCGAATAGATTAACTTCCCTGCAGGGTGCACCATCTTACCCAAAGACGCTTGATCCCATTTGGCCGGACACACTTTCTGGGTCATGCCCGCCGCGGAAGATCAACACGCCGCAGCCCCACCTAGGCACAACAGAGAGGCCAAAGACGCCGGGTTCTAAACCTAAGTGCACAAGGGTCCGGGCCCATCGCCCATAGCACACCTGCGTTGCGAGGGCGGCCGGAAGCAGACCTAGCCTAGCAGGCGTTCCAGTCCAATCCGGCGCGCGCCGCTCCGTCGCTGACGTCTGAAGTGCTTCGGCTGATACCACGACGCCGGGATACCCATAACTACTCCCGCGTAGATGGTTAGTGTTGGGGAACGTTGCAGAAAATTAAAATTTTCCTACGGTTTCACCAAGATCTATCTATGAGTTCATCTAAGCAACGAGTCAAGAGAGAGAGATTGCATCTACATACCACTTGTAGATCGAGTACGGAAGCGTTCGAGGGAGTGGTGATGATGGAGTCGTTCCCAACGTGATTCCGATCACCGATGACCAAGTGCTGAACGGACAGCACCTCCGCGTTCAACACACGTACGGGACGATGGCGTCTCCTCCGTCTTGATCCAGCAAGGATGAAGGAGAGGTTGAGGAAGAGAACTCCAATGGCAGCACGACGGGCGTGATGCGTATGAGGATGTTGTTCTCCCGAGGGCTTCGCCAAGCTTATGCGGAGGAGGAGAGGTGTTGGGGAGGGGAGGGGCTGCGCCTTCAATGGTGTCTGCAGCCCTCCCCTCACCCCTCTATTTATAGGGGAAGGGAGGAGGTGGCCGGCCCCCTCTAGATGCATCTAGAGGGGGGCGGCGGCCAAGGGAGGGCTTGCCCTGCAAGGGGGCGCCCCTTAGGGTTCCCCCTCAGCCCTAGGCGCATGGGCCAAGGGGGAGGTGCGCCCAGCCCACTAGGGGCTGGCTGCCTCCCACGCAGCCCAAGTGGCCCCCAAAGGGTGGCCCCTCGGTGGTCCTCCGGAACCTTTCCCGTGGACCCTCCATAATACCGATATGACCCGAAACTTTTCCGGTGTCCGTTTGACGACTTCCCATATATAAATCTTTACCTCCGGACCATTCCGGAACTCCTCGTGACGTCCGGGATCTCATCCGGGACTCCGAACAACATTCGGCAATCACATACAAATCTTCCTATTAACCCTAGCGTCACCGAACCTTAAGTGTGTAGACCCTACGGGTTCGGGAGACATGCAGACATGACCGAGACGCTCTCCGGTCAATAACCAACAGCGGGATCTGGATACCCATGTTGGTTCCTACACGCCTCGATGTTGTCATCGGATGAACCACGATGTCGAGGGTTCAAGCAACCCCGTATGCTATTCCCTTTGTCGAGACGGTATGTTACTTCGCCGAGACTCGATCGTCGGTATCCCAATACCTCGTTTAGTCTCGTTATCGGCAAGTCACTTTACTCGTACCGTAATGCATGATCCCGTGACCAGACACTTGATCACTTTGAGCTCATTATGATGATGCATTACCGAGTGGGCCCAGTGATACCTCTCCGTCATACGGAGTGACAAATCCATGTCTCGATCCGTGTCAACCCAACAGACACTTTCGGAGATACCTGTAATGCACCTTTATAGTCACCCGATTCGTTGTGACGTTTGGTACACCCAAAGCATTCCTACGGTATCCGGGAGTTACACGATCTCACGGTCTAAGGAAGAGATACTTGACATTGGAAAAGCTCTAGCAAAACGAACTACACGATCTTTGTGCTATGCTTAGGATTGGGTCTTGTCCATCACGTCATTCTCCTAATGACGTGATCCCGCTTGTCAATGACATCGATGTCCATAGTCGAAACCATGACTATCTGTCGACCAACGAGCTAGTCAACTAGAGGCTCACTAGGGACGTATTGTGGTCTATGTATTCACACGTGTATTACGATTTCCGGATAATACAGTTATAGCATGAATAAAAGACAATTATCATGAACAAGGAAATATAATAATAATGCTTTTATTATTGCCTCTAGGGCATATTTCCAACAGTTAGTGCGTATAAGCTCGTAGCCAACTCAGATCAAATACCAAGATCTCGTTAAGCGTGTTAAGTCTCCGCGAACGCCGAACAGGGCCAGGCCCACCTCTCTCCTAGGCGGTCTCAACCTGCCCTATCGCTCCGCCACAAAGATCCATCCAGAGGGCCGTCGGGACAAAGTCCTTTCAGCCCCCAATCCGTGAATCACTCGCGGGTGCTCCACAAGCCGACCCGACTTTAGTCTCCACATGTATCATGTATAAGTATAAGTATATACCCGTGATCACCTCCTGAGTGATCACGGCCCGATAGTATAGCACAGCAGACGGACAAGAATGTAGGGCCACAGATGAAAATACTAGCATCCTATACTAAGCATGTAGGAGTGCAGGTAAAGGTAACAACAGTAGTAACAAGGACAGGCTATGCAGCAGTATAGGAGTATCTGAAAGTAGTAACATGCTACACTACTCTAATGCAAGTAGTATAGAGAAGAGTAGGCGATATCTGGTGATGAAGGGGGGGGCTTGCCTGGTTGCTCTGGCAAGAGAGAGGGGTCGCCAACACCGTAGTCGAACTGGGCAGCAGCAGCTGGCTTGGCCTCGTAGTCTACCGGAGAGAAGAGGGGGAAGAAACAATGAATAACATGTAAACATATGCATATAGATGCATGACATGACAAGTAACGATGCTAGGCGTGCCCTAACGTGGTATGAGGTGGTATTGGTTAAGAGGGGAAACATCCGGGAAAGTATTCCCGGTGTTTCGTGTTTTCAGGCAGAGGAGCCGGAGGGGGAAAGTTGCAGGTTCGATAGGTTAGGGGGGTGTGGCGGACGAACGTACTGCGTATCCGGATTCGTCTCATCGTTCTGAGCAACTTTCATGTTGAAAATATTTTAATCCGAGTTACGGATTAAAATATATGATTTTTTTTAAAGATTTTATTAATTTCTGGAATTTAATTAATTAATTATTTGAATCGAAAAAATGAATTTATGACGTCAGCATGAGGTCATGCTGACGTCGGCGATCAATGTGGTTGACTTGGTCAACCCGACATGTGGGTCCCGATTCATACTCTGTTAGTTAATTAATGTAGTTAATTAGGTTAATTAGTCATTAGGTTAATTAATCGTGATTAATTAAATTAACTATTTACTTAATTAATTATTTAATTAATTTTATTCATTTTTATTTTTATTAATTATTTTGTTTAAATTCCCTTTTCCTTTTCTTTTATTTTAAAAAGCGTTACGGGGTTGGGGACCCCATGTCATAAGCGGGGGTGCCAACAAATTTAATGACCGAGTCAATGTGTCGACGGGGTGGGGGGCTGAAGGAAATATGCCCTAGAGGCAATAATAAAGTTATTATTTATTTCCTTATATCATGATAAATGTTTATTATTCATGCTAGAATTGTATTAACCTAAACATAATACATGTGTGAATACATAGATAAACAGAGTGTCACTATTATGCCTCTACTTGACTAGCTCGTTAATCAAAGATGGTTATGTTTCCTAACCATAGACATGAGTTGTCATTTGATTAACGGGATCACATCATTAGGAGAATGATCTGATTGACATGACCCATTCCGTTAGCCTAGCACTTGATCGCTTAGTATGTTGCTATTGCTTTCTTCATGACTTATACATGTTCCTCGTAACTATGAGATTATGCAACTCCCGTTTACGGAGGAACACTTTAGGTGCTACCAAACGTCACAACGAATCGGGTGATTATAAAGGAGTACTACAGGTGTCTCCAAAGGTACATGTTGGGTTGGCGTATTTCGAGATTAGGTTTTGTCACTCCGATTGCCTGGAGAGGTATCTCTGGGCCCTCTCGGTAATGCACATCATTATAAGCCTTGCAAGCAATGTGACCAATGAGTTGGTTACGGGATGAAGCATTACAGAACGAGTAAAGAGACTTGCCGGTAACGAGATTGAACTAGGTATTGGATACCGACGATTGAATCTCGGGCAAGTAACATACCTATGACAAAGGGAACAACGTATGTTGTTATGCTGTTTGACCGATAAAGATCTTCGTAGAATATGTAGGAGCCAATATGGGCATCCAGGTCCCGCTATTGGTTATTGACCGAGAATAGTTCTAGGTCATGTCTACATAGTTCTCGAACCCGTAGGGTCCGCACGCTAAGGTTTCGGCGATGCGGTTATATTATGAGTTTATGAGTTTTGATGTACCGAAGGAGTTCTGAGTCCCGGATGAGATCGGGACATGACGAGGAGTCTCGAAATGGTCGAGACGTAAAGATTCATATATTGGATGATATGTTTAGGCTAAGGGGTCAAGCCCATGAGGCTTTAGGTCGGTGCAAAAGGAGTTTTATGGAGGCCGTGGGGCCAAACGTCGGAGACCTGGCGTCGCCCTGGGCCGACGCCGAGGCCCATGGCGTCTGGGCAGACGCCAAGGATTGTGGCGTTTGGTCCCGGAGTCCGAGTGGGACTCTTGCCTTTCGGGCAAAACCGACTTTGAGGAGGCTTTTGCTCCAAGTTTCGACCCCGGGCTCAACATATAAATAGAGGGGCAGGGCTAGCACCAAAGACACAACAATTGATCTCTTGGATCTCTTAGCCGTGTGCGGTGCCCCTCCACTATATTCCACCTCGGTCATATCGTAGCGGTGCTTAGGCGAAGCCTGCGCCGTAGAACATCAAGATCGTCACCACGCCGTCGTCTTGTGGAACTCTCTCTCCGGAGCTTTGGCCGGATCGGAGCTCGAGGAGCGCCACCGAGCTGAACATGTGCCAAGAACTTCGGAGGCGCCAGAGTAACGGCGCTGGGATCGGTTGGATCGCGAGGAGAACGTCTGACTACTTCCTCTACGTTGTGATCGCTTCCGCTTCGTCTCACGAGGGCACGTAGACAACACTCTCCTCTCGCTGCTATGCATCACCATGATCTTGCGTGTGCGTAGGAAATTTTTGAAATTACTACGTTCCCCAACAGTGGCATCCGAGCCTAGGTTTTTATGGTTTGATGTTTTGCACGAGTAGAACACAAGTGAGTTGTGGGCGATACAAGTCATACTGCCTACCAGCATGTCATACTTTGGTTCAGCGGTATTGTGAGATGAAGCGGCCCGGACCGACATTACGCCAGACGACGCTTACGCCGAGACTGGTTTCACTGCTACGAGCACTCGTGCTTAAAGGTGGCTGGCGGGTGTCATCTCTCTCACTTTAGTTGAACCGAGTGTGGCTACGCTTTGGTCCTTGCGAAGGTTAAAATGGAGTCTATTTGACAAACTATCGTTGTGGTTTTGATGCGTAGGTGAGAACGGTTCTTGCTAAGCCCGTAGCAGCCACGTAAAATTTGCAACAACAAAGTAGAGGGCGTCTAACTTGTTTTTGCAGGGCATGTTGTGATGTGATATGGTCAAGACGTGATGAGATAGAAGTTGTTGTATAAGATGATCATGTTTTGTTGAAGTTATCGAAGAATCGGCAGAAGCCCTATGGTTGTCTCTTCGTTGCATAAGATGCAAGTGCCAAATAATTGCTTTACTTTATCGCTATGCGATAGCAATAGTTGCAAGAGCAATAGTTGGCGAGACAACCATGTGATGACACATTGATATAGATCAAGATGATGAAGATCATGGTGTCGTGTCGGTGACGATAAAGATCATGACAGTACTTTGGAGATGGAGATCAAAGGCGCAAGATGATCATGGCCATATCATGTCACATATTTTGATTGCGTATGATGTTTATCTATTATACATCTTATTTTGCTTTTGATTGACATAGCATTTTAAGATGATCTCTCACTAAAATTATCAAGTAGTGTTCTCCCGAGTATGCACCGTTGCCAAAGTTCGTCGCCGAGACACCACGTGATGATCGGGTGTGATAAGCTCTACGTCCATCTACAACGGGTGCAAGCCAGTTTTGCACACGCATGAATACTCGAGTTATACTTGACGAGCCTAGCATATGCAGATATGGCCTCGGAACACGGAGACCGAAAGGTCGAGCTTGAATCATATAGTAGATATGATCAACATAAGATGTTCACCATTGAAAACTACTCCATCTCACGTGATGATCGGTTATGGTTTAGTTGATTTGGATCACGTGATCACTTAGATGACTAGAGAGATGTCTATCTAAGTGGGAGTTCTTAAGTAATATGATTAATTGAACTTTAATTTATCATGAACTTAGTCCCGGTAGTATTTTGCAAATTATGTTCTAGATCAATAGCTCGCGTTGTTGCTTCCCTATGTTTTTATATGTGTTCCTAGAGAAAATTGTATTGAAAAATGTTAGTAGCAATGATGCGGATTGGATCCGTGATCCGAGGTTTATCCTCATTGCTGCCTGAAGAATTATGTCCTTAATGCACCGCTAGGTGATGAGACCTATTGCAGGAGCAAATGTAGACGTTATGAACGTTTGGCTAGCTCAATATGATGACTACTTGATAGTTTAGTGCACCATACTTAACAGCTTAGAATCGGGACTTCAAAGACGTTTTGAACGTCATGGACCATATGAGATGTTCCAGGAATTGAAGTTAATATTTCAAGCAAATACCCGAGTTGAGAGATATGAAATCTCCAACAAGTTCTATAGCTAAAAGATGGAAGAGAATCGCTCAACTAGTGAGCATGTTCTCAGATTGTCAGGGTACTTCAATCGCTTGAAACAAGAGGGAGTTAATCTTCCAGATAAGATAGTGATTGACAGAATTCTCTAGTCACCAACACTAAGTTACTAGAACTTCGTGATGAACTATAGTATGCAAGGGATGACGAAAACGATACCCGAGCTCTTCGTGATGTTGAAATCGACGAAGGTAGAAATCAAGAAAGAGCATCAAGTGTTGATGATTGACAAGACCACTAGTCTCAAGGAAAAGGGCAAAGGGAAGAAGGGGAACTTCAAGAAGAACGGCAAGCAAGTTGCTGCTCGAGTGAAGAAACCCAAGTCTGGACCTAAGCACGAGACTAAGTGTTTTTTTGCAATGGAACTGGTCACTAGAAGCGGAACTACCCCAAGTATTTGGCGGATAAGAAGGATGGCAAAGTGAACAAAGGTATATTTGAGATACAGATTATTGATGTGTATTTTACTAGTGTTCGTAGCAACCCCTCGGTATTTGATACTGGTTCAGTTGCTAAGAGTAGTAACTTGAAACGGGAGTTGCAGAATGAACAAAAACTAGTTGAAGGGGAAGTGAAGATGAGTGTTGGAAGTAGTTCCAAGATTGATATGATCATCATCGCACACTCCCTATACTTTCGGGATTAGTATGGAACCTAAATAAGTGTTATTTGGTGTTGAGCATAAGTATGATTTGATCATGTTTATTGCAACACGGTTATTCATTTAAGTAAGAGAATAAATTGTTGTTCTGTTTACATGAATAAAACCTTATATGGTTACACACCCAATGAAAATGATTCATTGGATCTCGATCATAGTGATACACATATTCATAATATTGAAACCAAAAGATGCAAAGTTAATAATGATAGTGCAACTTATTTGTGGCACTTGCCGTTTAGGTCATATTGGTGTAAAGCGCATGAAGAAAACTCCATGTCGATGGACTTTTGGAATCACTTGATTATGAATCATTTGATGCTTGCGAACCGTGCCGTTTGGGCAAGATGACTAAAACTCCGTTCTCCGGAACAATGGAACAAGCTCTTGACTTATTGGAAATAATACATACCGATTTATGCGATCCAATGAGTGTTGATGCTCGTGGCAAGTATCGTTATTTTCTGACTTTCACAAGATGATTTGAGCAGATATGGGTATATCTACTTGATGAAACATAAGTCTGAAATAATTGAAAGGTTCAAAGAATTTCAGATTGAAGTGGAAAAATCATCGTAACAAGAAAATAAAGTTTCTGTGATCTAATCGCAAAGACGAATAATTGAGTTACGAGTTTGGTCTTCAATTAAAATAATGTGGAATAGTTTCACAGCTCACGCCACCTGGAACACCACAATGTTATGGTGTGTCCGAACGTCGTAACCGCACTTTATTTGATATGGTGCGATCTATGATGTCTCTTATCGGTTTACCACTATCATTTTGGGGTTATGCATTAGAGACAGCTACATTCACGTTTAATAGGGCACCATCTAAATCCGTTGAGACGACACCATATGAACTATGGTTTAACAGTAAACCTAAGCTGTCGTTTCTTAAAAGTTTGGAGTTGTCATGCTTATGTGAAAAAGTTTTCACCTGATAAGCTCAAACCCAAATCGGAGAAGTGCGTCTTCATAGAATACCCAAAGGTAACTATTGGGTACACCTTCTATCACAGATCCGAAGGCAAGTTTTTCGTTGCTAAGATGGATCCTTTCTAGAGAAGAAGTTTCTCTCGAAAGAAGTGAGTGGGAGGAAAGTAGAACTTGATGAGGTAATTATACCTTCTCCCTTATTGGAAAGTAGTTCATCACGTAAATCAGTTCCATTGATTCCTACACCAATTAGTGAGGAAGTTAATGATGATGATCATGAAACTTCAGATCAAGTTGCTACCAAACCTCGTAGGTCTTCCAGAGTAAGATCCGCACTTGAGTAGTACGGTAATCATGTTCGGAAGTCATGTTACTAGACCATGATGAACCTACGAACTATGAGGAAGCGATGATGAGCCCAGATTCATGAAATGGCTTGAGGCCATAAAATCTGAGATATGATCCATGTATGAGAACAAAAGTATGGACTTTGATTGACTTGCTCGATGATCAGCAAGCCATGTTAAATAAATGGATCTTCAAGAGGAAGACGGACACCGATAGTAGTGTTACTATCTACAAAAGGTCGACTTGTCACAAAAGGGTTTTCGACAAGTTCAAGGTGTTGACTACAATGAGATTTTCTCAACTGTAGCGATGCTTAAGTCTGTCCGAATCATGTTAGCAATTGCCACATTTTATGAAATCGGCAAATGGATGTCAAAACTACATTCTTTAATGGATTTATTAAAGAAGAGTTGTATATGATGCAACCAGAAGGTTTTGTCAATCCTAAAGGAGCTAACAAAATGTGCAAGCTCCAATGATCCATCTATGGACTTTGGTGCAAGCATCTCGGAGTTGGAATAAACGCTTTGATAGTGTGATCAAAGCATATAGTTTTATACAGACTTGCGGTGAAGCCTGTAATTACTAGAAAGTGAGTGGGAGCACTACTGCATTTACGATAAGTATATGTGAATGACATATTGTAGATCAGAAATAATGTAGAATTATTCTGCAAAGCATAAAGGAGTGTTTGAAAGGAGTTTTTCAAAGAAAGACCTCGGTGAAGCTGCTTACATATTGAGCATCAAGATCTATAGAGATAGATCAAGACGCTTGATAAGTTTTTTCAATGAGTACATACCTTGACAAGATTTTGAAGTAGTTCAAAATGGAACAGTCAAAGAAAGAGTTCTTGCCTGTGTTACAAGGTGTGAAATTGAGTAAGACTCAAAACCCGACCACGGCAGAAGATAGAAAGAGAATGAAAGTCATTCCCTATGCCTTGGCCATAGGTTCTATAAAGTATGCCATGCTGTGTACCAGATCTATTGTATACCCTACAATCGAGTTTGGCAAGGAGTACAATAGTGATCTAGGAGTAGATCATCGACAGCGGTCAAAATTATCCTTAGTGGAATAAGGATATGTTTCTCGATTATGGAAGTGAAAAAGGTTAGGTAAGTAAAGGGTTACGTCGATGCAAGTATTGACACCGATCTGGATGACTCTAAGTCTAGATATAGATACATATTGAAAGAGGGAGCAATTAGCTAGAGTAGCTCCGCAAGAGCATTGTAGACATAGAAAATTGCAAAATACATAACAGATCTGAATATGAAAGACCCGTTGACTAAGATTCTCTCACAAGCAAAACATGATCACACCTTAGTACTCTTTGGGTGTTAATCACATAGCGATGTGAACTAGATTACTGAATCTAGTAAACCCTTTGGGCGTTGGTCACATGGCGATGTGAACTATGGGTGTTAATCACATGATGATGTGAACTATCGATGTTAATCACATGGTGATGTGATCTAGATTATTGACTCTAGTGCAAGTGGGAGACTGAAGGAAATATGCCCTAGAGGCAATAATAAAGTTATTATTTATTTCCTTATATCATGATAAATGTTTATTATTCATGCTAGAATTGTATTAACCGGAAACATAATACATGTGTGAATACATAGACAAACAGTGTCACTAGTATGCCTCTACTTGACTAGCTCGTTAATCAAAGATGGTTATGTTTCCTAACCATAGACATAAGTTGTCATTTGATTAACGGGATCACATCATTAGGAGAATGATCCGATTGACATGACCCATTCCGTTAGCCTAGCACTTGATCGTTTAGTATGTTGCTATTGCTTTCTTCATGACTTATACATGTTCCTATAACTATGAGATTATGCAACTCCGTTTACGGAGGAACACTTTGGGTGCTACCAAATGTCACAACGTAATCGGGTGATTATAAAGGAGTACTACAGGTGTCTCCAAAGGTACATGTTGGGTTGGCGTACACGAGATTAGGTTTTGTCACTCCGATTGTCGGAGAGGTATCTCTGGGCCCTCTCGGTAATGCACATCATTATAAGCCTTGCAAGCAATGTGACCAATGAGTTGGTTACGGGATGAAGCATTCTGAGCGAGTAAATAGACTTGCCGGTAACGAGATTGAACTAGGTATTGGATACCGACGATCGAATCTCGGGCAAGTAACATACCGATGACAAAGGGAACAACGTATGTTGTTATGCGGTTTGACCGATAAAGATCTTCGTAGAATATGTAGGAGCCAATATGGGCATCCAGGTCCCGCTATTGGTTATTGACCGAGAATAGTTCTAGGTCATGTCTACATAGTTCTCGAACCCGTAGGGTCCGCACGCAAGGTTTCGGCGATGCTTATATTATGAGTTTATGAGTTTTGATGTACCGAAGGAGTTCGAGTCCCGGATGAGATCGGGGACATGACGAGGAGTCTCGAAATGGTCGAGACGTAAAGATTCATATATTGGATGATATGTTTAGGCCAAGGGGTCAAGCCCATGAGGCTTTAGATCGGTGCAAAAGGAGTTTTGCGGAGGCCAGGGGGCCAAACGCCGGAGACCCAGGCGTCTGGCCCTGGGCCAAACGCCGAGGCCCATGGCGTCTGGGCCAGACGCCAAGGATTGCGGCGTTTGGTCCCGGAGTCCGAGTGGGAGTCTTGCCTTTCAGGCAAAACCGACTTTGAGGAGGCTTTTGCTCCAAGTTTCGACCGGGGCTCAACATATAAATAGAGGGCAGGGCTAGCACCAAAGACACAACAATTGATCTCTTGGATCTCTTAGCCGTGTCGGTGCCCCCTCCACTATATTCCACCTCGGTCATATCGTAGCGGTGCTTAGGCGAAGCCCTGCGTCGGTAGAACATCAAGATCGCCACCACGCCGTCGTCTTGTGGAACTCTCTCTCCACGGAGCTTTCCGGATCGGAGCTGAGGAGCGTCACCGAGCTGAACGTGTGCCAAGAACTCGGAGGCGCCGGAGTAACGGCGCTGGGATCGGTTGGATCGCGAGGAGAACGTCACGACTACTTCCTCTACGCCAGATCGCTCGCCCGGTCTACGAGGGTACGTAGACAACACTCTCCCCTCTCGTTGCTATGCATCACCATGATCTTGCGTGTGCGTAGGAAAATTTTTGAAATTACTACGTTCCCCAACAGGCCCTGGGCCCACCAGTTAGTGGCCCAGGCGGTGGCCCCGGGTCGGCCACGTCGGCAGCCGGCGTTGGGGGCTCCGGTGGGCGTTCCGCGGCGGAGGGGGCGCCGGACCTCGCCGGAATCGTCGTCCGGCGGCCAAAAGGGGCCGCGGGTGGGTGCGTTCGAAGGTGGGGAGGACGCCGCGTCCATCGGTGGCAAGGGCACGGCCGGACTCGGCCGGAAACGGCGCCGGCGAGCGGCGGAGGCGGCGGGGTGATTCGGGTCCGCGTCGGAAGCGCGCTACGGGGGGCCGGGGGGGCTTGCGCGACGCGCTGAGCACCACGGGCTCGGCCCCGTGACCATTTGGTCACCGGGAGGGCGCCGGCGACGAGATCCACGACGGGGGGCGTTCGGGTGCGGCGTGCTCGCCGGGGCCGCGGCTCGGGCGAGGAGAAGAGAGAGGGAGGCCGGGGAGCACGTTCCCGTGCTCGGTGGCGGGGGAAGGGTCCGGCGAGGAGGGAGGTCTGGGCGGCCGGAGCCGGGCGACGGGGCGAAGCGGTGGTGGCGCCGGGAGGGGACGAGGAGAGAGGGATCGGGGAGAGCTCACGGGGGAACGTGGGGTCTCGAGGTGTGCTCGGGGACGGTCGGCGGCCGTGAGGAGGAGGGCGGGGAGGCCGTCCGGCGTTGCGGATCCGGCGAGGTGGGGTGGGGTCGGGGGCGGCCCCGAGGCGAGGGCCTTGCGCCTGGCCGGTCGGGGAGGAGGGAAGAGGTGAGGACGGGCGGGCGGGTCGCCGGCGTGGGGGCGACGGATCGGTCGGCCCGATCAGCATCGTGAGGAGGAGGGAGGAGAAGGGGATCGGGGAATGAGGGTGTCGGCTAGGGTTTGCCGACCGGGAGGGGATATGGGAGTGAGGGTGGGCGGGCGGGCTGGCCGGCTGGGCCAGTGGGCTTGGCAGCGGTTTGGCTGTGGGGTTTTCTTCCTCTCCTTTTGTTTTATTTTCTTTTCTTTTATTTTTTTTCCTTTTCTGTTTTAATTTATTTTAAAATACTCAGACACTTTACAAAAATATGTGCACTCCACCATAATTAACTTTGTAATATCTGACAACCCCCGAACATTTTAGTTTTAATTTTTGAAAACTTTTATTGCCATCATAATTTTGAATTGAATTTTGAAACAGTTTGGAATTAACCCGTGGTTAGCTACAGTGACAAGGGTGACGTGGCACCATCAACGTGAGATTACTGTAGCATGATTATCCGGGCGTCACACCAGGGGTCCACCGGGTGGGGCCACCTATCCCGGAGGGCCCCGTGGGCTTAAGTGGGGAGGGGAACCAGCCCCTGGTGGGCTGGTGCGCCCCCCTTGGGCCCCCCTATGCCTAGGGTTGGAAACCCTAGGGTGGGGTGCCTCCACACATCTTGGGGGCAAGCCACCCCTTGGCAGTGCCCCCTTGGAGATGGGATCTCCTAGGGCGGCGCCCCCTAGGGGCCTATATAAAGAGGGGGAGGGAGGAAGCCGCACCCATGCTCTTGGCACCTCCCTTCCCTTGCTACACCTCTCCCTCCCGCAGACGCTTGGCGAAGCCTGGGGATCCTGCTGCATCCACCACCACGCCCGTCGTGCTTGGATCTTCATCAACCTCTCCTTCCCCCTTGCTGGATCAAGAAGGAGGAGACGTCACGCTGACCGTTTGTGTGTTGAACGCGGAGGTGCCGTCCGTTCGGCGCTAGGATCTCCGGTGATTTGGATCACGACGAGTACGAATCCCTCAACCTCGTTCCCTTGAACGCTTCCGCTCACGATCTACAAGGGTATGTAGATGCACTCCCCTCTCTCGTTGCTAGATGAACTCATAGATTGATCTTGGTGAACGTAGGAATTTTTTAATTTTATGCAACGTTCCCCAACGGTGGCATCATGAGCTAGGTTTATGTGTAGTTCTCTTTGCACGAGTAGAACACAAATCTGTTGTGGGCGTAGATGTTGTCAACTTTCTTGCCACTACTAGTCTTATTTTGCTTCAGCGGTATTGTGGGATGAAGCGGCCCGGACCGACCATACACGTACGCTTACGTGAGACAGGTTCCACCGGTGACATGCACTAGTTGCATAAGGTGGCTAGCGGGTGTCTGTCTCTCCCACTTTAGTTGGAGCGGATTCGATGAAAAGGGTCGTTATGAAGGGTAAATAGAAGTTGACAAATCACGTTGTGGCTTTCACGTAGGTAAGAAAACGTTCTTGCTAGAACCCTATTGCAGCCACGTAAAACTTGCAACAATAATTAGAGGACGTCTAACTTGTTTTTGCAGCAAGTGTTTTGTGATATGATATGGCCAAAGTTGTGATGAATGATGAATGATATATGTGATGTATGAGATCATTATCTTGTAATAGGAATCACGACTTGCATGTCGATGAGTATGACAACCGGCAGGAGCCATAGGAGTTGTCTTTATTTTTGTATGACCTGTGTGTCATTGAAGAACGCCATGTAAATTACTTTACTTTATTGCTAAACGTTAGCCATAGAAGTAGAAGTAGTCGTTGGCGTGACAACTTCATAAAGACACGATGATGGAGATCATGATGATGGAGATCATGGTGTCATGCCGGTGACAGGATGATCATGGAGCCCGAAGATGGAGATCAAAGGAGCTATATGATATTGGCCATATCATGTCACTACTATATATAATTGCATGTGATGTTTATTATGTTTATGCATCTTGTTTACTTAGAACGACGGTAGTAAATAAGATGATCCCTCATAACAATTTCAAGAAAGTGTTCTCCCTAACTGTGCACCGTTGCTAAAGTTCGTCGTTTCGAAGCACCACGTGATGATCGGGTGTGATAGATCCTTACGTTCACATACAACGGGTGTAAGCCAGATTTACACACGCGAAATACTTAGGTTGACTTGACGAGCCTAGCATGTACAAACATGGCCTCGGAACACAAGAGACCGAAAGGTCGAGCATGAGTCGTATAGTAGATACGATCAACATGAAGATGTTCACCGATGATGACTAGTCCGTCTCACGTGATGATCGGACACGGCCTAGTTGACTCGGATCATGTAATCACTTAGATGACTAGAGGGATGTCTATTCGAGTGGGAGTTCATGAGATGAACTTAATTATCCTGAACATAGTCAAAAGATCTTTGCAAATTATATCGTAAGCTCGGCGCTTTAGTCCCACCTGTTTAGATATGTTCCTAGAGAAAATATAGTTGAAAGTTGACAAGAGCGATTAAGCGGACGAGAAAGCTTATGTCCTTAATGCACCGCTCGGTGTCTGAACCCCAAACGTCGCCTGTGGATGTTGCGAACATCGACATACACGCTTTTGATAACTACGTGATAGTTCAGTTAAATGGTTTAGAGTAGAGGCACCAAAGACGCTTTCTTGAAACATATAAGATGTTTCGAGGGCTGAAATTGGGATTTCAGGCTTGTGCCCACGCCAAAAGGTATAAGACCTTGACGATTTTCTTAGCCTCGCAAACTAAGGGAGAAAAGCTCAATCGATGAGCTTGTGCTCATATTGTCTGAGTGCAACAATCACTTGAATCGAGTGGGAGTTGATCTTCAAGATGAGATAGTGATGTATCTCCAAAGTCATTGCCACCAAGCTGCTAGAGCTTCGTGATGAACTATAACATATCAGGGATAGATATGATGATCCTTGAGGTATTCACGATGTTTGACACCGAAAGTAGAAATCAAGAAGGAGCATCAATTGTTGATGGTTGGTGAAACCACTAGTTTCAAGAAGGGCAAGGGCAAGAAGGGATACTTCATGAAACGGCAAATCAGGCTGCTTTGCTTTCAGTTGAAGAAACCCAAGGTTGAACCCAAACCCGAGACTAAGTGCTTACGTAATAAGGGGAACAACCAATCGGAGCAGAATTACCCTAGATACTTGGTAGATGAGAAGGCTGGCAAGGTCGATAGAAGTATATTGGATATACATTATGTTAATGTGTACTTTACTAGTACTCCTAGTAGCACCAGGGTATTAAGATACCGGTTCGGTTGCTAAGTGTTAGTAACTTCGAAATAAAAGAGCTACGAAATAAACAGAGACTAGCTAAAGGTGAGTGACGATATGTGTTGGAAGTGTTTCCAAGTTTGATTTGATCAAACATCGCACGCCTCCCTCTACCATCAAGATTAGTATTAAACCTGAATAATTGTCATTTGGTGATTGCGTTGAGCATAGACATAATTGGATTGTGTCTATCGCAATACGGTTATTCATTTAAGGAGAATAATGGTTACTCTATTTATTTGAATAATACCTTCAATGGTCTTGCACCTAAAGGAATGGTTTATTGAATCTCGATCGTAGTGATACACATTTTCATGCCAAAAGATATAAGATAGTAATGATAGTACCACCTGCTTGAGGCACTTGAGTCATATTGGTATAGAACGCATGAAGAAGCTCCATGTTGATGGATCTTTGGACTCACTCATTTTTGAAAAGTTTGAGACATGCAAACCATGTCTATTGGTGTATATGCATGAAGAAACTCCATGCAAATGGACCGCTTTGGACTCACTTGATTTTGAATCACTTGAGACATGCAAATCATACCACATGGGCAAGATGATGAAAGCCTCGTTTTTCATTGAAATGGAACAAGAAAGCAACTTGTTAGAAGTAATACATTTTGATGTGTGCAGTCCAATGAATGCTTTGAGGCACGCAAAGGGATATCGTTATGTTCTTACTTCACAGATGATTTGAGTAGATACTGATTATATTTACTTGATGAAACACAAGTCTGAATTATTGAATGGTTCAAGTAATTTCAGAGTGAAGTTAAAGATCATCGTGACAAGAGGATAAAATTTCTATGATATGATCATAGAGATGAGTATCTGAGTTACGAGCTTTGGCACGCTATTAAGACATAGTGGAAATTGTCTCACAATTAATATCGCCTGGAACACCATAGTGTGATGGTGTGTCCGGACATCATAGTTGCACCCTATTAGATATGGTGCGTACCATGATGTCTCTTATCGTATTACCACTATCGTTCATGGGTTAGGCATTAGAGACAACCGCACTCACTTTAATAGGGCACCACGTAATTCCGTTGAGACGACCTGTTTGAACTATGGTTTGGAGAAACCTAAGTTGTCGTTTCTTAAAAGTTTGGGGTTGCGACTCTTATGTGAAAAAGTTTCAGGTTGATAAGCTCGAACCCAAAGCGGATAAAATGCATCTTCATAGGACACCCAAAACAGTTGGGTATACCTCCTAATTCAGATCCAAAAGCAATAGGGATTGTTTCTTGAATCAGGTCCTTTCTCGAGGAAAATTTTGTCTCGAAAAGTTGAGTGGGAGGATGGTGGGGACTTGGTATGGTTATTGAACCGTCACTACAACTAGTGTGTAGCAGGGCACAGGAAGTTGTTCCTGTGGCACCTACACCAATTGAAGTAGAAGCTTATGATAGTGATCATGAAACTTTGTATCAAGTCACTACCGTACCTCGTAGGGTGACAAGGATGCGTCGCTTGAGTGGTATAGTAATCCTGTCTTGAAGGTCATGTTGCTAGACAACAATGAACCCACGAGCTATGGAGAAGCGATGGTGGGCCCATATTCCGACAAATGGTTAGAGGCCATGAAATCCGAGATAGGATCCATGTATCGTAACAAAGCATGGACTTTGGTGGACTTGCCCGATGATCGGCAAGCTATTGAGATAAATGGATTTTTAAGAAGAAGATTTAACGTGGACGGTAATGTCACCGTCTATGAAGCTCGACTTGTGGCAAAGAGTTTTTCACAAGTTGACTACGATGAGATTTTCTCATCCGTAGCGATGCTTAAGTCTGTCGGAATCATGTTAGCATTAGCTGCATTTATGAAATCTAGCAGATAGATGTCAAAACGAGTTTCCTTACCAGTTTCTGTAAGGAAAGGTTGTATGAGATACAATCAGAAAGGTTTTGTCGATCCTAAGGATGCTAAAAGGTATGCTAGCTCTAGTGATCCTTCCATGGACTGGAGTAAGCATCTCGGAGTTGGAATATACTCTTTGATAAGATGATCAAAGATTTTGGGTTTATACAAAGTTTATGAGAAACTTGTATTTCCAAAGAAGTGAGTGGGAGCACTATAAAAATTTTGATGAGTATATGTTGTTGACATATTGTTGATCAGAAATGATGTAGAATTTCCGGAAAGCATATAGGGTTATTTGAAAAGTGTTTTTCAAGTGAAAACCTGTATTAAGCTACTTGAACATTGAGCATCAAGATCTATAGGGATAGATCAAAACCGCTTAATGGTACTTTCAAATGAGCATATACCTTGACATGATCTTGAAGGTGTTCAAGATGGATCAGTCAAAGAAGGAGTTCTTGCACGAGATGTAAGGTATGAAGTTAAGACTTAAAGCTCGACCACGGCAGTAAAAGAGAGAAAGGACAAAGGTCGCCCCTATGCCTTAGACGTAGGCTCTACAGTATGCTATCTTTGTGTACCGCACCGGAAGTGTGCCTTGCCATGAGTCGGTCAAGGGTACAAGAATGATCCAGGAATGGATCATTGGACAATGATCAAAATTGTCCTTGGAGTAAATAAGGACGTGTTTCTCGATTATGGAGGTGATAAAGAGTTCGGCGTAAAGGGTTACGTCGGTGCAAGCTTTAACACCTATCCGAGTGACTCTGAGTAGAAAACCGGATACGTATAGTGGAGCAACCATTTTGAATAGCTCCAAGTGGAGAGTGGAAGCAGCGTTTACAATATGACCTAGAAATTTGCAAAGCACACACGGATCTGAAAGGTTCAGACCCGTTGACTAAAACCTCTCTCACAAGCAAAACATGATCAAACCTCGGAACTCATTGAGTCTTAATCACATGATGATGTGAACTAGTTTACAGACACTAGTAAACTCTTTGGATGTTGGTCACATGGTGATGTGACCTATCAGTGTTAATCACATGACGATGTGGACTAGATTATTGACTCTAGTGCAAGTGGGAGACTGTTGGAAATATGCCCTAGAGGCAATAATAAATTAGTTAGTAGTATATTTCCTTGTTCATGATAATCGTTTATTATCCATGCTATAATTGTATTGAAAGGAAACTTCGAGATACATGTGTGGGTACATAGACAACACCATGTCCCTAGTAAGCCTCTAGTTGACTAGCTCGTTGATCAACAGATAGTCATGGTTTCCTGACTATGGACATTGGATGTCATTGATAATGGGATCACATCATTAGGAGAATGATGTGATGGACAAGACCCAATCCTAAGCATAGCACAAGATCGTGTAGTTCGTTTTGCTAGAGCTTTTCCAATGTCAAGTATCTCTTCCTTAGACCATGAGATCGTGTAACTCCCGGATACCGTAGGAGTGCTTTGGGTGTACCAAACGTCACAACGTAACTAGGTGACTATAAAGGTGCATTACAGGTATCAACAAAAGTGGCTTTTGGGTTGACACGGATCGAGACTGGGATTTGTCACTCCGTATGACGGAGAGGTATCACTGGGCCCACTCGGTAGTGCATCATCGTAATGAGCTCAAAGTGACCAAGTGTTTGGTCACGGGATCATGCATTACTGCACGAGTAAAGTGACTTGCCCGACAGCGAGATTGAACGAGGTATTGGGATACCGACGATCGAATCTCGGCAAGTAAAATACCGATTGACAAAGGGAATAGTATACGGGGTTGATTGAATCCTCGACATCGTGGTTCATCCGATGATATCATCGAGGAGCATGTGGAAGCCAACATGGGTATCCAGATCCCGCTGTTGGTTATTGCCCGAGAGCCGTCTCGGTCATGTCGCATGTCTCCCGAACCCGTAGGGTCTACACACTTAAGGTTCGGTGACGCTTAGGGTTGTATGAATATGAGTATGCAGCAAACCGAATGTTGTTCGGAGTCCGGATGAGATCCCGGACGTCACGAGGAGTTCGGAATGGTCCGGAGGTAAAGATTTATATATAGGAAGTCTTATTTTGGTCGCGGGAAAAGTTTAGCGTTATCGGTATTGTACCGGGAGTGCCGAAAGGGGTCCGGGGGTCCACCTGCCCCGGGGGGGCACATGGGCTGTAGGGGGTGCGCCTTGGCCTATATGGGCCAAGGGCACCAGCCCCAAGAGGCCCATGCGCCAAGATATAAGAAAAGGTGGAGAGTCCTAAAGGGGAAGGCACCTGAGGGTGCCTTGGGGAGGATGGACTCCTCCCCTCTTAACCGCACCCCTTCCTTGGAGGAAGGGGCAAGGCTGCGCCCTTCCCCTCTCTTGCACCTATATAAAGGGAGGGAGGGAGGTGGCCGCACCCATAAGCCCCGGGCGCCTCCTCCCTGCAACACCTCCTCCTCCTCCCGTAGTTGCTTAGCAAAGCCCTGCCGGAATTCTGCTGCATCCACCACCACGCCGTTGTGTTGCTGGATCATCATCAACCTCTCCTTCCCCCTTGCTGGATCAAGAAGGAGGAGACTTCATCCGCTCCGTACGTGTGTTGAACGTGGAGGTGCTGTCCGTTCAGCACTAGGTCATCGGTGATCTGAATCACGGCGAGTACGACTCCATCATCCCCGTTCCATTGAATGCTTCCGCACGCGATCTACAAGTGGTATGTAGATGTAACCACTCTCCCATGACTCGTTGCTAGATGAACTCATAGATGGATCTTGGTGAAACCGTAGGAAAATTTTTAATTTTCTGCAACGTTCCCCAACACCCGGAACCGAGGCAATGGTGATAGCAGTCTCGTGAAGATAGGAGTTAACCTGGTCAGCTGTTCCTGTGGGAAATGGAGTCCCATAGACGAGGATGTTTCATAACCGCTTCCGCCATCAACCACTAGAAACCATTTGTTGTACTCACAGGCCAGAATGGTCTTGTACTACATATATTGCATTTTGCTTGGAATTTCTGTATCAAGTTGGTGCCTTATCAGCTAACAGTTATCCTGGGGCTGGTAAGCACAAGGGCCATTTTTCTGGGATTAACGCCCGGAGAATCGATCGCCACAGACTTGGTATCAGAGCCAGGCTGACCATTGGCTAATCCTATCTTAGCCAGGTCAATAAACTTAGGCTAACAACCCACCAAGCCATAAGAAAACCTCAGCCAAGCTTCTCGCACAAGATAGCCGCACAGTGACCCGACGCTTTTGGCTGTCGGTGCCCAATCTATCAACCTAGCCCGTCTATAACCCACCTGTGATCAGCACCAAAGGCGTCTCATTCGCAAGCGTGCGAAGGAAGATTCCGTCCCCTTTTTCTATAAAAAGGGACACGCTCGCCTCAACCCAGCCCAGCACAGCCGCTACCCCAAAACCAAGCCACAATGCCTGGTCCCGTAGTGCACCATGAGACTACAGCAACAAACCTTGGAGGTTTTGTGACTATACTCGCAAACCTTACCCGTCGTGCCTATGCGTTAGAAGAGCCACCCGAATATGTTGTGTACCAAGGACCCATAAGTGGTGAGAGCCGTCAATTCTGGGCCACTGTACATATCTACGGTAGGGGTCTGGCACCCGAGCGCCCCTACAGGTTCACCGGAAGAACAACTTCCTTTGAGCCACAAGCCATCCAACTAGCTGCTCGAGAGGCTATAGTTCATCTCAGGCACCTGTCGCCCAGAGTTAACTGTCGCTCGTTCCACTACTACCCCAGGCGTGAAGGGTATGGTAGACCACCCCAAGTTGCCAACGGAGATCACGAGACGGAACCCGCATTGCTGCACCTAGTGCGCTATGTAAGTGCACTGGAAGACCTATTTGATCAAATCACCATTGATCTGATCGCGGCTCGTGGAGAGCTGGTTCGTCGAGCCCCAGCGAGAGAGGAGATCGAGCCCAACGCCAACAACCCAGTCGTGCTGTTTGGACAACCGATCGAGACCCTGAGGTCAGCCCCAGCCGTCAGCCAAGGTGCTTTGATGACCCCAGAAGTGCTTCGCCGCCTCCTGGGAGCACACTCCAACGGGGTTGTGATCAACAATCCCCGCGATGGTCATCATCACTACCCCGAGCCTGCAGCCCCTCAGCCCTCTCCAGCTAATTCCGACGGTGAGAACCGTGGAGAAGCCTCGACATCCACAAGGGACGCTCGATTGGATGTAAACGTAGTAGACTAAGTCACTCGAGTAGTGGCGAGTCCCCGTGTACCCTCACTTTGTAATTCTGTGATTCCTTAAATTAACACAGCCTGGCATCGTGCATCTGTTTTATATAGTAGTCTTGCATGGATGTAGTAGCATGCAGTGTGTTTTCTCTATCCTTGGCGCAACCACCAAAAACCGCCCCGACAACCCCCACAGTGATACGTCACTTTAGTAAGATGTGTGTACCTGTGGTTGACCCCGAGCTGAGCCGGCCAATTCTTTACTTTTTACCACGGTTAATGACCCAGCCCCGGCGCTATAAAAAGGGCCACCGAGTGACCTTGCCAAGCGCCCCTCACCTTGTGCACCATCCACACATCCATTTCTTGCCATGCCAAGCCCTAATATTTATCTGAGGACTCCAGATGCTACTCCAGGTAGCTTTGTCAAGATATTGTGGGATTTTACCCGCAGTACCATGGGCGCTACCCAGCCACTCCAGTACGAGCTGTTCAAATCGAGGATCACCCCTTCCACCTCGAGATATTGGGCAGCCGTGCACATCCCGCCCGTAGACCCAAACCAAGATCCAATGGAGGTCTCCTTCGTAGGGAAATCTATGCCAACCCCGCATATGGCCGTAGAAGCTGCTGCATACGAAGCGCTCGCTCACCTTCGATTCGCGGTACCCTATGCCAGCGAGCGAGGGTATTATTATTTTCCGAGCTGCAAAGACCCGGGGAGTAACATCTTTCCAGGTGGACGTATTGAGAGAGACCCAGTCTTGGCCAACCTCGTCCAATACGTCATCGCTCAAGAACGTTTAACCCAACATGTGATGGGTTATCTACAGAGCCTCGCGGATTTAAATCCTCGGATCGCCATCGGCAGATCACTGAGGCCCGACCAGGAGAGACACATTCATTGTCTGGTCAACCCACTACCTCCGATAGAAGAAGAGTGTATCCCCGTACCAGAGACATTTTCTCAGGACCCCGTCCAGTTACCATTTTCAATTTAGATGCACCGCTGTTTTTATCACCGCAACTTTTATTTATGTGTTGTAACTTATGCTTAGTACCCGAGTTTACTTGAGTAGATCATTAAAGTAAGTAGCTCTGTCACGGTTTGACTCTAATGTATTACTGTTTTCTCTCGCGAGAAATCCTGGAGTGAGATTTCTTTTCCCTGAGTTGCTGCATCGTATATTTTCTCACGACATAGATTATTTATTTCACGCAGCACCACGGCAGCAGACTCACCACCACGATTACGCGGACACATACACTGCTTGCAAAAATTTGTGCAAACTGTGTCGCATCTGACTAAGCACTTCCCGACAACAGTTAACACCCGGCACACCCCACCTACTCCTCGTGATCACCGCCACCGCGGAGAGCCAGCAACCGAGCAGCAGCATCGCGACGATCGTCGAGGATCATTGCGCACAGGAGCACAGAGAGCCCCATCACCGCTGCCAGCCCTCCGCACAAAAAGATCACGTACCAGTCCGGCACCACCTCCGCCATTAGCGCCTCGTCTCGAGCTCCGGCAAACGGAAACAGAGGAGAAGGAAGGAGAAAGAGGAACGAGGCCAGGTATGAGGAAGAAGAGGAGAACGCCGCGGTCACTTTATAGCTCGAGCTCGGTGTACGGTGGGCGAGGTCCACCAGCGCGCTTCGTCGCCTCGACCACCGGTGTTGAGGCGAATCCATGGGCGATCTTGACAAGACTGGCCCTTGAGGTGAGTGCACGCTGCCGACAGCTAGCACGCCCGCAAGACTACTGGTACGGCCTAGGTGCCCTACGCGCTAGGCGTCGCCGGTGGAGAAAGCGCGGGAGAACGCGCGGGAGAGAGGAAGAAGAGAGAACCAGAGGAAGAAGAAGAGGCTGACCGTGGGCCCGGGTCCACCAGTCAGCCAGAGAGAGCACTGTGCTCTCGGGTGCGACCAGCGTATTTTAAGATTTAGAATTTATTCTAAATTTATGACCAGTGTAGAAATCGCTAGTTTTTCCCAAAAACCGTGGATTTTTCCCCACACCGCGCCAGTATCCCACACTATATTTTTGCACCACTTATTGCTCTCACTGTAGCCGCTTTCATTTCAATTCATTTTTGTTTAAAATTTAACTCTTAGCAAATCTCGAGGACGAGATTTTTCTGAAGGGGGGTAGTAATTGTAACACCCCAAAAATTTAACCAAAATTTTATATTAAAATTTTTGCCAGGAGTTCTAAAATTTTATTTCTGTGGATTTTCAGAACTCTTCTTTTAATTTTGACGTGTCTTTTCCATGTGGAGCTTTCCCAAAACATATTGGACTTCTATGCTCTCTGTATAACATTTTCTTAATCAGTAGGTTTATTTATTAAATTATTGCACCCTGAGCTTTAACCATTAAAATGAACTGTTTTAAGTTTTGGAGCTCTTTTTGAACTACAACCATTTGATAGAATCACTTAAAAATCCAACCAAAATTTGGAGATGTCATGTGATGTCTCTAAATCACTTGTGTGCATTAATATAATTATTTCATTTCATATTTTGAGTTTTACACCTGTTTTTCAAATCTGGTCCAGTGGACACTTTTGCACTATAGCCTAATTAAATATTTCCCTAGAGCCTCCACCAAAATTATGAGATATCAGTAGTAGCATGCCATCCAACTTTATGCAAAAACCCAGTGATGTTATTTGAAATTTTTGAATGAATCAACCTCTTCTTCATTCTGGACCAGACCTGTGCTTTATACTGCAACCATCTCCTAACTTGCTTCTTCATCCATAATTCCTTTTCCTACCTATAGTCCTCCTTGCCAAACCCTTAAGTCCAGAAGAGTGGACCCTTTGGAAGATTTTTTGTTCATAAAACAGTGCCACACACTTTATGCCCAGAACAGAAGTTTTGCAAAACTTGCACTGGCAAGTTTCTCCTTTTTGTAAACCAACTTCACCACCCTCTCTTATATCCATAGAGACACTGATCTGGAGAATTTGGCTACTCCAAGAACTACCTAGGTGCCTTTGGCATTTTGTCAAACACCCTGAGTGCACAGCCAGTTTTGACATGACTTCAAGTTTACTTGGTGAACTTGAGCCCCTGACCAATCCACCATGTCCCTTGATCCCCTTGCTAATCCTAGACTAGTTCTGTTTATTGCCAGCCTCAACCGCGACCTCTAGGCTGCCCTGGCATTTCGTCGAGCAGGTCCCGGGCGTGCTCTGGGCGCGCCCAGAGCGTGCGTTTGGCACCCACGTGCGCCCGAGTCGCCGCGTCACACCCCGCACTCACTCCAGCCCGTGACCGACCGCAGCCAGCACGCAGTGGCCCCTGCTGCACCCCACGAGCCCCGCAGCTCGCCACGTCCCCGGCAGGCCAGCAGCTAGCCGCCACCGCCGCCCGGCAGCTCCTGCGCTAGCCAGCGCCGCCCAAGCTGCCAGCACTTGCCACCTGCCTCCTGGAGCAGTGCGTGCTCATCCGCAAGCGTGTCCCCTAGCGCTCGTCGCCGCCACGTCGCCCAAGCTACAACATGGCGGTTCGCCGTCGTCCTTATCGTCGGCCGCCTCGGAACCGACCTCCATCGCTATATAAAGAGGTCCCCGAGCTCAAACCCGCCTTGAGCAGCCTCACACCACTCCGCTCATGCCCCTTGGCCGTCAATCGAAGGAGGAGTCGTCTTCTTCCTCTCCGCAACTCCAACCGCCACCACTTGCCCGACCATTCCGGGCGCCTCAGAGCTTCCCCTCTCTACTCTTTTCACCAGAGCTTCCTCTCCCTCCGTGATCACATCCCCTACCGATTTCGATCGGGAACCACCGCCGCCCCAAAACCACTTTACCACGAAACTTTCCTCCGCCATGGAGCTCGCCGCCGCAAATCTCTCCACCTCTATCAACCCTGCGACCACGGAAGGATCACCTCGACCATGGATCCATCCCCGCCTCGGCTTCCCACAACGACTCGCCGTCACGGGTGATTTGGTCGCCGGAGTCCCGCCTCCGCCCGGGACAGAGGGAGAAGAAGGAAGGCGGACTAGTCAAACCTGACTAGTGGGCCACCTAGGACCCACTGTCAGTGACCACGCACGGTCCACACGGAGTAAGTGGAAGCGTATTTCCAGATTACGCTTTCGACGTGTATGTTTATTCGAAACGTTTTCTTTTCTGTTTTTTTTAAATAATGAATTTTTGACAAAACTTTGATCGGCTGTATCTTTTTAAATACAACTCCAAATGAATTAATTCTTTTTCCTACCTCTCTCAAATATTGTCTAGTTTATTTTAAGATTTATTTGAAAAAATTTCAGACAACTTTTTTGTGCTGTTTTGTTTTTATGTAATAATTCAAATATATTCTTTTAAATGGGATTTTTGAAGATTTCAAGATGTTTTGGATGCACCCTTCTTTCCCATGACCTGAAGGCAAGCATTCTGAACCCTGGTGAAATTTTGTGTGTGTTGCATAGCACGGTGGCAACACCACCCCGACATATACATGCGTCATTTTATGTGAGGAATGTAATCCTATTTATGGGTGCATATTAATGAGTTCATGCTAATGAAGTTGACATGATTTGTGATGGAAATCACCGTCATACGTCTTTCATGCATACCGGAAGGGAAGACGGGGAGGCCTCTGTCTTGGGTAGACACGGTCTTGTCCCTAATCCTCCATCGCGACGGTCGTGTCCGGTATGGCATGAGGGGTATGTCGCGTGATGTTTCCATCTGTTGTTTGAAATATATGCATTGTTATGCTAATCATGCAGGAAAAATTGCAACCTCCTGAGTCGACCGTAGATCGAGTCTTGTGCCAGTAACCCCCATACTTGCTTCGTACTACCACTCGTCTCTACAACAGGTAGGGTACGGTTCAGTAAGTTGTCAACCCTTTCCTAGCACACACCGTACAAAGAGGCCATGGTGGAAGATACTGGAGGCATCGTAGTCATGCCACCGGGTCCGGGAGCATGGGTGTTTCGGTTGTAGCCGAAAGGGGGTAGCTCCCCAGTTTGCGTGCGGTATAAATTTATGTGATCCCATGTTACGTCGAGGTTGTAGCCTCCCCACTTAGAGTTTTGCTTAACAGGTGTCGTGGGTGATTCCAGACACATGTGAGTTAAGCTAGTGTGTGCAAGTTAGGTGTGTTTTCAACAAAAAGACCGTAGACGGAATTAGTCCCGATGGACTAAAGGAATCCGTTACTCGTGGGTAAAGAGTACACCCTCTGCAGAGATTAAACCTATTCGAATAGCCGTATCCATGGTTAAGGATTGCAGTCTGGGATGGGTCAAGTGTCGGTCTTAGTGTCGGTCTTCGGAGGTGAAACTGTTAAAACTGGAATCACGATTGTGACTTGTGATAAATTATGATTATTATTTGTGATGTGGACTAACCCGTGATATTTTCTGGTATTATCGAATATCCCTGGGATGGTTCTACCTCCTGGATATTCACTGTATTTATTTATAAGCCCTTTATGTGGTGTCGCTCAGACACCCGACTGCGGCATTGTTTTTGCTTATTTATAAGCCCTTTATGGGGTGTCGCTAAGACGCCCGACTGTGGCATTTCTTTTAAAGCCCTTTATGTGGTGTCGCTAAGACACCCGACTGTGTCTTTTCTTTTACAGCCCTGTATGGGGTGTCGCTTAGACGCGCGACTGTGGCTTTTCTTTTTAAGCCCTTTATGCGGTGTCGCTCAGACGCCCGATTGTGGCATTTATTTTAAAGCCCTTTATGCGGTGTCGCCGACGCCCGATTGTGGCATTTCTTTTGAAGTCCTTTATGTTATTTATTTTATTATATTAATACTACCATATGATTGCATATTCACAAATAACATGCTTGCACGCATCAGAGTTTTATTTATCTTATGTGACTAACGTCATGAGCATAATATATTTTTCGCACATCATTGTTAAATTATGCCTATGTTCATAATGTTTGCGAGTACATTCAAAGTACTCACTGGCTTGTCCCTGGCTATTGTCTTGGCCAGATTTCTTGCTTGGAGAGGAGCGTTGCGATGACAGCCCCGGAACCTAGGCAATGGTGATAGCAGTCTCGCGAAGATAGGAGTTAACCTGGTCAGCTGTTCCTGTGGGAAATGGAGTCCCATAGACGAGGATGTTTCATAACCGCTTCCGCCATCAACCACTAGAAACCATTTGTTGTACTCACAGGCCAGAATGGTCTTGTACTACATATATTGTATTTTGATTGGAATTTCTGTATCAAGTTGGTGCCTTATCAGCTAACAGTTATCCTGGGGCTGGTAAGCACAAGGGCCATTTTTCTGGGATTAACGCCCGGAGAATCGGTCGCCACATGCACTCTGTGTGCCATGCTGTGAAAATCTGCAATTCTGATGTCCACATTGGCTATGCTATAATTTTAGAGACTGAATTTTATGGTGAAATGTTAATCAGGCTAGAATTTTAGAGACTGCAATTTTGAATTGCTTACTGCTACTTGCGAGGTGAGGTGAGGTGAATAGCATTCTCCAAAAGTTGCTCATGTTGTTCTTATCAGAAATGTGTTTTATGGCTTTTTAGTTTGCCTTCTCTGCAGTTCAGTTCTTTTAGTCCAGGGATGGCACATCTTTGAGACCTGAGATTTCTTCCTTGATGAAAATCATAAGCATAATCCCTGAGGGCTACTGATTTGATCTTCTGTTGTTCCTGGTCCACTGATTTGATTTCTATTGTTTATTGATTCTATTCCTTCACTTTTCTTCCGCTATTGTTTGGTTGTATATGTCTTGATGTCATGGATGATGATATGCACTGGGCTCCGAGCAGTGAACATTGCTGCAGTCTGATGGAGATGCATTTGCCTAGAAAGCATTGTCTGACGTGTCAACTGTGTTATTCAACTCTTTACAAATTCTTACCTGAACTGAATAATCTGTGTAACATTTATGTTTGATTTTTCTTTCCTAATTGGAGATTATTGTTTATGGAACCCGGTGATGACTTGTGATGTTAAAAAGTAGTGGCCTGATTCTTAGTTCCGGTTTTTGATTTTTTTTACAGTTAGGGTGTTTGATTAGCTATATATTTTGGCATCTCGAGTGGTTCAGATCAGATTATTTCTCCTGAGCGGACTCTGATTTTTTTTTCTTTTGTTTTCTTACTTCAGGGGCTAAGGACCCTGAAATTGACACCAAATAAGGATTTTCCCCTGATCTGGCGGACCTGTGATGTTCTTCAGCTTTATCTAAAGTCTTTTGGCAGGGTATGCCTTTTGATTACATTTCTGTCTTCAGTTGTTCGCATTACAATTCCCCGGGCTGAATGGTTTTCTTGTTTTATTTTCAGACAACTCGTTTGACGGATCCAGAGGGATGTCAGCGAGACTATTTTGAGGCAGAGTTCTTTTTTGAAGAAGAAACTGAAGATGCATTGCTGAACTGCAAAATCCCAAACATGACTATTGAATGGGCTAAAGCAAACATATCAGACAATCTACTTACAGCTAATAATAAGTATAAGTAAATCTTGAGCCTGCTTATTGGTGAATATTGGTTTCACGAGAAATAATTTGCTTCTATCAATACAGGACCAGCACAAATTTCGTATGACCCACCAAGATGTGATTACGATGACTTTTGCACTCTGGTAAACAGCTCGAGCACAACTTTTAAATTAAGCACATGTTCCTTCATACTGCATGTATGCGTATCTCCCTCGTATTCGTTGCTGGTCGTGTGTGTTCTTCCCTGCAACGAGATAGTAAACGAGAGATCACCGATCAAGTAGGAGTGCCTTCGCCGGCCAGAAAGCACGCGGCGCCGGCGCCAGGCCCTGCTAGGATGCCGCCCTCCAGCAAATGAGACAGCTACCAGCGCAGCGGCGCTGCCGCCGTTTCACGCGGCGGCATGCATCCAGCCATTGCCCACACCACCGCAATAAAGCCCCTGCCCAGGATGTCACACGTACATTCCAGCCGCCGCAATGACCTTGCTATCTCGTGTCACCATCAATTTGATGGCTGTTTAAAAAAAGTAAATTCATTCATTAACACGTACTGTAGCTAAAACCAACAGGTTATATTTATACTTGAATATCTTCTAGATTTACTTGATGATGGTAAACAGAATCAGAACTAAGTAACTCGTTCTGGTTCTGTTTACAAAGATGGCCACGCAACAATCCGTTCTGGTTCTCGTTCTGCTAATGGGTATTTCCTTCTCATAGAACATGCATGCCCATCTTTGTAAGAAGTTACCTGCCAGCTCTTGAATTGCTTTTTCCTTAAAATTTAACATTTTAATTTGTTTTGTGCAGCCATTGGTACCACAGCCACGAAACAATCCTTTTCCCATAAAATGGGTATTACCTAAAATGCCGAAAAGAAAACAAGGCCAGCCAGCAGAACCTCAATTGCCAGCCGTTCGCTATTCCCCTGAAAAAGTTCAGATTAAGCCAGCAAACCCAAAAGAACCGGCCAAGACGCGGTACTGGCCTCAGTTTCCAATATATCCGCCAATAAAATGACGCCTCGAACGAGAAAGGCTACATCGGCTCGCAGTAAGGTACCCAACAATCCTTTCTCTGCATCGCAATAGTTGGGGCAGATAACTTTTTGGAGCTAAAATTTTCGAACATGCTAAACAATCAAGCTTTCCTCTGTTTTTTTTGTTGCATCAGCCAACTATTAGTTGTAGTGTTATTTTAGGGAACGTGGACCGGGGGGGGGGGGGGGGTGAGATAGCGCCTGTGAGCACCGCTTTCATCGCTGGACCGAACAAAATCAAAATAACAAATGTTAAAACTGGTCGTCTGAATGCAAACATAACAAATGTTAAACTGGTCGCCTGAATGCAAACATAATGGTGTTTACTGTAGTACCATGTGAATTTGGTCTCAGCGAGTGCTGGGAACTTCACATTCCAGCCTTGTTTGCTTGCTGGCCATCCGGCATAGTAGTATGTTAGGCACTGGAACAAAGCATAATGTAGCTTTCATGCTATAGGATCTTGTCTCATTGCTGAGTAGGTAGGCCTGGACATTTCTCTGTGTACATTGGATCAATGTCTGTCATCGATCGTGTAACAATGTCCCGGAATATGACCATCCAACCTTCAGGTTATATACAGGTTAGGAGTGAAGAACAAAAACAATAACCACATAAATGTGACCCGCATCAGAATAATGTAAAGGGGAAAGCCGATACGACGTGCAAGAAGCTTGTATTTCCCATAGCAGTTGTGTTGATGTGATGTCATACTTCAGTGCATGAGCTGCTAATTGGTTCTGAAACGCATAAAGTGTGCACATAGTCGCAATCAGGTAACACAAGTGTCTGGTGGATAATGCATCAATATGTCAGCAGCTGATTAAAAAATGTTAGCTATTTGTCAGTATGTCGCCAGCAGAACTTCACTCACCAAGAATTCAGGTTCAAGTGGGTGCCTCCAGGTTAGGTATGGCGATCCTTCGGCCAGCCTGACAATACCGACGAAGAATAACTAACATCAGCTCGTGGTCGATTGGCGCGTCGCCACCAAGCTGCTCCTTCAACGCCACCCCTGTTATCCATACGAACCTTAGATTCTCGTGCACAAAGAAATTCCTGCAAAACAAAAGCGTCAATTATGTTGGTTATGTCGATTCCGGTACTAGTACACCGTATGCTTGTGTCAGTTCCGGACTTCCGGTACTAGTACTACCTCGAAAGCTTAATTTAGACATACAGCTTGTGTTGATGCCAGGCTGACCAAGAGACAATAACACAAATTCAAATATTTTGCTCCAAGCTCCCAAGCTTAAGTTAGACATACAGTTGCATGGAAAATATAGCCAACCATGGCAAATGACTCATTTTTACAAAAGTTTTCTGCCCACACTTGCTGAATCGCAGAACGAGCTACTCTTTACTACTGGAATTTGCAACGTTTAATTACCAACAAATCTTATTTCCTGCAGCAGCCATGGTAAATGACTCATTTTTACAGATGTTTTCTGCCCACACTTGCTGAATCCCAAAGCCAGCAATTCTTTACTACTCAAATTTGCGAGATATAATTACCAACAAATCTTATCTTCTGTCAATCTGCAATTCTGCATACCTTCGCATCCACCCAGGACTTTTGGGGTCAATCTGATGTATGGGTTGCTCAGATGTCTGTGCCTTGTCTCCCGTTGCTGGCTCTGCAGCCGCGACCGCAGCACAGATCTGGGCGTCCACAGTTGACGCCGTCGTGGCCGGCAGCTCGCCCCCGGCGACGACATCACGGGGTAGTGCAGGGGCTCCATAGGTGATAGGTATGTCGCTGTCGTTCACCTCCTCTAGCGGAGTTCTGCTGCATACCAACAAGCGTCAATTAGATCTTTAGAAATCCCCAATTCAAACCCTGCGGAGTAACTCGAACTAAGGAACAGATCTGTACCTGTTAATCCGCTGCATCAAGAACTCCATGTACGCCGGAGTGGGAGTCGCCTTGTCACAGACGGTGGCTCCACCGGTCGCCGCTCTCACCAAAAGAAGATCCACGCTCGGGGAGTTAGGAGACAGGTGCTCCAGCGAGCCATGGCTGCATTTACTTCAGTCACTGCCGCCGTTACCGGAAAGCACCAAATCTGATCCACGGATCAGGAAGGGAATTACGTCTCGAGCCCACTCGAGCCACGGCCCTGTCCCATTCTCTCCACGGCGTTTCAACGTTCATTGTGTATATCCGAGTTTTCTAATTCTTGGTGGACCCTGGCCCTGTCACATGCTTCAATTCAACGAATCACAAAAGACGTGACCAACGGGACAGATAACGAGCGCCAGTGTGCTCGAGTTCACATACTCTGCGTCCCTTTTGTATTAGTACTATGTCATTCCCCCTTTATGCTTTGCTGCTTGCTTGCTTTCTTCTTACTTGCGATTTTTGTGTTTCATGAATGACTTATTATGGCATTTCAACATGTTTGCAGCTCCAGGAGTAGAAGAATCTTTTGTTGAGAAACAAGACATTCAAGGCTCTCTTTCTCTTGTCGAGAAACAAGACATTCAAGGCTCTCTTTTCTTAAAAGAAAAGTGCATTTTTTGTGGAATTGTGGGATTCGTCCCTTCACTACTTTTTTTGGTAGAGCTGCTGTCTCCTAGAGCTTACTGTGCAATAGACATGCATGAAGTATTCGTAGTCTTTTTTATTCAAGTTTAGATTTCCAAGCATATATGCTATAGCCTAGAAAAAAAACTGGTCGAAATGCAGGTTTGGTCTGTTGTTGAAGCTGTTTTTTATCCCAGAAACCCAAATTTTCAGTTTTTACCAAATGGATGCATTTTTTTTTGTGTGTGCCATTGAAGACTAGATGATTAGGCGTGCTTTTGCTGCGCCGGGAAACATATAGATGTAGGTTTGACATCCTTTAGAAACTCAAAGTAAAAATATCGCAGCAAAACAGAGATATGGATCAGACCAAATACTAAGAAAGAAGACTAGGCCCGTAAGGGATTCTTTTCCCTTGTTTTTTTGAATTTTTTTTCACTATGGCTGTAAAAATTACGCGTGTGACGAAAGTGCTTCGTTTCCTTCATTTGCCACGTTTCTATCCCACCTTGTGGACTTGACGCATGTGACACATGGTAGAACCTTCAATCATATATTTTCTTTCATCCTGGGCCTGTAGCTTTGCGGTTTGCACTTTGACCAGGCGTTCTGGGCTGTACATGTCCCGCGCTGCGATTTTGTAGATATTTTTCTTGTTTTTCTCGATGCCTTGAGTCCAATCCCGTGACACTGCCGCTCTTTGCGGATATAAAAGACCACCCGACGGTCTCATCTGTCGGTGTCCCCTACCCCCTCCCGTCTATATCTGGCCATGGGCCGAGCCGGGCCGGGCTTGGGCTGGGCCTGAAAAAGCCCATGGCAGAAAACTGAGGCCCGGGCCCTCCCAGGCCCTACCATCGGGCCTACTTTTCAAGCCCAAGCCCGGCCCATCTGGTAAAGCCACGAAAAGCCCTTAGGGCTTAGGGCCGTGGGCCGGGCCTCTTCCTTAAAATGCCAATATGCCAAGACCAAGCCCGTCCAGGCCCTGCTGGTGGGCTCAAAACTCAGCCCCAAGCCCGGCCCATGGGAAAGCCCATCGGGCCTAGGCCCTGGATTTTAGGGCCGGGCCTGGGTGGGCCGACAGGGCCGGGCATGAGATGGCCAGGACTACTCCCGTCCCATCTCCATCCCCATCCCCCCTGTCCTGTTTCCAGAAGCGCCCGTCGAGGCCGCCGGTGATCCTCACCATCGGAGCCCTTCCCACATCGTCGTCGGAGGGAGTTGTCGCCTAGGCTAGCGTCGTAGCCGACGCGTCTACGAGCCCCAGCTCCCAGTCTCCCCGCCTCTGTGATGGAGAGGTGCGAGATGGATGGGGGAGGAGCGGGGATGGTGCAGTGGCCAAAGAAGGCGTGGCGGCGGCGTCGAGAGCTGTTGGAGAGATGGACCTCATTGCTGCCCACTATGATGAGCCTCGCCGTCGCCATCCCATTGTGCTAGGATGCATGTACGATGGCCGGCCAGGTCCGTATTATGTGGTGAGATCCGCCCGGCGGGGAGCCACACAAGGTCCAATATGCACGCGAGGGAACAACAACGTCAGATGGACTGGCCCGATGTGAGGGTGACCTCGGGCATTCAGTCGTATGACACACCGCTCCCACCGGTGAGGCCAAGTCCCCATATTATTCATCCAAATCTGTGTTCTCTGAATGACGTGCGGTGAGCTTCATAGTTGGGTATAGACTCCTGTTTAGAGGCTTCGATCTACAAAGTTTCCGGGATGGATGAGTGATGTGACTAATTAGTTCAAGCTTCTATTCTTGATTTCTGTTTCTTCTGAAAATTGGAAGGTTTCCATGTGGTTTCAGTGAAATTTATTTATTGATTTGAGATAAGTTTGATTGATCTGATGATTTGCTGTTTCTTACTGTCAAGAAAAAGTTGATCTCATGTTGTTTATTTTGTAGTATATGGGATTTATTTTGCATCACATAATTTTGCAGTGGACAAAGTGGCAAGAACTGACAATTAATCGATTTAATTAGTTATATATTTAGCGTTTGCACAAGTGTTCATCTGCTCCTCTGGCCACTTCATGCCATGCGTGCGTGCAGTCCTTGCCTCATTGGTCATATTCACGCTCATGGTGAGCCTCGGTGGCCTGCGGCCGCCGGCGTGCCCGCTCGGCCGGTGTGAGCAGGCGTCGACGGGGCAGATGACGGCCATGTATGCTGGTGTGTGCCATGCTCTGTCTGAATTTCGAAAATAAGTTTCCATGAGTTCTGCAAGTTCAATAGATTTCGTCTATGGATTTCTTTTCCTAGCATTAGCTTTTACATGTGTTTATTCGGTTTGTACGCAAGCAGTCTAGAGCCATGGATGCAAGACAATAAATTTGTGCCTGGTATTCCAATATGAGTCGTTTAGAGAAGTGAAAAATGAAGACTCTTAATTGCAAACCTGTAATAGAACAAGAAGAAATTTTTATTGATCCCAAGTGACATATGATGGGTGTTCTTGGAATAATGGATCCGCTCTCAGTTTTTATGAGTTCATTTCATTGTGCAAGATTTTCCAGTGATTACTATAAATTTTCAGATATAGCATTGTCAATCGACTGATTATCGCTTGTGAACATTGCAGGCAGCACCAATATCCATGTGCTTGAAAAACCTCTGACTGTGAAGACTGAAGAACATGGGGGTGCAAGGGCACATCCTGTATTCTTGATATAGTGGTAGGAAGTATGTAAATAAGGTTTTTCAAAGTGACACTGACAAAGCTTATGCATGAGATGGAGCATCATTGTACATTACTTTGCAGGTTTCAAGCCTTTTGATGGAAGCTTCTGTATGTGATGGAAGCTCCTGTATGTGGGGCCATTGATAATACAACCTTCCCTGTTCTGTTGAGACTCTTCTTTTTTGTAGATTTTTCTATTTACTCTGTAGTTCTAAGCTGGTGCTTTTGTGAATTTAATTTGAGAGGCAGCAGATGTATTTGTTGGTTATGTAACTGAATTTGGACCTCACAATCAGCTACTAAGGGCTCCTTTGATTCATGGGATTCTCATAGGATTTTCACAGGATTGTATTCCTATGGATTTTTTCCTCTAGTGGCCGTTTGATTTGCAGGAATGAAATCCAGGGGAATCAATCCTATGGCACTTTTCCTTCACTATTTCGCAGGAAAATTTCCAAGAGGTCAGAGCTCTTGGAAAGAATCCCGGCGGGAAGAAAAGCGTGCGGGCGCCGCTCCCTCACCTGCGCGCGCTCAATTTTCGCGATAAATTACAGGCTCGCGTAACTTATCACGACACCCATCAGAAAAACAGAGCACCGCTTCCCCTGGTCCCTTTCTCATCGACCTAGTCACGCCGCACCATCACCGCCGGCCGGCCGCCCGGCCTTCTGCTCAGCTCCTCAGCTGGCCGCTCGGCCTTCTGTTTAGCTCCTCAGCCGACCTCAATTCCTTCCCTGTTCTTCCGCCCTGGATGTCCAGCAACAAGCTAGGAGTTCGAGGCAGCTCCAAAAGCCAAATCCGGTCTTCAATTCCTTCCCATGATTTTTAGCTACTCCACTAGCGATGATATTGGCTTGCAACCTGCTGTTATTAGATTTATTTGTTTAGTATTGGCTTGCAACCTGCTGTAGATTTTCTCCGACTTTTTAGATCGAGCTTATTATTTCAGGGTTTGGGGATTTTCTTTGCAGCTATTAGGTCAAAATATTTTCTCAGATTTGAGTAAATTCTCAATTCACTATGTACTGGATAATATCTGGCCTGTTTATTTCGCAATTGACATGTGCGGCCGCGTCCTGATGCTACCCATATTGCTACTTTTCCTCCGGTTCGTTGGCACTGTATGAGCAGCATGAGCCCATAGCTATTGGACCATCACATATGCGAAACTTGTTTGAAACTTTGAATGCACCCACTTAAAAATAATAATATATAATGCTCTGAGTTCCTATGTTATCCTGTGCTCCCATCAAACACCCATCTGTGTCAATTCCTATGTTTTTCATTCCCATAGGATTCAAGTGGACAGGGCATGGCAATCCTCCATTTTTCCTATTCCCCCACTTTTCCTATCCTGTGAATCAAAGGAGCCCTAATTTTCTCTCTGGAAATTTTGATAGAGAAGATTAATATTCCAAACGTATTCACATGAGGTTTTATGCTCTTTACGGTTCTGCAGCTATCTCTTCAGGTATTTTTGTGATTCAGTTTCATAGCATTTATGTCGTCCCTTCCCTTCTATGTTTCCAGTGTCTAGGTGCAGAATTTGTAGCCAGCAAGAAGATGATTGAAATATTGCAGTTTCTTGGTAGGCAGAGAAGACATGTTCATGTTGAATTGCCAAGGCCCAGGCTTCAAGTGAGATCATTCACTTGAGTTCTCAATGGTTTATTCCAAATTTCCGAGTTCATTCATTTCTTCTTTAGCTTAAAATTCAAGTTCCACTTGTGTATTGAGTTAGCCACTCATTTCCATGAAGCAGCTTAAAATTCATTGCTTTGTTAAAATATGATTTATGCTAGAGATTGGTCTCTGTTTTCAGTACTAATCGCATTCAGTAAATCTGAAGAGAGAGCATTCGTCTCGGATTGAGATAATCATATTGACTAGGGATAATCATATTGACTAGGTCCAGGTTCTATTTCTTCTCTGTCATGATGTTATGGTCCTGATTATTTGACACATGGTGTCCATATTTGGCTATAGCAGCCTATGTACTGAAGTATGTTTTTTGCATGTATGATATGGCTGGGACAGGTAGAAAAGTTGTTTGAGGAAATAATGTTAGAATGGCGTATAACAATTAGAGAATTTCAAACGCTTTCGGGTAACATGAGGTTGTTCCTTAGTATTGCACATGTGTGCTTCATTGATATTTCAAGTGTACAGTTTGCTGCTTTTCAATGAATATATTGCTTCTTAACCTGATTTCTATTGAATTACAATGTTGTATGTATTGCTATTCTTTAGATTACTCACCTAGCAAAGAGGAAGAGGCATGCTTGCGTGGATCGGCTTGAATAGGTTGGTTGGTGATGATATGTCTGTTCCGACCAGCAGCGGTTATTTCACTACCACTACATCAGAGAGACAAACCCAGCTGGAGGATCAACATCATAGGTATAAGAAGCGAACAAAAGCTCTGTAATTCTGCATCGAGTACCCACTATCACTACATGTTGTAGATCACCTATGTATGTACCAAATAGATGTACCTTTGTATGAACTATTCTACCACGAACCAAATCTTGGGACAACTTACCAAATATTACCAAAAAAACTAAATTGCTTATCAGTCCTTATGGCACGGCGTGCCGCTGCGCACTACCTGCTAGTTCTACCTATAGCTTGTTTGAGAGGCTTAGAACTGGAAATAATGCCTATTTTTGATATACCAGTACTTCAGACCCACGTTGACCACTGTGCAATTGGTAAATGGTCTGTACATAACAAAATAACCAGCATACAAAGAGAGCATCGGTATAAGAAGATCTGCAAGCAGCAGTGCTAAAATAAACACTATCACATGACAATCTTTATTAATACATCACATTATGAAACACAAACCACTTGATACAACTGTATTACAAATTTCTGTCTTCCCTAGGGAATTAGGCATGTTTCTATGTATTAGAAAAAAATAACAAAAGTAAATGGAATATATTCTGAAGATAGTGACCGGTGAACAACCTCCCCAGTTCTAGTTGTGATGAAGCTTCCATCGATACCTGCTCTCCAATTTCCGACTGTACTTCAGTGGAAAGAGGTTACACACTTGTGTTACAAATCCAAATAAATGTTAAATAAGTTTTATATTCAATGGTATGTGAAAATAACCATTAAGACGACATCTTATATTCTTATCTTTCTTTTAGGAATTATCACACAACATTTTATGACCTGGTCAAAAAATATTATTCCCACTGGACCAGAATTCCTTTGGGTTGTACTAGTTTTATGAGTGAATTATTGTTATTTTTACAGCACCTTTTCCCATTTTCCTAAGTTGCATGGCATAAACAATGGCAAACTGATACCAATATTTGGCAATCTACTAAAGGTCTCTATTTTTGAAATGCAACTGTATGAAGCTTAAAACATTTGAGATGGTCATTGTCAATTACTGATCATAGATGCACCAAAGGCAAAAGCAGGAAGAGACGGAGATGAAGAGAAGCAACGGGTATTTGAGATGTGGTGACTAAGTGGATTGAAAACAAAACTGAAGCTGATAACTTCTAATATACAATGACACTTACTTAGATGTGCGGTCGAGAGAGAAAAAAAAATTGTGATGGCAACAAAGATTGGATAACAATCAACTATTATCACATCTACGCTGAAGAGAAAAAGAAGGATATAGCGGTTAACTATATTAGTCATATACTTTCTGAAGTTCTCACTTCATCCAACCTTTATAAGACTGCAATTGCTATAACAGAAGTAACCTGGGGCCTAGAGATTCCAAGATTTCAGAAAACTACCTTTTGACTTCACCAAAGAAAACTTAGTAGTAACTGTATTTAAAGCCATATAATATGTTTGGTTCACTAAAATGTTTCCTTTTCAGGCAACATCAAAATAGTAGATCCAGCAGAAGTGTTCTGGTGGGTGGTACACTGAAAATTGACACGAACCAAAATAGACATCTATTGCTGTCAAAATTAACATTATTCTTATAGCTAATCATTGCTAGGTGGCAATGCTACATGATCTGTCCAGCTCAACAATCATGTACATAGTTCTGATCAGTAAGCTGACATCTATTAGACTTTGCTCCTCCCGTTCTGCATATTATTCATCACGGCAAAGCAATTCTTGCATGTATTTTCAAACAGACCAAGGAGAAATCAAAGTATGGATTGCGCTGACATAAAAAAGAGAGACTTGAATTTTGGTTAGGAAGTTTCGGTCCAATGCATGTGTGGTTCGTATCTATGTCCTGTTGTGCTTCGTGTGATTTACATTCGTTGTAAGCATTTCCTCCCGCTACTGATTGTGCCTGTACTGAATAGTGCTAGGTTTTACCGTTTTATAGGGGGTTTGTGAGGTGGCCAAATATCATGCCATGTGTTTGAAAGTTGTCAAATCTGGTCACGCATTGGGTGTTTGATTGTACCCTGTTGTTCATATGTAGTGGTGAACTCAATCGGTCATGTAAACTCAATGAGCTAGATATGTGAATTCTGTGAACTTGTTAACTAAAATTGCTGTAGTTTTTACATTGATAGAACTAAATGATAAAGTGAATGTGCTGCATTTTTAACTGAATGTACTGATTGTGAACTGAGTTTTGCTAAACGATTCTATGAATTTTATGCACACTGAACCTTCTGAACTTTTCTCCTGTCATAACTGAATCTTCTAAACTTTTGACATTGTCATAACTTAATATTCTGAACTCTGTTGCCAGATCGACGAACGGTCAACTGTACACGCAAGTTTTTGAACCAAAGATCTGTATTTTGTAACTTTGTGACTAATTTGAGCATTCCGCGCAAGCTTATGTACTTGTGTCATATTTACCTCAAAAGGAAATAAATAAGAAGATTCAAATCAACAATTTGTTACCCCATCCACCGGTAGCACCGTCATCCGTGGACGACTCCACCTCACCCCCGTCCGGAGCTGGCTAGCGCCAGTCGTACCCGATCTGCGGCGCGCCACTGTCGTCTCATTGATGAGGTCGTCGGCACCGCCCGAGCTCCACCGTTGGCCGCACGCAACCCACGCCCGCCGTGTCCATTCCCACCTCGAGCTCGCGAGCTCTAGACCAGAACACCTGTCGTCGCCCCTCCCAAAGCTCCACCGATGACCAGTGTGAGGAGCTGGAGGCTGCGACGGCCGGGGAGTCAAGCATCGCGCTGGGACCAAGGGTGGTGCAGCACGCAATCGGGGCGACACATGGGGAGGAGAATAGGCCGGCGGAAGGTGGAGCAATAGAGTTGTTGGGGCGGCGGCCGGAACCCTAGTGTGGCAGGGGGCGCTGGATGAGGAGGAGAAAGAGACATCGGGAGGGTTGCTGTGGTGGGGCACGTTTGGGGAAGGAAGTTCACACGGATGGCAAGCACGAGTCAACAACTTACATGTGGGGCCCGAGCGGTAACAGCAGCGAGTCATTCGGTTACAACTGCGCCAATCAGCGTCCTTCAAAGCCTCAGTTCACCAAAACGCAGGATTTCAAGGGAGTTACAATCTGTACTGATGCTCCCATGATAGGTATAGCGATCCCCCGTAATGATCCCGTCATCGTCGTCCCCATACAAACTCAACGAGAGGATGGGATGCAAATTGCGCTCCACTATATCTCCATATTCTGTTCCTGTTTTCTCCTGTCGTTCCCCTTCTTTTCGATTCTCAAAAAAGATTCGTTTCGACACAATTATTACTGGGGAGTAGAATCGAATCGGATTCCATGTCGACATGCGTACACGATGAAAAACACTTATTCCATATCCACAGCCGCAAGCCCCCAAAACGTCTCTCGAGAAAAGTCCGCTGCTGCATGGAAATATTATGTGGGTCTCGGGTCCCAATGCACCTGAATTGATTTTTTTTTGCAAAATTGCAAAAATAAATAAACAAGGAAAAAGTTTGTTGAATGAATGACTTCCATTGACTTCAAGGCCATAAAAAAGTGTTGGTACAAAACCATGAATATAAATTTTTATACTGTAACTTTAACGTAGTGTCGATTTTAATTTTTCTTTCGCACAGAATACCATGGAAGTCATTCTTTCACGGAACTTTTCACATGAGTGTAACACTACATCATGTGTGTTTCCAAAAAGTTTCAGGATTTTTTTTTCATTTCAAGTGCATTGGCATGAGGTCCAAAAACTGAAAACTTGCAGTAAAACTCATCGAAACATGTGAAGCGTCATGTTTTCATTAGGCAATCTGTAGTACTCCCTCCATCCCAAAATTTGTGTCTTAAATTTGTCTAGAATCTAATACTAAAACGTGATTTCATACATCCGTTTCTAGACAAATCAAAAATAAGAATTTTGAGACGGAGGGAGTATAATATATCTTTCACAAACCTAAGAAACCGACCGCTATATGACAACAATAATAATGCTTCAAGGGCCATGAGCAGGATCTACATCATGTCACGAGACTGCAAGGTGCTCAGCATACATGTTCGACATCTTGCCTGCGTAACGGCGATAACCAAGTTGATAACGAAACACGACTTATGGCATGTACAATGGTTGATAAAATAGTCTTATCTTAAGTCTTGCATGTGATTTAGAGATGACAAAAAAATGTCTACAATGAGTCATCTCTTAGCCTTATCTTCTTTTTTGACGGGCAATGGCAGGTGCTCTGCCTTTTCATTCAGTGGAGGGAAAACTGTACATATTAACGCCGAGAAGGTCGGAGTTTGGAAAAAAAAAGAGGAGCCAGGTTACCAGGAGGCAACCAACCCGGAGAAAAGGATCGACTAAATCTCCCAAGCCCCAGCAAAGAGGCCAATCTCATCTCTAATCATCCTATGTACTCCCGGCACGGATGCCGTCTTCTGTTGGAAAACCCTTATGTTTCTCTCATTCCAAAGATTTCAAGCGATGTATGCCGCCACGGTAGATGCATGAAGATTGTCATGCAAGATCTTGCATCTGATTGAAGTCGTCCACCAGGATTTAATAGAAGTGGCAGCAAGGGCAGTAGAAGCCACATCAGGGTGGGAAAAGTGAAAGGATTGCCAAATCTCCTTCGCAAAAGGGCAATCGATCAAGATGTGTCTCGCAGACTCCGGAAGCTGATCACAAGTGCTGCAGCGTCGTTATGTGACCATCCTCGAGCCGCCAGGCGATCAGCAGTCCACAACCTGTTTTGGAGCAAGGTCCAAATGAAGAATCTGATCTTAGGCTCAGCCTTGATTTTCCAAACCTGTTCAAGTTGCGGCATTGCAATTCGAGTGATGAACTGTATATTGTAAGCGGATTTGGCGTTGTATCTTCCATTCGAGGAGTGAATCCAAGAAATTTCGTCCTCCCGATCAGTGAGAAGGACCTGCTGTAGGGTCGTCCAGAGGTTCAGAAGGGAGTCTAGAGTCAGAGCGTCATTGATCCTTTGCAGCCCAGCCATCCATTGATTATCATGCATGCCGTCCCGTACAGACACAAGCTTTCTACGAGACAACTTGTACAAAGTAGGGGCAATATCCATCGGAGCCATTCCATTCAGCCATCTATCCGACCAGAAACACGCTTTCCTACCATCCCCCAGTTGAATGCTAGTGCATGCAGCAAATAACTAACAATCAGTGTGGTCACAAGGGGTTGGGGTGCCTTTCCAAGGGCGATCGACACAGTCCCACTCATACCAAGGCCACCGCAGACGAAGGGCTCTGCTGTATGCGGCGATTTCTTTGATACCAAGGCCCCCACCGATTTTGGAGCACAAATGCGCTTCTAGTTAACCAAGCATTTCCCACCATAAGCCTCATCCTCAACATTCCAAAGGAATTTTCTTCGCAGTTTATCAATTTGCCTCTCAGCCCATTTATCCAGTGCAAACACGGTGAGGTAGAACGTAAGCGTAGAGGTGAGGACCGAATTAACAAGGAGTAGTCGGCAAGGTCTGGTGAAGAACCTTCCTTTCCACGGTCGTAGGCATCCGACAATCTTATCCAGAAGTGGATGTACCTCAACCCTTCTCGGCTTTCTAAGTGAGAGCGGCAGTCCAAGGTAGCGACACGGTAAGGCCCCAAGAGTTCCTCCAAAACCCTCCAGGAGAGAGGTGATGTCAATCCCTTTGCACCGGACAGGATAAGCCACACACTTTCCTTGGTTGATCTTGAGCCCGGACACATCACCAAAGAATTCCAAAATTTGTAGCACGACTTGAATGTCCAAACTAGACGGTTGAATGAAAAGAGCAACATCATCAGCATGGAAACTTGCCCTTAGCCTAGCAGAGGGCGTCGCCAGGGGGGAGAGGATCTCCAACTGCGTGGCTCTGTTCAAAATTCTTTGGAGGGGTCCAGGGCTAGGATGAATAGCATCGGTGACAGGGGGTCTCCCTGCCGGAATCCTCGTCGGTGCTGAAAAGGCAAGCCAGCAGCTCCATTGAGCAGCACCCTAGAAGTGGTCGAGGCCAGCAACATACAGATCATGTCCCTCCATTTTTGCCCAAACCCATATTGTTCCAAAACTTGCAACAAGTATCCCCAACCAATCGAGTCAAATGCCTTTGCGAAGTCAAGCTTGAGGAATAGCAGCTTCTTCTTCTTTTGGTGGGCATCTTCGATTACATTCTTGACATAGAGAAAGTTATCTTGGATGGATCTGCCTCGAATGAAAGCGCTTTGGGTGACCGAAATGATTTTGTGTAGCTCAGGCCCCAGCCGATTAGCAAGCACCTTACAGTTGATTTTAGCAACACCATGCATCAAGCTGATCGGTCTATAATCAGAAGGTGTTGTCGCTCCCTCTTTCTTGGGTATCAGCACCAAGTTGGCAGAGTTAAGAATCTTCAATTGGTTCCCCTTTAGAAGGAAAAGGCTCTTGAAAACCTCGATCAAGTCATCTTTGATTAGTAGCCAAAACCTCTTATAGAAAGCCCTAGTGAACCCGTCGGGTCCAGGTGACTTCTCAGCATGCCCATAAAAAACAGCAGCCTTGATCTCTTCTTCAGTGAAGGCCTGATCCAAGTGTTGCAGCTCAGCCCGCTGAATGCCTAGGAAGTCCCAATTCAGATGCGAAACATTGGGTGCAACTTTTCCAATGAGGTTCTTGAAGTGGTCTAGTAGAATATTTTCCTTCTCCTTGTGGTCAGAAGTCTCGTCGTGCTGCCCAATAAGAGTGGCAATATGATTTTTCCGGCGTCTGCCATTAGCCCTTAGGTGGAAGAATTTTGTACTAGCATCACCCGATCTGATGGTGGTTAGCCTGGATCTCTGTTTCCATCTGATCCGTTCTAAGGCAGCGATTCCCAGAAGTTTGGACTTAAGGTTCCTCCTAAGGGCCCACTCCTCAGCAGTGAGCTCTCTATGCTCCATTGCCAGGTCCAGTTGGAATATCACCTCATTTGCAATGTCAGTGGCCAAGCTAGCCTTCTTTCTCATATCCATGCTCCATTTCTTGAGGCCCGTGGCTGTTCTGGAAAGCCTAGCCTGGAGAAAACCTTTGCATTCTTAGCTTTATCTTCAATAACTAGTTATTCCTAAAAACATGGTGAGACATTATGCTAAGGGCATCTCCAGCCGTTTGGCCCCCCAGGAGGCGTTTTTATCGCCGCTTGGGGGGCTGCCGGCGAGAATTTTGTCCTGCGAACGAGAAAATCTCCAGCCGTATCCACCCCAAGCGAGGCCCGTCATACTCGCCGCGCCACCGTATCCGCATCCGCGCCCGCGCCCGCGCGCCTCCGTCTGGCCGCCGCGCTGGCCGCTCGTGCCAGCGCCCGCTTCGCAGCGCTGCGTCTGGCCGCTTCGCTGACGCTCGCCTTCAGCGCCCGTCTTTGCTCGCGCCACATGCTGCTCCGCTTCCTCAAGAACAAGGTGGACTACGCGGCTCCACGGGATCGAAGCTGCTCTACAACACGACGCTGCTGCAGCCGGATGGTGGCCCTCATCGGGCCAAGATCCCGTGGTGCGCGCCGCCATGCTCGCCCACCCGGAGGCCGAGTGGGTGCGGTGGCTCGACGCCGACGCCGTCGTCACCGACATGGACTTGGCGCTCCCGCCGCCACGGTACAAGGATTACAACCTCGTCGTCCCACGGCTGGGACATGGAGGTGTCTGAGGCCAGTCTGGTCGGCCTCAACGCCGGCGTCTTCCTCATCCGCAATCGCCGGTGGTCGGTGAAGGCGACACCGCCGGCTGGGCTGGTGCCCCTGCTGGGTACGGGCTGGGCCAGCGACCCAGGCGTCTGGTGTGCGGGCGTGGTCGATCCGGAGTTGCGCGGCGCTGGGTCCCGGTCCCGGCCATGGCGGCCGGGTATGGGGTGTCGCGACGGCGGCGTCTGCGGGCGCTGGCGGCTGGCGAGTGCGTCTCCGCTCGGCGCCAAGACGAGGTAGCACCGCCCCATGGCCGGGTCCCCGCCTCGGCCTGCCATGCACGCTTGAAGAAGGCGTCACGACCATGAACATGGTGGGCTGGGAGGAAAATAGGAGAGAGTGAGGTCCGAGGCTGACTTGTGGGGTTTTGCATGCAAAATGGAGCGCCGGTGCCCCAGTTGCGCCCCAGCTCTTTGGGTTTGGGTTGGTACCGCCGGGCGTAACTTTCGTCAAATCCGGCGCTTTTTGGACTCGTGGGGGCCTGACTGGGTGAAAAAATACGCGCCGGCGATGAAAAAAGCCTCCTGGGGGGCCTCTTGGGGGGACGGCTGGAGATGCCCTAAGAGATCATCTCTTGTCTTCTCTTAAATAAGAGAAGACAAGCCTTTCCTTATGATTTCTCTCTTCCCCACCTCATCATTTATCATACGTGACATGCTTAAGATATGACCATTGTACATGCCCTTGCTAGTTACTCCCTCCGTTCCTAAATATAAGTCTTTATAGGGATCCCACTAGGTGGACTACATACGGAACAAAATGAATGAATCTACACTTAAAATGCATCTATATACATCCGTATGTGGTTCATAGTGGAATCTCTACAAAGACTTATATTTAGGAACGGAGGAAGTACATTCCAAACCCTAGCTCAGCAACGACAAAAAGAGATCAGTAGATTAAAAGACATGGCACCATGTCACACGTCTGGCGGTATACATGCTCGGCCATGGTGGCCTGGCTCACGGGGTGCTGGCCTTTGCCATGCTTGCCGTCCAGGTCATGCGGCCAGCACAGGCAGGGGAGCAGGCGCCAAGCTTTACGTACCAGCAAAGTTGGCTTTGGACACTGGTGGAAAAAAGGCCTTTGGTCGCGGTTCGCAACTGTCATTAGTCGCAGTTGGGCAACCGCGACCAAATAAGCGCGACTAATGCCCCCCACCTTTAGTCGCGGCTGCTTAAGAACCGCGACTAACGGCCCGTCCACGTGGGCGCCAGCGTCGTCGGGGCGGAGGACCTTTAGTCGCGGTTCTTCCGCCAACCGCGACTAAAGGCCGCCATGTGTTTAGGGTTTTAGCCCCCCTAAACCTGTTTTCTGTTTAATTTGTATTGTTTTATTTCTTTTGTGCTTTATTTTAATTTTGAAGGAGTTTCCTATATTGCCGGCCATCACTGCCACTTATCCATTGCCGGCCTCCACCGCCGGGCACGCGCCGCCGCTTGCCGCCGGCGTGCACGCTGGAGAAGCCAAGGAAGGGGTGAGGGCGACGGCGGGCGGCGTCGAGGGTTGGCGTATTTCGAGATTAGGTTTTGTTACTCCGATTGTCGGAGAGGCATCATCATCGTCACCACGCCGTCGTGCTGACGGAACTCATCCCCGACACTTTGCTGGATCGGAGTCCGGGGATCGTCATCGAGCTGAACGTGTGCTGAACTCGGAGGTGCCGTACGTTCGGTACTTGGATCGGTCGGATCATGAAGACGTACGACTACATCAACCGCGTTGTCATAACGCTTCCGCTTACGGTCTACGAGGGTACGTGGACAATACTCTCCCCTCTCGTTGCTATGCCATCACCATGATCTTGCGTGTGCGTAGGAAATTTTTGAAATTACTACGTTTCCCAACAGTGGCATCCGAGCCTGGTTTTATGCGTTGATGTTATATGCACGAGTAGAACACAAGTGAGTTGTGGGCGATACAAGTCATACTGCTTACCATCATGTCATACTTTGGTTCGGCGGTATTGTGAGATGAAGCGGCCGGACCGACATTACGCCAGACGCTTACGCGAGACTGGTTTCACCGCTGCGAGCACTCGTTGCTTAAAGGTGACTGGCGGGTGTCCGCCTCTCTCACTTTAGTTGAACTGAAAAGTGTGGCTACGCCCGGTCCTTGCGAAGGTTAAAACATCACCAACTTGACAAACTATCGTTGTGTTTTTGATGCATAGGTAAGAACGGTTCTTGCTCAGCCCGTAGCAGCCACGTAAAACTTGCAACAACAAAGTAGAGGGCGTCTAACTTGTTTTTGCAGGGCATGTTGTGATGTGATATGGTCAAGACGTGATGCTATATTTTATTGTATGAGATGATAATGTTTTGTAACCGAGTTATCGGCAATCGGCAGGAGCCATGTGGTTGTCGCTTATTGTATGAAATGCAACGCCATGTAATTGCTTTACTTTATCACTAAGCGGTAGCGATAGTCGAGAAGCAATAGTTGGCGAGAAGACAACGATGCTACGATGGAGATCAAGGTGTCGGCGCGGTGACGATGGTGATCACGACGGTGCTTTGGAGATGGAGATCACAAGCACAAGATGATGATGGCCATATCATATCACTTATATTGATTGCATGTGATGTTTATCCTTTATGCATCTTATCTTGCTTTGATTGACGGTAGCATTATAAGATGATCTCTTATTAAATATTAAGAAATGTTCTCCCTGAGTATGCACCATTGCGAAAGTTCTTCGTGCTGAGACACCACGTGATGATCGGGTGTGATAGGCTCTACGTTCAAATACAACGGGTGCAAAACAGTTGCACACGCGGAATATTCAGGTCAAACTTGACGAGCCTAGCATATACAGATATGGCCTCGGAACACGGAGACCGAAAGGTCGAACGTGAATCATATAGTAGATATAATCAACATAGTGATGTTCACCATTGAAACTACTCCATCTCACGTGATGATCGAACATGGTTTAGTTGATTTGGATCACGTAATCACTTAGATGACTAGAGAGATGTCTATCTAAGTGGGAATTCTTAAGTAATATGATTAATTAAACTTAAATTTATCATGAACTTAGTACCTGATAGTATTTTGCTTGTCTATGTTTCTTTGTAGATAGATGGCTCGTCTTTGTTGTTCCGTTGAATTTTAATGCGTTCCTTGAGAAAGCAAAGTTGAAAGATGATGGTAGCAATTACACGGATCGGGTCCGTAAATCGAGGATTATCCTCATTGCTGCAGGAAGAATTACGCCTGGAAGCACCGCTGGGTGCCAACTGCCGATGATCTGGCCAGCGACGTTAAGAACGTCTAGCGAGCAAAGGCGATGACTACTCGATAGTTCAGTGTGCCATGCTTTACGGCTTAGAACCGGGCCTTCAACGATGTTTTGAACGTCATGGAGCATATGAGATGTTCCAGAGTTGAAGTTAATATTTCAAGCAAATGCCCGGATTGAGAGATATGAAGTTTCCAATAAGTTCTATAGCTGCAAGATGGAGGAGAATAGTTACATCGGTGAACACATACTCAAAATGTCCGGGTATAATAATCACTTGATTCAACTGGGAGTTAATCTTCACGATGATAGTGTCATTAATGTAATTCTTCAATCATCGCCACCAAGCTACAAGAGCTTCGTGATGAACTATAATATGCAAGGGATGGACAAGTCTATTCCCGAGCTCTTCGCAATGCTAAAAGCCATGGAGGTAGAAATAAAAAGGAGCATCAAGTGTTGATGGTTAACAAGACCACCAGTTTCAAGAAAAGGGCAAAGGGAAGAAGAAGGGGAACTTCAAGAAGAACAGCAAACAAGTTGTCGCTCAAGAGAAGAAACCCAAGTCTGGACCTAAGCACGAGGCCGAGTGCTTCTCCGCAAGCGCATCGACACCGGAAGCGGAACTGCCCCAAGTATTTGGCGGATAAGAAGGATGGCAAAGTGAACAAAGGTATATGTGATATACATGTTATTGATGTGTACCTTACTAATACTCGCAGTAGTACACAGGTATTTGATATCGGTTACATTGCTAATATTTGCAACTTCGAAACAGGAACTACGGATTAAGCAAAGATTGGCTAAGGACTAGGTGACAATGCGCTTGGGAAATGGTTCCTAAGTCGATGTGATCGCGGTCGGCACGCTACCTATACATCTACCATCGGGATTAGTTTTAGACCTAAATAATTGTTATTTGGTGCGGCGTTAAGCATGAACATTATATCTGGATCTTGTTTGATGCGAGACGGTTATTCATTTAAGTCGAGAATAATGGTTGTTCTATTTATATGAATAAGCTCATTGATGGTCATGCACCCTTGAAGAGTGGTCTATTTTTATTGAATCTCGATAGTACTAATACACATATTCATAGTGTTGAAACCAAAAGATACAGAGTTGATAATGATAGTGCAACTTATTTGTGGCACTGCCGTTTGGGTCATATCGGTGTAAAATGCATGAAGAAAATCCATACTGATGGGCTTTTGGAATCACTTGATTATGAATCACTTGGTACTTGCGAACCGTGCCTCATGGGCAAGATGACTAAAACGCCGTTCTCCGGGACTATGGAGCGAGCAACTGATTTGTTGGAAATCATACATACTGATGTGTGTGGTCCAATGAATGTTGAGGCCTTGGCCATGGTATCGTTATTTTCTCACCTTCACAGATGATTTGAGCAGATATGGGTATATCTACTTGATGAAACATAAGTGCGAAACATTTGAAAAGTTCAAAGAATTTCAGAGTGAAGTGGAAAATCATCGTAACAAGAAAATAAAATTTCTACGATCTGATCATGGAGGAGAATATTTGAGTTACGAGTTTGGTTTACATTTAAAACAATGCGGAATAGTTTCGCAACTCACGCCACCCGGAACACCACAACGAAATGGTGTGTCCGAACGTCGTAATCGTACTTTACTAGATATTGTGCGATCTATAATGTCTCTTACTGGTTTACCGCTATCGTTTTGGGGTTATGCTTTACAGACTCCCGCATTCACGTTAAATAGGGCACCATCAAAATCCGTTGAAACGACACCTTATGAACTATGGTTTGGCAAGAAACCAAAGTTGTCGTATCTTAAAGTTTGGGGCTGCGATGCTATGTGAAGAAACTTCAACCAGATAAGCTCGAACCTAAATCGGAGAAATGTGTCTTCATAGGATACCCAAAAGAGACTATTGGGTACACCTTCTATCACAGATCTGAAGGCAAGATTTTCGTTGCTAAATTCGGATCCTTTCTAGAAAAAGAGTTTCTCTCGAAAGAAGTGAGTGGGAGAAAAGTAGAACTTGATGAGATAACTGTATCTGCTCCCTTATTGGAAAGTAGTTCATCACAAGAACCGGTTCCTGTGACAATTGCACCAATTAGTGAGGAAGCTAATGATATTGATCATGAAACTTGAGATCAAGTTTCTCTTGAACACGAGGTCAACTAGAGTAAGATCCGCACGCAGTGGTACGATAATCCTATTACGGAAGTCATGTTACTTGACCATGGCGAACCTACAACCTATGAATAAGCGAAGGTGATCCCAGAATACTCAAAATGGCTGGAAGCCATGAAATCTGAGATGGGATCCATGTATGAGAACAAAGTATGGACTTTGGTTGACTTGCCCGATGATCGGCAAGCCATTGAGAATAAATGGATATTTAAGAAGAAGACTGACGCTGATGGTAATGTAATTGTCTATATAGCTCGACTTGTTGCGAAAGGTTTTCGACAAGTTCAAGGGGTCGACTACGATGAGACTTTCTCACCCGTAGCGATGCTTAAGTCTGTCCGAATCATGTTAGCAATTGCTGCATTTTATGATTATGAAATTTGGCAAATGGATGTCAAAACTGCATTCTTGAATGGATTTCTAGAAGAAGAGTTGTATATGATGCAACCAGAAGGTTTTGTTGATCCAAAAGGTGCTAACAAAGTGTGCAAGCTCCAACGATCAATTTATGGTCTGGTACAAGCCTCTCGGAGTTGGAATAAACGCTTTGATAGTGTGATCAAAGCATATGGTTTTATACAGACTTTTGGAGAAGCCTGTATTTACAAGAAAGTGAGTGGGAGCTCTGTAGCATTTACGATATTATATGTGGGCGACATATTATTAATTGGAAATGATATAGAATTTCTGGATAGCATAAAAGGATACTTGAATAAAATATTTTCAATGAAAGACCTCGGTGAAGCTGCTTACATATTGGGCATCAAGATCTATAGAGATAGATCAAGACGCTTGATTGGACTTTCACAAAGCACATACCTTGATAAAGTTTTGAAAAAGTTCAAAATGGATCGTGCAAAGAAAGGATTTTTACCGTGTTACAAGGTGTGAAATTGAGTCGACTCAATGCCCGACCACAGCAGAAGATAGAGAGAAAATGAAAGATGTTCCTATGCTTCAGCCATAGGCTCTATCATGTATGCAATCTTGTGTACCAGACCGACGTATGCTTAGCAATAAGCTTGGCAGGAAGGTACCAAAGTAATCCAGAGTGGATCACCGGACAGCCAAGAACATCTGAAATACACGAAAATGACTAAGGATATGTTTCTCGTATATGGAGGTGACAAAGAGCTAGTCGTAAATGGTTACGTTGATGCAAGCTTTGACACTGATCCGGACGATTCTAAATCGCAAACCGGATACGTGTTTTTATTAAACGGTGGAGCTGTCAGTTGGTGCAGTTTTAAACAAAGCGTCGTGGCGGGATCTACATGTGAAGCGGAGTACATAGCTGCTTGAGCAGCAAATGAAAGGAGTCTGGATGAAAGAGTTCATTTCGATCTAGGTGTCATACCTAGTGCATCGGGACCAATGAAGATCTTCTCGTGACAATCTTGGTGCAATTGCCTTGGCAAAGGAATCCAGATTTCACAAGAGGACCAAGCATATCAAGAGGCGCTTCAATTCCACGGGACCAAGTCCGGTGGGAGACATAGAGATTTGCAAGATACATACGGATCTGAATGTTGCAAACCCGTTGACTAAGCCTCTTCCACGAGCAAAACATGATCAGCACCAAGACTCCATGGGTGTTAGAATCATTCAGTGTAATCTAGATTATTGACTCTAGTGCAAGTGGGAGGCTGAAGGAAATATGCCCTAGAGGCAATAATAAAGTTATTATTTATTTCCTCATATCATGATAAATGTTTATTATTCATGCTAGAATTGTATTAACCGGAAACATGATACATGTGTGAATACATAGACAAACATATAGTCACTAGTATGCCTCTACTTGACTAGCTCATTAATCAAAGATGGTTATGTTTCCTAACCATAGACATGTGTTGTTATTTGATTAATAGGATCATCTCATTAGGAGAATGATGTGATTGACATGACCCATTCCGTTAGCCTAGCACTTGATCGTTTAGTATATTGCTATTGCTTTCTTCATGACCTATACATGTTCCTGTAACTATGAGATTATGCAACTCCGTTTACGGAGGAACACTTTGGGTGCTATCAAACGTCACAACGTAATCGGGTGATTATAAAGGAGTACTGCAGGTGTCTCCAAAGGTACATGTTGGGTTGGCGTATTTCGAGATTAGGTTTTGTCACTCTGATTGTCGGAGAGGTATCTCTGGCCCTCTCGGTAATACACATCACATAAGCCTTGCAAGCATTGCAACTAATAAGTTAGTTGCAAGATGATGTATTACGGAACGAGTAAAGAGACTTGCCGATGTGAGATTGAACTAGGTATTGGATACCGACGATCGAATCTCGGGCAAGTAACATACCGATGACAAAGGGAACAACGTATGTCGTTATGCGGTTTGACCGATAAAGATCTTCGTAGAATATGTAGGAACCAATATGGGCATCCGTGTTCATTGTTGGTTATTGACCGAGAATAGTTCTAGGTCATGTCTACATAGTTCTCGAACCCGTAGGGTCCGCACGCAACAACGTTACGATGACAGTTTATTATGAGTTTATAAGTTTTGATGTACGAAGTTTGTTCGAGTCCCGGATGTGATCACGGACATGAGTCTCGAAATGTTCGAGACATAAAGATTGATATATTGGAAGCCTATGTTTGGACTTCGGAATAGTTCCGGGTGAAATCGGGATTTTACCGGAACACCGGGGGGTTACCGAAACCCTCCCGGGGGTTAATGGGCCTTAGTGGGCCATGAGGGAGAAGAGGAGGGCCTGCCAGGGCAGGCCGCGCGCCCCCTCCCCCCCTAGTCCGAATAGGACAAGGAAGAGGCGGCGCCCTTCTCTTTCCCTCCCCCAAGTCCTAATCCAACTAGAAAGGGAGTCCTACTCGGTGGGAGTAGGACTCCTCCGGCGCCTCCTCCTAGGGCGGCCGCACCCCCTTGCTCCTTTATATCTGAGGCGGGGGCACCCTAGAACACACAAGTTGATCTAAGGATCGTTCTTAGCCGTGCGGTGCCCCCTCCACCATATTCCACCTCGGTCATATCGTCGCGGAGTTTAGGCGAAGCCTGCCGGTAGAGCATCATCATCGTCACCAGGCCGTCGTCTTGTGGAACTCATCCCGACACTTTGCTGGATCGGAGTCCGGGATCGTCATCGAGCTGAACGTGTGCTGAACTCGGAGGTGCCGTGACGTTCGGTACTTGGATCGGTCGGATCGTGAAGACGTCTGACTACATCAACCGCGTTGTCATAACGCTTCCGCTTACGGTCTACAAGGGTACGTGGACAATACTCTCCCCTCTAGTTGCTATGCCATCACCATGATCTTGCGTGTGCGTAGGAATTTTTTTAAAATTACTACGTTTCCCAACACTGGATACTCAGCTGAGTGTGCTGTCACATGATTTCGTTTAACTGCTCATATAGTTTGAATCCGTGGAATTGAACATAGTTTGATATATCCTGTTCTTTTGACGCTGATATAAGTATCTCCTTTCGTTCTTCTCCACATGTGTGCATTGTACTTGACATACTGAATTTGCATGGCCATATGGCAGTATCAGTTATTTGTATTAAATGAAAGTTGTGCACAAAACGAAATACTAAGTGTTAAACATGGCATATTCTGCGCTTATGTGTTGCGTACTAGGAGAGGAGATCCTTGTCAACCGCATGAGGAGTTGTTAGGCTAGATACTTATGTAATCTTTATCTTCTTTATCTCTTGTATTTCTTCTCCTCCAAGATGTATATCTCCTCAACAACTTGTACGCATATGAGGGCTTGCAACCCATCTATATAACATGGAACACGTCGGTCAGGGAAAGGCAAAACGTTTACCGCATCTCGCACATGGTATACAGAGCCTTCTTCTTCCACCAGAAACCCTAGCTCATCCATCTCCATCAAGTGCGCAGCCATGTCTTCCTCCTCCGCCTCCTTCCAGTCGACCCTCGGCGGTGGAGCCCCGGAGAAGCTAACCCGCGGAAACTACGTCCTGTGGCGGACGCAGATCACGCCACAGCTGCGGGGCGCCAGCCTCTTCCACTATGTAGATGGCACGACAACTGAGCCGGCCGAAGTCCTCATCACCAAGGACGCCGCCGGCAAGGAGACCACTGGGCCGAATCCCCTTCATCCGCTCTGGGTAAGAGAGGATCAGCAGGTCCTCGGCTATCTCCTCCAACACCTCTCCAAGGAAGTGCTCATCACGGTGACCACGATCACCACGGCGCGCGCACTTTGGGTGGCACTGGCGAACATTTTTTCGTCACAATCACTCAGCCGCGTCAACAACATCCGGACAGCGCTGATCAATGCGCAGAAGGGCAATCAATCGGTGGCCACCTTCTTCGCCGCCATGAGGGGTCTCGCCGATGAACTTGCAGCGGCGGGAAAACCCATCCAGGACGACGAGTTGATCTCCTACATCATCCATGGGCTGGATCAAGACTACCAGCCCCTTGTCTCCACACTAGATGCCCGTGCCACTCCGGTAACCCTCGATGAACTTTTTGCCATGCTCAGTAACTTTGATCAACGCATGGCGCAGTATCATGGTCCCGGTGGTGGCTTCAAATCGTCGGCCAACTCTGCATCCAGAGGCCGCGGCGGTGGCTCTCGCTCGCGTTCATCTTCCTGTGGCAAGGGGAGGTTCGGCTCCGGCGGCAGTGGCTACTCCAACGGCTACTCCAACAACTCACGCGGCGGCGGGCGCTCCAGCAACTCCAAAGGGCGTCGTGGTGGTGGTAGTGGTGGTTCCAACCGGTCCCGTCCGGACTTGCCTCGCTGCCAAATTTGCGGCAAGCCAGGCCATACGGCAAAGGACTGTTGGTACCGCTACGAAGAAGATGACGGCGACTCCTCACAAGATGAAGAGAAAGTTGCTGCGGCGGCCGATGGCTCCTATGGAATTGACACAAACTGGTATGTTGACAGTGGAGCCACCAACCACATCACCAATGAACTCGAGAAGGTCACCATGAAGGAGAAATATCATGGCAAAGATCAAATTCATACGACCAGTGGTGAAGGTATGGGTATATGTCACATTGGTCACTCAATTTTTAATACCCCTAATCGTAAAATTCATCTCAAAAGAATTATGCATGTTCCTAGTTCTAATAAGAATATTCTCTCCATTCATAGAATTGCTATTGATAATCATGTTTTTCTCGAATTTCATCCTTTCTTCTTTTTGATCAAGGATCAGGCCACGAGGAAAGTTCTCTATCGAGGTAGATGTGTTCGAGGGCTCTACCCGTTGATTCCGGATTTTAGAAGATTCAATAAACAAGCTTGTGGTGCCATCAAGCTTTCGTCCACACGATGGCATGATCATTTAGGACATGCCTCTTTTTCTTTGGTTGAAAAATTGCTTAGGAAAAATAAGCTCCCGTTTGTTGGTGAGCGCAATGTTGAAACTATTTGTGATTCGTGTCAGTGTGCTAAAAATCATCAATTACCTTATCCCATATCCACTAGTGTCTCCACTAAACCTTTGCAATTGATCTTTTCTGATGTGTGGGGACCTGCCCCCTCCTCTGTTGGTAGACACACATACTATGTTAGTTTCATCGATGATTTTAGCAAGTTTTCATGGATCTATCTTCTCAAAAGAAGATCTGATGAGTTTGAAGCTTTTCACAACTTTCAAGCACTTGTTGAAAGAAAGTTTGACAGTAAGATCATTGCTCTCCAATCTGATTGGGGAGGGGAATACGAGAAACTCAATTCCTTCTTCCAAAACATAGGCATATCTCACCAAGTATCATGCCCACATGCTCACCAACAAAACGGGTCAGCCGAACGCAAGCATAGGCACATTGTAGAGGTTGGTCTTGCCCTCCTCGCAGGAGCCTCCATGCCTCTCACGTTTTGGGATGAGGCTTTTCTTACAGCCGTTCACATCATCAATATGCTTCCTAGCCGTGTCATAAATAATGAAACACCTATGGAACGTCTCCTCCACATAAAACCTGATTACACCTCTCTTCGTGTCTTTGGGTGTGCCTGTCCAAATCTTCGGCCTTACAATAAACGCAAGCTCATGTTCCGTTCCAAACAGTGTGCTTTTCTTGGCTATAGCGCCCAACACAAAGGCGTCAAGTGCCTTGACATCTCTACTGGTAGGGTATATATCTCACGCGATGTTGTTTTCGATGAGATAAAATTTCCCTTTGCAGATCTTCATCCCAACGCCGGTGCCTTACTTCGCAAGGAAATCTTGCTTTTACCCTCTCATCTCTCCGGCTATGATCAAGGGGATATTACAAATTGTGATGATCATATGCTGACTAACCCTACTAATGGTCTCCATGAGCTTCGTGATGATGCAGGAAACGGTGAAAAAAACGGTGCAAAAATCATAGAAAACAATGAAGAAAACGGCGCTACAGGCCCCTATTTCATGTGTCCCGGCTCGGGGGACATGTCCACCTCGGGATCAGCGCAGGTGCTGCAGCCAGGCAGTAAATCTTCCCCGGGATCCGCGCCTGGCAGTGATTCTGCCGCGCCAGCCGAAACAGGAGCGGGCGGGTGCGCCGGCGAATCAGCACCAACCACGCGGCAGAGTCTGGCGGGCGGGTATGCTCCTCCTCGTGCGCGCGACTCCGCGCCCAACAAGCGGCGGGCTGGCACTGGCTCGGGCCCCGTTCAGAGCCAGGCCCACCTGCGTGTGTACACACTTCGCGCCGCCATTCGTCAGGTGGATGCGGGGAAGGTCTGCTCAGCCCCGGGCCCAGCCAATTATTGGGCCATAATGACGCCTCCAGGCCTGGATCTTCTGCGGTGAGATCGGCCTCCACATCACGACCCACGACCACAGAAGATCCCGCGCTGACATCGCCTGGAGCCGCTGCTGCTTCTGGAGGCTCGCGCGGATCTTCCTCGGGATCGGGTGAGGATCAGTTCGATCCAGACCCGGGATCCTCTGCGCCGGATCTCTCTACAGGAGCGCCTGCGGCTACTCCTCCGTAGCGAACACGACTACAACAAGGAGTAATTAAACCTGTTGATTATAAACACGTTACAAAATATGGGCTGGTCTGTTCTATAGGTGAACCAGGAGAACCCAATACGCTTGAGGAAGCTTTGGGTGATGCAAATTGGAGAAAAGCAATGCACGATGAAATCATAGCACTTAAGAAAAATAGAACATGACACTTGGTTCCTTCACAACGAGGTAAAAATCTTATTGACTGCAAGTGGGTTTTTAGGATTAAAAGGAAAGCTGATGGAACCATTGACCGTTACAAAGCTAGACTCGTTGCAAAGGGTTTTAAACAAAGATATGGTATTGACTATGAGGACACGTTTAGTCCAGTTGTAAAGGCTGCTACTATTCGACTTGTTTTGTCCATTGCTGTGTCCAGGGGATGGAGTCTACGTCAGCTAGATGTTCAGAACGCGTTCCTCCATGGTGTTCTGGAAGAAGAGGTTTACATGAAGCAACCACCTGGGTTTGTAAACACACATGCACCACTTCATGTGTGCAAGCTTGACAAGGCTTTGTATGGACTGAAACAAGCACCTAGAGCATGGTATTCTCGTCTCAGTAAGAAGATGCAAGCTCTTGGTTTTGTTCCCTCAAAGTCTGACACCTCATTATTTATTTATAACAAGTCAAGCATATCCATATTTGTTCTCATATATGTTGATGATATAATTGTGACAAGCTCATCTGATGAAGCTATAACTGCATTGTTGAAAGATTTGAGTTCAGAATTTGCTCTCAAAGATCTAAGAGATCTGCATTATTTTCTTGGTATTGAGGTTAAGCAGCACAAGGATGGTCTTCACCTCTCTCAAGAAAAATATGCAACAGACTTGGTAAAAAAGGCTGGTTTGCAAAGTTGTAAGCCTGCACCTACTCCTTTATCCAGCACAGAAAAATTATCTCTTGTTGAGGGAGAGCCCTTGAGTTCAGAAGATGGTACAAAGTACAGAAGTCTAGTAGGTGCACTTCAATACCTAACACTGACTAGACCAGACATTTCCTTTGCTGTTAACAAAGTGTGTCAGTTTCTCCATGCACCTATCACTGTTCATATGACTGCTGCAAAACGTATAGTAAGATATGTGAAAAATACGTTGAATGTTGGCCTCAATTTCAGCAAGTCATCTTCTACACTTATCAGTGCTTTCTCTGACTCTGATTGGGCTGGATGTCTAGATGACAGACGTTCAACTGGTGGCTTTGCGGTTTTCTTTGGACCAAACTTGATATCTTGGAGTGCCAGGAAGCAAGCCACAGTTTCAAGATCCAGTACTGAGGCAGAATACAAAGCATTAGCAAATGCAACAGCAGAGATCATATGGGTGCAGTCGATTTTAAAGGAACTAGGTATGAAAAGCACTAAGGTTCCTTGTTTATGGTGTGATAATCTAGGTGCCACCTACTTATCAGCAAATCCAGTCTTCCATGCCAGAACTAAACACATTGAAATAGACTTTCATTTTGTTCGAGAAAGAGTTGCAAATAAACTTTTGGATATTCGGTTTATTCATTCTCAAGATCAAGTCGCGGATGGTTTCACAAAAGCTTTACCCACAAGAAGTTTTGAAGACTTCAAGCATAATCTTAACTTGATGAAGTTGTGATTAAGGGAGGGTGTTAAACATGGCATATTCTGCGCTTATGTGTTGCGTACTAGGAGAGGAGATCCTTGTCAACCGCATGAGGAGTTGTTAGGCTAGATACTTATGTAATCTTTATCTTCTTTATCTCTTGTATTTCTTCTCCTCCAAGATGTATATCTCCTCAACAACTTGTACGCATATGAGGGCTTGCAACCCATCTATATAACATGGAACACGTCGGCCAGGGAAAGGCAAGACGTTTACCGCATCTCGCACACTAAGGAGACAGACTCAATCATCTTTTGGTAACTACTCCCTCTGTAAAGAAATATAAGAGCGTTTAGATGACTAAACTAGTGATGTAAATGCTCTTATATTTGTCTACGGCGGGAGTATTAGTCTTGAATTCTAGCTAATCATTATTATAATCACCAGGTTTGCAGCTTATGGTGCAACCAAGAGAAGTGTGGTGCACCTTACAAAGTCTCTACAGGTAAAGGTAACATGTGTGACGATTTAACCTGAAATGATTAGTTTCTGTTTGAGCAGTTCCAATGAAGCATTTTGAAATAACGAACTCTTTGCTGTATTGTAACCTCATGAAATTGTCGATAGACCCGAAGCACAAACAGTCAACAGTACAATGAGATAACTACTGTTTTATCAATATTTAGATGTTAAATTCCCAAGTAGTTGCTCCCTCAAACTCATATTTGGGACATCGTAAAGCTGTAATCATCCATAGAGAAAATAATAGGCGATTTATTGCTATGTGCTTGAACTTGGCTCAGTGGCACAAATTTTTATTAAGTTTACATTTATTTCCAGAAAAACAACAGAGCCTTTTGTCCCAAGCACATTGGGGCAGGCTAGAGATGAAACCCCACAAAAACTGTGAGAACCCAAAAGAGAAGACAGAAAGTGCAAACAAGCAAAATAAATCAAGGCAGTATACTGGTGCAGGTCACAGCTTTGCAGCTTTATTAGAAACTGTGTGGAGAAGATAACATGATTCTTATTGCAGGCTGAGTTGCAGATGAATGAAGTGAATAATGTCGTGGTGCATAATTTATCGGTATACAGCTCCACCCTTTCTTTAGTTATCTTTTATATTTTAGAGTTCCTAACTATTCTCTCGCATAAAGATAATTAGAAGTTGGTGTGGTTTAACTAACTAGTTTGTGTAAGGTTCTAAGCATTGGTCCATGGAATATCCGTATAAGTAAATGATCGCCTTTTGTTTCTAAGTTCTGTTTATAACTCTGAAAAGGATAGTCACACACTAACAGTAAGTACATAACTAATTTGTGCAGCCTGGCATGGTTACGACTGATCTTCTTATGTCTGGTGCTACCGCAAAGCAAGTAAGGGATAAGCACAATCTCTTTCTGACATTCTTTTTCTTTTTGCCATTGTTGATAAGATAATTCATGGTTACTAAATTGTAAATTTTACTGATGGCAGGCAAAGTTTTTCATCAATATATTAGCTGAAACTCCTGATGTGGTGAGAGCTACGCCATTGTTCCTTTTTTACAGGGCCATTGGTCCTTTTCCTCCAGAACAATGTTGACTCTTCTTCTAAACTCTAAAGCTTATGTTTGGCAGCAGTAGTAATAATTTTTAGCTGCTTTAGGCCTGTGTCCATTTGGCGTGTAGAACCGTCCGACCACTTAGCTTGAACGTGGTCTCCAGACTTGTTTATACGTTCCTAAAAATTTGTGATTTGGTCATTGTCGAAGGGCTGTTAACCTTTTGTGCTTGCTTTAACAAAGTTAAAAAAATGGCAACTTGAAGTTCTTCATATGATGTCGCAAGGCAGACATGTGCTATCAAATGTGTCGATCTGAAGTTCTGAACAAAAAATAAATAGTTGATCTAATATAAACTGACAAAGTTAGCTTTCGAAGCTTATAACTTTGCTTAAAAATCTTACAGTCTATCCATGACAGGCACGTTTTCTTTGTACAGCGAATGACCGGTAGCCTCTAGGTTCATTTGCGATGGATATCTGTTAATGATTCAGCATACCTGCCTTTAATGTTATTTATGTACACTTTTTAATCATATTATCTGTTTGGTAATATGGTAATATAATAATCAATGTTGACTATTAAAACAGGTTGCGGATTACCTTGTTCCAAACATCAGAGAAATCCCTACCAAGCAATCCATGAAGCCGACTTACATTCGCTTTCTCACAGGCTTGAAAGCCTACTCCAGAATATTTTCAGTAAGAACTCTCTGAAACCTGGGGAGGGTCTTTTATTAATCTTGGACATCCCCAACCGATGTCAAATTTACTGTAATAATCATTCTTCCTGATTTTATTTGCAGAGAATTGCTTTTGGTACTCGTAGGAACAAGTATGTTGCCGAGGATTAGTTTTCTTACTGCCATCTTCCAACCCAGAAGAAACCTAGGGATATTCTTGTTATCATATTTTAGAAGTCCATTCTTTTCCTGTAAAAATAGGATGTATCACTGAGGGCATCTTGAGAACACAGCAATGTACTCCTCATATATACAATACATGTAATTTGATTACACCTCATCAAATTACAGTTCATCTGGATTATTTATGGACCTTATGATCTAGTTGCATGTTGCATTTTCAATGCAAGAGGAGCCCATGATACATCTATGCACCTACACATTAAGGCTGAAAACCATTTTTCCTTGTTACTTCCTATAACTTGTGTAGTCTTGCCTAACTTATCTGTTGGGACAAGTTCGTCGTGCAATTAAGCTCCTATGATAGATTTATTGTGTTTGTACAACTTTTTTTTTCCTCTTCATTGAAAGGCATGCAGATGGCATTGCAATGACAAGACATGGTCATGCACTCATGCTGCTACCTTGCTGCTTGGTGTTTGGCAGCATAGGGTAGGACTTTGATCACATCTCACACATCCAGATTGCCTGATAAGTCAACCTCAACACTTACTAATGCACCTAAATTATCATTCTGGTTATTTACTTCTCTGTCACATTCCTGATAAGTTAATGTGATGTGCACCATTCGTGGATTTGGCAGTCTGCTCGTGCTATCGCAACATCAACTCTTGTTGCTTTGTTGCCATTCAGAAGGCTTTATTTCTCTGCAAATCATTCCACCCATACAAACCAACTGTGAATTGTGACGTGTTATGCTAGTGTGATAGAATATGGCTGGCTACACAAAGATAGTGCAGTATCTCTAGTCTCTTACAAGAACTGTATAAAGGGATGACTGGCTTGATAGAGAATGAGACTATCACTCTCTCTTCTCGCTAAAAGATATGACATACATTCCCAGTTCCTTTTGCTTCCTCGCACATACCGGTATGCGCATGTTAATGATTTTAGTTTCTTTTTTGGTATTTTTGTGCATTCTTTTTTCTAATGTAGGATGGCCAGAGCATTGATTTGCCTGCTTGATCTCCAATTTGTATTTGAAAATATTTTTCTGTATCTATATGGGCATATGTGCACGTTTAAAAAATAAACAAATTTTGATGGATTCTGTCTCTTGTAGTTACACGAGCTGCTGTATTGTCGTTTTGCTGGTTTGCATTGCCTTGGTTTTAAAAGGTGTCTCAAGCTTTCTGATTTCCTTGATCTTTGACAGGCGTGAGCTTGATTTGCTGACTGATGTCCAACGGCAAGCCGACATATAACAGTGGCTCTTCTTACATGTCGAGCATACCGGTCTGTTGCTTTCTCAGGGCAATGCAGCCGACAAGTAGTTTACTTCGCTGGACCGATGATCCCCATAAGATCTTCCTGGAAGCTGTAGAGTATCAAGGAGGCCCCTATGGTTTGGTTTCTTGAACTTTGAGCATACGATGTCAAACAATTCATTCTCTGTTACTTGGATCTGAAACTTCTCGATGAAACTGATGCTGTGCTACTCAACCGTCGCAACTCCTTAGAGGTGAAGCCAACTGCGGTGAAGGAGAAAATGGAAGCTATGGGAGTCACAGGCCTCACAATCTGGAACATAAAAAGCCACCTCCAGGTACCTCCTGCCCTCTTGCAGCTCTTCAGAGATACTTTGAGGGTTTTCGTTCTGCGGTGCGGGGTCTCAACGCACTTGGCTTGCTCTTGTGTGCCAGAGATACAGGGAGAAGTGCAATTTAGGACCTGAACCTCCTCGGGATGTCCGAGGCACTGCATCACCAAGGAAGGCTGGAGATAGTGTGTATGGTTCTCTGATGCAATGGAATTGTTGGATCTGCATGCCTTTGTGTTCTCTATTTATTTATTTGTATTTTAGAACTGACTGACTGATTGATTATTGAGCTTGTTCATAAGTTCTGTAACTTGTTCTGGTGTGTAGGACATCTGAGACCGAGACAGTGGTGGACAGTGATGCGTCAACGAATCTGACTGAAATGGAGGTACTCCTCATCATCGTTGATAGCCTGGCCTGGACAGTGGACAAGCATATACTATCATCCAAAGGCAAGACCTGGTCAGTCTTAGTACATTTCAGGGCCATATAACAGTAGAGGGAACACACTTGCCATACCATGCCAGGAAGGTTAGGATCATAGTATGGCTGCCGCCTGCAGGTATCTGCATCTGTCCCCAGACCCGGCCATCTTTTAGCACGAGGGCACACCGTCGTTGCCTCACCGTCGCGCTCTAGGAGTAGGATGTCACGCTCTAGTAGTAGGATGGCGTGCCACGCCAGGGAGCAAGCTCTAACGACGTTGCCGCCAAGGCCACAACGACGCCGCACTTCGTGTTCGTCCCGCTGATGCACCACGGCCACCTGATCCCGGCGGTGGACGCGGCGCTGCAGCTGGCCACCCACTCTAAAAAGCCCCCAGCCTAACAAAATCCCAGCATCACCACAACGCCAAACAAGGATATATGTCAACAGAAGGGGGAAATGTGAATCCAACGACTGAAGAATAGCGCATTTAACAAGGCCAAGCAGCAAGCAGTGAACAAATTAAGGCAGCGACGCATAACAGTAGCAGCAGCTAGCTAGTTTATGGAAACCAAACGTGCTTCAGTACAGAATGTCACAGCGCAATGTCATCCACTTGCTGATGGCAGAATGCTACTCCCTCCGTTCCTAAATAATTGTCTTTCTAGAGATTTCAACAAGTGACTACATACGGAGCAAAATGAATGAATGAATCTACACTCTAAAACATGTCTACATACATCCGTATGTTGTAGTCCATTTGAGATGGCTAGAAAGACAATTATTTAGGAACAAAGGAAGTACATCATAACACACACAACAGGAAGCATCATATATGGTCTCACTTCACAGCTGATAGCATCACACACTCGTATCTAGCCGTGGCCACGGAGGAGAGAAGACTCACTCATCCAGAGACACAGACTCATCCTCTGAATCTGAATCTGGACTGCTCTCATCCGGCGCCCATGAAGAATCTGAACTGGGCTCATTCGGCTCATCCTGTGAATCCGGCATGTTCAAATTCCGCGCGAGCTCCACGTCCAACTCGGAACTGAAGTGCACGAGGTCCATCTCTAGCATGAAATCCACGCTGCGGGTTCCCTTATGGGTGATATCGTCATCATCGATGTACTTGGCGTCATCTGGATACACAATCTTCCTTGCGCAAATCATGTCGTAGTAGCAACGTCCTATTAACAAAATAAAAACCCGGATCAGTAAGATGATAATAAGCCAATTCAGATTTATGATGAGTAGTGCATTCAAGCATCGTGAGAAGCAGATCGCCGTGACTCAAAGTACTAATCAAATGCTATCACTTGCTAATCAGCCGTGCCGCGGCAGAGAAGTAGATGACTTACCCGCATATGCATAGGGCAGAGGGCAGCAGAATGCTGTTGTCCTTGGCTTGCGTGTTACGCACCACAACTCGGCGTAAAATAGGGTCCTCGGAACATTCTCATCAGAAGTTGCCATGAAGTTCACTAGGTAGCACGTATCAGTGAAGGGGGCGCAGCCTTCCTGTCTTTGATCCGCACCAATTATAAAATCAAGTTCATACTTTGGTCCCTACAGCAAGCAAGAAATTAAGAAGCAAGAGTGTTTGTTGGTCAAATCAAGTTAAAGCTAATATATACGTACGTAAGTAGCAGCTAATGATTGAAAACAGAGGAAGTCCAATGCCTACCCAAAAATGATGGTCCGTGTAATCCTTGAGCACCTGTTCAATCTTTGAACGCAGCCAGCTCCTCCAATGCTCATACTGTGATCTCACGCTTGATACCCGCCTCAAGGCCTCTACACTAAATTCAGGAGCAGGAACTTGCACTGGGGGTTGATACCAGGGTGCTGTTTTGTAATCACGCCACAGCGCAACAACATCTTCTCTGATTTTATCATAGAACAACACAACACCGCTGGTTTGCGCCTTGGTTATATGTGAGACCAGGAGTTTTCGGCCTTCAGGATCGAGCAGCAGCATCTGGTGAAATTCACCTAGCTGAAGGGGCAGCGGCTGTCTAGCAGCCATGGCCGCCTCGTGGAAGGGGATTTCAGACCTCTTTGGTGCAGACGATAACATGTCAACAAGGTCGCATCTTGCACTGCAGAGTTTCTCCAGAGCACGAGCAATTGAGGATTGGGGTTCAACAGACAAGGCAAGGTTTGCAAGCCCCTCGAGGGAACGAACAACTAGGCGGAGCAGAGATAGGGGGTCCAGGATGTCATTGTACTCTTTCAACATCATGCGGTCAGAAGCCGGGAGAACGGAGCCACACGTCTCATGCCAGACTGAGTTAATGATGATGTTGGAGAGAGGGTCACAGGGGCCATAGCAATGGCCGGCCATGAGGATGCTGCGCATGATGGAGCCCGAGGGTGCGTGCAACATCTTGAAGGCCTGGACGTACAGGTTGTGAATCATGCCATAGAGGTACATCTTGAGAGACCGTAGGTAATCGCAGTTGTCGCCACCGCACGAGGCGATGAGAATGTGTTTCTGGAAATCTGCTATCGTCAGGCAATCTTGCAGCTTGCTAGGCAGTCCGGACTGCAAAGACGAGATGGCGGTCCCATCGCAGCGGAAGGTGGTGCAGGTGATCCTGGTGTGAGCTGCTGCACTAGAAGAGACAAGGGGCTTTGTCTCGGACCAGATAGCGCCGTCGTCGAGGTTGTGACGGGCATGGACAACCAGCCCATCTTTGGTGTTGCTAATGTTGGCAACACACATCGGGGTCATCATCATGTGCAACCCACGGTGGATTTTCTGGGCATCCTCAGCCGTGAGAGGGTCATTGGCCGAAAACAGATGCTTGTTGAAGAGGTCGAGGTCGCCCTGTTTGAGCCGGATTGCCATGACCTGAGCAAAGATGGCGGGCGAACAATGGCCTGCGCTGGTGGCCGCCAACTCGAGGGCGGCCTTGGTCCTGTCGGATTCAGGGTCCAGTGCCTCCTCCTTGGTATGGTAGAGGTCGTGCTGGACGAGCATGACAGCGAGGAGGAGATTGGCGCCGGCCCTGTAGAGGTAGCGGAAGGCCTGTGCCTCGTTGATGCATCCGAAGTATGCCACAAGGAAAGCCATGAGACTCTGGGCGGACCTGCATGCAACCTCGTGCCAGGGGTCGAAACCGGGTCTGTGTCTCTTTCTCTTGGACCTCATGCTCTCATCATCGGACTCCGCCTCATCGGACTCTGTCTTGGCCTCGACTTCGACAAGGGTGGTGGGGAGGAGGGCGAGGGTGTTGAGGATGATGTTGGAGACGGGGTCGAGGGGGCCGATGCAGAGGCTGTCGGTGCTGAAGAGGCCGTAAAGGTCGGGCATGGCCTTGCAGGGCAGCCGGAGCCGGCGGAACGCCTCGTCGTAGTGACCGACGGCGATGAGCTTGCGCGTGGCTTGGCGCAAATCGTTGCCGTGGGGAAGAGGCCCATACTCGTGACGGCAGTTGAGGCTGTGCAAGCACGAGATGAGCCCCCTCCGAGAGCTAGAGTCGCCGGAAGAAGTGGATCCAGACAAGGACCCAAGTGGAACGGAGCCGCCGGAAGAAGCGGATCCAGAAGCCATCTGCGAGCAGAGACAGCGGACGGAGCTGGCGTTTTTCTTTGGACGTCGTCGACCGTCTTGCGGGGAGAAAAGCAGATCGATCGAGTCGGTCGATAGGGTGGGGAGATATATATATATATATATATATATATATATATATATATATATATATATATATGGAGTGGGATGAGTTCGTCTTTCGGTCGCGACTTGCCTCCTTGACTCGGCCTCCTTTTCCCCGTGGCCCTGCCTCTTTCTTTTCTTGGCAGTAAACGAGTCGGTGTCTGGAGACCGTTTTGGCTCCTCCTTCCTTCCTCGACCGACCGACCAACCGCCCTTCTCCTACCTAGGCCCACATGGCCACGTCTCCAATCAAACGTTCCAAGAGACATCAATCCAACGATGGAGCACTAGTCTGATCTAGTATTTGTGAACGCATATATGGACGTGTGTGGCAACGATCACGTATGATAATTAAAGTGCATGCCCTTTTTGGCTTAGCTAAGGCATATGCATTGTTAATCGTTTCAGTACTCCGGAATCCCTAATCTCGCTCCTATGCCTGCCTATGACGATAGCTGGACACACGAGCCCTGCCGTGTTGCTGCTTTCTCTAAATTTAAGCATACTAGATGACCCGCTTGCGCCAATAGCGCAAGAACCCAATTAGAAACTTTGTTAGTAGGGAGTAAGTAGATGTAGATGGTTCAAGAACCCAGTTAGAAACAATGTTAGTAGGGAGTAAGTAGACGTAGATGACAATGTAATATGAATTGTATTAATTTAGATCGGTTTTCAGATGGAAACAATATAATGTCCGGAAGGGGGAGTACTGTTACGTGTATATAATGTCAGATACAATAATAGTGTTTTAAGCATACAGTTTAGTATCAATAGTATCTGCATTCGTAGTGCGAAACTATACATATGCAACCAGACAGCTTATTTAAAGCTAGAAGCCAAAAGGCTCCACGATAATTACAGTTCAAGTAACATCACAGACCTCAAAGATAAAGAATATTACAATCATGCCAAATGCTGAGAGACAAAAACACCGCCGATAGTTGCTTCACCAACTGCCACCACGACGCGCAGCGCTGACCACGTGTCTAGCATGACTACTGGTCTTGGTTCCATCGACCAGTTCAAGGTATGCGTCATGTTCCTCTCCCCACTGTACTGAAGTGAGAACACCTTGGGCTCCATCTTCGCGGTGGATCACACTACAGCTTGGCAGCGGAGCGGCTCCTGCTGCAGCTCGGAGGTGCTCCGGCTCCATCTCCATCTCAGCTCCTGCTGCAGCTCGGAGGTGCTCCGACTCCATCTGCATCTCAGCGACCCGGCAGCTCGGAGGAGCTGCGCCTCCATCTGCATCTCAGGCGGCCCAGCAGCTCCCGCTGCAGCTCGGAGCTGTGGAACTGGAAATGGTGCCGCCCTTGCTTGTATCCGCGACCCACTGTGAGTGGATGCAGAATGTCATTTCATTCTCGTAGTTGCTTGGAGTGACTGCTGGCCTTTCAACAGGATGATCAACAAAGCATGTTGTTGGTCAGGGTTGATTAAAATCAAGCTTCCTTGCAAGTCTAGGCTCAATCAGTTGAGAATTCCTAGAAGGTCTGGACTCAACCAAATGAAGCTCCCCTGCAGGCCCAGGCTGAACCAAATCAGCCTTCCTAGGAGTACTGGACTCAATCAAATCAAGTTTCTTTGTAGGTGCTGACTCGACCAAATTAGGCTTCTGTAATAGTCCTTGTTCGATTTTTTCAGGAGGTCCAGACACAATCAAATCAGGCTTTGCTGCAGATGACTCGATCAAATCATACTTTAGTATGCTCACAGTAATCACATAAAGTACCATTTGAGGTGGATTCACCATCCGGCGGGCTTTCGCCATTGCTTCTGCTGCACTCATCATCATGCTGACTCTGGACATTGCTCTCACTGCATGCATCACCATGTGGACTGTCAGTGTTATAAGGAGCATTCTCAGTGATATTGGCGGTAAGTGGTGATCTTGGAGACTGATGATCTGACATTGACTCTGGGAATCTCATCCACAGGTCCGAATTCAGTACTCCTAGAAAAGGTAATTACTATTGCTTCCTCCACGGATCCGAATTCAGTACTGAAGAATCTGCTAAGGTAGGCTGCCAGAAACGAATGCCAAAGAAAGTGTTAGAAGTACATTCATGTTCACTGTGTTGAACATAACTGGTTCAGGCTTATGAAGCTATACCATCATGTACCGAAAGCGGGAGACACCCAACAAAGATTTTGTGAGTGCAGTCATGCTTCTCCCAATGATCATTGTAAGAAATACCATGTAATCGTGTACAGATATAAGAAATACCTTTCATAATAATGGTCGTTGTCATAATCATCGAAATCATCATCCAGCAGCTCTTTGTGCCTTTCTTTTTTCATCGCATGGTTCTTTTCCATTGTAGCATGGTTCACTAAAAAGGAATAAAAATCAGTTGAGAATGCAGTTTGCATGATATCCATTATCATCAGTACAACCAAAAGCATCTAACTAACCTTTATATAATTCAAAAAGTATTTTTTTTCTTCCAGTGTAGGTGGCACCTGTTCAGGCTGTGCCGGCACTCCCTGAAGCTTGTGACTTTCCACGGCAAGGGAGGCTCCAACAAGACCACGATGGCCGCCATTGTTGCACAGGTAAAAACTAACCTCCTTCGGTGTTTGATGAATCTGTAGAATTTTTTGTTAGCTTGTTGCTACTATGCTAATAGCCAAGTCTCGAGGGCAGTGTTGATACTTAGCTGAGTGATTCAACTTTTTTTTGCGGGTAAGTGATTCAACATTTGAGTACTAATTAGCACTAATTAGCAGCTGGGGCTGCTCTAATCATCGAGATGGGTATATTGTAGTATAAAATATTTAGCTGAGTGCTTCAGATGCTGAAGTGTACTTTCCAATTAAATCGCAAATGATCAGGCACATACACACATATATGCATCCTGACAAATGCACTTCCCTGGAATTGTTGATATGCGTATGTGTCATTGCTAGCTGCCGTCGTTGGCCTACTTGGAGAACAATAAGCATTTTAACATAAGGGCATCACACAATTAGTTACAAAATCCAAATACAAAAACTATGCTAGATCTGGAAAAAAATATGCATCGTCAGAGTTTACTGTAGTTTCTTGCAGCAGCAACCTGAAGCCATAACACAGAACTGTACAAACTAAAATAAAAACATGTCAACATGCCTAATAACTTTGAAAGTCGGAGTCCTACTACAACAGTTCACAGTCAATAGTCAGAAGAGGCTAATTAAGGTACTGGTCTAAGGTACTACCTCTCTCTCAGTTTACAGGGCGTGCGCGTACCTCTAGGTCGTCAATTTGACCAACCTAATACAAGTCATATATTACAGAAAATATACCAACATAAACTTCGGAGTTTCTACTTTCAAAAGGTATAACTTTTGTGTTATATAGTTTATATTAGGGTGATAAATTTGGCAACCTAGGTATACGCGTAGGACTTGTAAACTGAAACGGAGGTAGTACTTAATTGGGCATACCTAATATCTAGCCTTAAAGAATTTAGATAAGATGTCAAGGGTTCTTTAGTCTATAAATGGCACTCACCTGAACACTAAAATCATGGTTGTCATTGCATAGCTCTAGACTAAATAATAAGGGCATAACCAAAAGATTTACGCATTAGTGCATGAACAAAGAGAAAATAAAATAAGCCTATAATGTCCCATGCTATATGCGCACCAAATCAGGGCAACAGAAGATCACCCATATGAAAAAGGGAACTATGTGAGTATAAATTTTTAGGAAAATGATAAAATGGTGAGATTCATTGGGTAAAAAGGATTACAAGCTCGGGTATGTAAATTTGAACAAATAGAAGATTAAGAAAGGAGAACATGCAACAAAAAAAACTTTCAAAAAGTAGTAGTAATTTTACCTCGGTAACAGAAATAGTACCAAAAAATATGAGTTGGCATTTCCTCCGGATGGTGAATTGCCTGGAAAAAAGAGCAGTAGGTATAATGATGGTGTTACTTTCTTATGCAAGCACCAAAACTTCGCCAAAAAATAAAATATATTGGGAGCATTGTACCTTTATTATCCCTATAATCCTTGCCCTTGCTTCTAGACTATATGATGGCAGTGCAAGCTAGCCAGCATCTTCAGATTAGTCCATCCAAAAACACACCAAAGATAACAGTTGGATTGTATCATCCCTGAAACGCCATTATTAGAAATTCAGTTGGCACTTAATAGTAAATAGAAGTGCATGGCTTGCTTATCACGCTTATCATGTGAAATAGGCAAGAGATAGGCAAAAATGGTATATATCAACAAAGAGTATATGTCAATCTAAACCTGAAGCAGTAAAAATAGCCATCCACTTGCTAAAGGAAATAAATGAAATATCAGGGAGATTCGTGTATCTCCTGCTCTGAAAGAGTTGTATATGATAAAATCAAAAAAGCAGAAAGCCTGAAAGTGACCGAACAACACTTTCAATGAGGTGTTGTTTATGCAAATAGTGTATATATCACCCGACATAACCATGCCCAAAAATACAAGATGGGTCAATAAAACTCTCCATCAATTTTGCCATCGAAGCAAGATGATCTTTGTGTAACACCAATCATTAGAGAAACCTCAAATTCAACTATATGGAGTGACTTTCTGAAAGAGTCCTATTTACATCAGTATATTACTATCTGATTAGCAATTAACATCAAAAGTCAGTTACCACTAAACTGTGAAACACTCAGACTATGACAAAGGAGAGTTTAACTCAATCCTTTGGTTGATACAAAAACTGCAGATAGTAGCTAAGTATTGCAGAGAAAGGGCAAAAGAGCACCAAATCTTCCATGAACGCAAGAAGATGCCACGAATGGATGATCTGGGTAATCTGATTCCTTTAAATGCAGAGATAGATTTGCCATCAATCATTATCTCTATGGCTCTGTAGCCAACACATATATTGGTAGCACCAAACCATATGTTCTCTGTTTGAGGTTTTAAAAGAGACAAAACCGTGAGAACTTGAAGAGAAAAAGAAAGAAGAGTACAGTCAAATTATACCTTTAATCAAATAGTTGAATGAGCTTATGCACCTATCATTTAATCAAATACTTGAAGAGAAAAAGAAAGAAGAGTATAATTTGAAGGATCTAGCACATAAAAAATTCTTAAACTGAAGAAGTGAAAAAAGAGTAGATACATCACACGCATACTACCATTATTCAGCATGTCCGGTCTATGATCGAACAATCAACACTAATTCAGTAATTAGAAGGTCATTTCACGCATAGTGAAGATCACGAGAAATATACATATTGATGATGCTTTCCCTCCTCACCAGGCTGCTCCTTTTGTGGGGGTTGTAGTGAAACAAGTCTGCACAGAAAATCATGATTATGCATACCACCTAGAATAGAAATTAACCAAAGGAGAACGTTATATTTCATCTGAAGAACTTTCCTGGCACCTTTACCAAGACAGGGAAAAGGTACTCGCTCAGTTCACTTATAAGACATTGTAGCCAATTCAGACTTCACCCAAAACAGTTCATGTCAGCTGTCTGAAACGTCTTATAAAAGTGCATGGAGGGAGTATATCTAATTGTAACCACCTTCATATGATTCAATGAAAAAATTTCATAGGGTGTCACTTACGCATAACAGTGTCGATTTTATCAGAGAGAAATCGAGTCGCATTACAACTTATTTGCTGGTGCAAATGTCCCTGTAGGACAGTCGTAAGAACCCATCTTTTATAATGCATGCATTACAGTCATTCCCTATTCCACCTACATTTAACCAGTAAAACCTCTACAACCTGGACATTTTCTTTTAATACCAAACACATGTGCTCCCTTTTTAAGTGTGTGTTTGAAGCTTCAGAAAATTCAAAACGAATCTTACATGTACATGCCAGAGCGCATTATGTATCTTCAATGTTTTGTGAAGAGACATCATTTGATTTGCCATTTGCACCAAAATGACAAGAACAAGAGGCTAAAAAACAGCTTCATCTTCTCTATTTTTCTGGTACAAGTTTCCTCATGCTTCCAAATGCTAAAAAAAATCACGCTCATCAATGATTGATTATTCTGTGAACTTGCAAAGTCATTATAATGAACCATCGATATGTGTGAATTTTCTTGAAACATTTTGAAGCTGATGAAAGGGTTCATATAGAGAGGGAAAGAGGCGGGCGTGAGAATACCCTTGAGACACCATAGCAGCTATATACACCTCGACACCATGTTGAGCATAGATAGTTCTTGATACCAAAATAAGATAAATCTTAGTGTACTGACACTATGAATTTTGGATATTAGTTGCGGCCAAGATAAAGTGATATCTACCAAACTTAAAAAAAGTGAGATAAAACAAAAAGGGAGGCATACAGGAATCATTTCTTTTGCTGGAGGCAAAGAATTTAAGTCCTAATGCCACTATCCCCCAATTCCCCCCCTCTCTCTCTTTCTTAGAAAAGATGCATTCTATATAGAAAATAGGTAACTGGAATATAAGCAAAATAAAATAAATCATAACATCAAAATGAGGAACAAATGTGACTTTGTTACAGAGAGAGAGATAATCCACCTTGTTCTTCACCAAAATCTTCCTCAGGATTCTTCTTCTCTTCTTTCTCAGATCTACACACATCGTGTAAAGAAAAATCAAGAAATGAAAATCAACTTTAGCTAGCTGACAAGGTCTGGATGCATCAGGGAAAAGTTAACTCTGCTCTCGTGTAGTGGGTTAATAAAGTTGAAGTTTGCTGACCATAAAAAAGTTGCTGACTAACTCCATGAACACCAGCAGGGAACATTGCCATGGGAGGACCAACAGTTTGAGCCACTGAAACAGGATGTGTTTGTGTAAACCGTTCCTGCAACAAACAATAACTTTTAGTGCCCGAAAATCTAGTTGCTGCACAAAAGAGAAATCTGTGTAGTAGTATTCGAGAGATTTGTTTCATATGCATGCTTCAGGAAAGTATAGTGTAGGACGACATAAGGGGCCATGGCGATGGCCTGCACCTGCACGCCCGCCATGGTGCTCCTTCCATTTCCATTGTGATGGCCTGCCCGCAGAAACCAATCCAACCGCAGGGGTCATCCAGAAGGAGAAGAAGAAGAAGAAGAAGAGGAGGGGAGGAGGATGGAGGGGTGTCTGCGTACCTTTGAAGTCTGGGTGATGCAGCCCGTCGCGGGCGTCGAGGGCCACGGCAAGCTTTGCTCCCCACCCGATCAAGAGAAGGCCACCGCCGTCGTCATCCATGGGTGGGTGTGGGGCTAGGGTTCCGCCCCCATCCATCCATGGCCTTCCTCGAGGACCACGTGGACGACGGCGCGCCGGTGCCGCTGCGGATCTGGGCGTCGCTCCGCTCCTCGATCTGGGGCCTCCCCTTCCCTTCCCTTCCCTTCCCTTGCTTTGGAGAGGAAGGAAGGTGTCACCGTTTTGCCAAGTTGAACGCCGTCGTGCCGAGTTGAATGTTGGCCGTCCTTTTGCCAAGAGAAGAGAAACTGAGGGGAGGAGGAGAGGGCCATGGCGGTGGCGGAGTGCATGGGAGGAGATGGATCGGGGCGTGGGTGCGGGGCTCGGGACGGAAGGGATTGGGGGCTAGGTTTTGACGCACGCCCTGCAGCCCACGATCATTGCGGCCCATCCTCTTTTTGAGCTGAACGCGCGCGCATACGCTCACTGTGACTACAGCAGAGGGCCCACGCAGAAGGGTGGCCCAGGCGTCATCCACTTTAACCCGAACACACAACGTACAGAAAAACGAACGCCCAGATATATACCAGCGAGATAAAAAGTACAACGTCAGCGGATAGCAAGGCAGATTGTGGGGGCTGGATGAATTTGAAACCAGGATGGCGCTGAAACGACGGGTAGTGTAGGAGGCTTTATATGTTAGATGGACGCCGATAAGTGCCACACGTGTGGGAGTTAGGGGATCTGCCCACATATTTTATGTGGTGTATAAGAGGAACAGCCCACACATCTACGTGTGGGCAAAACAAGTAATGCCCACACACCTCTTTTTTCCCTCCCGATCCCTCTCACACGCGTGTGTGTGGGCGAAATAGATAACGCCCACACGCCCCATACGTCAGGCCTCGTACCTCGTGCGTCCGCATGTCCCGCGTGACAGTCACCGCGTGTCCCGCAGTTGCCATGGTCCAGACCCTCGTCCATGTTTGTTTAACTGTAGTTGCCATGTCGCTGAATTTCGGTTGCCATGTCGGACAACTACAATTGTCATGGTTACTCAACTGCAGTTGCCATGTATGGTCTGGTCTACTGCAGTTGCCATGATTTTAAAACTTTAGGAGTTGGCACCCACTAACACTAGGCAGTTGCCATATAGCACTACAAAAAGGCATGGCAAAAAAACATGTTCGAGTAAAAGAGATAGTTGCCATGTGCTCACAAGCACGCTAGGGCCGTTGCCATGTAAAAAGAAAGAGTTGCCATCTGCTTACGTGCACGCTAGGGCAGTTGCCATGTACCATGCAAAAACACATGGCAACTCGGGTAAAAGTGAGTTGCCATCTACTTACAAGCTAGGGCAGTTGCCATGTACCCTGCAGAAACACATGGCAACTGCCGCTTCGGGTGTGGGCGAGGAGACGGGCGCGTGGACGAAGTGATAAACGCCCACACACCAGCCCCCTCTGCGTGCGTGCAAACTGGTGTATGGGAGAATTGCTAAACGCCCACACACCAGCCCCCCGTGTGGTGAAAAAGGACGTGTGGACGACCGGATGAATGCCCACACACCAACTTAGTCCTACGTGGCACACAAAAACTGCTAGAACGCGCCAAGATTCATGCAGAATTGGTTGAACGAGAATCCATGCGTGTGGGCGAATTGCCAGACGCCCACACGTGTGGGCGATTTGCCAGACGCCCACACGTGTGGGCGTTAGTGTTTTCGTAAGAATATTTATAGTCCGTCTCCTCAAATGTTTTCTATACGCTCCGAGGTACGGCCCGATTAAAAAGTTGTGACTCAGACAGGCTCATAATCATCAATGGCGTCCCTTATATGCAGCTCAAATCCAGGGCAAATAAGGGGAGGTCCGGGCGCGTCCGCCACATCGGATCCAGCCCATGCTGATTCATCCTGATCCCACATATATTTGTTCCTGTTCACACCCCGGATCAAACCCTAACCATTCCACTCCACTTCGCTCCGCCCCAAGCTCCGTTTCGGCGATCTCCGGGCCTCTTCGGCATCACGAGCAGTGGATCCGAGTTCTTTGTTACCCGATCTAGTAACTGGGACCTCATCCCTGGCCGGAGGTGCCGAGGTGGCCATCTGCATTGCGCTCCGCCGCGCCATCGAGGAAAATGCCCAACAGCAGCCGAACTCAATCCGACGGGAATCCAGAGCATCCGCTCAAATGGCACTTGGAAATGGCGTGAGGCGCATCACTGCTGCCTCGCATGGGTGATGTGGTCTGTCTGGCGTCAGAACGATGTGGCGAACACGAAGCCCCTTCGTTGGCACGCCGACTCAGAGGCCCTCACTGACCCGTTCGCTGAGGCTATGCCGCGGCATGCCCGCCGTGCGAGGAAGAGGGGCGGGAGGCCGCGGCAACCCTCACAGTAGACGTCGGCGAGGCAGAACTGCATTCCCTGGCACCGGTACAGGTGGCCGCTATCCTCTTGCGCCGCAACCACGTCATGGTGGACGTGCCGGGCTCCAACCATGATGGATCCATTGTCAACCTCACATCGACTGATGATGTGCAGGCCACCGGCTCCAACGAGAAAGAGTGGGGCATGGGAGAAGGCGGGACGGCGATGCCTCGAGTCCCGTGAGCCAATGTGTGTCCCATGTCCTACTCTAGCTCACCGGTGACAACACCAATACTCCGAGGGGCGCAACCGACTACCGTACATGGACACGGCAGAGCCGGGCGAGCTTTGTTCAAGATTAGGTTCACATTGCCTATACTTGTATGGATTTGAGGATTCGTAATTGATGTATTTGTAATTTGTAATTCAATTTGGTCTTATTCAGTACTTGTGGCCCGCCATTGATGATTATGTGATCATCTACAGAAGACATGCATGTACATAGGAAGCTGGTAGTGGGATGCAGAATTATCCCGACCAAACCTACTTCATCTATCAGGTTAGGCATGGCATGTTTCGGCAATTTCTGTTACAATTAAAGTAGTGTAAGAAAGCAACAATCATATATATATTGTAAGGCAAATGTGATAAAAACATAATATTAAATAGAAATCTTGCAAGAAGTTTGTTCTTAATGTTAGACTTCGTCAAGCTATGAAGGATTAGATGTTGGGGAACGTAGTATTTAAAAAAAATCCTACGACCACGCAAGATCTATCTAGGAGAAGCATAACAACGAGCAACGAGAGTGTGTCCACGTACCCTCATAGACCGAAAGCGGAAGCATTTAGTAACGCGGTTGATGTAGTCGAACGTCTCCGCGATCCAACCGATCAAGTACCGAACGCACGTCACCTCCGCGATCTGCACACGTTAAGCTCGGTGACATCCCTCGAACTCTAGATCCAGCTGGGGCCGAGGGAGAGTTTCGTCAGCACGACGGCGTGGTGACGGTGATGATGAAGTTAATGATGCATGGCTTCGCCTAAGCACTACGATAATATGACCGAGGTGGAAATCTGTGGAGGGGGGCACTGCACACGGCTAAGAAATCAACTTGTGTGTCTATGGGATGCCCCCTTGAAAGTGCAACTATCCCTAGGTGGTTTTGGTAATTCCTAACAACATATAGCTCATTGAGCTAACATCATTCCAAGATGAACATTTCAGGAAAAGCTCAAAGAATGGCATGGCATGGATGAGAAAAGTGGATCCCTTAAAATGCTAAGGATAAAAGGATTGGCTCAAGCTCAAAAGCTCAAGACTCTACATTTTATATTTTAGTTATTCAAGATCACATTGAGTCTATAGGAAAAGCCAATACTATCAAGGAGGGATGAGGTGTTGCTTAATTAGTTTCTTGCTCCACAGTGCTTAGTGATATGCTCCAAAACCCTCAACTACTTTCTCACATCCACATATGACCTAAACCAAAAGTCAAACTCGGTCCTACCGATTCTTTCTACCCGGCGCCACCGAGTTCAGATGTCATAGCCACTGCCACAAACCCTAGGCAAATCGGTCTCACCGATAGGGATCTCGGTCTCACCGAGATGGGATTGTAATCTCTCTGTTTCCCTTCGTAACGTTTCGGTACTACCGAGATGAGCGATCGGTCCCACCGAGATTGCAATGTAAACTCCTTGTTTCCTTTTCGTAACATTTCGGTCCCACCGAAATGAGCAAACCGGTCCCACCGAGTTTACCTGACCAACTCTCTGGTTAGCTTATTACCAAAATCGGTCTCACCGAGTTTGTGTAATCGGTCTCACCGAGATTACATTATGCCCTAACCCTAACCATATTGGTCCTACCGAGTTGCATGTCGGTCCCACCGAAAATTCTAACATCACTAGATTTGCTAAATCGGTCCGACCGAGTTTACCAATTCGGTCCCACCGAGTTTGGCAAGTTGTGCGTAACGGTTAGATTTTGTGTGGAGGCTATATATACCCCTCCACCTCCTCTTCATTCGTGGAGAGAGCCATCAGAACAAACCTACACATCCAACTTGCTGTTTCTGAGAAAAAACCACCTACTCATGTGTTGAGGCCAAGATATTCCATTCCTACCATATGAATCTTGATCTCTAGCCTTCCCCAAGCTGCTTTCCACTCAAATCCTCTTTCCACCAAATCCAAATCCTGAGAGAGAGAGTTGAGTCTTGGGGAGACTATCATTTGAAGCACAAGAGCAAGGAGTTCATCATCAACACACCATTTGTTACTTCTTGGAGAGTGGTGTCTCCTAGATTGGCTAGGTGTCACTTGGGAGCCTCGACAAGATTGTGGAGTTGAACCAAGGAGTTTGTAAGGGCAAGGAGATCACCTACTTCATGAAGATCTACCGATAGTGAGGCAAGTCCTTCGTGGGCGACGGCCATGGTGGGATAGACAAGGTTGCTTCTTTGTGGACCCTTCGTGGGTGGAGCCCTCCGTGGACTCGCGCAACCGTTGCCCTTCGTGGGTTGAAGTATCCATCAACGTGGATGTACGCTAGCACCACCTATCGGAACCATGACAAAATCATCCGTGTCTCCAATTGCATTTAAATCCTCCAAACCCTTCCCTTTACATTCTTGCAAGTTGCATGCTTTACTTTTCTCTGCTCATATACTCTTTGCATGCTTGCTTGAATTGTGTCAAGATTGCTTGACTTGTGCTAAGATAGCTTAAAATCTGCCAAAGACTAAAATTGGGAAAATGATAAGCTTTTATTTGGTCAAGTAGTCTAATCACCCCCCTCTAGACATACTTTCGATCCTACAAGTGGTATCAGAGCTTTGGTCTCCATTTGCTTTGATTCCCATAGCTTTTGGTGGTCATAGCCTTGGTTTCAAAACCTAGGAGAGTATGGCGTCTAGCGAGGGAAATTATCACCAGAGAGGTCCTTACTTTGATGGTACTAATTTTGCTAGTTGGAAGCATAAGATGAAAAATGCATATTCTTGGACATAACCCACTGCTTGGGCTATTGTGTGTATTGGCTTGCAAGGTGAATTCTTTGATGGAAGAGAACCGAACCGTGAAGCTAGCGCGGAAGAGTTGAAGATGCTGCAATACAACGCTCAAGCTTGTGATATCCTCTTCAACGGATTGTGCCTCGAAGAATTCAACAAAATCAGCCGCCTTGAGAATGCAAAGGAAATTTGGGATACTTTGATTGATATGCATGAAGGTACCGACTCCGTCAAGGAATCCAAGTTGGATGTGCTCCAAAGTCAACTTGACAAGTTCAAAATGAAGGATGGTGAAGGTGTCGCTGAAATGTACTCTAGGCTTGCTCTTATCACAAATGAGATTGCCGGCTTAGGAAGTGAAGAGATGACCGACAAATTCATCATCAAGAAGATCCTAAGAGCGTTGGACGGAAAATATGATACCGTGTGCATATTGATCCAAATGATGCCCAATTACAAAGATCTCAAGCCAACGGAAGTCATTGGAAGAATTGTTGCTCATGAGATGTCACTCAAGGATAAGGAGGAACTTCACAACAAGTCAAGTGGTGCTTACAAAGCCTCATGTGAAGCCCCCACATCATCAAGTGAGAAACAAACCTTCAATGAAGAATTGAGCCTAATGGTGAAGAACTTCAACAAATTCTACAAGAGTAGAAACAAAGAGAGAAGCTCCAAGTCAAGGTCCTACAATGACAAAAGATCTTCTAGTCGAGAGCGCAATTGCTACAATTGTGGGAGACCCGAACACTATTCCAATGAGTGTACGGCACCCCACAAAAGAAGAGAAGAATCACCCAAGAGGAGAAGTAGAAGAGAAGAATCACCACCAAGAGAGAGGAGGAGTAGAGATGATCGTTATGAACGAAGAACATCCCGGAGAAGCAAGGATTCAGAAAGGAAGGATAAGTCATCAAGGAGCTACACAAAACGAAGACATCAAGCTCATGTTGGTGAATGGGTATCCGGCTCTGACTCCGACAATCACTCCGAGAGAAGCTATCACTCCGACTCCGAATATACTCAAGATGAAGGTGTTTCCGGTCTAGCACTTGTGTCAACCAACTCCTACGACATATTTGATTCACCAAATGAAGGACTTGGAAGATGCTTCATGGCCAAAGGCCCAAAGGTAACACACCCCGAGTATGTTGATTTCAATAGTGATGAAGATGACTTGTTAGGTGATGATGATTTACTTGTTGACAACTCTAGTGATGGATACTATGATGAAACGTCAATTAATCATGCTAATCAAGATAAAACGAATGACAATGATAAGGAGAAGATTGATCTTCTAACTAAAGACCTAAACACTCTTAAGTTAGCTCATGAAACTATCTTAGAAGATCATCGAGAACTTTTAAGGACTCATGAGAAGTTACACTTTGAAAAGCTCAACCTTGAGCAAGAGCATGAGTTCTTAAAGGCAATCAATGATGATCTCCGTAAGAAAAGTTCTTCTTACATTGCCAAGCGTTTAATCTTATCTACTTACATGCCTCAAGTCAAGTCCATTAACAAGAACAAGAAGGATTCTTCCTATAGTAGTAACAATAATCATGCTAAATCCAATATTGTTGCTTCTAGTAGTTCTCTTGATTCCACTAATGATTCTCTTAGCCAAGTTACACTTGAGCAAGAAAATAGCTTATTGAAGGGAATTATAGAGAAAGGTGTTTACAAGAGCCTTGCCGGAGTAAGCAATTTGAGGAAATTGTACGCAAGCAAGGAAGGCACCGGAAGAACCAAGGTGTTGGTTTTGAACGAAAGTTCGATGCCAATGGAGTTGAGTGGGAAGAAGATCAATACCCCAAGACGAAGTTTGTTCCTCAACAAGAGAAGTATGATCCTACTTCGTTCGAGGGAACACAAGCTCAAGATGATCTTCCACCACAAGACCACAAGCAAAAAGGCAAGGACAAGCTTCAAGAGGAGATTGATGCATTTGAAGAAGCTCCTAAGGCCTTGGTCAAGTGGGTTCCCAAGACTACGTCAAGTTCTACTTCATCAAGTACGACTACAACTCCAAGGATTCCCATCAAGATGATGTGGATCCCAAAGAAGAAGAACTAGAGAGTTCTTGAGGGTGACTCCGCCAACATATTTCACTCATATCATTTTGGCAACAACAAGTGCAATCAACTTCCACATCTTACACTAGTTCAAGGAGTCACAAACCCTCTTGTTGGTAAGACAAGGGACAAGGTAACCTAATGCTTTCATAGACATCATCTTGTGTGTGCATCACTCTATGTCTATGGATATCCTTGCTTGTTCCTTGTGGGACTAACCCGTAGGTATTGAGAGTGCAACTCACTCCAAAGGATTTCTCCAAATGATCTACATCAACATTGAGCATCCACATCTTCAACACCTACATGAAGTCATCATCGACAAACCCCAAGGTTAGTTCATCCCTCTAAGGGGGGATCTCACATCTAGGGGGAGCTCAACTCTACCAATTGAGTCAAAGCAACTCTAATGGTGTGAACACATCAATGCATTATGTAAAAGTGGTAACCCCACTTGAGCTTAAACGATGAGTATGACCTATGATCAAATGTTCTCATTTGACTCCTAAGTCAATATACTCATATATAGATGACCTAGTCATCGCCAATTGTTTGATAGATGCTAGAATTGGTTGTGCATGCTTTGCCACATATTTCATTTGCCATTTTATTGCGTGAGCATGTTGGTTGCACATTTTACTCATTCGAGGACATCCACTTGTTGCTTTGATTGATTGGTTTCTTTTTCTTTTGCCAAGTGGATGGAAAAGAATGCCTAAGAACCTTCTCTAGCTATCTATGCTTTTCTTGTCTCAAACTCTATTCATGCTACATCACAAAATTTGATCAAGTCAGATTCGAACCACTCTATGTGAGGAGCACTCGAGTCCCGATTCGTCATAGACTTAAACTTCCAAAACTTCTTTGTGCGTTTTGGTCTGACCGATTCTTCCATTTCGGTCATACCGAGATCACTAAGTCGATCTAGGTTTTCAATCTCGGTGCAACCGATTTGAACTTTTCGGTCACACTGAGTTGCTGTAACTATCAACAGTTATGCATCTCGGTGCCACCGAGTTGTTCCACTCGGTCACACCGACAGGTCGGGCTATATATACACACGGGCAAAAATTTGGAAACTTTCTCCGAACTCTTTCGCCCGCGCATAGCTCGCTCCGCCTCCAGGGTCTCTGGATCGTCCTCCTCGTCGCCAGCTGCCTCCAGTCGCTGGTCTCCGCCGCCGTCAACAGAAATCATCCCCGCCGTTGCCGCCGTAGCGAGTCATCGCCGAACTAGGGTATGGACTCGATCACAGTGCTATCCCCGTCCGATTCCTAGCACATTGTGTTCATCATGATTCTTGCCACGACTGAAACTATTCTATCCAGTCAAAACAATCCATAGATTAGAGGTGAATTTAAATTTTAGGGTTAGGTTTCCGTCGAAACCATCTCGGACCCACCGAGTTGTAGAACTCGGTTCCACCGATTCGGCTAAGGCCATTGCACAAGTGATTCTCGGTTTGACCGAGAATTGCAAATCGGTGTGACCGAGTTCAGGACTTTGTGAAACCCTGGCAGTCTTGGTGCCACCGAACTGTGACTCGGTCTGACCGAGTTCACTAGTTTAGGTTCCAAAAGCTGCTTCGGTATCACCGAGTTTGCAAATCGGTTGATCCGAAATGCTTTCTGTGGAAAACTAAAACTAAGTTTTTAACCCATTCTTTTGCAAAACCTCTGTATTTTGTGATGCTCATCCACTCTATCTCATCTATATCTATTCACAGGGTCTGCAGTCAGTGTTTGCAACATGTCTGATCAAAGTGACAGCCAGAACAGGGAAGAGGAGCAGATTTAGATGAGTGAGGGCACTAGTCCCTCAAGCACCTCTGATGATGGTAGCAGGAGCACCCCAAGCAACTTGCCCAAAGCTGCCACCAGGGCCAGAAAGAAGAAAACCTCAGAATCTGAGGATGAAGACTATGTGTCAGTTGAGGATGAGGCCACTTCCAAGAAGAAAGTGCTCAAAAAGGAGTATGGCACAGCTGCTGCCATTAAGCCTGGTATGAAGACCAAAGTACCTGCAAAGAGAACTCCCATGTCTAAAGCCAGAGCCTCTACTCAAGTACCTTTGGAATCTCAACCCAAATAGGCTGCTGCAGAAGGGAAGAAGAGGAAGGAAAGGGTCAAGAACACCATGGCCAGAGTTGTTGGAAAGCCTTCCATGATGGAAGAGGAAGAGGAAGAAGAGGTTGCTGCACCAACACCCAAGGCTCAGAAGCTTATGGGTGATGCTATTAGGTCAGGGGCTGCATCATCAAATCCCAAAGAAGCACCCAAAGCTGCCTCCAAGTCCAAGATTGCACCAAAGAGGAATACCAGAAACATATCTGCTGCTGAGAAGAACAAGGCCCCAGTGCCTGAAACTGCTGCTGAAAAAGAAGAAGATGAAGACCATGTCTTGAGAAAGTTGAAGCCAAAGATTCCAGACCATAATGATGCTCATCCTGTGGCTGAGAACATGAAGCTGAGAAAGGATGCAGGCCTCAGACAGTGGAGGTTGTCTGATCCTTATGCTATCAGGAGAAGGACTGTTGTTGACTACAGGTTCCATACTAAGGAACAGCAGGATTTCTATGAGACAGTGCTGCTGGACAAGAAGCCTATTGTTTGTGACATGAGGTGGGTGGACTGGACCTACATGAAGGAGAATGAGGAACACTATCCTGGTGTGTATGACAGTTTTAGTGCTTGTGGAGTTGTAGACTTTGTTGGGCAGAAGCTCACAAAGTGGAATGATGAGCTCATAATGCAATTCTACTCCACAACACACTTCTATCCAGATGGCAGGATAGTATGGATGTCTGAAGGTACAAGGTACCAATCAACAATTGAAGAATGGGCAAATCTGATCAATGCACCTAAGGAGAAAGAAGATGACTTGGATGTCTATGCCAAGAAGAAGATGGATCACAACACTATGGCACATATGTACAAGGAGATCCCAGATGCTGCAGTTGAGACACATAAGTTTGGATCTTTACATTATCTTCTGTCAGGACTACCAACCATCAACTGGATCCTCAGGCATACTCTCTTGCCCAAGTCAGGTGACCACAATATGATCTGAGGCCATGCAATAAACTTGCTACACTTATTTGATGTGCCACAGAAGTTCAAGGTCATGAGCCTCATAGTTGAGACTATCAAGAGGACAACAGCTGACCAGAAGAGAAGTTGTGGGTATGCCCCACAGATCCAGGAGCTGATTAACTCCAAGATGGGCACATGCACATACTTGTTGGACAAGGATCACACGCCTATCTATCCAGACTTTGAGGATAACCAAGTGGTTATGGATGAAGATGAACCATCTTCTGTGCATGCTCAAGCAAAGAAGGAGAAGGCAAGGACAGAGAAGGCTACCAAGATGCCAACAATGGAAGAGGCATCTCAGTACTTTCTGAAGAGCAAACAAGATCAGCTAGGCTACTTGATTGCATCCACTCTGAGGATTGAGAAGGGGCTGGCCACCTTGACTCAAAACCAGGAGAGCTTGGAGAGGATCATGGAGCAGAAGTTCTATGACTTGGATGTGAAGGTAACTGAGATCCAGTCTGTTGTTGAGCAGCTTCAGGATGATATGCAGGAGAGGAAGGGCAAGACAACCACAGATGCGTTTGCCAGAGTGCCTAGAGCTTAGAGATCAGATGCAATGCAAAGGATGTGACACGAGCCACTTCATCCGCACCAGCTACAGCTCCTACAGCCCGGTGCAACCAACTCCGCACCTACACCTCCAGCTCCATCCACATCAACTCAAGTCTTCGTCCAAGGAGCCATCTCTACACCACCACCGAAGATCAAGCCTGAGAGTCGATCTAGTGCTATGCATTTTCTATGAACTTTTTGGTAACTTGTTGCCAAAGGGGGAGAAAAATGTATAGATCATAGGCTTCGAGAGAGAGTGTTACTTTTTGTTCTCTCTTGCTTTGGTGGTTAAACTTTATCTGCTTGTTTGAAATACTTTATGCCTGTGTGATATCTGGATGATCATGTGTTTGATCATATGCTACATTTATGCTTGTTGGATGACATTATCCTTTTATCTCTATATGATCATTCACTTTGCTTGGTGATGAGTGCATGTATTCAATTATTATTTTGAGCGCTCCACCAAGATGTATGTGACATGGAAGAGTAACCCATGAGCCTAACTCTTTGTGCATTTGCAGTCCAAAGCAAATCTTAAACTATGCACAAATTTAAGGGAGCTCTTGCTTATCACATACTTCTCAAAGCGACAATGTTTTTCACTCTTATTATCATTTGTCGAAGCTTTGATCTATATGTTCTCATCAATTACCAAAAAGGGGGAGATTGAAAGTGCAACTATCCCTAGGCGGTTTTGGTAATTCCTAACAACATATAGCTCATTGAGCTAACATCATTCCAAGATGAACATTTCAGGAAAAGCTCAATGAATGGCATGGCATGGATGAGAAAAGTGGATCCCTCAAAATGCTAATGATAAAAGGATTGGCTGAAGCTCAAAAGCTCAAGACTCTACATTTTATATTTTAGTGATCCAAGATCACATTGAGTCTATAGGAAAAGCCAATACTATCAAGGAGGGATGAGGTGTTGCTTAATGAGTTTCTTTCTCCACAGTGCTTAGTGATATGCTCCAAAACCCTCAACTACTTTCTCACATCCACATATGACCTACACCAAAAGTCAAACTCGGCCCTACCGATTCTTTCTACCCGTCGCCACCAAGTTCAGGTGTCATAGCCACTGCCAACAACCCTAGGCAAACCGGTCTCACAGATAGGGATCTCGGTCTCACCGAGATGGGATTGCAATCTCTCTGTTTCCTTTCGTAACGTTTCGGTACTACCGAGATGAGCGATCGTTCCCACCGAGATTGCAATATAAACTCCTTGTTTCATTTTCGTAACATTTCGGTCCCACCGAAATGAGCGAACCGGTGCCACCGAGTTTACCTGACCAACTCTCTGGTTAGCTTATTACCAAAATCGGTCTCACCGAGTTTGTGTAATCGGTCTCACCGAGATTACGTTATGCCCTAACCCTAACCATATCGGTCCTACCGAGTTGCATGTCTGTCCCACCGAAAATACTAACGGTCACTAGATTTGCTAAATCGGTCCGACCGAGTTTACCAATTCGGTCCCACCGAGTTTGGCAAGTTGTGTGTAATGGTTAGATTTTGTGTGGAGGCTATATATACCCATCCACCTCCTCTTCATTCGTGGAGAGAGCCATCAGAACAAACCTACACTTCCAACTTGCTGTTTCTGAGAGAGAACCACCTACTCATGTGTTGAGGCCATGATATTCCATTCCTACCATATGAATCTTGATCTCTAGCCTTCCCCAAGCTGCTTTCCACTCAAATCCTCTTTCCACCAAATCCAAATCCCATGAGAGAGAGTTGAGTGTTGGGGAGACTATCCTTTGAAGCACAAGAGCAAGGAGTTCATCATCAACACACCATTTGTTACTTCTTGGAGAGTGGTGTCTCCTAGATTGGCTAGGTGTCACTTGGGAGCCTCCGACAAGATTGTGGAGTTGAACCAAGGAGTTTGTAAGGGCAAGGAGATCGCCTACTTCATGAAGATCTACCGCTAGTGAGGCAAGTCCTTCGTGGGCGACGGCCATGGTGGGATAGACAAGGTTGCTTCTTTGTGGACCCTTCGTGGTTGGAGCCCTCCGTGGACTCGCAAGAACTGCTACCCTTCGTGGGTTGAAGTCTCCATCAACGTGGATGTACGCTAGCACCACCTATCGGAACCACGACAAAAACATCCGTGTCTCCAATTGCATTTAAATCCTCCAAACCCTTCCCTTTACATTCTTGCAAGTTGCATGCTTTACTTTCCTCTGCTCATATACTCTTTGCATGCTTGCTTGAATTGTGTCAAGATTGCTTGACTTGTGCTAAGATAGCTTAAAGTCTGCCAAAGACTAAAATTGGGAAAAGGATAAGCTTTTATTTGGTCAAGTAGTCTAATCACCCCCCTCTAGACATACTTTCGATCCTACACCCTCCCCCGTATATAAAGAAAGGGAGAAGGGGGCCGGCCGACCTCATGGGGCGCGCCTCAAGGGGGGGAATCCTACTCCTACTAGGAGATGTTCCCCCTTTCCTAGTCCAACTAGGAGGGGAAGGAAAAAGGAAGAGGTAGAGAAGGAAAGCCCCCCAATTAGGATTGGGATTGGGGGTGGGGCGCCTCCACCTGGACGCCTCCTCTTCTCTTCCACTAAGGCCCATGAAGGCCCATTAACCCCCCGAGGGGTTCCGGTAACCCCCCGGTACTCCGGAAAATTCCCGAACCTATCCAAAACCTTTCCGGTGTCCAAACATAACCTTCCAATATATCAATCTTTATGTCTCGACCATTTCAAGACTCCTCGTCATGTCCCTGATCACATCCAGGACTCCGAACAACCTTCGGTACATCAAATCACATAACTCACAATACATATCGTCATCAGACGTTATGCGTGCGGACCCTACGGGTTCTCAAACTATGTAGACATGACCGAGACTCATATCCGGTCAATAACCAATAGCGGAACCTAGATGCTCATATTGGTTCCTACATATTCTACGAAGACCTTTATCGGTCAAACCGCACAACAACATACGTTGTTCCCTTTGTCATCGGTATGTTACTTGCCCGAGATTCGATCGTCGGTATCATCATACCTAGTTCAATCTGGTTACTGGCAAGTCTCTTTACTCGTTCCGTAATGTATCATCCTGCAACTAACTCATTAGTCACATTGGTTGCAAGGCTTATAGTGATGTGCATTACCGAGAGGGCCTAGAGACACCTCTCCGACAATCGTAGTGACAAATCCTAATCTCGATCTATGCCAACTCAACAAACACCATCGGAGACACCTATAGAGCATCTTTATAATCACCCAGTTACGTTGTGACGTTTGATAGCACACTAAGTGTTCCTCCGGTATTTGGGAGTTGCATAATCTCATGGTCATAGGAACATGTATAAGTCTTGAAGAAAGCAATAGCAATAAACTAAACGATCAAAGTGCTAAGCCAACGGATGGGTCATGTCAATCACATCATTCTCTAATGATGTGATCCCGTTCATCAAATGACAACTCATGTCTATGGCTAGGAAACTTAACCATCTTTGATTAACGAGCTAGTCAAGTAGAGGCATACTAGTGACATTCTGTTTGTCTATGTATTCACACATGTACTAAGTTTCCTGGTTAATACAATTCTAGCATGAATAATAAACATTTCTCATGATATAAGGAAATATAAATAACAACTTTATTATTGCCTCTAGGGCATATTTCCTTCAGTAGAACCTATGGATGATCAGGGTATCCAGTTTGTGCTTTTTAGAAACCATTAAATACGCTTAATAAACTTAATTGCACAACAATGTCTTCCGAATTTTTAGTTGTCCCATGTAGTATCAATCCTCCTCGCAATTTCCTAGTGTGTTTTATCTAGTTTGAAATTAGCTATGACATGTACATAAGGAAAGTTAGTCACATGGTAAGGTGCAAGTTCGGGTCAAGTAGTAATGAATGTTGAATAAGTACAAATAGTAAGTAACAGTTACACATACAAAGATGGATGTAATAGGGACGAAAATTAGATAAAATTATGGTTAAAAAGGTACATACATGGATGACTAATTAGATCATTGGGCAGCTGGAAAGATATGGAGCGATCAGGATCAACAGCTAAAGAGAGGTGTGTTTCCTTATCTACTCACACGTGATACAGTTTCAAGAACTTTTTCCAAGACTTGCTAGTTTAATAGGTTTTTTCTTGTTTATTGCAGACTTTCACAACGAAAGTGAACCCTTCTTTTGTCTCAAGCACAGTTGTAACTTGAGTTATGTCTGACTTTGTAGTGTTGATCATCTTAAGAAATCATTTCTTGCAAAATAAGGGATGGCCTCAAAAAATGAAAGCAAATAAAGAAGTGTTCTCACAAAGAAATATTAAGTCAATGTTCTTATAACACTTTTTTGAAATATTAAGTCAATGACTTAATATTTCAGTGAAACATAATGTCACTCTTTAAGCTGGATAATCTCACTCTTTCCAAGACTTGCTAATGAACTTTCTCAATGAGATAGCATTGACTTAATATTTTGGTGGATAATTTCATCAAGATTTTTCAAGGAATAATCTGGAAATCGTTCCTCAAGAAATTTCCATATAGTGTAGGCACACTTAAGAGTAGGCAAACATCCAATCAAGTTTCTAGGCAATCCTCTAATAATAAGTTTGGCAGTTCTAAGATTCCTAACCATGTCAATTGACTCATCAAGAGTAGGACGCATAGGATCAACATGAGGTGCACAAGGGCTAACAATATACTTGTTCAAATGATATTGATTGAAAATTACAAGCATCTCATTTTTCCACTCATGAAAATACTCTCCATCAAGAATAGGCACTCTATGTCTAAGTCTCCCCAAAGTAGACTCATCCATCTTCCTCCAATGGTGATTAAACTAAGGCAATGGAGACCAATGCTCTAATACCACTTGTAGGAGCTTGAGAAGAGGTGTCTAGAGGGGGGGGGGTGATTAGACACTAAGTACCAAAGTTGCAGTTTTTAAGTTCTTAAAGTTTAAGTGGAGTTTGGGCACAAGTTTAACATTCACAACACATAACAAGCAAGCATGCAAAGAGTATATGAGCAGCGGAAAGTAAAGCATGCAACTTGCAAGAATGTAAAGGGAAGGGTTTTGGAGGATTCAAACGCAATTGGAGACACATATATTTTTGGCGTGGTTCCGATAGGTGGTGCTATCATACATCCACGTTGATGGAGACTTCAACCCACGAAGGGTAACGGTTGCGCGAGTCCACGAAGGGCTCCACCCACGAAGGGTCCACGAAGAAGCAACCTTTTCTATCCCACCATGGCCGTCGCCCACGAAGGACTTGCCTCACTAGCGGTAGATCTTCACGAAGTAGGCGATCTCTTTGCCCTTACAAACTCCTTGGTTCAACTCCACAATCTTGTCGGAGGCTCCCAAGTGACACCTAGCCAATCTAGGAGACACCACTCTCCAAGAAGTAACAAATGGTGCGTTGATGATGAACTCCTTGCTCTTGTGCTTCAAATGATAGTCTCCACAACACTCAACTCTCTCTCATAGGTTTTGGATCTGGTGGAAAGAAGATTTGAGTGGAAAGCAACTTGGGGAAGGCTAGAGATCAAGATTCATATGGTAGGAATGGAATATCTTGGCCTCAACACATGAGTAGGTAGTTCTCTCTCAGAAATAGGATCTTTGGAAGTGTGGCTTGTTCTGATGGCTCTCTCCACGAATGAAGAGGAGGTGGAGGGGTATATATAGCCTCCACACAAAATCTAACCGTTACACACAATTTACTAAACTCGGTGGGACCGAATCATCAAACTCCGTCGGACCGATTTAGTAAACCTAGTGACCGTTAGGATTTTCGGTGGGACCGAAATACAACTCGCTAGGACCGATATGGTTAGGGTTAGGGCATAATGTAATCTCGGTGAGACCGATTACACAAACTCGGTGGGACTGATTTTGGTAATTAGCTAACCAGAGAGTTGGTCAGGCAAACTCGGTGGGACCGAATCATCAAACTCGGTGGGACCGATTTTGATAATAAGTTAACCAGAGAGTTTGCATTGTAATCTCGGTAGTACCGATTGCTCAAACTCGGTGAGACCGATTTTGATAATGGACATACACAGAGAGATTACAATCCCATCTCGGTGAGACCGAGATCCCTATCGGTGAGACCGATTTGCCTAGAGTTTGTGGCAGTGGCTAAGACATCCAAACTCGGTGGCGCCGGATAGAAAGAAAGAATCGGTGGGGCAATGAGTTTGACTTTAGGTTTAGGACATATGTGTGGAAGTGGGAAAGTAGTTGAGGGTATTTGGAGCATATGACTAAGCACTTGAAGCAAGAGGCTCATTAAGCAACACCTCATTACTCCTTGATAGTATTGGCTTTTCCTATAGACTCAATGTGATCTTGGATCACTAAAATGTAAAATGAAGAGTCTTGAGCTTGAAGCTTGAGCCAATCCTTTGTCCTTAGCATTTTGAAGGAGTTCCCACATCCTTTAGTCCATGCCACTCCATTGTTGAACTTATCTGAAACATACTAGATAAAAGTGTTAGTCCAACAAGAGATACATTGACATCAATTACCAAAACCACCTAGGGAGCACTTGTGCTTTCAACGTGTCAGTTCCTTAGTGACCCAGGGTCATTCAGATAAATCAGGTCGGGTTGTCTCCTGGCTATAAATATCCAACCCCCTACACCATAAATTGGTGGCTGCTCAGAGTTAGTGCATGGATTTTGTCGTTTGAGAGCAACCCACCTCCAAGCATTTGAGAGAGAGATCCTTGCGAGGACAAAGCCCTAAACACCCAGAGCCAAAGAGTGTTAGGCATCATCAAGTCTTTCTGCTCATGCGTGATCTCAAGACTTATTACACTTGAGGACCGTGAATCCTCCAGCCCGGTTAGGCGTCGCGCTCGAGCATCCAAGAGTCATTGTGGATCGCCGGTGAACGAAGTCTGTGAAGGTTTGGAAGTCTACCTTGAAGACTTAGCAGAGTGATTGGGCGAGGACTGTGTGTCCTTAGCTCAAGGGGAATAAGGTGAAGACGCGGTCTTCCGAGTTGAATTTCAGCCTCCCTAACCAGACGTACAGTTGTCACAACAGCTGGAACTGGTCCAACAAATCCTTGTCCTCACCAAGCAACTGGTTCCATCCTTTACCTCTCTTTACTTACAGTTTGTCTTCGTGAAGTCATTGCCTGCTTGCATGATCTGATTGACTTCATTGTGTGAAGACTGTTGTTGTTTGACTTCATACTATCTTCCATCCTGATCCATACTGCCTAGCTGCTGATAATCCTCGTGCTTTCACTTCATTGCTTACTTGACTATGGCTTGTCTAGTGTAGTCTACCTTCCGCTGCATATCAATAGGTTCATTTCTACTGCCTGTCTTCAAAGCCCCGTGTTTTGAAGACTTTCATAAAAATCGCCTATTCACCCCCCTCTAGTCGATAACTAGCACTTTCAGTCTAGAAATTGAGGTTTGGTTGTACAAGGATGGAATTGTTGAATCAAAGAGTGGATATTTGAGATACGACATCACGTATCTTAGGAACATAAAAAATTGCAACACAAAAAGTGTAGCAATTTTTAATGGGAAAACGATGACATGAACTTACAAAGCGACATAACAAGATGAACTGATGAGTTCACATCAGGTAAAAGAAATTAATTGCACACAAGGAAATCGGATAGAGAAACAAGACGATCAAAGAGTGTTGAAACCTCACTTAGAGTGGAATAGTACTAAAACCAAGAAAGAAGATGGTGAACAGTGCAAGTGGACGGCTCGAACAGAGTTGAAATAAGAAAAAAAGTATCTAATAGGACAGGGGATGCACCATGTACATAGGAGGGAAGAAGTACAAGAACAGTCCGCCAAGTATTTGTACAAGATAAAAAATTGTATATTGTCTCATATTGAGAGGGTTGAGAATTTGCATTCATTTTTAACCAATTTCACCGGAATAACTTTTTGGATGACGGCGCAGATCAACAGTTGTAGAAGAATGCAACAGGCTGCGTATTTTCGGGCAATATTACATAGAACTTAACTCAAGCAAGTCCAGCTTACAAAGTAACCCCAAACCGTACAAGCAATAATGATTGGGGGGCAGAGCAGAGAGGGGGCGGCCGCCCCGGGCCCCCGAGTACGAAGGGGCCCCCGATGGCCTGGTTTCCTGTACGTGCATAGGCCATGTAACAGATCCATATATTTCTATATTTCTCAAAAAAAAGAAGAAGGAAAATGATGTTACAGATCGATTATTTCCTATCCATCGTGGGATAGTATGGAAAAGATTGATTACTTCCGTGATTGGCGCACACGCACGGCGCAGTCTTCTCGGTTTCTATTCATTCTCTTCCACAATAGGCAATAAATGAGACGTGCTAAGTTCTACGGCGCCCGCCTGCCTCGTCTAATTGTGATTTTCTGCTGTTGAACACGATAGTGGAAGAAGGTATTGCGATTTTTCAGATTCCCATTAACCTCCTCTTCAGCGCAAATCCCCTAGTTTTGTAGCATTGTCAGATATTCCATTCGTCTGTCAAGATCATCCTCTTACATATCTTTCTCACACTCCTATTTTCTTGTGTTGACTGGGATTAGAAAAGAGGAAATCGGATGTCTATTCGTGACTCATAGACAGCAGCAAAGTCTTGCAATTTCTAATTTTCTAGCCATCCAGATCCAGGTACCATGTTGCCTACGAATCTTAGCATTTATTTATTTATTTAACAGTCTTCTTAATTTCATGTTTTATACGTTTGTGTGCTAATTAGCAACTAGCAAGATTGCTAGTATCCATCTGGTAAGAAAAAAAAACAAGCATTGTGTTGATTGTCTCCCTGAAAGGAGCTATTGATATTTTTCTAGAACATAAATGAGTACTTTTACTAGTGGTAATTCAAAGGAATTAGCTTTGATTATGTTTGAAAAAAACCTGGCGAAAAAATATAGGATGAGAATATATTGAGTAATCACGAAAGTGCTACTAATTCACCTCATAATACAAGAAAGGTGTTGATTGACAACTTATACTGTGAATATTCATGACCCTGATTTCTTGATTAGTTGGGATGACAAGGCAACATAAGTTTAGTGTTCTGTGTATTTATTTGCAATCAAAATATGAAAAAAAACACTCCAAATTTTATGTTGTTTTAGGGCCCCTTTATGTTGTCTGGCCCCGGGCCCCTCAAATCTCATGACCGGCCCTGAACATTATATAGTATGTAAATGCTATAGTACGAGTTAGCATGCATGCATGCATGCATCATAGTTCGATTATACACTGAGTCACCATACGCAAATAAGTTTCGAGCCGATCAAGGCCACCAGAGTATAGCCGATCGATCGATCATGGGCAGGGCCGGTCCTGAGATTTGGGGGGCCCGGGGCGAAACTAGAACTCGGGGCCCTTAATACAACATCAAAATAATAATAAGCATGCCTAAATTGCATTTAATAAATATGTATAGGGTAATTATTTTTTCGAGAAATTACTCACTTGCAAGAAATATGTTGCAATGATGTTTCATATGAGATGAAAGGTAAAGTTGATTTTCACATACCTATTCTCAAACCAGACATAAGTAAAACTCCATATATTAGGTGGGCAAGAAGTTGATCTATCCACCAATAACCTATCCTGACTGCTGGAATTTGTCCATTTTGGGCCTAGCCCAGTAGCAGTTTCAGAAATTCCTAGTAAATCCTAGAGGCCCACGCAGCCCATTTGTGCAAGGCAACAGGTGGAACTAAAGTTTAGTCCCACATTGCTAGTTTAGAGGGAGTTGGACCTCTTTATAAGGGAGGCTCCTTCCCCACTTGTATGAGCATGAGAACAAGAGGGACATCCACGCGCGCTCCTCCGCCGCCCGCCTTGGCGCGACGCGACGCGGGTTGCGGGAATGAGCCGAGCCGATGTCTAAATATTTGCCATGCACTACGGGTATACGAAAGGTCAATTGGGAGATGGAAAGTTTTTTCTGTAGTGGAGATTAAATGCAAACGCTGCACCCTTCGGCTGCTGTCTGTTCGTTTCATCTCCCTCGGTCCCTTCAGCTCCCGACGCTGCCTTCTCGCCTCCTTCTCTTGCGCCTATAAAAGGGAGGTCGCTCCTCTCAGCAAGACGCACCAGAACTACTTCTTCCTCTCGCCATTGATTCCCGAGCACTCTTTGAGTCCTGTACGGGAGAAGGGTGATAAGGTTTTCGAGGCGCCAAGCGACCATCGCTTCTTCATCACGGACGATCCGGTGCCGACGACTACTTCGGACGACGTCTTCTTCCCCGACGTCCACGACCTCCTCGACGACATGGCTGGCGTGGTTACCGACCCCAAGTCCAGCTTCGCTGCTGTGCCAGACGTGTTCTTCTCTTTTCTCATTAGAAGTCCTGTTACGCTTCTTGGCTCTAGTTTCGCCCCACGTATGTTAGGCTCTATGTCGTATAAGCAACTTCATCTAGTGACTGTTCTAGATATGTGTTTACCTCAAGTTCATATATGCGGACGATGTTTACCTTCTCTCCAGCCGATTGCATGACTTGCTTTATATTTGCTATTTTAGTCATGTTTTATCTACTATTTCTGTTAATAAAATCATTCGGTAAATTGCTCATATTTCCAACAATCCAAAAACCTTATTATAGGCAATTTACTTCGAATGGTTTTGCTGCTTCCATGAGACCTCATATGTTTGAGGGTATCCACTATAAGAGGTGGCGCGTGAGAGCAGTCTTATGGTTTCAATCCATGAGTTGCTATGAAGCCACTCTTGGCTAACTCAAGGAGAGCAAGATGCCCAACATGCACAAGCTTTTCGTAAAATGGACACCTTTTTTAAGGCTGCTCTCTTGAGTGTTCTTGGTGAGAACATAGTTGATGCTTATGCGTCAATTGACAATGGAAAAGATATGTGGGACCTTTTCGAGGCCAAGTTTGGGGTCTCGATGCCGACAATCGAGCTGTACATCATGGAGCAATTCTATGATTACAGGATGACTGAAGAGCGCTCCGTGGTTGAGCAGGCTCACGAGATACAGTCATTTGCTAGAGAACTTGAGCACTTCAATTGTATCCTACCGGACAAGTTTGTTTCCGGGGGTATCATCACTAAGCTTCCTCCTTTGTGGAGGAACTTTGCTACCTCACTGAAGCATAAGAGAGGAGTTTTCCGTTCCGGATCTCATTGGCACTCTTGATGTGGAAGAAAAGGCGAGAGCAAAGGACACACGTGCTCAAGGTATTGAGGAAGGATCTAGTGCCAATCTGGTACAGAAGAAAAACTTCCAGTCCCACAAGTTCAAGAACAAGGGCAAGTTTGATGGTAAAGGAAAGTTTGATGGGAAGAACAAGGTCATGCAAAGACACGAACTTCAAAAAGAAGAATGACAAGAAGAAAGGTGCTTGTCATGTGTGTGGAGATCCCGATCATTGGGCTCCTAGTTTCCCCAATCGCTATGACAAGCGTCATCTCGGGAAAGGCGGCAAGACCGCTAATGTTGTCATCGGAGACATTGACATGAAGGATCCGGGTATGGTATATTTCCCACTATTCTTTCAAAGTATGTCATTCTCCTGATTGGTTGATTGACACGGGTGCTAATGTGCATGTATGCGGTGATATTTCCATGTTTTCGCCTTTATCGGATCATAGGGACTTCAACCGTGCTGATGGGCAACGGTTCAAGTGCTTCGCTCGTGGTGTTGGCACGGTCGATCTGAAGTTTACTTCGGGAAGATCGTTGTGAAGAACGTGCATTATGTCCCTCCGTCAATAAAAATCTTGTTAGCGGATCTCTTCGTGTAGAGATGGCTATAAGCTTGTCTTTGAGTCGAATAAATTTGTAATATCCAAGTATGGAACCTTTGTTGGTAAAGGCTATGAGTCGAGGCCTGTTTCGCTTATCCTTGTCGACGCTTGCAATAAAGTTGTTAATCATATTTGCAACAATAGTGAATCAAATGTGTAGCATTCACGACTCATCATGTTAACTTTGGTTGCATGTCGCGACTAGCGAAGTTGAACTTAATCCCTAGTTTCACCACTGTTAAGGGATCTAAGTGTCAAGTGTGTGCAAGCTAAGCAACCTCGTAAATCTCACGTGATCATGGAAATGAGAAATCTTGCACCACTAGAACTTATACATTCCGATCTATGTGAAATGAATGGTGTTTTGACAAAAGGTGGAAAGAAATATTTCATGACGTTAATTGACGACTCCACTAGATACTGATGTGTGTATCTTCTGAAATCTAAGGATGAGGCTTTGAACTTTTCAAGATCTATAAAGCTGAAGTGGAAAACCAACTTGATCGGAAAATCAAGAGGCTTAGGTCCCACCGTATGGAGAGTATTTTTCCAACGAATTTGATGCTTTTGTGCGGAACATGGTATAATCCATGAGAGGACGCCTCCCTACTCACCTCTACCAAATGGGGTGGTCGAAAGAAAGAACTCATTTCTAACTGATTTGGTTAACACCATGTTAGACACATCGGGTCTCTCAAGGCATGGTGGGGGAGGCGATATTGACAAAGATGTCATGTCCTAAATCGAGTTCCCACAAAGAACAAAGAGATAACTCCATTCGAGGAATGGGAGAAGAAAAGGTTAAAACTCTCTTATCTGCGAACATGGGGTTGTTTGGCGAAAGTCAATGTTCCAATTCCAAAGAAGCGGAAACTTGGACCAAAGACTGTGGATTGTGTTTTCTTGGGATATGCTTTTCATAGCATTGGCTATAGATTCTTGGTTGTAAAATCTGAGGTACCTAACATGCATGTCGGTACGATCATGGAGTCGAATGATGCGACTTTCTTTGAAGCTATCTTTCCCATGAAGGATATGGCCACCTCATCTAATCAGGAGATGCCTAGTTCATCGAATCAGGAACCAGTTACAATTACCGAACCTGCCATTTCAATGGAACACTTTGAAAGTCCTGCGGAGGAGAACAATGAAGTTCCTATTAGGAGCAAGAGACAGAGGACTGCAAAGTCCTTTGGTGATGATTTTCTTATGTATCTCATAGATGACACTCCCAGTTCTATTTCAGAGGCCTATGCGTCTGAAGATGCTGACTACTGGAAGGAAGCAGTTCGTAGCGAGATGGATTCCATCTTGGCGAATGAAACTTGGGAGATAACTGATCGTCCTTATGGGTGCAAACCTATAGGATGCAAATGAGTATTCAAGAAGAAGCTTAGGCCTGATGGTACTATTGAAAAGTACACGGCTCGGCTCGTGGCTAAGGGTTATACCCAAAAGGAAGGTGAAGATTTCTTTGATACTTACTCACCTGTGGCTCGACTGACCACTATTCGAGTTCTACTTTCACTAGCTGCCTCACATGGTCTTCTCGTTCATCAAATGGATGTTAAGACTGCTTTCCTAAATGGAGAGTTGGATGAGGAAATTTATATGGAACAACCAGATGGGTTTGTAATAGATGGCCAGGAAGGAAAGTGTGCAAGTTGTCAAGTCTTTGTATGGACTCAAGCAAGCACCCAAACAGTGGCATGAGAAGTTCGAAATAACTTTAACAGCTGTAGGCTTTGTTGTGAACGAAGCTGACAAATGTGTGTACTATCGCCATGGTGGGGGCGAGGGAGTTATGCTTTGCTTGTATGTTGATGATGATGGGGAACGTTGCAGAAAATTAAAATTTTCCTACGGTTTCACCAAGATCTATCTATGAGTTCATCTAAGCAACGAGTCAAGAGAGAGAGTTTGCATCTACATACCACTTGTAGATCGAGTACGGAAGCGTTCGAGGGAGTGGTGATGATGGAGTCGTTCCCAACGTGATTCCGATCACCGATGACCAAGTGCTGAACGGACAACACCTCCGCGTTCAACACACGTACGGGATGATGGCGTCTCCTCCGTCTTGATCCAGCAAGGATGAAGGAGAGGTTGAGGAAGACAACTCCAATGGCAGCACGACGACGTGGTGCAGTTGGTACGGCAGTTCTCCGGCAGGGCTTCGCCCAGCTCGCGTGGGGAAAGAGAGGTGTTGGGAGGGAGGGCTGCGCCTTCAATGGTGTGTGCAGCCCTCCCCCACCCTCTATTTATAGGAGGAGAGGGCAGGGGGGCCGGCCATCTAGGGAAACCCTAGATGGGGGCGGCGGCAAAGGGGAGGAGGGAGGGTGGCTTGCCCCCAAGCTAGGGGGCGCCTTTAGGTTTCCTCCCCATGCCCTAGCCAAGATGGGCCTAGGTGGGAGGTGCGCCCAGCCCACCAGTGGGCTGGCTCCCTCTCCCACTTAGCCCATGTGGCCCCCGAGGGGTGGCCCCTCCCGGTGGACCTCCGAACTCTCAGTGGCCCCGGTACATTACAGTATACCCTCAAACTTTCCGGAGTCCGTTTAACCACTTTCCATATATAAATCTTTACCTCCGGACCATTCCGAACTCCTCGTGACGTCCGGGATCTCATCCGGACTCAACAACATTCGGTAATCACATACTTGTCTTCCTATTAACCCTAGCGCCACCGAACCTTATGTGTAGACCCTACGGGTTCGGGAGACATGCGAACATGACCGAGACGCTCTCCGGTCAATAACCAACAGCGGATCTGGATACCCATGTTGGTTCCTACACGCCTCGATGTTGTCATCGGATGAACCACGATGTCGAGGGTTCAAGCAACCCCGTATGCTATTCCCTTTGTCGACGGTATGTTACTTGCTCGAGACTCGATCGTCGGTATCCCAATACCTCGCTTAGTCTCGTTATCGCAAGTCACTTTACTATCAGTAATGCATGATCCCGTGACCAGACACTTGATCACTTTGAGCTCATTATGATGATGCATTACCGAGTGGGCCTAGTGATACCTCTCCGTCATACGGAGTGACAAATCCTCGCCTCGATCCGTGTCAACCCAATGACACTTTCGGAGATACCTGTAGTGCACCTTTATAGTCACCCGATTACGTTGTGACGATTGGTACACCCAAAGCATTCCTACGGTATCCGGGAGTTACACGATCTCACGGTCTAAGGAAGAGATACTTGACGTTGGAAAAGCTCTAGCAAAACGAACTACACGATCTTTGTGCTATGCTTAGGATTGGGTCTTGTCCATCACGTAATTCTCCTAATGGCGTGATCCCGTTGTCAATGACATCTGATGTCCATAGTCAGGAAACCATGACTATCTCGCACCAACGAGCTAGTCAACTAGAGGCTCACTAGGGACGTATAGTGGTCTATGTATTCACACGTGTATTACGATTTCCGGATAAAACAGTTATAGCATGAATAAAAGACAATTACCATTAACAAGGAAATATAATAATAATGCTTTTATTATTGCCTCTAGGGCACATTTCCAACAGTCCCACTTGCACTAGAGTCAATAATCTAGTTTACATTGTGATGAATCGAACACCCATAGAGTTACGGTGTTGATCATGTTTTGCTCCATGAGAGAGGTTTAGTCAACGGATCTGCGACATTCAGATCCGTGTGCACTTTACAAATTTCTATGTCTCCATCTTGAACATTTTCACGGATGGAGTTGAAGCGACGCTTGATGTGCTCGGTCTTCTTGTGAAACCTGGGCTCCTTGGCAAGGGCAATAGCTCCAGTGTTGTCACAGAAGAGTTTGATCGGCCCCGACGCATTGGGTATGACTCCTAGGTCGGTGATGAACTCCTTCACCCAAATTTCTTCATGCGCTGCCTCCAAGGCTGCCATGTATTCCGCTTCACATGTAGATACCGCCACGACGCTTTGCTTGCAGCTGCACCACCATCGCTCCACCATTCAACATATACACGTATCCGGTTTGTGACTTAGAGTCATCCAGACCGTGGTCGGGCTAGCGTCGACGTAACCCTTCTGACGAAGTTCTTCGTCACCTCCATAAACGAGAAACATGTCCTTTGTCCTCTTGGTACTTCAGGATATTCTTGACCGCTGTCCAGTGTTCCTTGCCGGGATTACTTTGGTACCTTCCTACCAAACTTACGGCAAGGTTTACATCAGGTCCGGTACACAAGATGGCATACATAATAGATCCTATGGTCGAGGCATAGGGGATGACACTCATCTCTTCTTTATCTTTTGCCGTGGTCGGGCATTGAGCTGAGCTCAATCTCACACCTTGCAACACATGCAAGAACCCCTTCTTGGACTGATCCATTTTGAACTTCTTCAAAATCTTATCAAGGTATGTGCTTTGTGAAAGACCTATGAGGCGTCTCGATCTATCTCTATAGATCTTGATGCCTAATATATAAGCAGCTTCTCCAAGGTCCTTCATTGAAAAACACTTATTCAAGTAGGCCTTAATGTTGTCCAAGAATTCTATATCATTTCCCATCAAAAGTATGTCATCTACATATAATATGAGAAATGCTACTGAGCTCCCACTCACTTTCTTGTAAACGCAGGCTTCTCCATAAGTCTCAGATAAACCCAAACGCTTTGATCATCTCATCAAAGCGAATGTTCCAACTCCGAGATGCTTGCACCAGCCCATAAATGGATCATTGGAGCTTGCATACTTTGTCGACATTCTTAGGATCGACAAAACCTTCCTACTGCATCATATACAGCTCTTCCTTAAGATATCCGTTAAGGAACGCTGTTTTGACGCCCATCTCGCCATATCTCATAATCATAGTATGCGGCAATTGCTAACATGATTCGGACGGACTTAAGCTTCGCCACGGGAGAGAAAGTCTCATCGTAGTCAATCCCTTGAACTTGCCGATAACCCTTAGCGACAAGTCGAGCTTTATAGATGGTGACATTACCATCCGCGTCCGTCTTCTTCTTAAAAATCCATTTGTTTTCTATCGCTCGCCGATCATCGGGCAAGTCACCAAAGTCCACACTTTGTTTTCATACATGGATTCTATCTCGGACTTCATGGCTTCTAGCCATTTGTTGGAATCTGGGCCCGCCATCGCTTCTTCAAAGTTCGAAGGTTCACCGTTGTCTAACAACATGATATCCAGGACAGGGTTGCTGTACCACTCTGGTGCGGAACGTGTCCTTGTGGACCTACGAGGTTCAGTAGCAACTTGATCCGAAGTACCTTGATCATCATCATTAATTTCCTCTTCAGTTGGTGTAGGCATCACAGGAACACTTTCCTGAGCTGCACTATTGTCCTGTTCAAGAGGTAGTACTTCATCGAGTTCTACTTTCCTCCCACTTACTTCTTTCGAGAGAAACTCTTTTTCCAGAAAGGTTCCGTTCTTGGCAACAAAAATCTTGCCCTCGGATCTTAAGTAGAAGGTATACCCAATGGTTTCTTTAGGGTATCCTATGAAGACGCATTTTTCCGACTTGGGTTCGAGCTTTTCAGGTTGAAGTTTCTTGACATAAGCATCGCATCCCCAAACTTTTAGAAACGACAGCTTAGGTTTCTTCCCAAACCATAATTCATATGGTGTCGTCTCAACGGACTTAGACGGTGCCCTATTTAAAGTGAATGTAGCTGTCTCTAGAGCGTATCCCCAAAATGATAGCGGTAAATCGGTAAGAGACATCATAGACCGCACCATATCCAATAGAGTGCGACCACGACGTTCGGACACACCATTATTACCGAGGTGTTCCAGGCGGCGTTAGTTGTGAAACGATTCCACATTTTCTTAAGTGTGTACCAAATTCGTGACTTAAATATTCTCCTCCACGATCTGATCGTAAGAATTTTATCTTTCGGTCACGTTGATTCTTTACTTCATTATGAAATTCCTTGAACTTTTCAAAGGTCTCAGACTTGTGTTTCATCAAGTAGACATACCCATATCTACTCAAGTCATCTGTGAGAGTGAGAACATAACGATATCCTCCGCGAGCCTCAACACTCATTGGACCGCACACATCGGTATGTATGATTTCCAATAAGTTGGTTGCTCGCTCCATTGTTCCGGAGAACGGAGTCTTGGTCATCTTGCCCATAAGGCATGGTTCGCATGTGTCAAATGATTCATAATCTAGAGACTCCAAAAGTCCATCAGCATGGAGCTTCTTCATGCGCTTGACACCTATGTGACCAAGGCGGCAGTGCCACAAGTATGTGGGACTATCGTTATCAACTTTACATCTTTTGGTATTCACGCTATGAATATGTGTAACATTACGCTCGAGATTCATTAAGAATAAACCATTGACCATCGGAGCATGACCATAAAACATGTCTCTCATATAAATAGAACAACCATTATTCTCGGATTTAAATGAGTAGCCATCTCGCATTAAACGAGATCCAGATACAATGTTCATGCTCAAACTTGGCACCAAATAACAATTATTAAGGTTCAAAACTAATCCCGTAGGTAAATGAAGAGGTAGCGTGCCGACGGCGATCACATCGAAGCTGGAACCATACCCGACGCCAAGATCGTCACCTCGTCGCCCTTCGCCATCTCCGCTTATTCCGCAGCTCCTGCCGTGAGTTACAAATATGAGCAACGGCACGGTATCAAATACCGGGAGTTACTACGAGTCTTGGTAAGGTACACATCAATTACATGTATATCAAATATACCTTTGGTGTTGCCGGCCTTCTTATCCGCTAAGTATTTGGGGCAGTTCCGCTTCAAAGGACCCTTCCCTTGCAATAAAAGCACTCGGTCTCGGGTTTGGGTCCATTCTTTGACTTCTCGGCAACTTGCTTACCGGGCGCGGCAACCTCCTTGCCGTCCTTCTTGAAGTTCTTCTTACCCTTGCCCTTCTTGAACTTAGTGGTCTTATTGACCATCAACACTTGATGTTCTTTCTTGATTTCAACCTCGGCTGACTTCAACATAGAGAACACTTCAGGAATGGTCTTTACCATCCCTGCATGTTGTAGTTCATCACAAAGCTCTTGTAGCTTGGTGGGAGCGATCGAGGATTCTGTCAATGACCGCCTCATCAGGGAGGTTAATATTCAAATTTGGGTCATACGGTTGTGCAACCTGGACATCTTCAAGATGTTCTCACCGATGTAACTGTTTTCCTCCATCTTACAACTATAGAACTTGTCGTAGATGTCATATCTCTCGACCCGGCGTGAGCTTGGAAAACAAGTTTCAGCTCCTCGAACATCTCATATGCTCCGTGATGCTCAAAAGCGCTTTTGGAGCCCGGTTCTAAGTCAGAAAGCATGCCGCACTGAACGAGGGAGTAATCATCAGCGAGTTTGCCAAGCATTCATAATGTCTTGGTTCTACGGGGACGGGGCGTCACCTAGTGGTCCTTCCAGGACATATTGTTTCCTGGCAGCTATGAGGATGATCCTCGGGTTAGGACCCAGTCCGTATAGTTGCTGCCGTCATCTTTCGACTTGGTTTCTCTAGGAACACGTTGAAGTTCAAGTTGACATGAGCGTTGGCCATTTGATCTACAAGACATATTATGCCAAAGTTTTAGACTAAGTTCATGATAATTAAGTTCATCTAATCAAATTATTTCAATGAACTCCCACTCAGATTAGACATCCCTCTAGTCATCTAAGTGTTACACGATCCGAGTCGACTAGGCCGTGTCCGATCATCACGTGAGACGGACTAGTCATCGTCGGTGAACATTCTCATGTTGATCGTATCTTCCATACGACTCATGTTCGACCTTTCGGTCTCCGTGTTCCGAGGCCATGTCTGTACATGCTAGGCTCATCAAGTTAACCCTAAGTGTTTTGCGTGTGTAAATCTGTCTTACACCCGTTGTATGTGAACGTAAGAATCCATCACACCCGATCGTCACGTGGTGCTTAGAAACGACGAACTTTAGCAACGGTGCACAGTTAGGGGAGAACACTTCTTGATATTGTTGTAAGGGATCATCTTATTTACTACCGTCGTTCTAAGTAAACAAGATGCATACACATAATAAACATCACATGCAATTATATAGTAGTGACATGATATGGCCAATATCATAAAGCTCCATTGATCTCCATCTTCGAGGCTCCATGATCATCTTGTCACCGGCATGACACCATGATCTCCATCATCATGATCTCTATCATTGTGCCTCCATGAAGTTGTCACGCCAACGACTACTTCTACTTCTATGGCTAACGCGTTTAGCAATAAAGTAAAGTAAGTTACATGGCGTTCTTCAATGACACGCAGGTCATACAAAATAAAGACAATTCCTATGGCTCCTGCCGGTTGTCATACTCATCGACATGCAAGTCGTGATTCCTATTACAAACATGATCTCATACATCACAATGTGTCATTCATCATTCATCACAATTTGGCCATATCACATCACATGACAATTGCTGCAAAAACAAGTTAGACATCCTCTAATTGTTGTTGCATCTTTTACGTGGCTGCAATTGGGTTCTAGCAAGAACGTTTTCTTACCTACGAATAACCACAACGTGATCTTGTCAACTTCTATTTACCCTTCATAAGGACCCTTTTCATCGAATCCGCTCCAACTAAAGTGGGAGAGACAGGACACCCGCCAGCCACCTTATGCAACTAGTGCATGTTAGTCGGTGGAACCGGTCTCACGTAAGCGTACGTGTAAGGTTGGTCCGGGCCGCTTCATCCCGCAATACCGCGGAAGCAAGATAAGACTAGTAGCGGCAAGTAAATTGACAAGATCCACGCCCACAACTAAATTGTGTTCTACTCGTGCAATAGAGAACTACGCATAGACCTGGCTCATGATGCCACTGATGGGGAACGTTGCAGAAAATTAAAATTTTTCTACGGTTTCACCAAGATCTATCTATGAGTTCATCTAAGCAACGAGTCAAGAGAGAGAATTTGCATCTACGTACCACTTGTAGATCGAGTACGGAAGCGTTCGAGGGAGTGGTGATGATGGAGTCGTTCCCAACGTGATTCCGATCACCGATGACCAAGTGCTGAACGGACAGCACCTCCGCGTTCAACACACGTACGGGATGATGGCGTCTCCTCCGTCTTGATCCAGCAAGGATGAAGGAGAGGTTGAGGAAGACAACTCCAATGGCAGCACGACGACGTGGTGCAGTTGGTCTGGCAGCTCCCAAGCAGGCTTCGCCCGGCTGGGGAAAGAGAGGTGTTGGGGAGGGAGGGCTGCGCCTTCAATGGTGTGTGCAGCCCTCCCCACCCCTCTATTTATAGGAGGAGAGGGCAGGGGGCCGGCCATCTAGGGAAACCCTAGATGGGGCGGCGGCCAAAGGGAGGAGGGAGGGTGGCTTGCCCCCAAGCTAGGGCGCCCCTTTAGGGTTTCCCTCCCATGCCCTAGCCACATGGGCCTAGGTGGAGGTGCGCCCAGCCCACCAGGGCTGGCTCCCTCTCCCACTTAGCCCATGTGGCCCCCGGGAGGTGGCCTCCCGGTGGACCTCCGAACTCTCCAGTGGCCCCGGTACATTACCAGTATACCCCGAAACTTTCCGAGTCCGTTTAACCACTTTCCATATATAAATCTTTACCTCAGGACCATTCCGGAACTCCTCGTGACGTCCGGGATCTCATCCGGGACTCCGAACAACATTCGGTAATCACATACTTGTCTTCCTATTAACCCTAGCGTCACCGAACCTTAAGTGTGTAGACCCTACGGGTTCAGGAGACATGCAGACATGACCGAGACGCTCTCCGGTCAATAACTAACAGCGGGATCTGGATACCCATGTTGGTTCCCACACGCTCCTCGATGTTGTCATCGGATGAACCACGATGTCGAGGGTTCAAGCAACCCCGTATGCTATTCCCTTTGTCAGACGGTATGTTACTTGCCCGAGACTCGATCGTCGGTATCCCAATACCTCGTTTAGTCTCGTTACCGGCAAGTCACTTTACTCGCACCGTAATGCATGATCCCGTGATCAGACACTTGATCACTTTGAGCTCATTATGATGATGCATTACCGAGTGGGCCCAGTGATACCTCTCCGTCATACGGAGTGACAAATCCTCGTCTCGATCCGTGTCAACCCAATGACACTTTCGGAGATACCGTAGTGCACCTTTATAGTCACCCGATTACGTTGTGACGTTTGGTACACCCAAAGCATTCCTACGGTATCCGGGAGTTACACGATCTCACGGTCTAAGGAAGAGATACTTGACATTGGAAAAGCTCTAGCAAAGCGAACTACACGATCTTTGTGCTATGCTTAGGATTGGGTCTTGTCCATCACGTCATTCTCCTAATGACGTGATCCCGTTGTCAATGACATCGATGTCCATAGTCGTGAAACCATGACTATCTCGTCGACCAACGAGCTAGTCAACTAGAGGCTCACTAGGGACGTATTGTGGTCTATGTATTCACACGTGTATTACGATTTCCGGATAATACAGTTATAGCATGAATAAAAGACAATTATCATGAACAAGGAAATATAATAATAATGCTTTTATTATTGCCTCTAGGGCACATTTCCAACAGATGACATACTGATTTTCGGAACAAATCTGAATGTTATTAAGGAGGTCAAGGATTTCCTATCTCGCTGTTTTGAGATGAAGGATTTAGGAGTGGCTGATGTCATTTTGAACATCAAGTTGTTGAGAGATGATGATGGTGGGATTACATTGCTTCAATCTCACTATGTGGAAAAGATCTTGAGTCGCTTTGGCTATAGTGACTGCAAGCCCTCTCCAACACCATATGATGCTAGCGTGCTGCTTCGAAAGAATCAAAGAATTGCTAGAGACCAATTGAAATATTCACAGATTATTGGCTCGCTTATGTACTTAGCTTGCTACAAGACACGACATCTCTTTTCTTTGTTAGCAAGCTGAGCAGTTTGTCTCAAAACCAGGAGATGTGCATTGGAAAGCTCTAGAGAGTGTTTTGCGTTATTTGAAAGGCACTGTGAATTATGGAATTCACTACACTTTGGGCACCCAAAGGTGCTTGAAGGGTATAGTGACTCAAATCGGATCTCGAATGTCGATGAGATAAAGGCCACGAGCGGATATGTGTTCACTCATGGAGGTGGCGCTGTTTCTTGAAGTCTTGCAAGCAGACCATCTTAACGAGGTCAACTATGGAAGCAGAACTCACAGCACTAGATACAGCTACGGTCGAAGCAGATTGGCTTCGCCGGCTCTTGAATGACTTGCCGGTTGTTGAGAAACATGTACTGGGTATCCTTATGAACTGTGACAATCAAACTGTGATCACGAAAGTGAACATTTCTAAGGATAACATGAAGTCATCAAGACACGTTCAGAGAAGGTTAAAGTCTGTCAGAAAAATGAGAAACTCCGGAGTTATTGCATTGGATTATATCCAAACGTCTAAAAATCTGGCAGATCCTTTCACTAAGGGTCGATCACGTAATGTGATAGATAATGCATCGAGGGAGATGGGTATGAGACCCACAATATGAGTTGTTCACAATGGTAACCTATTCTTTGTGATCGGAGATCCCGTGAATTAGATGTGGAAGACAAGCTGTTGGTCAACTGGGAGGAGAGTATCCTTACTATTAAAAATACCACTCCATGAAGATGCAATACTCTTCTAATCTGCATGGCAGGTTGATGTATATCTTAATGTGTTCTAAGTGGCTCTTTGAAGCAGAGATGTTGTCCTGCAGAACATCTTTTGAAGAACACACCTATATGAGTCTGATTGTCAAACGTCGCAATCTATGAGAGTAGGGTTCTCTCTAGTAAACTCATGAAATGTCACGGAGTATGACGCATAAGCTCCACCCGTGGGGAAGACCCACGGTAGCCACGTATCGGTCAAGGCTTTATGTGAAGCTAGATTCACAGAAAACTTGCAGTTCAAGGCCCAGTCCACTGTTCAAGTTGCTTACTAGTGTAGCATAGAGTTCTAGGTGGAAGTTCAACTTAACAGTCTCCACTGCAGTACCGGTATATAAAACAGTATTTTGGAACCAAAGGCAAATTTTGTGTGCCTCTGGGATCTGGTGGGGGATTGCTGGAATTTTGTCCATTTTGGGCCTAGCCCAGTAGCAGTTTCAGATATTCCTAGTAAATCCTAGAGGCCCACGCAGCCCATTTGTGCAAGGCAAGAGGTGGAACTAAAGTTTAGTCCCACATTGCTAGTTTAGAGGGAGTTGGACCTCTTTATAAGGGAGACTCCTTCCCCACTTGTATGAGCATGAGAACAAGAGGGACATCCACGCGCGCTCCTCCTCCACCGCCTGCCTCGCCACGCCTCGTCACGACGCAACGCGCCGTGGGTTGCAGGTTGCAGGAATGAGCCGAGCCGATGTCTAAATTTTTGCCACGCACTACGGGTATACGAAAGGTCAATCGGGAGATGGAAAGTTTTTGCTGTAGTGGAGATTAAATGCGAACGCTGCACCCTTTGGCTGCTGTCTGTTCGTTTCATCTCCCTCGGTCCCTTCAGCTCCCGACGCTGCCTTCTCGCCTCCTTCTCTTGCGCCTATAAAAGGGAGGTCGCTCCTCTCAGCAAGACGCACCAGAACTACTTCTTCCTCTCGCCATTGATTCCTGAGCACTGCGCTGCTGCTACGATCTTCTCCATCCCGGCTTGCGGCGTGCACCGCAGGGCGGGACAGTAGGCCTCCGAAACCGCACTCTTTGAGTCCTGTACGGGAGAAGGGTGATAAGGTTTTTGGGGAGCGCTCAGCGCGACTACTGGCTTCTTCATCACGGACGATCCGGTCGCCGACGACTACTTCCCGGACGACGACTTCTTCCCCGACGTCCACGACCTCCTCGACGACATGGCAGGCGAGGACACCGACCCCAAGTCCAGCGCTTCTGCTGCTGCTGTGCCGTACGTGTTCTTCTCTTTTCTGTTAGAAGTCCTGTTACAGTTCTTGGCTCTAGTTTCTGTCCTACGTATGTTAGGCTCTATGTCGTATAAGCAACTTCATCTAGTGACTGTTCTAGATGTGTTTACCTCAAGTTCATATATGCGGACGATGTTTACCTTCTCTTTGTCAGATTGCATGACTTGCTTTATATTTGCTATTTTAGTCATGTTTTATCTACTATTTCTGTTAATAAAATCATTCGGTAAATTGCTCATATTTCCAACACTGACAAAACAGAAAGTATCAAAAGATCCATATAGAGAGGATAAGCCAAATCATGTATGCAGTGTAGACTAGGAAATATGGAGCTTGAGAGTGCTTAAGTAAATTTTTCCGTACAAGAGTGCACAGATTGGAATTGCATCCCGTTGAAATGCTTGAAAATGCATGGTAACAAAAGCACGTGGAAACTGATTGATGTGGATGTACTACGTACAGTAGCTAGCTTGATCAGCAGGCCACAGCAGTCAGCACGAACAAGAAGATGACACCATGAAATTAATGAAATTGTTCCCTTATCCTAAGGTCCCGAGCAAGAGCAAAAGAATAGACTTGATGGTGCCGGAGGGAAGAGCTAATTTATAGGTGAATCTTTGAATTGAGGATTCATGGGTGGTTCTTTGGCATGTTGTTGCCGCTGTTCGAAGTATCTGATCGTGTAGCGCCTTTGGACGCCCTGAACGTCTCGGCATCCCTCCTCGCCAGCAGCAGCCTCCGGCCACCTCGTTCACCGAGCGACGCCTCCGTGTCGGCACCGTGGAGTCGTATGGGCCTCGCCTCCACAGCAGCAAGGGAATCCCCGGCCGAGACAAGATCACAAGAATTGCCACGAGGAAGGTGCACAGAGACTTGAGCAAAGCCATGATGGCCTTGATTGCAGCGAGATAGTTTTGGTCGTCCAACTCTCTCTGTATATGATCTACGCGGAGTGCTTGCGTTTGTGTGTAGCTGGCGATGAGATCGTGAATTCGTGATGGTGCAATGGGATAGCTAAGCATGCCCCACGCATGCACTATATATAGGATGGAGCAACCGGTCATTTGGACTCAGAGAAATGGAAAGGTCTTCAGAAACATTCAACACAGTCCTCAAGCTTGGAAGATATCTTTCAAAGCAGAGCTGCTTCTTCTCCAGCACAGGATCAAAAATAAACATTCCACTGCTTTTAATCAGTGGGTGTTGAATAACTTTTAATTTGTCATCTATGTTAGAGAAAACTGGAGTAGGATAATCTGTGTGTGATGAACTTTTGTTATTTTTGTTTTATATACTAGCACATATGCCTGTGCGTTGCAATGGGAGAAATAACTAAACCGTGTTCAAATTGTGTAGTCATTTACTAACAAAAAACCTAACATTTTATTTACCATCACAACGGCTATTTTTTTCAACCTTTGTCCTTGTTGTCTGCCTCAACTTACCTAGACAAAAAACTACAAACAAAATTTGCATAATTCAAAGAGCACCAAGCAAATAAAAATAAAATGTTTAGAAGTAACTCACCATGAAAAGAGCATGCTTAGGGCTGAACCGGCTAAGTGTCCTTTTCAATGGACAAACGTAAGTGGATGAATTGAGCCACTAAAGAACATTATAAGTCACATTATAATTTTCTGACACTCACATGTGAACACTTACCCTCCATCTGAATATTTTTTGGATCAAAAAGTGTTGACTGCTCTTTCGAGCATCCAACACAAGGTTTGTGCGACCTACATATTAATTCACAATGACAGCTTACCTAGTGTACGCAGGAGAACCTGAGAGAATATCTAGCTAGTGTAGCACATCACCACCAAAACAAACTACTCCCTCTGCAAAGAAATATAAAGGCGTTTAGATCGCTACTTTACTGATCTAAACGCTCTTATATTTCCTTACAAAGGTAGCACTTTAGATCATACAACCAATATTGTATTACTTAGCATCCAATGCAAATCATACAACATAAGTGACTAAAAGAAAGATTTGTTATTTGAGTAAAGCCAGAGTCTTTGCCCCGCCGTAAAAACCACCCCCTCCGCCCCATAACATGAGATGTTATATTACAGTCAATATGCTCATGTATTGGTTGTAATAATATTTCATATTGTGGGACTAAATGAAAGGATAACTGATTGCGAGGGCGCCCCTGACTGTGATCTCCATCAAGGGGTGCTAGAAATCAACAACTACTCAAACACTTACTAACGCCCCTATCATCCCTAGCACCAACTATACAAATCTGGCTTACCTGATGATGAACTTAATTATGATTGGAACAATTAAATAATTTTTAAAAATATCAATTGGTCTTGTTTCAGTGACTACCTAGCTAGCAACCTACCTTGATGAATAAGTAACAAAATCGTATTTGGCGTCGAGTAGGCAGCGGCGGCAGCCTGATGTTGTCGTTCGCGCGAGGACTGGGTGGGCTGTCTGCAGCGGCGTAAGGCGGCCCGTCCGCATCATGCATACTAGATCGGAAACGCGCCTTGGCGCAAGGTTGCCGGTCCGAACGCTTTTGAACAACCATTTACTGGTAACCCAATTTAGCCTACCTTGTTCTAGGAATCTGTTATCCCGGACTTTATTTCTCATGCTATTGTAAACGATCTCGTTATTATTTGAGGAATAAAGTCTTGTTGGTTAAAAAACCCAGTTTAGCCTATGCATTCATTTAGGATAACAATAAAGCCAAGAATAATCAATCATTTACAACAGGAGCAGGACATAGCGGCGGCCAAGAACAAAGATATTATAAAGCAGGTTCTAAGTTCAGTTTGTTCACAAGATTACAAAAGATAGTTAGTTCGGCGCCAAAAGTGTCGCCAAGTTCGATATCAGAAGCGTTGATATAAGACAGGATTTTAGCTAGTGCCACCAAGTTGGATATCAGAACCGTGGATATATGACAGGATTTTAGCTTCAAAATAATAAACTACAGTATTAGTATGCCTTCTGCCTCGACCATTAATTCAATACTGATGCTGAAAGAACATGGTCCACAATGGTGTCTTACCGATGGCCTCGACAGAAGTCCGAGAGCACATAATGTACATACGAAACAAAATAGATGACAAATGGATCAGAAAAACCAACATCAGAGCTACAATTTAACTGGTTAATAATGTAAAATAACCATAGAGCAGACCGTCTCATAGCACCAACCATCCATCCATCCAGGAACGTCTCATACGACCAACCATACATAATTAAGAATGAGGGTACGGTAGGTTACCATCGCATCAGTTGAGAACACCTCCGTAAAGGCAGCAGGTCTAGATGCAATACTATTTAATTGATAAACCAAAAGAACTTCATATTCTTATGCGATCGAAGCATCAGCCGCACTCATCATAGAGAAACTCGTCGTAGAGGCAGGTTGCACCACAAGCACCCTCAAGGTCGATGAGTAGTAGCCAGGAAACTCATCATATTCAGAGCAGTCAGACTCAGTGTCATACGGGTAATCGCCAATGCTCTTGATTGCATCAGTTGACATGGCGAACAAATAGATAAGGTTGTCAGCTTCTTGAGTACGGTAGTAGCAATCCCAGGCCACATCAATAGGAGAGGATCCTGTAGGCAGGTAGTTAGCCGCCATTTAGTCAATACGACTTGCAGAACCAAGCAGGTCATCTGGCAGTGACCCTAGCCCTTGGTAAGCCCCTTGACCTGCAGATTGCTTTTTTCCACCTTAGTCTCCAGATCTCTGATCTTCCTGTCCTCGTCGACACTGCTTGATAGGTACTTCATCTCGGTCTTAGTTTTCTACATCTGAGGGCAGTCAAACTCCATATCCATGGTGGCTTGAAGATGCTCCAAGCACCGAATAGCAGCATTTTGCATGGTCTCATTGGCATCCACAGCCCATTGATTCTCATATGTGCTGCTGCTGCAGATGAACGCAACTGTGATGGCCGAAGATAGTAGTAGCCGCCACACGGCCACAATAAGATGCATATGTCTTGTATGTCACCTAAGGTAAACCAGCTTCAAAGAAGAACGGCGCTAAGCATAGCCTTCTCGCCTAACCTTGACAGAACACTTCATCAATTAGAATATGTAGACTGGTAAGTCATTTATACAGCAAGAGGAATATGTAGAGATATCATGCTACCAAAGCAATAGAACCACAGAGATGCATTAGTTTTTATCAATGACAGGTTCAGTCGAGCAAAGCATACGTGCAACAAAGAACCTGAAAAACAAACCAGAGATTTGCAGCAACATAATGATGATGTAAACATGCTTTTAAATAAGGCAGGGCACATTATTTAAAGGCAGGTCACCAACACCAATCGTGTTGTGTGTTGACTACAATTAGCAAAGGCAAGAAGGTAAACTGCAGAAGCCAAACGACATAATACACGGCAAATCACAGGGCAAGTATGGACAGGATATAAATGGCTATTCACGGGGTCTAAGCAATCTGATACACAGTGGACTGCACACCAAACATCGACAGAGTTAACAGGACTATTCTTCTACAAATCACATGACAAAAATATGCTATCCGTGTCATAGATCAACGACAGGCCCAATTGCATAAATCTCGAACAAATCTAGCGCAAGCATGCTTTAGAGTCAACCAAGCAAACGGGGTCTACCTTGCTAGCCCGTGACGCCGTGGAACGGAGATCACGGTCGTTGTTCACCACATCGACGGAGAAGAGCTCCCTACGTGCGCCTGATGCCATCGCGCGAGGAAAAATTTGGTGTGCCTGGATGCACAGATCGACGATACTGCAACGGCACGACCCACCAGCCAAGCAACCAGAACCACGGACATATCTCAATCAGGATGGATCGATCAGTAAACCCTAAACAGATCCATGAAAAACAACACAGTCCTGGATCAGCACCCGTAAAACACACAACAAACGGAAAGGTAAACAAGGAATCAAAGAACTACCTTGGCCATCTCGGAAGCCTTTCCGGTCAATCAGAAGACAACTCCTCCGCCGCGCCACCGATCCAGCTGCAAGACAGGCAGATACGTAAGGAACAATCGAAGAGAATAGGCAAAGAGGGAAGGGGAAGATTACCTAAAGAACGGCGTCATGAGGAGGATGAACGGCACGGTCAAGATATAAGTAAATAAGTGAATAGACCAACCAAACATTATATATTGTAAGTAAAGAACTCTGATCACGTCATGCATGTACTACTCTCGGAATTGTAAGTAGCAATAGCTTGTTTGCGAAAGCATGAGAAGCATAGCCACGAACAGTAAAGATTTTAGAAACACATTTTCTTTGGGCATTGAGGGAGTTCCGGACTAGGGGGTGTCCGGATAACCGAACTATCATCATCGGCCGGACTCCAAGACTATGAAGATACAAGATTGAAGACTTTGTCCCGTGTCCGGATGGGACTTTCCTTGGCGTGGAAGGCAAGCTTGGCGAATACGGATATGTAGATCTTCTACCTTTGTAACCGACTGCGGTAACCCTAACCCTATCCGTGTCTATATAAACCGGAGGGTTTTAGTCCCAGAGGACGAAGAACAATCATACCATAGGCTAGCTTCTAGGGTTTAGCCTCTTTGATCTCGTGGTAGATCCACTCTTGTAACACACATCATCAATATTAATCTAGCAGGACGTAGGGTTTTACCTCCATCAAGAGGACCCGAACCTGGGTAAAACATCGTGTCCCTTGTCTCCTGTTACCATCCACCTAGACGCACGATTCGGGACCCCTACCCGAGATCCGCCGGTTTTGACACCGACATTGGTGCTTTCATTGGGAGTTCCTCTGTGTCGTCACCGATAGGCCCGATGGCTCCTTCGATCATCAACAACGACGCGGTCCAGGGTGAGACTTTTCTCCCCGGACAGATCTTCGTGTTCGGCGGCTTTACACTGCGGGCCAACTCGCTTGGCCATCTGGAGCAGATCGAAAGCTACGCCCCAGGCCGTCAGGTCAGATTTGGAAGTTTAAACTATACGGCCGATATCCACGGGGACTTGATCTTCGACGGATTCGAGCCGCAGCCAAGCGCCAAGACCGCTCCTCGATGGGCATGATCTAGCTCAGCCAACAAAGGCTCGGAGGCCGCACGTAACCCGCTCCGACCCTTAATCGGGAGCCGGATTCCCCGATCGAGGACGAGTGGTTGGACACTGCCTCGGGGGCTCTAATCTCTACGGCGATCGAGCCGAACTCCATCCCTGTCCTTTGCGAAGACCTCGACTCCAGGGTGTCGGACTCCTCTCCGGACTCCGAACCCTCCGCGCCCTTGCAAATCAAATCCGATTGGGCGCCCGTTATGGAGTTCACAGCCGCGGACATCTTTCAGTACTCGCCCTTTGGCGACATCCTGAATTCACTAAAGTCTTTTTCTTTATCCGAAGAGCCCTGGCCGGACTACGGTCAGGAAGGTTGGGATACGGACGACGAAGAAATTCAATGCCCACCCACCACCCACTTCATAGCCACTGTCGAAAGCTTACACGACGTGCTCGATTTCGACTCCGAAGACATCGACGGTATGAACGCATTTATGTAGGAGACAACAATGCACCAGCACCTATAGGATGTCGGACAACCTCATCCCATGACGTATACATGGTGGATACACCTAAAGCAATTGAAGACGAGGAGCAACGGACGCTACAAAGGATAAATCCTCTAAAAGCAGTCAAACGGCAAACGTAAACGCCGAACAAAGTCCCGCCTCAACAAAGACCCAGCCATAGAGCATGGCGAACCGTGGACAACGAACAAGCTATCGAAAGCAATCGTCCGAACAAGACAACTTGGATAAACAATCTGTCCTCGAAGACAACAGTCCGGATGACCTCACGGACAAACCATTGAGCAAAATAACCTCCGTAAAAGGCTCGTCGCCATCGCTGTAGCCTGAAAAAGCGTAAGCGGAAGCTCAAAACAGCGGAAGATGAACTCAGGATCGATGGAGCAAAATATTCAGCACCGCAGAACAAGACGGCGACAACAACGAACAAAGAGCTACCCAAAAGAAAGCTACCGCCTGACCGACGAGGAGGCCTTAGAGCCCCACAATTAAAAAGTAAGAAGGCCACCCGGCCGGATGGACGACCCCATCGGCAAAAAAGAGAGCGGTGAATGGCGCCAAGACACAAGCCAATATGCGATCCGCATAAGGATTCACCTCAAGAGGATGGCCCGATTAGGTCCATCTATGGGCCAAGAAAGCAGTGCTCACAAAGCAATGCAACACGCCAAAATTCAAGATCACGGCACACCCAAATATAGGGCGCCAGACACCCCTATGTTTCACCGATGAGGTGTCGGATCATGAATTTCCGGGATTCAAACCCGTAAACATAGAGGCATACGACGGAACAACAGACCTCGAGTGCGGATCGAGGATTACATCCTCCACATACACATTGCTAGAGGAGACGATCTACACGCCATAAAATACTTACCCCTTAAACTCACAGGGCCAGCTCGGCATTGGCTTAAAAGCCTCCCCGAAAATACCATTGGAAGCTGGGGAGAGCTCGAGGACGCATTTCGGGCAAATTTTCAGGGGACTTATGTCCGCCCTCCGGATGCAGACGATCTAAGTCACATAACTCAACAGCCCGGAGAGTCAGCCTGGAAATTCTGGAACAGGTTCGTTACTAAAAAGAACCAAATAGTCGACTGTCCGGACGCCGAAGCCTTAGCAGCTTTCAAACACAACGTCCAAGACGAATGGCTCGCCAGACACCTCGGCCAAGAAAAGCCAAGAACAATGGCCGCATTAACAAGCCTCATGACCCGCTTTTATATTGAGAGGACAATGGCTGGCTAGATGCAAGACCAAATGACCAGTACATCCGAAATCAGGGATGGAAATGAAATCACGACGCAGAAAAGATCAGCTTTAATAAGGAAAATGGCCCAAATAGTACGGGCGGTCAACGCCGGATTCAAAAGCTCTTGGCGAACAACAAAACACTGCCCCTAAAGGATAACGGTGACGAGCTATCCAACCTAAACAAGATTCTCGGACAGACTATGTCAAATACATGGTACCTCCGGAAGCTCGCAAACCATACCCACAGAGATTGTTGGGTCTTCAAACAGTCCGCAGATCGAACGCCGAACACAAGGGGCTCGACACACCAAGTAAAGATGACGACGAGGACCACAAGCGTAACCCCGAAAACAAAAACTTTCCCACCGGAGGTTAAAACAAAGAAACTCACTTCACGTGATCAAAAGGAAAAACAAAGCGGTGCCCCCTAAAAGGCGCGTCACACACTGGTTGTCAAAACCAATCACCTTCGACCATCAGGACTATTCCAATAATATCCGGAACGCAGGATGGAATGCCTTGATATTGGATCCTATAATCGACGGATTCCAATTTACACATGTCCTCATGGATGGCGGCAGTGACATAAACCTGATATATCAGGACACAATCCGCAGGATGGGGATAAACCCAACCAAAATTCGCCGCAGCAACACTTCCTTTAAAGGAGTATTACCCGGCCCATACGCCTCTTGACGGGCTCCATACTGCTAGAAGTTGTGTTTGGTTCATCCGACAACTTCCGTCATGAAAAGTTACTCTTCCATGTCGCCTGCTTAAAAGTAGCCATCTAGCACTATTGGGACGCCAAGCTTTCGCCGCTTAACGCAATACCACATTATGCATCTCTAACACTTAAAATGCCCGGTCCACGCGACATCATCTCTTTAAAAGGAAGTATTAAGTGTTACTCGAGCACGGAAGACGGAGACCGCCTTGACAGCCCCACAGCTATCCGGCTCGCTAGGCAAAGAACCCGAATTGGTCATTCAAACCCCGGACACGGCTAGACAAGTCTGGCGCCTACTTGCGGCATACCCCCATACGAGGGGCCGCATGCATGTATAACAAGAGACAATAAAGCTCCATCTTATTCACTTCTTCGAACCGTACTTCGTTTATTTAATATTAATTACATTTTTCAGACGATCCTTTTCTTTTCAAACTAAGTTCCTCTCTTTTACGAGATGAACAACGTATACACCCGTCAGTGATACGGCACAACGGAGACACAAAGCGCAGACGTGCAAGAGGGACCCGTTGCAAGGATTCTTTCGATTAAGACCTGCGTAAACCTTTTTTCACTGTCTCTTGTTGATATACATCCCCCCGGTTCCTTAATATAACCGAGGAGGAGGCTAGTGCTTTGGCATTGGCCGCACCAGAATTTTTGCGCGTACCTGGACACCAGGGGCTTAGGGCATTATTCTGCCCATTTTCATAAAGACCGAATACCTTAGGGAGTATTCAGCGTCTCGAGTTAGGCCTTATATGCATCAGCTCCGAATCATGTCTTTGGTCAAATGTTGGGTTGCCCGGCTCTGTGTTTTGCTGCCTTACGTTCCTGCTTTCACGGCTAACGCGGCACTGTGGAGAACTATCTGACATTGTGCCCGGTTCGCCGGGCGAGCACCTCAAAGAGAGAAAGCCAAAACTGATCACATGATATAGCGAGAGACTGGTCAACCACTCGATGACTCACAGGAATGTTTAGAATTCCTCCGCATTAACGAAGGACCGGTTTTCGGTCAGGTACATACGCACCCCAAATTCGGGAGAGTGCGGTGCCCCCAGGGGCTATATAGTAGCCCCACCCTCGAACTCCTATGGCTAAGTGAAAGTGATAAAGCATTATAGTCCGGTTGGCTGGTTTGCTACGCTATCACCTCCTTAACAGGACCAAGACGTTGGATTAAGTGTGAAAAAGGGCCTTTTTCTGCAAACACCCCCGCACTATGTGCGTGGGGGCTGAAGCCAAGGACTGCCATCTTTCAGGTTATATACACATATACATAAACGGCCGCACATGGAGTAGTTTACTACTTGAACGCACAAGTATAAAAAGCACTTATATTACATTGAAACATTGTTTTCACAAATCATACATGTCATTTAAACATAATATCCTTCGAGCACTGCGTCTCTATTAAACGAGCGCCCGACAGGACTTCTTCAAAGTAGTGCTCGGCAGGTACTCGGCCTTTGTCCGAATCCTGGGATGCAACGTCAGTGGCCTTCATCTCTGCCAAGATGTCTTGACACGGCAAGAGCCATCCGCGCCCTCAATACACGCCGATCGCTTTATTAAGCGCCGATACGCGGCACCGCACCAAGAAACTGCTGCACTAAACCAAAATAGCTCTTCGGTTGGGGTCCGTCCGGCCACAAGTGAGTCAAGACATGCTTCATGGCAAATCCGGACAGTCGATTCAGCTCGGCCCATTCGGCAACCGATCGGTCAGCGGCAGAGGACGCTCCGGACTATGGAATTGCAACCAATATAGCTCTTCCCTTCTATGCCCCTTCTGGCCCCGGAAGTGCTCAACCGCGTCCATAACGCTCGCCGCCAAGTCCAGATAAGCATCCTCTGAACTCCACAATTTATCCAACTGAGCATACTTTGGATCTGTATATTTCCTCCGCAGCAGAAACGGTTTTCCAGCCGCAATTGCCCGCCCGACTCAGCTCCTCCTTGGCAGCTCTCAAAGCCGATTGGGCCTTCTTGGATTCGGCGGCGGCCTTCTTTAGGTCCTCTTGTTCCGCTTTGACGCCTTTTTTCAAGAACCGCGCAGCGATCGGTAGTATTCCTTAACTTTTGGCCATCTCGGCCATCTCCTCTTTGCTTCGGCCGTGAGCAGCCTGCTCAGCTTCTAGCTCTTCGCCGCTTTTAAAGCGGCCGACATTACTAATGCTGGATTGCTCTTTCGCCGGGCGAAGTTACGCCCGCAGCTCTTCCATGGCAGCGGCACCATCTGCATTAAGCATATGATTAGTAAGACATGGGCGTCAAGCTCCCTTACCGTGTGTGTCCGCATAGAAGTCGCATACCTTGTGACTTGTCAAACCGTTTATTGACCAGCGTGATGTCCGCATCCGCCTCATCAAGCTGCCGCTTTAGTTCGGCATATTCATCAGTCCGGCTGGCCTACGGACACCCCACCACCTGTTTAGGAGCGGCAATATGTTAAAACTGAGAATTTGATCCTCGGCACGTCGCCAATTTTGACAACATACCGAGTCTCAGGGGCTACTATCTATACATGGCGCATTTTATATGCACAACTGTCAAAAGGTACATTATTTTTTAAGATTTCAAACCCCGTCAAGAAGCTTCGACGGCTTCAGTAATCCGCTCTCTGCGGATGCAATTCTTTCAATCACCGTACCCATTAGAGCACGGTGATCTTTTGAGATAGCCGCCGCTCGAAAGCAGATCCTTCAGCTCCTCCGATCAAGACACCACTTAGCGCCGGACCTTCCGTCCCCGCTGGACTTGGGGGAACCCTCTGCGACGACACCTCCGGGTCGTCCGCTTCACATGAGGGTCCGACAGGTGGAGGCATTTCGCTCTCCATCATCTCCGGAAGAAGATCCTCAAGACGAAGCTCACTGAGAAGGGCTGAGGTCCGAACTACAAGGTACAATTTCGGTTATCTTCATAAATAAATACAGGGATGCTCCTTACTTACAAGACCCCTTGTTTCTACTTACGGCTCGCTGGGGGGCTGATCCCCTTGGGGAAATAATGCGGCTGGGTTACTTCCCAGCGCCGGACTCTCTGCCGAAGATTCCCTTCCTTTCTTTGAGGCCTTGACCTCCGGATCTTCTGAAGCGGTCCTCTTCTCTCCTCGGAAGGTGGGACTCTTAATCCTTCCTTCCTTGATAGCCTCCTTCGCAGAGGCAGTTGCTCCCCCGCTCCTCCCTTCGCCTTCTTCAAAAGGCGCGACCTTCAACATCTTGGTCAACATGGGATCCGGCGTGGTCTCTGCGAGGGGAGCCGGACACCTTATCAACTTTGCCTTGGCTATCCACTCCTGTTCAAGAAACGGTTCCTTTAAAGGGCATATATATAAAATAAATGAATAAACAGCTTGTCCGGTTACAGGACTACTTACTTGAGTATCTGGGCGATTGCAGCTTAGTCCTGCCCCTCGGTCAAGTCCGGACACTTCTCTTGTGATCCGAAGAACAATTTATACATCTCCACGGGCGTCATGCCCATAAAATTTTGGAGAGCTCGTGGTCCCTCCGGATTGAATTCCCACAGGTGGAGGGGGCGACGTTTGCAGGGCTGAAGGCGCCGGATCACCATAACTCGCGCCATCGCAACCAGATTGATCCTCTTTCCGGAGATCTCGAATACGACCCTGCAGCAGGGGAACATCCTTGGATGGCACCCAGTCGAGCCCCTTGTTGACCCATGACGCCAGCCGCTGTGGTGGACCTGAGCGGAAGGCAGGGAGCGCCACCCATTTGGTGCCCCTGGGAGCGGTAATATAAAACCACTCCCGTTGCCACAAACCAAGCTCCTCTTGAAAAGAGCCCTCGGGCCACGGAGCATCAACACATTTGCTTATGACCGCCCTCCGCACTCGCTTGCTGCCCCTTGATCGCCTTTTGGCTCCACCTTGAAGGTTTTGAGCCACAATCCAAAGTGGGGGTAATATGGAGGAAGGCCTCACATACAACAATGAATGACGAGATATGGAGGATGGACTCGGATTCAAGTCATGGAAATCAAGCCCATAATAAAACATGAGCCCCGCACAAAGGGGTCCGTCGGAAGCCTAAACCCCGACGGAAGTGAGACACTGAACACCACGTTCTCGCCGGGCTCAGAGTGGGAATGACCTGCCCCGAGCAGGCAGCCTATGCGAGATCTCGCGGTTAGATACCTGGCGTCTCGCAGCTTTAGCACGTCTTCTTCTGTGACGGAGGAAGACATCCATCGGCCATGCAGGTCGGAGCCGGACATCGTCGAAAGTCCGAAGCTCCTGAATCTGAAGCTTTGGGTGTTGGAACTCGAAGCGCGAGGCGAACTCGATAGAGGGTGTAAAAAGGAGAGGGCCTTGGTCTCGTTATAAAAGAGGTTGAATACCAAGAGCCCACCCCGTGGTCGACTAGGACTCGCCTTTGATAGAGAAGGCAGGCCAACGGGCACGGTTGGGTTACCCACGTCCGTATTGATGAGAATCCCGAATAAGGGGCACGATCTACGCTTTGATAAGACGTACAAGGAAACCGCCTCGCTAAACACGCTGAGGTGGAGCAACGAAAAACGATTCATATAAAGGCCTGGCCGTGGTGTGATGTCACGCCGCGGAATAAGTCAGCAGATCTGTGCAAAAATTATTCTCTCTACGGCGTTATGTGGAACTTGTTTTGCAGGGACGGACACTATCCTGGTGTTCACAATCTTCTATAAATTATTTGGAGAAAGAATCCGCCTTGCAATGCCGAAGACAATATGCGCGCTGGACTCGTCGTCATTGAAGCCTGGTTTAGGGGCTACTGAGGGAGTTCCGGACTAGGGGGTGTCCGGATAGCCGAACTATCATCATTGGCCGGACTCCAAGACTATGAAGATACAAGATTGAAGACTTCTTCCCGTGTCCGGATGGGACTTTCCTTGGCGTGGAAGTCAAGCTTGGCGAATACGGATATGTAGATCTCCTACCTTTGTAACCGACTCTGTGTAACCCTAACCCTATCCGGTGTCTATATAAACCGGAGGGTTTTAGTCCGTAGGACGAAGAACAATCATACCATTGGCTAGCTTCTAGGGTTTAGCCTCTTTGATCTCGTGGTAGATCCACTCTTGTAACACACATCATCAATATTAATCTAGCAGGACGTAGGGTTTTACCTCCATCAAGAGGGCCCGAACCTGGGTAAAACATAGTGTCCCTTGTCTCCTGTTACCATCCGCCTAGACGCACAGTTCGGGGCCCCCTACCCGAGATCCGCCGGTTTTGACACCAACAGGCATCATAGAAAATATATAAACTTTGAAATATTCAGTGCCACTTCGCCAGAATGGTTAAAGAACATGAATACTGGATAAGTACAGGATAGCCTACTTGTAATAGATCAGTGACACTGAAGGTCAAAAATGGTTGCATATTTATCATTTTCAGTTATTGTTTCAATAGAAACCTACATCCACAATTATAGATAAGAGACAATGTCAGAGTGTTATCCCATTGTAGAACTAATAAAATGAGGCATAAACATGAAAATAACATATTAGGTCTGGAATCAGAATACTTTTTTACAACATGGTTGTCTCAGTTTAGTATAAAAGGAATCTTGGAGAGGCAAAACAAAAGCTATTACTTTCACTTACCCTCCATCCTATTACCACTTATTCGTGCTGAATTCGCATCTTAAAGAGAGAACCTGGAACAAAAAATATGCAGAATGAAAAATCAAAAGTACCTGGAACAAACTCTGATGTCAACACCTTTTTGCTCGACAATTCGTTAGTGACATAAGGGACGTAATAGCTCTCACTATTAGAGAACAACTCTTTGTACCGCTTCTGGTTGCTTGCTTCTAAGAATAATCACATTCCCTTGCCAGCTCTTGCTTTGCAAGTGGCACAACTGTATAATATGAAGATGGAAGAAATTATGCTACTACATGGACAAAACATTGGTATGAGAGAGAAGAAATCTTTACATAAGAGAGAAGAAATCAATACTGGCGCAACCATAAATCCAGAACCAGAAGATGATAGCTAAGAATATAGCACGTGTGTTATGCCACATTGTATAAACCTACAGGAAGCGCAACAAACCCTCAAATATAATTTTCTGTACAACATCAGCAGTAATAGTGTCAGTGGAAGCAACCAGAATGCACAGTTCAGACACTACAGGCTACAGCCACCAAGAATGTACATCGTATTCACCCGGTAAAAACTCAGTGCAATGTTTTGGCAAGAAAATGTACTTGACCAGGCGATTCCATGGTACACTTGAGTACACATGCTAATTACTAAGCTACAAATCATATGCTATCAACAGCCATGTCCATCCAAGGAAAAAAAGGACACATTCTGGCATGTTGTCGCTCGCAAGTGGCACAACTGTAGAACATTAAGACAGTTATAAACAGCAGGCAGTTCACTACACCCAAGAGCAGAGAGGCCGGGTTGGAGCATCAATTACCACCTTGTGCAACTTCTTGATGAGAATAGAAGGAGAAAAATGGTCCAACAAACAAATCAGTAGGTCACTTGTAGGACATAGTAGAAACGTACAAAAAAATAGGTCCCACCAGAATCTATAGAAGTGGCAAAAATTCTCTAATGCCAAATGGTTAGGAAGCACAAAAATACAAGCAAACAATGATACTTTTAGATGCCAGGTGAGGGAGTTCCGGACTAGGGGGTGTCCGGATAGCCGAACTATCATCATCGGCCGGACTCCAAGACTATGAAGATACAAGATTGAAGACTTCGTCCCGTGTCCGGATGGGACTTTCCTTGGCGTGGAAGGCAAGCTTGGCGATACAAATATGTAGATCTCCTACCTTTGTAACCGACTTTGTGTAACCCTAGCCCTCTCCGGTGTCTATATAAACCGGACGGTCAGTAGTCCATAGGATCTAACAACAATCATACCATAGGCTAGCTTCTAGGGTTTAGCCTCTTTGATCTCGTGGTAGATCTACTCTTGTAACACACATCATCAATATTAATCAAGCAGTGACGTAGGGTTTTACCTCCATCAAGAGGGCCCGAACCTGGGTAAAACATCGTGTCCCTTGTCTCTTGTTACCATCCACCTAGACGCACGATTCGGGACCCCTACCCGAGATCCGCCGGTTTTGACACCGACATTGGTGCTTTCATTGAGAGTTCCTCCGTGTCGCCACCGATAGGCTCGATGGCTCCTTTGATCATCAACAACGACGCAGTCCGTGGTGAGACTTTTCTCCCGGACAGATCTTCGTGTTCGGGCTTTTGCATCGCGGGCCAATTCGCTTGGCCATCCGGAGCAGATCGAAAGCTACGCCCGGCCGCCGTCGATTCGGAAGTTTAAACTATACGACCAATATCCGCGGAGACTTGATCTTCGACGGATTCGAGCCGCAGCTGCCGCCAAGACCGTCCTCGATGGGCATGATCTAGCTCGCAGCCGGTCAACAAAGGCTCGAGGCCGCACCGCAGATCCGCCTCCGACCCTTAATCCGGAGCCGGATTCCCCGATCAAGGACGAGTGGTTGGACACCGCCTCGGGGCTTTAATCTCTACGGCGATCGAGCCGAACTCCATCCACTCGCCCTTTGCGAAGACCTCGACCTGTGGTGCCGGACTCCTCTCCGGACTCCGAACCCTCCACGCCCTTGCCAATCGAATCCGATTGGGCGCCCGTCGTGGAGTTCACTGCCGCGGACATCTTTCAGCACTCGCCCTTTGGCGACATCCTGAATTCACTAAGGTCTCTCTCTTTATCCGGAGAGCCCTGGCCGGATTACGGACAGGAAGGTTGGGATGCGGACGACGAAGAAATTCAACGCCCACCCACCACCCACTTGGTAGCCGCTGTTGACGATCTAACCGACATGCTAGACTACGACTCCGAAGACATCGACGGTATGGACGACGATGCCGGAGATTTACCAAGACCCAAATACCACAGGCAATCGGAGGGCCACCTCACATACGACATATATATATGGTGGACATCCCAAAAGATGGGAACGGCGATGGAACAACGGAGGATGACCCTCCAAGAAGCAGCCCAAGCGACGCAAGGCCAAGCGCCGCCTAAATCCCACCACAAAGAAGAATGAAGATTCCGCACCGGAGGTAACAATACACCGGACAAAGGTCAAGACAATCCACTCCAGCAAGATCCAGCAGAAGATGGAGACGCCAGCCTCACGAGAGAGCGCGTAAGAAGAGGTAGAGGATTATTTGCCTCCTCCCGAGACGAAGCAAGCCTCGACGATGATGAATTCGCTGGCTCGAGAATCCCGTCCGAACAAGAGCTGCTTTTAGACGCAGGCTTATGGCCACGGCGAACAGCCTAAAGAAAAAGCAGCAACAACTTAGAGCTGATCAGGATCTGCTAGCCGACAGATGGACAAGTCCTCGCGTCAAGAGCATGAGCTCTAACGCCCTCCAAAGCTACCCTAAACGCAAGCTGCTCCCCGATTAGAGGAGGAGGCTTACGAACCCGCATCACCAGGAGACAATACGGCTGACCGACCACCCCGTGGTCGCTGACAGAGAGGCCTCTAGGCCCTTCACTAGAACCGCACCCGGCATCGCTCAAAAGTACACGGCCAAAGGGGAACGCCCGGACCTGCGAGATATTGGAGGACAAGGAAAGACAATCAAGATCGATCTATGGATCGCCTGGGCGCCCACGATGCGTGATTTACAACCGTCGCGCCGGACACGAAGTCCGCCGGGCCGAACAAAATGCAGACCAAGCTCTTTTGAGCTCCGTCGTGATATCGCCAAAGATGTAGGCGCCAAGACACCCACTATGCTTCATGCACGAAGTAATGGATCATCAAATCCCGAAGGGTTTAAACCCGTCAATATTGAATCCTATGATGGCACAATGCACCCCGCGGTTTGGATCAAGACTATCTCCTTCACATCCACATGGCCCGCGGTGACGATCTTCACGCCCATCAAATACCTCCCCCTCAAGCTTAAAGGACCAGCCCGCATTGGCTCAACAACTTGCCGCCAGAGTCAATTGGGAGCTGGGAGGACCTTGAAGCCGCATTCCTCGAGAACTTCCTTGGCACTTATGTGCGATCACAAGACGCTGATGACCTAAGCCACATAATTCAGCAGACAGACGAATCGGCCAGACAATTCTCGACACGGTTCTTAACCAAGAAAACCAAATCGCCGACCGTTCGGATGCGAAGGCCCTCGCGCCTTCAAGCATAACATCCATGACGAGTGGCTTGCCCGCACCTAGGACAGAAAAGCCGAAATCCATGGCAGCCCTCACATCACTCATGACCCGCTTCGCTGGTGAGGACAGCTGGCTAGCACGCAGCAACAACCTCAAAGAAAAATTCTGGCAGTCCGGACTTCAAGGACCGAAATGGCAGGCCGCGTCGTAACAAAAACAAACGCCGCATTAATGGCGACAATATTGAGGATACGACAGTCAATGCCGGATTCAGAGGCTCTAAACCCGGTCAGCGGAAAATTCCATTCAAAAGAACTACTCCGGGTCCGTCCAATTTGGACCGAATACTCGACCGCCTGTGCCAGATACACGGCACCCCCGAAAAGCCAGCTAACCACACCAACAGGGACTGTTGGGTATTCAAGCAGGCATGCAAGTTAATTGCCGAAACAATGACAAGGGGCTGCATAGCGATGACGAGGACGAGACCCAACCGCCGAACAATAGAGAACAGGTGCGGACGGTGAACATGATATACGCAACGCACATACCCAAAAGGGAGCGGAAGCGTGCACTCAGGGATGTCTACGCGATGGAGCCAATTGCCCCGAAGTTCAATCCATGGTCCTCCTGCCCGATCACTTTTGACCGAAGGGACCACCCCACCAGCATCCGCCACGGCGGATTCGCCGCACTGGTCTTAGACCCAATAATCTATGGATTTCACCTAACCATAGTCATGTTGGACGTCGGCAGCAGCCTGAACGTGCTTTACTGTGATACAGTCCGCAAAATGGGCATAGACCCTCAAGGATTAATCCTACCAAAACGACCTTTAAAGGCGCCATACCAGCGTAGAAGCCAATTGTACAGCTCAACTACACCGGAAGTGGTCTTGGATCCCGGATAACTTCCGGGCGAGGAGTTAATCTTCGACATAGTCCCGCTCCGCAGCGGCTATCATGCCTTGCTCGGACGCATCGCTGCTTGCAAAGTTCAACGCGTGCCGCACTACGCATACCTCAAGCTCAAGATTCCAGGCCCTCGAGGAGTCATTACGGTCAACAAAACACCGAACGCTCTCTCCGCACGGAGGAACATACAATGCTCGCGGCAGAAGTGCAATGCAGCCTCTTAAGGCAATTCTCGAGTCCGCCGTTAAGCTGCCGGACACAGCCTAAGCGCTACCGAGTAACTTACAACAAGACCATCCGCACGCTCGTGAGCACGTGTAGCAAGGCGGCCCCAACCCCAGCCCCTACGAACGTCCAAAGCAGGTCCTTCGCACACCATTACGCCTCAAGATACCATGGGCATGGGGAGAGGGGCACGACCACGATAAACCTGCATCGCGGCTCAACCACACCAGGGGCTCTCACGTGTCGCTCCTTTTTCTTTTCTTTTACCTTTTACTTTTTACCCACAGGACTCCGCTTTGTCAAAGCCCCGTCCGGCAGCAGACCGCCAACTCACGATGCAACAGCCAGGGAAGGATAAAGGCTACAACGAATATACAGGTGGTCTCCATTACGAGCATTTTCATACAGCAATCTGCAGCCTACCCCTGGAGGGGGACATGTTTAACAGTCTCATACCTTGCTTATCACACTATTTGTATCGTTCTACATTCGTAGCAGCACTTATTGAATAAAACAATGCAGCAACTTTGTGACGCCCTCGATTCAATCGTACACTAATCATGCACGCAAATGTGTACGATCAAGATCAAGGACTCACGAGAAGATATCACAACACAACTCTAAACATAAATAAGTCATACAAGCATCATAATACAAGCCAGGGCCTCGAGGGCTCGAATACAAGTGCTCGATCATAGACGAAGTTAGCGGAAGCAACAATATCCGAGTACGGACATATAAGTTAAACAAGTTGCCATAAGATGGCTAGCACAAAATGGGATACAGATCGAAGAGGAGCAGGCCTCCCGCTCGGGATCCTCCTAAACTACTCCCCGGTCGTCGTGCCGGGCTGCACGTAGTAGTAGGCACCTCCGGTGTAGTAGTCGCCATCGACGGTGGCGTCGGCTCTGGGCTCCATCGTCTGCTGCAGCAATCGAGTAGAGATAGGGGAAAAGGGGAACAAGGCAACCGTGAGTACTCATCCAAAGTACTGCAAGCAAGGAACTACACTACATATGCATGGATATATGTGTAAAGGGCCATATTAGTGGACTGAACTGCAGAATGCCAGAATAAGAGGGGGATAGCTAGTCTTATCGAAGACTACACTTCTGGTCACCTCCGTCTTGCAACAGTAGAAGAGTGTAGGTCAAGTCCTCCAAGTAACATCACATAGCAATAACCCTACCCGGCGATCCCTCCTCATATCCTCGAGAGAGAGCGACCACCGGTTGTATCTCGCACTTGGAAGGGTGTGTTTTATTAAGTATCCGGTTCTAGTTGTCATAAGGTCAAGGTACAACTCCAAGTCGCCCTGTTATCAAGATCACGACTATTCGAATAGATTAACTTCCCTGCAGGGTGCACCATCTTACCCAAAGACGCTTTGATCCCATTTGGCGGACACACTTTCCTCGGGTCATGCCCGCCGCGGAAGATCAACACGCCGCAGCCCCACCTAGGCACAACAGAGAGGCTAGCACGCCGGTCTAAACCTAAGCGCACAGTGGGTCCGGGCCCATCACCCAATGCACACTCAAGACGCTATGAACGCTGCCGGAAGCGTAACTAGCCCCTTAATACAAGAGCAGGCTTACGTTCTCCAATCCGGGCGCGCCACTCGATTCTTGATGTCAATGGCAAGTTTCGACCGATACCACGACGCCGGATACCCATAACTACTCCAGCGAGATGGTTAGTGCGTATAAGCTCAGAGCCAACTCCAGATCAAATACCAAGATCTCGTTAAGCGTGTTAAGTATCCGCGAACGCCGAACAGGCCAGACTCCACCTCTCTCCTAGGCGGTCTCAACTCTGCCTGCCGCTCCGCCACAAAGATCCATCCAGAGGGCCTTGGGACAAAGGTCCTTTCAGCCCCAATCCGTGAATCACTCGCTGGGTGCTCCACAAGCCGACCCGACTTTAGACACCACATGTATCATGAATAAGAATAAGTAGATACACGTGATCACCTCCCGAGTGATCACGGCCCGATAGTATAGCACGCAGACGGACAAGAATGTAGGGCCACAGATGAAAGTACTAGCATCCTATACTAAGCATATAGGATTGCGTAAAGGTAACAACAAGAGTAACAAGGACAGGCTATGCATCGGGATAGGTATAATCGAAAGCAAGAATATGCTACACTACTCTAATGCAAGCAGTATAGAGGAGAGTAGGCGATATCCGTGATCAAGGGGGGCTTGCCTGGTTGCTCTGGCAAGAGAGAGGGGTCGCCAACACCGTAGTCGAACCGGGAGGCAGCGGCGTCGGTCTCGTAGTCTACCGGAGAGAAGAGGGGAAGAAACAATGAATAACATGTAAACAGATGCATATCGATGCATGACATGACAATTAACGATGCTAGTCGTGCCCTAACGTGGTATGAGGTGGTTCCGGTTAAGGGGGGGAAACATCCGGGAAAGTATTCCCGGTGTTTCGCGTTTTCGGGCAGGGGAGCCGGAGGGGGAAAGTTGCAGGTTCGATAGGTTAGGGGTGTGTGGCGGACGAACGGACTGCGTATCCGGATTCGTCTCGCTGCTCGAAAGCAACTTTCATGTAGAAAGTATCTCCATCCGAGTTACGGATTAAAAGATATGATTTTCTAAAGATTTAAATCATTTTCTGATTTTAATTATATATTTAATTCCAACCTTATCCAAAACAGTATGTGATGACGTAGGCATGACATCAGAGTGATGTCACAGTCAATCGGTCGGTTGATCACCAAAATCGACATGGGGACCCATTGTCATAGACAAAGTGGGTTAAACAGAGTTCAAACTAATCTAAAATTAGTTAGAAAATCTACTGGGCCCACCTGTCAGTGTCTAATTAGGTTTTAGTTAATTAAATTAATTAATTAGCAGTTTATACATTTGTTTTATTTGTTTTATGGCATGGGGCCCGCATGTCAGTGGCAGTAGCTGCCACGTCAGCACGTTGACTGGGTCAACCCAGTCAACGGGGCCCTCAGGACCCACTGGTCAGCGACACAGTGGCGGGGGCCACTGCGCCACGTCAGCGTCGGTGTTGGGGAGCTCCGGTGAGCGTTCCTCATGGCGGAGGGCGCTGACCGCCGAATTCGCCGTCCGTCCGCCAAAATGGTCATGCGGGTGCGTTCGAACGGGGAGACGACGACGCGTCGGTTGGTGGTGGTTGCGCGGGCAGTGGTGGCCGGAAACGAGCGCGGCGAGCTCATCGGCGGTGAGGTGGTTCGGGCGCGAGACGACCACGGCGACTCAGCGCGCTTCGGGGCTAACGGGAAGGCCAGGGGGGGCTGCGCGACACGCTGAGGACAAGGGGCTCGGCCCCGTGACCATTTGGTCACCGGAAGGGCGCCGACGACAAGATCCGCGACGGGGCGCCGGGTGCCAAGCAGCTAGCTAGGGCGCAGCGGGGCGAGGAAGGAGAGGGGAGAGGACGGGTGGAGCTCACCGAGCGGTCAAGAAAGACCCTTGGTGGCTTAGGAGCAGCAGAGCTTCGCCGGGAGGAAGGGATCGCCGGCCGGCCGCCGAGGAAGAAGACGACCCGAGCCGTGGCCCGCAGTGCTCCTCGAGCTCGATGGCGCAGGCGTAGCCGAGGTAGAGGTCGCCGGCGCTGCCTCGTGGACGGCCGGGCGAGGCGCTGGGTGGCCGGTGGTGACTATGGCGCAGCCATGGCGACGGGCGGCGCTGGGTACGGAGGGGAACGAGGGGGGGGGGTGGATCCGGGGAGGCGCAAGGACCGAGGGGGAAGTGGGGGTGAGTGGGAGGAGAGACCGAGGGGGCGCGGCGTCGGCGTCCTTATCCGCCTGACGCCGGAAGGGTCCGGTGGCGACCCGCGCCTGTAGCAAGGCTACCGATTTAACAGGAAGGGGTGCGGTGCAAGGAGATGGGCTACTGGGCCGACCAGCCGGTGGCGGTCCAGGAGGCGTGGGGCTGCGGCCGGGTTGAGGCTGGGCCGCCTTTGGTGGGGGCTTCCTTTTCTTCTTTTTTTTTTTTGTTTCGCTTTCTTTTGTATTTTCTTTCTTTTATTTATTTTCTTTTCTGTTTTAATTCATTTAAACATATTTAGGCATTTTATAAAAATGTGTTTATTTCACCATAAATAACTTTGTAATATTTGACAACCCCCGAACATTTTAGTTTTAAAGTTTGGAAACTTTTGTTGTTTGCCTATGTTTTAATTTGAATTTGAATCGGGTTCGAATCAACGTGAGTTTAATTACAGTACTCGGAGGTGACGTGGCATCATTAGCTTGGGATTACTGTAGTCTAATTATTCAAGGCGTCACAATTCTCCTCCACTACAAGAAATCTCGTCCCGAGATTTAAGAGGGAGTAAGGGGGAAAAGGTCCGTTACGAAATCCTAACGAATCTCTTCATTCTTGGTTGCTCTTCTTGAAGAGGTCGATCCATTACCTTGACATCTTCATTTTTCTCGCCATGTGTCATCATGGTGATGCCGCCTTTTCTCGTGCACTCCAACGCATTTCATTTAATAGGTAAGGGGTTACTCGGCAGAAACGAACCTCTGCAAGGTTGACTATCTGGTAGCTAGCATCGGGAAGGTGGGGAAAGTAACTCTAACCGGAACTTAAGAAAATATCGAGAGCAAAGTAAGAAGGTACCATGAGAAGTTTCGAGCGGTAGGCAACCATTCGATGCCCTCAAACAAAGTGTAAAAGGGGTCTAGAGTAATGGTAATAAGTTTTGTGTCCGATACCAGAATAGATTACTAGGAAGGTGACCCGTGAATTACATACGAAGTCAAGCACGAGGAATAACTTGGGCAACAGGGTGTACAGGAGAGTCGTGTTTCGATCCTGTGAAACTCAGGTTATGGGCCCACCATGTGGTTAAAAGTAGGAAGGTCGGTGACATCTTGCACGATCATGTAAGCAAGGCATGTCGAGGAGAGTCCGAGGGTCATGTCGGCAACAACATAGGTACCAAGGGCGAGGGACGAAGAGACCCATTTTCCCGCCGTTGAACGAGGCGGACCAATAGGCAAAGTTCTCGCCCATCGATGGTTACCTAATGTCATCAACAATAGTAATGTGGTCTTACTTACAGAGTGGTACAACGAGGTGCTTACCTAAGGTGGAATTATCACTGCTTTCGGTTAAGTCCGATTCTTGGAAAGGTTAAAAAAAACAATGGAAAGGATAGTATCATTATCAGATTAAAGCGAATAATTGAAAGGAAAATGTGTTTAAACACATATTTCAGGAGTATATCCTTCCTAATGACAAGCAGAGCATGATACCCATGACATGATATAATGTAGAAAAACCCTTTAGGTAAGGGGAGAAAATTTTCATGACATTACCCATACAACGGTGTTTTGGATAATTGATAAAGAGGATTTAGCATTGTGCTTCCAATGTTCTTGGTGATGAACGGGGTACCACAGACATGCTTCAGGTAGCAATGATATGGTGTTTCAATCAAGGGCCAGACTTTGGATACAACAATGATCCATCGGGAGTAACTTATAAAATAAGTCCTACAATTTCCTCCAGGAGGAATGGTTATCCTTGCAAAGCGAAATAATAATGATAGGTCCTCCAACCGGCGGGGGGTGCTAGGCATGACATCCTGTTACCAGGTCATCAAAGGGGCCAACAACATAACTCTTGGAAAGTTGTCCCAACCATCCTACAATTTCCTCCAGGAGGAATGGTTATCTTTGCAAACGAAATAATAATGATAGGTCCTCCAGCCGGGGGGGGGGGGTGCTAGGCATGACATCCTCGTTATCAGTCATCAAAGGCCAACAACATAACTCTTGGAAAGTTGTCCCAACCATAATATCTGACCGAGATTCAAATCCGATTGGTGTCAAGATACCTCAGACTTAGGATGTCCGAGAAGAAAAGGTGCAACACAAATAGATGACACGATATTTCAAGATTCTCAGGAAATGAACTATGGGAGTGGGTTCCTGAAACAATAGTTCATCATTAACCCAAGGCGGGGAGGAGGTGGCTGATGGTCTCGGCGATAATCCATCGAGATTTCCGACAAGATGGATTTCCACATTTATGTGAACAAGGAGATAACATTTGTCGATCAAATGGTATAATGATGTATGTTCGAGGAATCATACTCAATTAAACATTGGTTGAAACGCATACCAAATATGGGTTGGGTTGCACGACCAATGTCGTAATGGTGATTCAATAATCAATAGCCTAAGACTGAACTTTCGACCATTAACTTCAAAGAAATAGGGTTGCTAGAAGGAAAGAATCCAAACAACACCGCTCAACTGGTTGGAATTAACACGGGACCAAGAAAGAATGGTGATGGTGAGAAGTATCACCATACCAAGAATTCTTAATAGGTGGAGTAATCCTCATGACATTCTTGTCATAAAAGAGGGTAATACTCCAAGCCAAAGAAGAACAAATGTTGGATAGTAAGGATCTCAAGGTTTACGCAAAACACGAAGAAGTTTGTGTTGAACGGAAGGCAATAAAGTGGTCGATGAGAACAGGAATCATCGAGGGGCAAGGATGGTATTATCCATCATGAATTCAATTGAATCCTGGAAGAGCTCATAAGGTTGATGATGATCACGTCACAATTGTCGAGAGATTTCATGCAGATGTAATCAATCAAATGATTTACATCAAGTCAAAGGAATGATGGAGCAAGAGGTTATTGGAACCACGATTCACGTAAAACTTCGAAACCAAGCTTGTTGTTCAAGGCGAAATGATATGACGATGAGGATCGACGTAAGGTTAGTTCATCGTCGAAAATTGTGCTCCGAGAAGAAGGACCGGGTAGCACAGTTAAAATCATCACGACAATGATATAGCCAAACAGGCTAGGAATGGCATGATCGGGTACAAACTCGTACTTATAGAAGCTTACTGAAGAGTTGTTGAACCGTAGTGCGGACTCGGTTCAGTTATCGGTGTCTTTGAGTGTTTAATAACTCAGAGCCCGTGAAAAATTGAAATCAGTGGGAAGGTAGCTCTTGATGAAGAACTCATAAGAAGTTATGTAGTTCCATGATAATCTCGAGATACCAGGGGGGTAATACTCGACACAAGATCAAAGTAAAGGTTGGACTGGTGTATTGATCCATAGGAGACAATTGTTTTAACTTGTCCGAGAAATGGGATCAAAGAAGAACAATCATGGTCGGAACCACGGTTGCAAGGGCTCCATTCACAGATACCATATGTTAGTTATCAAGGAAATAGTTATTGTTACAAGAAGCTTCCATGATAGGATCTATATCGTGTCCATGGGCATGAACACAAAGGTTCAAGGTCGACTCCCACTTCTCCAATGCATACCCTTTCATTCACTTCGCTTTCGATGAAGTTATAGCGTTGAAATTTTATCCGGCAAAATACCGTAAGAGTACGACTCGTGAAAACTTTTGAGTTCACACATATTAAGGAAGGCATAGGTTCAACCCATCGGGCATCTTAGAATCATATACCGTAATCTTTTAGAAGTAATTAACTCAAGCTCAAGGCAGAGCATGGTTGAGAAAGCGCACGATACAATTTACCAAAGGCATTATGTATCCGAGGAAGGCTCACAAGGTTATTGAATATGAAGGGCGTTGTTTTATAAAATTCAATAAAGGATCCGGTGGTCCACAAGGGATCTCGGGCGTGAGCATCGGTACTCAACTAGGGGAAGCAGATTATAGAAACAACTCGAGTAACTCAATTGTCAAATGCAAAGGAATTATGATTTCCAAATCAAGGGATCAGAAGCAATGCTCTGATTAGGGGTGGATAAGTTGAATAGCCTTAGGGTACAATCAAAGACAATGGGATTGGTCGAGAACCAATTCCAGTTAAAAGAATGGCAGCTCAGCCGGAAAAGTAATTTCTAAGGGTCAATGATGATTGCGTGTATTCGCAAACATATTGAGTCAACAGACTCAAAATGATAATGACAAGGAATGTCAATATGACTACGGGACTTATGGGATTAACCATAATGCAAGCAAGCAAGAATTTCAAGAGCCAAAGGCCCCAAAGGATTTTTGGAAGATCGAATATTATTTTGAAGACTTTTGTGAAACTCATGAACAACTGGGGATGAGCGGATACTCAACAAGTGCGAGGATTTATTTGAAGGGGTATTCATGTGGCAAAGAACTGCTAGGCAGTAGGCACGAAGTATTCTCGAAACAATAGAGAAAACTTCGGGTATCTTGTCATAACAAGATCAATGGGGAAGATCGTAAGAAGGGCAAGGGTAAGTAGTTATCCATAAGGATTTATCGGTGGTCGGGAATAGCAAAAGTGACGGGCACAAGGTCTCGAGAGAATATCAAAGAGTATCTCCGAAATCTTCTGGTGCAGTCGGTGATCATCCGGACTGAAAGGCCTCTCCGGTTGAAAGTATTTTCGAGAACCTAAAGTTAGATTTTAGTAAAAATCGTTTAACCCGAGTAGAAGAGAGTTCAGAGTCCCAGAGTAAAGGTCGAGGAGTAAAAGATCCTAGTACCACCCGATGGCGACGTGGGCCCGTAAGGCACACATCCAAGTTAGTAAGAGTTTTTGCAATGTCTAGACTCGACTTCGGCCAAGGAGTGTGGAAGGGGAATTCCTACAGGCAGTCGGCTCTGATACCAACTTGTGACGCCCTCGATTCAACAGACACTAATCATGCACGCAAATGTGTACGATCAAGATCAAGGACTCACGAGAAGATATCACAACACAACTCTAAACATAAATAAGTCATACAAGCATCATAATACAAGCCGAGGGCCTCGAGGGCTCGAATACAAGTGCTTTCGATCATAGACGAAGTCAGCGGAAGCAACAATATCTGAGTACAAACATAAGTTAAACAAGTTGCCATAAGATGGCTAGCACAAACCGGGATACTGATTGAAAGAGGAGCAGGCCTCCTGCTCGGGATCCTCCTAAACTACTCACAGGTCGTCGCCGGGGCTGCACGTAGTAGTAGGCACCTCCGGTTGTAGTAGTCGCCATCGACGGTGGCGTGCTCGCCCTGGCTCCATCGTGCAGTTGCAGCAATCGAGTAGAGATAGGGGGAAAAGGGGGAACAAGGCAACCGTGAGTACTCATCCAAAGTACTCGCAAGCAAGGAACTACACTACATATGCATGGATATATGTGTAAAGGGCCATATCAGTGGACTGAACTGCAGAATGCCAGAATAAGAGGGATAGCTAGTCTTATCGAAGACTACACTGGTCACCTCCGCCTTGCAACAGTAGAAGAGTGTAGGTTGAAGTCCTCCAAGTAACATCACATAGCAATAACCCTACCCGCGATCCCTCCTCATATCCCCGAGAGAGAGAGACCACCGTTGTATCCGCACTTGGAAGGTGTGTTTTATTAAGTATCCGGTTCTAGTTGTCATAAGGTCAGGTACAACTCCAAGTCGCCCCTGTTATCAAGATCACGGCTATTCGAATAGATTAACTTCACTGCAGGGTGCACCATCTTACCCAAAGACGCTTGATCCCATTTGGCCGACACACTTTCCTCGGTCATGCCCGCCGCGGAAGATCAACACGCCGCAGCCCCACCTAGGCAAACAGAGAGGCCAAGACGCCGGTTCAAACCTAAGCGCACAGGGTCCGGGCCCATCGCCCAATGCACACCGCACGCTATAACGCGGCCGAAGCGTAACTAGCCCCTTAATACAAGAGCAGGCTTACGTTCCAATCCGGTAGCGCGCCACTCGATTGTCGACGCCACGAAGTGCCGACCGATACCACGACGCGGGATACCCATAACTACTCCCGCGTAGATGGTTAGTGCGTATAAGCTCAGAGCCAACTCAGATCAAATACCAAGATCTCGTTAAGCGTGTTAAGTATCCATGAACGCCGAGCAGGCCATGCCCACCTCTCTCCTAGGCGGTCTCAACCTGCCTGCCGCCTCCGCCACAAAGATCCATCCAGAGGGCCGTCGGGACAAAGGTCCTTTCAGCCCCCAATCCGTGAATCACTCGCGGGTGCTCCACAAGCCGACCCGACTTTAGTCACCACATGTATCATGTATAAGAATAAGTATATACCCGTGATCACCTCCCGAGTGATCACGGCCCGATAGTATAGCACGGCAGACGGACAAGAATGTAGGGCCACAGATGAAAGTACTAGCATCCTATACTAAGCATATAGGATTGCAGTAAAGGTAACAACAAGAGTAACAAGGACAGGCTATGCATCAGGATAGGTATAATCGAAAGCGAACATGCTACACTACTCTAATGCAAGCAAAGATAGAGGAGAGTGGGCGATATCTGGTGATCAAGGGGGGGCTTGCCTGGTTGCTCTGGCAAGAGAGAGGGGTCGTCAACACCGTAGTCGAACTGGGCAGCAGCAGCGTCGGTCTCGTAGTCTACCGGAGAGAAGAGGGGGAAGAAACAATGAATAACATGTAAACAGATGCATATCGATGCATGACATGACAAGTAACGATGCTAGGCGTGCCCTAACGTGGTATGAGGTGGTTCCGGTTAAGGGGGGGAAACATCCGGGAAAGTATTCCCGGTGTTTCGCGTTTCAAGCGAGGAGCCGAGGGGAAAGTTGCAGGTTCGATAGGTTAGGGGTGTGTGGCGGACGAGCGGACTGCGATCCGGATTCGTCTCGTCGCTCGAGCAACTTTCATGTAGAAAGTATTTCCATCCGAAGTTACGGATTAAAAGATATGATTTTCTAAAGATTTAAATCATTTTACGATTTTAATTATATATTTAATTCCAACCTTATCCAAAACAGTGTGTGATGACGTAGGCATGACATCGAGTGATGTCAAGAGGTCAACCGGTCGGTTGACCAGTCCAAACCGACATGGGGACCCACTGTCATAGACAGTGGGTTAAGCAGAGTTCAAACTAATCTAAAATTAGTTAGAAAATCTCCGGGCCCACCTGCCGTTGTCTAATTAGGTTTTAGTTAATTAAATTAATTAATTAGCAGTTTATACATTTGTTTTATTTGTTTTATGGCATGGGCCCGCATGTCGATGGCGCCACGTCGGCCGCTGATCGGGTCAACCTCAGCCAACGGGCCCTCGAGACCCACTGGTCGGCGACACGATGGCGGGGCCAACCTTCGCGCCACGTCGGCGTCGGCGTTGGGGAGCTCCGGTGAGCGTTCCCGCGGCGGAGGGGCGCCGGACCTTGCCGGAAGTCGCCGTCCGGCGGCCAAAGTGGCATGGCGGAGTGCGTTCAACGGGAGACGACGACGCGTCGGTTGGTGGTGGTGGTGGGCGTGGTGGCGGAAGCAGCGCGGCGAAGCTCATCGGCGGTGAGGTGGTTCGGGCGAGACGACCACGGCGACTCAGCGACTTCGGGCTAACGGAAGGCTGGGGGCTGCGCGACGCACTGAGCACAAGGGGCTCGGCCCCGTGACCATTTGGTCACCGGAGGGGCGCCGACGACGAGATCCGCGACGGGGGCGCTTGGGTGCTTCGGCGGTTGCTAGCTAGGGCGCAGCGGGGCGAGGAAGGAGAGGGGAGAGGACGGGGTGGAGCTCACCGAGCGGTCAAGAAAGACCCTTGGTGGCTTAGGAGCAGCAGAGCTCATCGGGGAGGAAGGGGATCGCCGGCGGCCGTCGAGGAAGAAGACGACCCGAGCCGTGGCCTGCGGTGCTCCTCGAGCTCGATGGCGAGGCGTAGCCGAGGTAGAGGTCGCCGCGGCGTCTCGTGGACGTCTTTGGCGAGGCGCGGGGTGGCCGGTGGCCACGGCTATGGAGCAGCCATGGCGGCCGGGCGCCTGCACGGAGGGGAACGAGGGGGGGGGGGAGGCGCGGTGGATCTGAGGGGGGGAGGCGCAAGGACCGAGGGGGAAGTGGGGGCGAGTGGGAGGAGAGACCGAGGGGGCGCGGCATCGGCGTCCTTATCCTGCCACGCCGGGCGAACGGTCCGGTGGCGACCATGTAGCGGCGCTGCCGACGCAACAGGAAGGGGGGTGCAGGTGCGAGGAGATGGGCTACTGGGCCGACTGTGCTGGTGGCGGTCCAGGAGGCAGGGGCTGCGGCCGGGTTGAGCTGGGCCGCTGGTCCAGTGGGGGCTTCCTTTTCTTCTTTTTTTTTGTTTCTGCTTTCTTTGTATTTTCCTTCCTTTATTTATTTTCTTATCTGTTTTCATTCATATAAACATATTTAGGCATTTTATAAAAATGTGTTTATTTCACCATAAATAACTTTGTAATATTTGACAACCCCCGAACATTTTAGTTTTAAAGTTTGGAAACTTTTGTTGTTTGCCTATGTTTTAATTTGAATTTGAATCGGGTTCGAATCAACGTGAGTTTAATTACAGTACTCGGAGGTGACGTGGCATCATTAGCTTGGGATTACTATAGTCTAATTATTCGGGCGTCACAAACTTATAACACTATATGCATCGGCTCCGAATCATGTCTTGGGTCAATAGTTGGGTTTGCCCGGCTCCCGTGTTTTGGTACCTTACGTTCCGTTATATCGGCTAAGGTAGCACCGGGATAACCACTGCGATTCCGCCCCAGTTCAGCTGGGTTAACGCCTAAGTGGAGAAAGCTAAAACTGACCATCATGATGAGGCGAGAGACCGGTCGCTGTTCGAGAGGTTTTTTGCGAGTCCTTAAAGACTTATGCCGCTTAGAGCGAGGAGCCGGATACTGTCCGGCCAAGGCGTGGATAGCGCCCCAAATTCAGCCTTCCGAAGACTAGGGGCTTCGCCGAAATTTAAAATTATAGAATTCCCTGGCTAAGTGAGAGTGTTCAAGCATTATAAGTCCGGTTGCCTTGTTCGCTGTGTTGGGCGCCTCCCTAGATGGACCCAAAAATGGGAACAAGAGCGCTCAAGTTTATCCCGAACACCCCAAAGACTTTCGTGGCATGGGGGCTGAAGCCGACGACTTGCCATCTCTCGATTTGATAAACAGCCGCCTGAAGGTAATATTTTAAATTAACAAGTGTTGCTTAGCGCATATGAACTAAGTTTTCAGCCAAGACAGGATAACAAAATGCGAGTCTACTCAAATATTACATCTTTGGAGCACTCACCGCAATAGTGCGGGCGCCTTCAAAGACACTCTTATAATACATCTCGGGCGTGCGATGCTCCTTGCCCTCTGGTGGCGGGTCCATCACGAGCTTCTGGGCATCCATCTTGCCCCAGTGCACCTTTGCGCGGGCAAGGGCCCGACGGGCACCCTATATACAAGAGGAATGCTTGATAACTTCAACCCACGGGCACGCATCCACCAGCCGCGCCAAGGCCAGTCAAGTAGCTCCTGTGCATGGCCTCCTTAGGCCACAACCGAACTATGAGGCCCTTCATGGCCTGTTCGGCCGCCTTGTGGAGCTCGACCAGCTGCTTGCTAATGGTCGCTATAAGCACCGGATGTCCGCCTCAAAGATACTGAGACCAGAAGACCTTCTCCGTCGAGCTCCCTCCTCGGCCCGTAGAATGCGGCAGCATCGGACACGCTGCGAGGAAGATCTGCAAACGCCTCGAGAGCTCCAATTCGGGTAAGCAACAGGTAATTAACACTCACATGCTTACTCTGCATGAAAAATGCCTTACCGCTGCTATTTTCTTCACCGCCTCAATCTCCTGGAGGGCCTTGTAGGCTTCGGCCTTAGCAGCTTTGGCACTCTCAAGAGCCGTTGCAAGCTCAGACTCTCGAGTCTTCGAGTCACGCTCCAAGTTCTCATATTTTTTCACGAGATCCTGGAGCTCTTGCTGTACCTCCGCCACTCGCGCCTCCTGCTTCTCTCGCTCGGTGCGTTACGCGGCCGCATTACGTTCGGCCGCGGCCACCGCCTCCTTCAGGGTCGCCACCTCGTTAGTGGCCCCTACAATACCCACGTTATCCTTGTCATTTTCCTTGCAACCAAATCCTTTTCTGTAAGGTACAATTTTCATAAGGTATTACTCACCTTCTTTTTCCTCGAGCTGCTTCTTGGCATGACCGAGCTCGTTCTCGGACCGCTCGAGGTTTTTCTTCAAATTATTGACCTCCATGATCGGTCTTGGCGGAGGTCGGCAGACAACCTGCAATCCCATATTGACATATTTTTATGACTCCTGCGTTTATCTTTCTAAAGATCCTCAGTCCGGCTTTTCTTTCCGAACACCGAACCGAGCATCAGGGGCTACTGTCTATGCGGTACCATTTTACATATATTGAAATTTCTTACCTCAAAGCCTGTTAGAAGACTGGTACAGGCTTCGGTCAGCCCGCTCTTGGCGGACTGAACTGTCCGGATCACCGCACTCATAACAGTGCGGTGCTCCTCCTCGATGGAGGCGCCGTTGAGCGCCTCCAGTAAGTTGTCCGGTGCCTCCGGTTGGACGAAGGACACCAGCGTCTTACCCTTCTTGCAAAGGGATCATTTGCCGGACTCCGGAACCACTGAAGGTTCCGGCATGGAGTCCGGACAAGGGTCGGCCTTAGAGCCCCTGGGGGTCTTGCCCCCCACGCGCCTGGAGTCCGGGGGGTTGCCTTGTGGCACCTCCTGTGCCACCTCCTCGACCAAGCCCCTTTGGGGCCCCGCCATGGCGTTGTCCGCCAGCATGAGGCGAGGAGGCGGTCGAAGCGAAGTACTCTCCATTTCCGGCGAGCCCGAGGACCCGCTTTCGATGAATCGGCGAACTCGCCTTTGGGCGGGCTGCACGATTGTTCGACATTAGATAACACTCTGCAATAATAAAACGCCCTGGGTCTCCGGACACTTACGATCTCGCCAGGGGCTTGGCCCTTGTAGGCCAATCCCCCTCGTCGTCGCCGACGTTAGTGGAGAAGTCCGGAGGAAGGGTTCTTCCTTCTTGGACCCTCCGGCCTCCCAGCTTGGGGCGGGCTTCCTTTTCTCTCCTCCCACTGGGGAGAAGCTTCTTCTTCTTCCTCCTCGTCTTCAGGAGAAGATTCTGCTTCAGAATCCAACAACACCTGGCGTCGGGAGCTCCTTCGAGTTCCCGTGGCCTCCTTCTTGGCCTTCTTCTCCGGCACCACATGGGGTGACGGAGCCAGCAGCCCCGTCAATCGGGCGTCCGCTAGGTCTTCTGGCAAAGGAGCTGGACAATTAATCTGTCCGGACGTCTTCAGCCAGACCTGTCGAAGAATAGGGAGTTTTTAGATCCCACGTAGAGTCAATCTATGAAAAAAGAGTCCCGTAATGGGTAAAATAACTTGCCTCGCCGGCTTGATGCCGCGAGCTGTATCCGCGATCTTTGTTAGCGGATGCGGGGGCTTCGGCGCCCTTGAACAGCACCTTCCAGGCATCTTCGTACGTGGTATCGAAGAGCCGGCTCAAGGTTCGGTGCTGTGCCGGATCGAACTCCCACAAATTGAAGTCCCGTTGTTGGCATGGGAGAATCCGGCGGATGAGCATCACCTGGATTACGTCGACAAGCCTGCGATTCTTGTCCACCAGGTTCCGGACGGCGTGTTTGGAGTCTGGATAGCTCGTCCGAATCCCCCACTTCAGTCCCGTCTCTTTCCATGACGAGAGCCGTGGGGAATCCAGATCTGAATTGGGGCCGCCACCCATTCAGTGGTCGCGTGGCTCGGTGATGTAGAACCACCCCGATTGCCACCCTTTATTGTCTCCACAAAGGAGCCCTCGAGCCATAGGACTTTGGCCATCTTGCCGACCATGGCGCCTCCGCACTCTGCTTGGCTGCCCTTCACAACCTTCGGCTTGACACTGAAGGTCTTGAGCCACAAGCCGAAGTGGGGCTGGATGCAGAGGAAGGCCTCGCACACGACGATAAACGCCGAGACGTTGAGGACGAAATTCGGGGCTAGGTCGTGGAAGTCCAGGCCGTAGTAGAACATGAGCCCCCGGACAAATGGGTGAAGTGGAAAACCTAGTCCACGGTGGAAGTGGGGGAGAAATACCACCCTCTCATGGGGACTGGGGGTTGGAATGAGCTGCCCCGCGTCGGGCAGCCTGTGCGCGATATCGCGGATAAGTACCCGCCTCCCGCAGTCTTGTGATGTGCCCCTCCGTGACGGAGGAGGCCATCCATCTGCCTCCCGCTCCTGACATGGTTGGAGAAGGTTGAGGAGGAAAGTGCGGACTTGGGCGCTGGAGCTCGAGTCCACGGGAATGGATGAGCAAGGGAGGAAGAAGGCGCAGGTGAAAGGGTGGATCCTTATCCCCTTATATGGGCAGACAAAAACATGTGTCCCCACTGGCCTGGTAAAACTCGCTTATCTCCCAAGCGTCACAATCAATGGCGCGGTTGGGTTACCCACGTCCGTATTGATGGGAATCCCGGAATAAGGGGAACACGATCTATGCTTCGACAATACATGCCAAGGAAACCGCTTCGCTAAACGCGCTGAGGTGGAACAATAAAAACAATTTGAGTGAAGGCTTGGTAGCGGTGCAACGTCACGCCACAAAATACGTCAGCAGATTGATCTTGTGTAATATTATTCTCTCTACGGTGGTATGTGGAATTTATTTTTGCAGAGCCGGACACTATCCTGGTGTTCACGATCTTCTATAAATTATTCGGAGGAGGAACCCACCTTGCAATGCCGAAGACAACATGCGCGCCGGACTTGTCGTCATTGAAGCCTGGTTCAGGGGCTACTGAGGGAGTTCCGGACTAGGGGGTGTCCGGATAGCCGAACTATCATCATCGGCCGGACTCCAAGACTATGAAGATACAAGATTGAAGACTTCGTCCCGTGTCCGGATGGGACTTTCCTTGGCGTGGAAGGCAAGCTTGGCGATACGGATATGTAGATCTCCTACCTTTGTAACCGACTTTGTGTAACCCTAGCCCTCTCCGGTGCCTATATAAACCGGACGGCTGTAGTCCACAGGACGAACAACAATCATACCATAGGCTAGCTTCTAGGGTTTAGCCTCTTTGATCTCGTGGTAGATCTACTCTTGTAACACACATCAACAATATTAATCAAGCAGGACGTAGGGTTTTACCTCCATCAAGAGGGCCCGAACCTGGGTAAAACATCGTGTCCCTTGTCTCCTATTACCATCCACCTAGACGCACAGTTCGGGACCCCCTACCCGAGATCCGCCGGTTTTGACACCGACACCAGGCTTCTACCAATAAGAGCACACGGAAGATACACGGCTGCAAGAACACAAGCACATGCCTGGAGAGCTGAGAATAGAAGGAGAAAAAGGGTCAACTCAGTATAAGCGGTGTCGAAGACGTGGCTGGACGAACCGACTCGAACCACGAGCACCCACGGACAATGGACCAACCTGCAGGGGAAAGAAAGCAAACCAGGGATTAGCTTGAGATAACCAGATTTGGGACAGTCGAAAACAAACAAGCACATATAGATCGAGGACCCTCGCGCCAGGGCAGTTTTAGATGTGGTCTAAAAATAACGGTAAAAGTAGCAAACACCATGTATTGTCTTTTATCCATCACAGGCACATGATAACAAATATAAAACACATACATATAATTAGCATGCTGATAGTGTCGGTATCACGTTGAAAAGGTCATAATCTGACATGCACATTATGAGTACTCGAGGATTCTGTGTAAGCATTAATATATTCAACCGTGGATTTTTAGTAAGCTAAATAATTTCAGAGCATTGATCTGAATCAGACACCTACACACAAACTGGGGCGGTTCCTCTCATAGCATTTAGAATGTCGACCCCTTTAAACCATATAGAAATCACAGAGAAGCAAGTATGCTTTCTCTTCTATTACTAATGCACACGCCAATGTGCTTTACAATAAGCATGCATTCATCACCTCTCGCTTTTCTCTGCTCATGTACGTCGAGATAGAATATGTAGTGATAAGATGGTCTAATACATATCTTCTTGAACAACAAAGCATGTGCTTTGTCTGTGAGTCACTATAAAGCATGTGCATGACAGTGTCTGTGTACATGTATGTGTGTCTCTGCTCAAAGATCAGGATGTGCTCGTGTGCACTGCTCATCAACTGCCATGCTATCTGAAACCTAACGCTAATTTAAATACCATACAATGTAGAGCAAGACCAGATCATTCCCAGATTGCATAATTATTATGATAACATATGTCAACCCTCATTCCATTTTTAGCTCTGATGTTCTTTTTCGCTAAATTTAGTGCAGACCGTGGCCCTCGTTCCCGGATTGCACAACTGAATTATTATGATAACACATAGTAGCAATCCTCTGTTATCAAACATCTTCTTGCATCTAAACAATAGGCTATGAAGTGAGCTTGACATTGAAAGCTATAAATATGTCGCCATGCAGGCAAAAGTGGACTGAAAACAATGCCTTGCCAGTAGCAAGCAGAACATCCACTTCAACCTCTAGTACATGTTGAACAACAAAGTATTCTCGACATCAAATTCGATGGTATGATCACTCCTGAGAACAAATTTAACTTTTTTTTGTGAATAGAACAAATTTAATTTCAATGCCACTACATATTTAGAGAGAATGAAAATGGGTACGACCAATAAGCAGATACTTACAGGTTCCTTAAGAGCAGCAATAGAACCAGAACCTCTTTTTTTTTCCTCTGAAGTGGTGGCAAGTGGCAACATATCATTCCTGGTGTTTTGAGAGCCATCTTTGTTCGCATCAGTCATCTTATTTGGATCAGACAACATGTATTTATCTGCAAGTGAATTTGACACATCAAATCAGTAACCATTTCATCATCTCATGGTTGCGCGAAGAACACAGTGTTTTCTCAGTGAGATGTCTTGTGCTTGGTGCTGTGACAGGTACTTTGGTGATCGAGCATTTGCGATGAACTATGTTACAGTGACCAACTTTGAGCACCGGAGGCAGAAAAGGGGGTGGGATATACCCGAGGTACTTCAATTGCCTGAACTTTTTTTAGCAATGAAAGCAGCAGGAGAGACTCCCACTGTTATGTATTAAAGAAAAGGTGTTTTTACAGAGTTATTTACATATTTCCATTGTAAATGGATATTTTGGGCCCTAAAAAAACGGCCGAGGAAAGAAAAGAAAAACAGAGCAAACTACAAAAGGGATTGTGGGTCTATCCTTATCAAACCAGTCTTGATCAGTCTTGATCCTGTATTTTAGGATTTCTAAATCAGCCAACAACCCCTTTTTCCACCTAATGATTGTGGGTCTATCCTTATCAAACCAGTGTTTGTTCATTAGTTTCCAGAGATTAGAGTTTGGTTCCATGCTCTACCAGATTGTACAATCATTTTTGAATGCCCAGGAAGTGTCCCACTATATATGCAAGACATCCCAACAAGTTGTCTTGAATCTACCTTTGGAAAAATAGGTGGGACTTGATGCTTCATCCCTCAAGAAAAATAGACTGAATGATTTCCATCCGCAGATTCCACCACATACCACACGAGTTCATCGAGGAAAGTAACCTTTCCATCTACAACCCTTTCCATCTACAGCCTAAGGAGATTACTGTATTGAGATGTTATGCACTACTACTTCTTCACACAAAATGACTAAGAAAACAGAAGGTGAATAAGTTTGTGACTTTCCTGACACATTTTGCAGGTGCAGGAAGGAGACATGACCTGTGTGGCCGGGGGGCGGCGTCCGTAGCGAGTAGAAGCAGACATCCCTCGATCTGGAATCGGTCGAGCAGGAGCAGGAGCAGACGTCCCTCGATCTCCACGTCCTCTCCCGACGCCGAGCATCTCTTGACGGAGGGACGTCTTCTCAGGGGAACGGCCGCTCCCGGGAGCTCTTGGTCGGCCGGAGGCTGCCGCGACCCCTCCTCGCTGACGACGGAGGCGATCCGCCACCCAAAGCAGCGCGGCCACCTCGGCCATCCCTTGATGGAGGGGCGTGTCCTCCTCACCTTCTTCTCCTAGGGGAACGACTTCTCTCCGAGGAGCTCCTGGTCGCCGGGCTGTGCGGCGGCGGGCCCCCTCCTCCCCGCCGGGCGGTGGAGGTGGCGCGCCACCCAGAGCAGCGCCGCCGCTGCCCTCCGTGGAGCGCGAGAAGGCCGAGAAGGAAGAGGAGGAGGGCGGCTTGACGTCGCGGATGGGTGCCAGGGCAAGCGGTGGCGGCCGATGGGGGGGGGGGGCAAGGAGATGGGCACGGGGGCTCGTTGGTGAGCAAAGAGGAGGAGGGGGAAGTGAGGAGAGGAGCAGAGAGGATGACGCACTGGGTGCCCTATCGGCACCCCTCTCCTCGGATGCGAAAAGACGGAAATACCCTGGTGGGGGCAAAGTATTTACGTTTTGTTGCCATTGAAATTTTATCCAACGGCCCAGGTCGATCGGGTTCGAGATCGCACGGCTCACGGCGGTCGGGCCCGAGATCGGACGTTCAGTGTCGCGAGGGACTTTGGATCGGACGGCCGAGAAGCTCTAATCGCTGAGAGATCTCCGGCATCCACTCTTCTCTTATTTCTGGATAGGTGAGCTTGGTGTAACAGTTGGGATGCCCCATGCGTGCCATGGAGTGCACGAGCTTGGCAGTTGAGATGTATCTGCTGCCATCTCTGATGAAGACGACGAAGGCCTCGACGAGCTGCACGTGGTCGACGACGGAGGAGGGGTAGGGCCAGGGGAGTAGCTGCACGCCACCCATTGGGATGACGCGAGCTAGTTGAACTCCACGGTGCCGTTACCCATCGTCATGCTGATTCCATCCTTCGCGGCAGGGCAGAGGCCAAATGAGCAGAGAAACGTGGCTATTTCGAGCAAGTTGCTGCCCCCTTGCTCTTCCTCAAGCAGGTCCTTCTTGCTAAAGGTTTTGACGGTGCTTATGTTCATCGTGTCATGCAGTTGGTCTTGGATGGTCATACTGCCGTGTCGGTAAATAGTTTCATTAGCAATTTTTTCGCCAACGGTAGGGGCCTTCGCCAAGGGGATCCTGCTTCCCCTGTTCTTTTTAATTTTGTGGCCAACGCCTTCTCGTGCATGCTTTCCAGGGCCCGTTGTGGGCACATTTCTCCTGTGGTCTCTCATTTACTTCCGGAGGGTGTTTCCCACTTACAATATGCGGATGACACAATTATCTTGGTGGAGCTGGATGACACTTGTAGTGCCAATATTAAATTCATCCTGCTGTGTTTCGAAGCTGTTTCGGGCCTTAAGATTAATTTCGCTAAAAGTGAGGTCCTGGTGACGCGTGTGGATGAGGCGGAAGCCTTGCGGGTGGCCAGGCTTCTTAACTGTTCCTTGGGCTCCTTCCCCTTCAAATATCTAGGCCTTTTTATTTCTCCTGGCGTGCTCCATGCTAAAGACTTTGCTCCGGCGGTTGCTAAAGTGGGCAACAGGGTGCTCCCTTGGAGGGGTAGATACAATACCAATGCTGGCAAAGTTGCACTAATTAACTCCTGCCTATCCTCTCTCCCTATGTTTCTTATGGGTTTCTATCTTCTCACGGATAGCGTGCATGCTGGCTTCGACAAACATAGGGGAGCCTTCTATTGGAATTCCACGGATAACAAACGGAAATATAGACTGGTCAAGTGGCAGCATATGTGTAAGCCTAAAAACCTTGGGGGTTAGGCATCATTAACACTCGGGTGATGAACATATGTTTGCTTATTAAGTGGTGGTGGAAAATTATGACTAGTGGGGCTGACTCGCTTTGGTTTTCGATTCTTAAGGCTAAATACTTCCCACACTCCAGCCCGTTGTTTGCTACCGCGAGTCGCGGTTCTCAATTTTGGAAATCCCTTGTCAAAGTCAGACCTACTTTCCTGGAACATGTTAAATTTAATGTTGGTAATGGGACGGCAGTCCGCTTTTGGTTGGATTGGTGGTCTGGGGATGCCCCCCTTGCTGCTAGGTTTCCGGTTTTGTTTTCTTATTGTCCTAATCCGGATATCTCCATCACGGAGGTGGCGGCTAATAATTGAGATCTGGCGTTCCGTCGGGCCCTGTCTCCTGAAGAGTTGGAGGATTGGCAAAGTCTCTCTGCCCTCTTCCCCGTGCTCTCGGAGTCGGCTGATTCTGTGGTCTGGCCTCATTCGGCCTCAGGTAGATTTTCGGTTAAGTCGTTGTATTCTAGACTTATTGGTGGTTCTCCTTCGACCAGATTCTCTTGTGTTTGGAAGTCCAAAGTCCCTCCCAAGATTAAAATTTTCCTTTGGAAGCCTTTCGTGGTCGCCTTCCGGCTGCTGACCAGATTAAAAAGCGCAATGGGCCTGGCTCGGAGTTTTGTCATCTTTGCGGGGCCTTGGAGAACTGGGATCACATCTTTTTCAATTGCGTGCTGGCCAAGTTGGTTTGGTTCTGTGTCAGATCTTGGCTACAGGTTTCTTGGAACCCCTCCTCATTCTCCGATACTCGAAACCTAGCCAAAGCTTTGGCTGGGGTTACCAAGAGGTTTTTTTGGGTCGGCCTGGGAGCTTTATGCTGGGCTCTTTGGACTATTAGGAACAAATTTACTATTGAACATATCTTCCCATCTAAGCCTGCTGACGTTCTTTTCAAACCATGTATATTATTGCAGCAGTGGAGATCATTGACTAAGGAGGAAGATCGGGATACCCTGGACTTGCTCATCGACAAAATTCGGGCTTCGGCATCCCACATCTCCGGGCCGGATCCCGTCGTCTAATCTTGATGGTGCTGTTTGCAGAGTCTGGATCTCTATTCCTCCCGGCCTACGCGCCGTGTATGGCAGGATGCCTGTATCCCCTCTTCTTTTGCTGGTCTCAAACTATTTGCTCGGTGCAATCGCTTATGCAGGGTATCGCTAGTTGGTTTCTTTCCTGTTCGGTTCGTGACGCTGCCGTGTGGCTTTATTTATAAAGTCGGGCTCTGGTCTTTTCTCTAAAAAAAAAGTAGAGGAAGAGTTTGCAGAGTTGCAGCAGCTCCTTGTCCCGGAGCCGTGCCCGACCACTATACCTGGACGCGAGCCGAGCCGAGCCGGGCTCGCCCCGAGCCTGCCTTAGCTCGCCTCTTCTCGAGCCGAGCCGAACCGAGCCCAGTGGTCAGACGAGCTAGAGATTGGGGCTCGGCCCGAGCTTGCCTCTTGCTCGGTGCAGCTCGGGAGGCTCGGCAAGCCTAACAGCAACTGGTCGCTGCCATGTGGGGCCACCATCTGGAGCGCCCGGGAACGGCAGTGGAGGATGGCACCCGCAGCGGGCGGGCGTCGGGATGGTGCTGCAGTCGTGGCCGTTTGCCATTGGGGGAGCGAGTGGATTCTCCCGGCTTGCTCGGCCATGGGAGCTTGAGGTGGTCCTCTCCGCTTTCCCGTCATGGGGCGTGAGGAACTTGCCAGCAGGACGAGGGAGCGAGCAAGTCGTCAACTTCATACAGCCGCGCGGCGAAAGCAGGAAGAGAACGCCGCGAAGCGTGACCTCGGCCTGGTGGTTCATCTGGCGGTACGCAGCCGCGCTTGGAGGTCGGGATGCAAAGCTCGCGCCGACGCAGGGGCTTGGGGAGGAAGGAGAGGAGGGAAGGAGGAGCAGAGGGAGCGGTGGCGTGCTGTCAACGACGCCTGTGGAGGCGGAGGCGGCGGCGCAGCAAGTGAGCAACCCTAGCGATTGATTCCTGCCTGTCTCTCTGTAGTCGTTTCGCTGGGCTAGATGGGCTCAATTGGGGTGCGTGTTGTTCAGCTGGGCTTCGCTGGGCTGCGAGCTTTTAACTCGCGAGTTGGACCGAGCCGAGTCAGGCTCGGCTCGAGGTAGAAACAAGCCCAAAAGAACAGCTCGGCTCGGCCTCTTTACTTGTCGGGCCGAGCCTAGCTCGGGCCGAGTTGCCGCGAGCCGAGCCCAAAAGCTCGAGCTGAACGTCCAGATTTACCGACCACCAGGGCACACCGGCACATACATCAGGCACGCACGAGCAAAACACATACATATGCATCTCCATCTCTCCAATTCAGCACGCTTCACGCAAAGGAACACCAGTAACGCATAAGGCATATCACATATGCAACTTCGATTCAGTATCCAGTTATTCACCACTATGTAGATCCTGCAGCAAACTAGACGGGATGGGGAGTGCTGTTTGGAGGCAGCCCATCTACCTACGGAGGTAATTTATATTTGGGGAGATAACACTAAGTAGTTGACGCCGCCGTCGGGGTGGACGCCAAAGCCATGGCGAGGAGCAGGCAGCACATGGTCTAGCCCACGCCACCCCGCCACCTCACCCTATACCACTCCCTCGGCCGTTCCGCCCCGTCGTGCGGCCTGACCTCCTCATCGACCAGTCGCGGAGGCGTCCAACTCGTGCAGGAGTAGAGCTCCCACTTGCCTCTCATCAGTGTCGCCCACGACGTTGTTGGGATGAGCGGACAGCGAGCTCCCGTCACCCAGCCGATAGGATGCGCTGCAGGAGAGCCAGATCCCGGGCATACGGAGCATAAACCAGCTGCGCAACTTGGACACCAGGCCCACGACGGCCCAGTATGAGACGGACGAAGAAACCAACAAAATCAGGGACCAAACCAGGAATACCTATTTCTTTCTGGCGAAGTATCGAGTGAAAACAGCAATTCGATGAAAATCTGGAAACTAATGGCATGGGTCGTTGGATCAAGAGCGAAGGGTAGAGATGAAAAGTGGGATTGCTAACAGGTCACTTAACCCCCTTTTACACATAACCCCCTCCCCTGATTAACCAGTTCAATTCACTCGATCCTGCGGGCTCGCTCTAAACCTAGGCTCGCTCCATGGCAGCGCCGCCACATCTTGGTGCCCAACGACGGCGACCCGGCGGCGCGGCGCTCTCCCCACGCGACGGAGACCCGGCGGCGCGGCGCTCTCCCCACGCGACGGAGACCCGGCGGCGCGGCGCTCTCCCCACGCGACGGAGCATTAGCGGCGCGGTCTCCCCACCCTGACAACAACAGCTAGGGCCCCCCACGACAGGCTCGGCTGCTGTGGCATGGTGCTGGTTCCATGTGAGCATGAATCGGGGCCAGCTACTTTGCGACATGACGGGCGTGTGCCGGTGTGGAGAACTGCTTCCTGCTGTATATGAAGACTGCTTCCTACTGTATATGAAGTATCTGAATTTTGCAACTTTATTGTATCTGAAATAGCTTTACTCGATGGTATTATCGAGCTGAGCAAAGGCATGTTTGTTGTTTACTGAGGATAGGAGAGGAGAATCCAGTAGTAGTATGAGCTTCTCATGTAATTTCTGAAAAATAGTGTTTCTGAACACAGTGTATACAATCGTACTGAATATTTGCATGTACAGAGATGTGAAATATTTATCAAGCAAGTCTATGTAAACATTTGGTGTGTGAATATATTGACTGGATGTTGTGCTTCTCACTAAGTGAGATGAGAAATTCCAAGTGGAGATGAGAAATACTCACTGACTAAGATAGCATTGTATCTTGTTAGTGCATACATCAGTACATACATTCAGTTAGAAAGTGCAACCCTTCTATAATCCTCTTGGAATAAGTATACATGATGTATAAGGATTCTAGAGCTCTCAAATAATCAGCGACAGGTACCACCAATATAATGCCAAATAACCACTAGAGCATTTCAGATAAATAAGAAAATCCAGTGCATTAAAACAAGTGGTAAAATCCAGTACATATCACTGATTCGTAGGATTTTCAGACCAACACAGGATTTAGATTTACACATAAACTTCTTCTACTATAGTCTAACATTAAAACAAAGTGGTAACGCCCAGTACATAACGCTTAAGCTTTGATTTTCCATCTTGCACAACAGATCCCATATGGTGGTTTATTCCCGTGAATGGACAAAAAACCATCTTGTACTGATTTGTGCTGTATGTGGAGTCAAAAGACACCATTTCTCCAAATAAAGCATAATTCTTTCTACAAAATGCATCTGCCCAAAACACACGTTTCAATTGATTTTTATCATCAAGAACATACTCAAAGAAGAATCCTGGGTTGATTTGCTTCCTCTTTCTGAGGTTGTCAATAAACATTTGAGCATCTGTATCCTTGAAAGTACTTCTCATCTCACGGTGATAATTCTGCAAGTCTCTCTTCGTGCAACCCACAAACTGAAATCCACCCTCACCAACACGAAGCAATCGAAAGGCTCCAGATGTGCCAATACTAGCTGCGTGACATGTGAATAATGTGGTCTTGGCCTTCTCGCTGACTTCTCTATTAGACTTGATTAAATGTTGCTTGGTGGGTGTGATAAATTGATGGGTGTGTTCTTCGTGAAAATCTGATATTGAGTATTTGCCATTCTGCATACGCTTGACGGTTATCATGGCTTCACAACCACATCTAGTAATCTTTCTTGCATGTGTTCTTATCTTCCCTCCCTTCAAATCCTTCTTGCATTCCTCCTCCTTCTTCGTTTGGAAACCTTCTTTCGAACAAAGAAATCGCCTCCAGACCACCACATCATCTATGGTCTTTTTCTGCCCAATTCTGACTGAAAATCCAACATTGTGTGCATAAGCCTTGTAAAAATTCTCAACATCTTCCATACTATCAAATGTCATACCCAAGGCTGGTTTTAAGTTATCATCACAATCGGAGTACATGTTGAACCCTGAAATTACATGATGCGTTGGTCGCACAAGTTAGTGAATGTTAAAGAAATTTGTAAAAATTATGGTGATAACGATACTCACACAAAATGGGCCGCTAGTAGCTCTCTTTTTAGGGGTGCTGAAGTTCTCAAGTATGATCGGGGGAGGACGTATTTCCATATCACGGTGTCGTTCGTCAGTGCATTCATGGTTTTGCAAAGCAATATCACACGCTAACTTGGGCTCGATCTGTTGCAAGCACATATGGATGACCATGACATGTTCGTTAGAATTAAAAAATGATCATACAGGGGGTAAGGACTGAGCACACAAGTTCATATCAATTTACAAAAAAAGGCACTACGATGACACGTTCATTAGAATTCAGAAAAAACAGAGATGCATTCACACAAGGAGTAAGGGCTGAGCACACAAGTTCATATCAATTTACAAAGAAATAGGCAATACCATGACACATTCATTATAATTCAGGAAAAATAAATATGCATCAATACAGGGAGTAAGGACTGAACGTTCATGTTCATATCAATTCAGGAAAAAAAGTGATGCATCATACATGGATTGGTTAGGGACTTACATCTGTACAGATACGAGGAGGAGGGGGCATGGCAGGAGACAGAGGAGCGACACGGTCTGTAGGGAGCGTCTCCATGAACTCCGACAAAGAAGGTTGTGGCCTCGGAGGCGAGCGTGGCATGACCTGCGGGTGTATGGGAGGGTGCAGAGAAGCGACAAGAGCAGCAGAGAGGAGGGGTGGCGGCACCACATGGTCTGAAGGGTGGGGTGCCATGATCTCCGGCGGCGAAGGATGGGGTGCCATGGTCTCCGGCGGTGAAGGACGGGCCCTCGCCGGTGATGGCGCTATGCCCTTACCTAGATCGAAGATGAATCGTTCAAAGACGAACAGACAAAAGGAGCGCTAGGATTTCTCTAATCGTAGGACTTAATGAGGGGTTATGTGTAAAAAAGGGTTAAGTGACCTGTTAGTAATCCCATTTTTCATCTCTATCCTTCGCTCTTGATCTAACGACCCATGTCATTAGTTTCCAGATTTTCATCGAATTGCTGTTTTCATTCGATACTTCGCCTTTCTGTTAATAGTAGGTATAGATTAATGAAAATATACCATATCGTTCTACGGTTCTGGGCTTAAAAAAAAGATGGAGCAACCACGCCCCCTGCCCTCTACACGTGTATCAGTACCGGTGTGTACAGATCGACACTCATGGGAAATGGCGAGGGGATGGCAATCGGTGAGACGGTCGATGACGCCACCATTGATGAGATCGGGCCCAGGTCCTGTGATTACGTCAAGGACACACGTTTAACGGCTTTTGTTCCGATCTTCTGTTGTTTCATCATGAGCTTAAGTGAGTACTTTTGACGTTCGATCATTCATGCAAGGTGGCTTTGCAAGCTGGGACACGTTGTTGTAGCAGCCTGGCAACTTCTTGCATTGCATGCTAGTACATTTTCCCAAGAGAGATTCTTGATACTTTGGTCACTTATTATAGTTAGTCCATGCATGCACACGTGAGGCGCGAGCTGGATTGTTATGTTGTTGCCGCGGCCTCCTCCCTCACTCACCGGAGCACTACCTCTCTCTCACTCTCTTTGCACTCGAGGAAGAAGAGAACTGAAGGAAGAAGAGCACAGGGATACAAGTGATTTCCGGCGCACGTACGCCACCCGCCGCACGAACGGCGTTCACTTTTTCCTGAGCACGAACTCAGCTACTCGGCACATACCGCAGCACTTCCATCAGTACATGGGAGGGGTATTTATACCCAGGCTAGCACACACACCACCTCACGCGCGCACTAACTACCACAACGCTAATCAACTAACCCGGCCGCACTACCAGCACGACTCACACGGCGAGGACTCGGCTGCTCCACTCGCCACGGCCGCATGCACGCCATGCACTAACAGCCCACAAGCACCGGATCAGCTTAGCCACGTCCTGCAAGTCAAGATTAAAGCTAATATTGTCCTCCCTAATCTTGACTTATTCATCGTCGTAGTCGTTGTAGCTCTCGTCGTCGTGGTCGTCATTGTCACGGCCGTCGCACCGCGCCGCTGCGGCCTCCGCCGCGCAGCACCCCACGTCCCGCGCTCCCAGGCTCGTGTACACGACGTGCACGCACGCAGTCGCCATGGCCCGAGTCCAGCGCCCGGACGCGGTCAGTCCTCCGCTGCTTTCGCCACGCCAACAGCGCGCGCTCCGCCGCGCCGTCGACGTCGTCGTCGTTGTAGCCGCCACTGCCCTGACGTCGTTGCCACGCCTGCCACCGTGTCGCCGTGTCCTTCGCGTGCACTCCCCACGTCCCCGCGCTCCCGGCCCGCGCTCCCGCCGCGTACGTACGCGATCTGCGCAACCAGGTGCAGCGCCTCGACGCGGTCTCCCGCAATCCCAACGCGTCCGACGCGTCCATTGCGCACCCATAACACGCACCGGTCGCGCCCGGCTCGCCGCCGCGCCTCATTCGCCATGCTCCGCACGTCTCCAGCTCGCGCCATGATCGCGCTCCGACGCGATCAACGCGGCCGATCCGGCGTGTACAGGAGCTTGGCCTTCTCTCCGCCGAGCCACGCCGCGCCACCGCAGCCTCTGCGCCACCACGTAGGTCCGCCGCGCTCCCCGCACGCACGGCATCACCGTGCTCCGCCGCCACACGGGACGAGCGCCATCGCCGGCGAGCTCCTCCGAACCCGATGCTCCGATACCAATTGTTGTTGCCGCGGCCTCCTCCCTCACTCACCGGAGCACTACCTCTCTCTCACTCTCTTTGCACTCGAGGAAGAAGAGAACTGAAGGAAGAAGGGCACAAGGATACAAGTGATTTCCGGCGCACGTACGCCACCCGCCGCACGAACGGCGTTCACTTTTTCCTGAGCACGAACTCAGCTGCTCGGCACATACCGCAGCGCTTCCATCAGTACATGGGAGGGGTATTTATACCCAGGCTAGCACACACACCACCTCACGCGCGCACTAACTACCACAACGCTAATCAACTAACCCGGCCGCACTACCAGCACGACTCACACGGCGAGGGCTCGGCTGCTCCACTCGCCACGGCCGCATGCACGCCATGCACTAACAGCCCACAAGCACCGGATCAGCTTAGCCACGTCCTGCAAGTCAAGATTAAGGCTAACATGTTAATCATTTATATTGGCATCTTGAAATGGAATCTCTAGTCTTTCTGTGCTACTCCATCGGCCGGCTAGCTCTTACACCGAGATAGACTGCTAGCTGCACGTAGCGCGTTGCTCTTCTGCTGCCTTACGCAAAAATGCATGAGAAAAGATAGCACCGAGGTTTTTGACTACTTGCCAATTCTCCATCTCTGCACGCTCCTTCGCCGTCTTTTCAAAAGCTATCGAATCTGTTCATCTATGAGAATGTGAGTTTCTAGGGAACGTGCGGGCTTTGTGTTTATTTCTCGTCTGCAAAACCATGTTTTGTAAGGAGAATTGCAGTAATTTGTGCTCATGTCGTGCTATAATATTCACCTCTTATAAGCAGGCTATAAAAAAAATCTGTGCAGTCTCTCTAAATTGAAACTCAGCACCAACCTTTCTCATCATCTCGGCGCGTGATGCATGCACTGTTAATTATGAATTCTCAAGGAAGAAATATGGCTAAATTTCAATAATGTTAAACTTAGAGTACATACTTCATCTGATCCTTTCCTACCAGTATAAATGAATCAACACATATTTTTACTTTCTAAAATTTAACCGAAGTTATATACAGCAAAAAGCGTAGAAGATAAATAGTACAATAGTATTATTTGCGTCGTCTTCAACAATACATGTTTCAGCTAAACCTCTGAATACTCCTACTTAGCTGTACTAGAGGACGGGCCCCTCGCTTCGCCCCCCGTGGGCGACCTGAGGGAAACCCTAGCCACCGGTACTCACTAGTAGAAAACAGAGCTTTGATCCAGGCCGGGTAAGGGCATTAATCCCGGTTCACTCATGAACTGGGGCCAAAGGGGGTACCGGTCCCGGTTCATGAGGCCAGGGCGCCGGCCGGGCCTTGGTGGCCATTGGTCCCGGTTCGTTTGATCCCTTTGGTCCCGGTTCCAGATACGAACCGGGACCAATTGTTCTCGCTCCTAGCCCACAACCATTGGTCCCGGTTTGTGGCTGGAACCGGGACTAAAGGACCATTTGTTCTCGGTTCCAGCCACAAACCGGGAGCAAAGAAATGCATGTATATACCCCCTGCCCACGAGCAGAGTAGTGCACTGCTACCTCTTGAGCACTGCGTTGGTTTTCCCTTGAAGAGAAAAGGGTGATGCAGTAAAGTAGCGTAAGTATTTCCCTCAGTTTTTGAGAACCAAGGTATCAATCCAGTAGAAGGTCACGCTCAAGTCCCTTGCACCTACACAAACAAATAAGAACCTCGCAACCAACGCGATAAAGGGGTTGTCAATCCGTTCACGGTCACTTACGAGAGTGAGATCTGATAGAGATGATAAGATAATATTTTTGGTATTTTTGTGATAAAGAGTAAAAGTAAAGAAAACAAAGTAAACAGTAATGGAAATAATAGGAGATTAATATGATGGAAAATAGACCCGGGGGCCATAGGTTTCACTAGTGGCTTGTCTCAAGATAGCATAAGTATTACGGTGGGTGAACAAATTACTGTCGAGCAATTGATAGAATTGAGCATAGTTATGAGAATATCTAGGTATGATCATGTATATAGGCATCACGTCCGTGATAAGTAGACCGAAACGATTCTGCATCTACTACTATTACTCCACACATCGACCGCTATCCAACATGCATCTAGAGTATTAAGTTCATAAGAACGGAGTAACGCTTTAAGCAAGATGGCATGATGTAGAGGGATAAACTCATGTGATATGATATAAACCCCATCTTTTTATCCTCGACGGCAACAATACAATACGTGCCTTGCTGCCCCTGCTGTCATTGGGAAAGGACACCGCAAGATTGAACCCAAAGCTAAGCACTTCTCCAATTGCAAGAAAGATCAATATAGTAGGCCAAACCAAACTGAGTTGCGTATGATGTCTAGCTTGTATTGCTTCTAACTTTGTTGAATTGCATCTGCTTACTTTACACATAATGCCTGTGAATATGACACGTGTTCCTATTTCTAGAACATACGTGTACATGATGGGCACATCTCCCCTACTCCACCATCACAGGTGCTTGCTCTTACTTGGAACTGTTATATGTGGTTGCGTTTTCCGTATGATGTCTAGTTTGTATTGCTTCTGATTATGTTGAATTGCATCTGCATAGCTTACAACTTATACCTGCAACGATCACTTACCCATAAGACACATTTAACTTGGGACTGTGATGTAGGTTGCATCTTGCATTGTCTTCTAGATTGTACTGCTTCTAATTTCTTGAAATGGCACTTACGACGAGACACTTTTTACCTGATAGAGTGATATTGGTTGCACGTTCATATGGTGCCTAGCTTTCATTTCTTCTAATTTTGTTGAAATGCCTTCCGCTTACTATTTTTCATACATATTCCATCCTCCTATTATGCGTGTGAATATGAAACGCTGTCTTTTTTGTATATATTCCATCCTCCTATCCTGCGCTTGCCTTACATCAAAGTAGTGTTCGTATGTATCATGCATCATCCAGTTATGTAGAGCTAATTTTATTCATCTTCTTGTGGTTTTGACTTCATAAGGCAATATTATAAAATAGGAAGGAAAATAGTTCGTTAGGGGATGTTGGTGGTCCTCCGCACCGACGCAGACAGAGACTCTCTAGATTTGCCACTGCTACTGCTAATGAAGTTGAAGTCCCAAGTCTACATGACGAGTTCATCTCCCGTACTCCACCATCGCAGGTGCTTGCTCTAAGTTGACAGTGTGATAATTGGTTTCATGTTGCATATGTTGTCTAGCCTGTATTTCCTCTATTTTGATTAAATTGCACCTGCTGAGTTTATATGTTATACATGTGCATATGACATGGCTTTCTGTGTCTAGAATACACTGCATCTATCTATCATACCATCACTACAAAAAAATACACTTCCGTGATGATACGTGTTTGTCACAGTAGGTCGCGTTTTTTGTCATGCATGTACATCCATGACAAATTTATAACAGAATCAAGATAGTCATACATGTGCTATCGTAGAAGTGTTCCATGACATTACCAAAATTATCATCATGGAAGTGTCCACTTCCATGACGATAAATCGCGTGTCACAGAAGTGCTTTCGTCAAGGGTGACCGACACGTGGCATCCACCATAACGGAACGCCGTTAAGCTATCGGGTCGGGTTTTGGCTCCGATAACCCGTTAACAGCCTCGACCAATGGGGTTTTTCCACGTGTAAAATCATCATTGGCTGGAGGAAACACGTGTCGGCTCACCGTTGGGACAGATGTCATCCGTTCATTGGACCGAAGTCGCCTATGATACGGCGACACGTGGCACGGCCCAACAGAGGCCCATTCCTGTGAAAAGGCCGACCCGTTTGACTTGGTCAAAAGGTGGCGGCCCGGCCCACGGAAAGCCTGTTAACGGCCTGTTCGCATATAGCCCATTTACAACCCGCTAACCCAGGGCCCATTACGCTCTATCTGAATTAGGCCCACTAGCGTCATCTGGGCCGTCCAATATGATTCAGCCCGTTTTAACTTCCGGCCCATGTGTGGCGCATGACTTCTTTCGGCCCATATGAGGACCTTTGTAACTCTTGGCCCATTAACGATCCATGGTGAAACTGGCCCGTAATGAACAGTGTATCACTTTATACCCATTAACGGCCCGTTATTCCATTGTGCCGTTTCCAGCCCAAGTTATCTTACGGCCTTCTCAGGGCCCATTGATTCTTGGGCTCATTTGCAGCATTCGGTTACATACGGCCCGTTCTTGTCTATTTTACGCTTGTGGGCCAAATTCAGCCCGTCGTTCTGATCGGCCCGTTTGCGGACCGTTAATACGTTGGGCCGTTTCATGTAAAAAAAACCCGTTGGGCTGTTTTCATAGAGTTATCAAATACGGCCTATTAACGGCCCGTTATGGTCCACGAATAGTACGACCCAGATTGGCGAAATGATGATACGCCACGTAGAAAGCCCATGGATCCTACGGCCCGTATGAGGCCCATGGATAGTATGGCCCATAGAAGGCCCATGGATCGTACGGCCCATAGAAGACCCATGGACCCTACGGCCCGTAGAAGGCCCATGGACCCTAAGGCCCGTATAGAAGGCCGATGGATCCTACGGCCTGTATAAAAGGGCAATGGATCCTACAGCCGGACGAAGGCCCATGGATCATACGGCTTGCAGGAGGCCCATGGTTACAACAGTCCGTGTGTGGCCATGATTATTTTGGCCTAGTTACCAAAAATAGGCTATTGTGGCCACTAGAAAAACACAGAAAAAGAACTGCAGTGACTACAAGCAAACAACTAAACAAGACAATGAGGAAATAAATAAGCAAGCAATTAAGGCTAGCCTATTACCGCTATTACACATATTGCATCCACTTGGCATCAAAGTACGCCACCAGTGCAAATATAGGGAACAAAGCAGCATATTACATACATCGTCAGTCAAAATTGGCCACCAAAGGTGCAAATAAACGCGGCAAAGAAAACAAGAGCATAACGAAACAACTTCAAGAGCTCAAGAAAGCGTTATCACGGTATCCACCATGTTGGCAATAAGCTTAGCAAGCTGATTAGCTTTGTCCTTTTGGCGCTTAAAATCCTCCAACGCTTTGTTGCACGAGAAAAGTATGCATCCGAATGCTCCAGGACTTCCGCAGTCCTTCCGCTTCTTGTCGCAAAGACAAATGATCGATGTCTTTCAAATTGTAGTTGAGACTCAAGAAACCGAACTGATTCAGACGGTGAGTTTGAATAGCTTGTGCATGCGGTAGTGGCCAAGAATCGAACACTAAACCAAGACAGGACTTTGGGGTTGTCTCATTGTCTTCAAGATAGTCTTCCTTAGCTGTTTTATCAGCTTTGTTGGACACCAACAAGGATGTGTCACTATCCTGAACCTTATCTGCATTACTTCCTTTACCATTGCTTAATAAGGCACTCTTCCACAATATTCTGTCAGCATTCTAAAAGAAGAAACAAGCAGACACATAACAAGTTTAGCATGTACTAATAGATGAAACTCATTTCGGTGAACCAGTTCATTAGTAAGGTGGACAGGATTAAACTACCAAGTCTTCCATTGCCAAGTACTAGTACATAATAAAAGCATCAAACAAACATATATCTATGTCCTATGGTCACTGCATTGTCTTGCCAAATCAAAATAGACACGGTTCAAATCATATCAGTTCAAGACAAAGCAGCAGTGAAAGAATACAAAGCGTGGGAAACTACACGGCAGCACAAGGTTTCAGATGAGTACCACGGGTCTACATGTACAACAACACTATTGGCTCTGTTGTGATGCTAGTAATGTGCATGATATGAAAGTCAACTGTATACACAATTGAAATTGAAATCAACAGAGCTATTGATAAGAGCAAGCCTGTTAAAGAAACATGCGTGAACATACCTGCTGTGCCATTCGAGTTTCGATTGGATCCTTCAATTTAAAAATAAATTTGTATGAGTAAATACAGTGATACAAGAGGAAAGTAATCATAGTTAAAAAAGGCACGCCTAAGTGAGCGCTTAAGCGTGCCTAGGCTCTAGGCGTTGGCAAAACGCATTGCGAATAACTACACATAATCTGTGCATAACTGCGCATAAGCATGCACTTTGGTCAGTAAAGCGCAAGGCGGTGGTAAAATGCACAATTAATGCCTAGCGCTTTTTTGAACTATGATAGCAATGGAATCTTAAATTAGAACAATTGTTCTTCAGGTTTAGGCACTTGTTCTACATGAACAGAGTACAGTAAGACGCAAGAATAAAATACTGAAAAATAGAAAATGAGCTCATAGACCTTACCACATTCTTGGTTCGGTACCAGTAAAGAACAAGGCGTTCCCAGTCATCGTCTAGTAAATGTGTCTCAGGAGAACGTAAGGGAATTTGATGAGTTTCTTTGCCGGTGAAGTACGTTTTCTTCAGGTAATTCCAATACTGCCACCAAGCATTCTTGAATATAGCAGAGGTATTAGCACATGTTACCTCATCCTGAGTTTCCAAATCGGTCCTTCTCTATAGAGAAAAATGGGAAAATTTGCTGTATTATAACCATCATGGAAGTAGGATGTATGGGACGAAGCAAACTAATTGCCATGAATAACATTACTTACACATAACTCCTGGACAAACACACAGAATCGGCATTTTCCTTCATCTTCAGATAATATTTCCAATATGGAAAGATACGCTTTATACGATTTAACAACATCAAACGCGATATATGCTAAACTACATTGGCTGGTTGTGCTTCCTCCACGTGAATAGGCATACTAACCGGTGGAGTTGGGGTTTGCCGTGATAATCTTGGCCCTTTGGGCACTGGAGCTGCCTTACTAACTGCTTCTTGTTTGGGAGCTCTATGGTGGAGATGGTGCCGTGTCAACAGGAACTGGGTTACTATCGGCCGGGTTGGGGTTAGATTGGGTGAAGCTGGTTCTCTGTCCCATCGCAGAGGGGTACAATCCGAGAGTTTGGGTTATGTGTGGTAGGGCTGGTTCTTGTGCATGTACAACCGGGGTGCTATCTCCACCAAGAGGTAGCACTCTTTTATTTGAAGACCGTGTTTTTATTCCGCTAGATACTGGCATCACCCGCTCCAATTCAAATGGCTGATAAACAGGAAACATAGTTGAATGTACAAACATTGTATGAGAGACAGATGCAATAGATAGTGTGGAAAAAAGTGGGCATGAAATAGTTGACATGTATATTGTTTAACTAAAACGGATAGCATGACATAATTTCACATATATGGTGTCTATCTAAACTAGATAGCATAGCATAACATAATTCAAAGATATGATGAATAACTAAACAAGATCACATGACATAATTCACCTACATGTTATCTAAGTAATCAGGATCGCATCATTTAGTTCACATATGTGATTTATATGCTAAACAGAGGGCATTCGATATGATGTCTGAACTAAGAACATGGTGTTGAATATTGTGTATATGATGTCTAAACTATGCAATGCAAGAGACCGTATGCATGATATGAGCAGTATAACCGTGCCAAGTTAGAGCATACACCTCAGTTTGGGAATAGGACTGATCATCTGTCTCTGAATCCATCTCTGAGGAGCTATCGAGACCCAACAAGAGTTCTGCTTCGACAGGTAGCACTGTCTTCTCTGAAGGCCTTGTTTTCACTCCAGATTTTTCCATCTCCCACCCAAATGGCTGATTTACAAGAATAGTAGTTTAATGTACAAACATTGTCGACAAATGGAAATGTAATGAAGAAAAGGATGGGCAAGATATCATTCAAATATATGATGCCTGGTTAAACAGGATGGCATTGCACATTTCACATATATTATGGCTGGCTAAAAGACATGAGGCTGCATAATTCCCATATATGATATAGAAACTAAACAGGTGGCATTATCTAACATGTCTAAACTAAGCAGATGACATATATGATGTCAAAAGTAGGCACTGCAAGGAAACATATGCATGATATGACTAACATCATCATGCCAAGGTAGAGCAAACACCTTGGGGGGTAAATAGGAGTGATCAACGACATCTGAATATGCCTCAGAACAGATATCTTCCTCTGGATTACAATCTGGAGAGGGGTGGGGAGGGTTTGCCATTGAACCCACCATGGAGCGATGTCTGCATGACATTGTATTTCCGCGCAAAACTCTTCTCTTTTTCTCTACATGTTCAGCATGACTGTGTACAATATCTGACATGCATACGAAAAAAATATGGTGAGATTATGTAAGGAGAGCATGCAGAAATTTAGAGTGATGGTAACAACCAGTGGATCGACATTTTTCCGTTGAACCAAAATAGCCCTAATGGATCGACGTGAATGTATAGTAATAAGTGATGCAACAAGTGTACAACCTCTTTGCCGTAGCCGTGTCGACCTCAGCATCATTGGGTTGGTCACTGAAGCAGTTGAGGCAGAGGTGGCTGTCGGAGGTGTGGAGGAAGATCTGAGGAATCTGTAGACGGCGTCCAGGGCACTGCTCTATTGTGATGGATCGTTCTGTCGCTGGAGCAGCTATGATGAGCCGTAAGACGTCAAGGCTGAAGCAGCACAAGACAGACATCGTCAATCTCAAGTGGGATTCTAATAGCATCTCCAATAGATGATGTAAAATGGATGTAAAATTAACATCACCAAAAACCACCTGACTACAACAAATGAGGTAAAAACTGTTGACTCTGAACTTAACAGTCGAAACTGAAATTTACTGTGGAATCTGAATGCTACTGTCAAAACTGAACGCAATGGTAGCAGAGAGGCACTTGACATGTAGTTTAGGGAGGGCCTGCAATTCATCTTAAACCTGCACCCCCTCGAGCACTTTGCCACCACCGGCCGAACCGCCCGGCCCAGCGCCGCCTCGCCATACTGAAACAACTCGCCACCCCACCCGGCCAGCCCTCTAGGCCCCCGCCCCACCTACGAACCCTAAGATAGATAGTGGGGTACCTCTCCGGCGAGCCTCGCCCCGCCAAGGGTGGTTCTTCCTTAACTCCCGAGCCCCCCAACCCCTGAAAATCGATCGACCCAAAAAGTCGATTCCCGATCAAGTATGGCTTAATCGGAGCAGAGCAGCAGCACGAGCGAGGGGGAGAGCAGCAGCAGCAGCTGGGCGAGCGAGCGATCGAGCGAGAGCCGGAGCAGCAGCAGCAGCGCGAGCGAGCGAGCGAGAGCCGGAGCAGCAGCAGCAGATCCGGCTGGTATGGACGCCGCCGCCGAAGGGGCCTCGCACTGGGGGAGAGCCGCCGTGGAGATGTCGCCCGCGGAGCCGGCTTCAAGGTAGCCGCTCCATGGGGGTGTGGGATGGAGCACCGTCGGCACCGGGAGATCGAGTTAAGGAGAAGGTGCGATGCGATGAGTGTACAACCTCTTTGGTGGCGCCGAGTAGGCCTCGACTTCGTCCGAGGAATCAGTGAGGATGCTGCGGTTTCTATGGAGCAGGTTAAGGCGGCGCTGTGGGGATGGAGCAGCCGCGATAGACGAGGCGATCGTCGGAGCAGCTCCTTGGAGGTGGAGGACGGGGCGGCTGAACCGGCGAGACGGTGATGTGGACGACGGATCCTCATTCGGGGAGGTGGACGAGGGACGTCAAGCTATTGCGGTGGACGACATCGTCGGGGAAGAGGCTCCGGCTGGGCAGCGGTGACGTGGCGGACGGAGGAGGGTGGGGTTTCGCGGCTGGAGCGGAGAGGTTATGGCGGCCTGGGATTTCGAATGGCGAAAAGGGGCGATGGGAGGGGGTGAAGCATGACTTAGGGACGCGCTTGTCCAAAATGTAGGGTGTGTTACAAAAGTACCCCCCACCGATTTGAACTAGCGGCCCTTTCGGCTCAGGGTTAGAAGGGGGATTTTGCGTGTCGGGATTTGGCAGCTGGAGGGAGTTTTCGCGCGTTGTAATTTTGGGATAGCAAGGCGCGGGTTGTGAAGGCGCCAGTTTTGGGAGCACGATATCTGAATTTTCGGGATATAACAAGACGCGGGTTTAATTTTAGGGACAAGCCTAACATGTAGTAATATTGTACTTGTAATGCGTACCAAATCAATTCGCACTTCCCTCAACCAAAAAGAAAACGAAAAAATAAAACTATTCACACCACACAAAGAGAGAGTCTTGCCCGCTTTTACTATAAAAATGCTATTCAAAGCTACTCCCTCCTTCCATCTATATAGGGCCTAATGCGTTTTCCGATGCTAACTTTGACCAAATATTAGAGCAATGATATATGACATGCAACTTACACAAAGCACAGCGTTAACTTCGTCTGTGAAAGGTTCTTTCAATGATATAATTTTCACATTGTGCATGTCATGTACTATTAATCTTGTCAATAGTCAAAGGCGGTCTTAAAAATCTCATTACGCCCTATATAGATGGAAGGAGGGAGTATGAATCCATGTTATGTACGATTAAATTTTTTCGCTTGCTGTATAATGCATGTAACCTACTCATACCAACATTTTAGTGCATTCCAAATGTCTATACTACCGCTGCAATTCGAACTAAATTTGAATTTGTTTCTCTATTTCAATAAGAATCTACAATCATGATTGTTGCCAACTTCAACCATCATAGTTTCCTTGCTATATGCCAGATATAAATCGGACGGCCTATAATGCAGGATGGCAGACACACCATCATCAACAACTCCATTTTTTTATAAGAGTAGAGATAAAATATATTGAATGTAGTATAACATGTTCATAAACACACCATGTGTATCACCATTATATATATTCACACATGCGTCAGTTTAAAACACTATGATAAATTCTACAAATATCCGAATTCGCTTTTTATAATGGAGTATATATGATCTCTATTCGTCTTTTACACCCACACAACACTCTTATCTTTGTAGCTAGCGCTAACTTTCTCTTGTGCATGCACACGCCCGCATCCTCTCACCCTCCTCGGCATTCTCTAGCTCCATCACGCAAATTGCCTTTTTCACTTTAGGTCGTTCACCCACGGTGTGTGTAGGCCCCCAGCTCCTTGTTTACGGCACACATCGATCGATATGCCTCTCTAGCCAGGTGTGCCTAGCACAAACACAAGCTTCCCCTCTTCTCTTGTCACCGTCCATGCCTCACTCCCACCACTCTTTTCATCGTTCTCGTACTCGCAAACTCCTCCCCACTCGATATAGTATGCCTCTCGTACCACGTCCTACATGCATCCCTCTATCTCTATCCTTCTCCTCGTGCCTCGTTTGCTTCTAACACACACATTCATCTATACCGATCGATCTCCCAACATATACTTGGATCGACTTTAACTACCCCCCCATCGATCGACGTACCTCACAAGTTATGTCTCTCCTTTCTCTAACAAAGGGCGATTGATCTTCCTATGTAGTTATGTTTGCTTACCACAACCACATCGTCCCCCCTCATCATTCGTGCATGCCTCCTGACCCGTCTCTCACATGCACGTGCACAGACAACAAGCAGCCATCTCCTCTCTTATTGATATTGCGGGCGTGCCCTTCGTTTGTCTAGCAAGCCTATCCCACCATATGTTAGAAGCAACTCCACTACCACCCCCTCCAACACTCTAGCTCTGTCTCTCTCCCAACCTTATTCCTCTCCTGCACATATGCATGGATGCCGATCGATGTCCCTTAATCCATGAGGCAGATCGATCTCCTTAATACATGAGGTAGGCCTCTCTCCTCCTCCACACATATACCAGCCATTGTACCTCTATAGTTAATTGGGCCTCCCTCTTCCCCCACCACACACCGATAGTCGAGCTCTGCAGGTAGGTATCCATGCCACAGAGACAAACTGCACATGTCCCCTCTCACGTTCCAGTAGGCCAGCCACTCTATATCTTTGACGTGGGCACACACAAATTCGACGACACTCTTTATCAATCGCGCGCGCGCACACACACACACATCATCCCTCTTTTAGATGCTATGGACACCTCAAGCTGGTGATACCTCCACTCTCTTCTCGTGGATCGCCCCCTCTATATATATGTTATATACAGGACTCTATTTCACACACATTGCATATGTTACATTTTTTGATTGACCCCCCCCCAAACTCTCAAGAACCCACACACTATATCTCTCTAGGTTTTTATCTCTCTCACACAATCCCAATGTAGGTGGTGTACGTATACAAGAAGAGAATAGGTGCACCGTGCACGCACTCACGCTCGTGCCCAGCCACACCAGCGTGGGTACACGGTGGAGCTCATTTCTTCTGAAATGGCAGCCCACGTGCTAATTTGAACGCTCAGTGGCGGTTGTTTACCTAGGGAGGTCGTGTACCACGCCGCATCGAAACAAAGTTTGACTTGACGCGTTGCCGCGTTATTTTTAAATAAAGTTATAGCGCTCAATGGCACGCATACAGAATATAAAACGATTTTTATGGAGAAAAAGGTAGTCTGCTCACTATATACAATGGAGCCTTGCGTGCCTGGTTTGTCGCTCTTCAGAGTATCTCACACAAGGCTGCGGTGTCCTCTCTCTCTCACTCACCGTTGTTCACTGATCCGGCCGCATCCCGTCCTCCGGGGGAAAGGGAGTGCGGTGGCCTCTCTCTCTCTCACCGTTGGTCACTGATCCGGCCGCATCCCGTCCGCCGGGGGAAAGGGAGGAAGTGCATCGTTTCTCCGCTCGACGGCGCCGAGGCAGCACGTCCCGATTTGCGGTACACGCCGTTCTCTCTGACCAAGCTCCAGTGCGGCAGGGCCTACGCCACCTGCTCGCAGATTCCCCCCGCCGCCGCTCACCTAGTTACACCCGACGACCTCTAGGTATCCCCTCCGGCCTTGCTCCACTGCCCGTCTTCCCACGTCGCTGCATGTGGATCTTCCGTAGTTCTTTGCCCAAAACGTAGCTCGTCCAGCGTACTTTCCATATTGCATTCTCGTCCTCACACTGTTTTAGACAAACACAACCATGTTTTTATCTTCCCTTAGGGCAAGGAATATGCTTCTTTTTTGTCGTCGCATGTGTCATCAACTGTTATTGGCCAGTAATTGTTTTCTTTCTACCTCTTTTTTGCAAACAGGGTTATCCATTTCACCTCGTTGCTATTGCGACCTTTTGGTGAACTACACAAATCACTTTTTTCTTAAGAGTGTTTTGTGCAGTTGTACTAAAATGTCACATGGGAAACGTCTCTACATTTCAGGCTTGATCGCACAAAGGGAGATTGGTTTTGCTCTATCCTCCTCATCCAACTCTGAGCCTAATCTTCTCCAACTAGTTAGTATTAAGAGAGACCGCAAAGGTGACCGGCTTCTATTTATGTGTTTATTGTTTCATCAGCAGTCCTCTATTATCGTAATCACACTTAATATCTTTGGAACAGGGACGCTCAGCTCTATTTTAGTGGAACTGCACAAAATGATCGGAATGTTGCATGCTCCAGACAGCTACTTTTTTCCCAACATGCCTTGTTGATTTAGACAGAGCTGGGGGACGTTGCTGCCAATGAAAGCATGGATCAATTTTAATTTAACACCTTCTCACAACTCTGTCTTCAGTTGTGATGTAATTCTTAGCTCTGATCTGCTAATAATTGACATGCATTAGCAAGGAAGTTAGTTTTTTTATTGTTTCCGAAAGAGCGTCGATGGCAAGACACGCGAAACAGAAGCTGAAAGCTCACTCCATTGTACAATTTCATGTCTCGCTGGAAAATTATTTGTATAGTACGTCAATTATGTAAACAAATGATGGAAGCTTCATAGCATTGCCAGAAGCCTCTTCATCATCCGGGTCCATGTGCCATCCACAAAATTATACTCCTTCGTTCCTAAATATTTGTCTTTTTACAAATTTCAAACGGGCATATTTTAGAGTGTAGATTCACTCATTTTGCTTCGTATGTGTACTCCCTCCGTTCTTAAATATTCTATTCGTCTTTCTAGAGATTTCAACAAGTGACTACATATGGAGCAAAATGAGAGAATCTACACTCTAAAATATGTACATACATTCGTATGTGCCAGTCTATTTGAAATCTCTAAAAAGACAAATATTTGAGTAGTCACTCGTTGAAATCTCTAGAAAGACAAATATACTCCGAAGTATATTTAAGAACCGAGGGGGTAGTGCACAACCGCATGGGAGACTCAGCCTGGTCGTTGCACCGCATTAATAGTGAGTAATGAGCAGTCAAATCGTACGCCCCACCTTTCCCAATCGTAAGTTGCTCAAGAAGCAACCATCAATACGCTCTTCTTTGAATCCGCTCATACTACTCCATCCGTCACTGTTTATACAGCGCGCTTCAGAAAAAAGAAAAAAGATCTGTGGGACCAAGGCGACTAGCGATCGGCCTGAAAAATAGCATTGGTAGTTATAGCACGTCGTCTTTTACTAGAGGGAATAATGCATACACACATGCATGCAGTGCTTCCACCCCGGGTACACACATGCATGCACTTACTCCACTCCGTAGTAGTACAGAGTACATGGAGAGAAAATTGTGGACTTGATTGCGGTTACCATGCCCTAATTAATTGAGCATTAAACCAAACGCGTCTAAAGTCTCTCTGGTGGTGGAAATGCATTGAGAGAAATGCATCATAATGAAGCGCATACCAGAACTGTGATGGAGGGAGGAGTAGTATGAAGGTTCAAAACCAGAAATGCCAGATGGTGGCGGTCGGTCAACACACCTCCTCTTGGCATATCACTGACATGTGGGACAGGAGTGTGAGCAAACCGATCTCAATTGATGGCAAAGAGCCAACCCGCCGTTCCTTGAGAGAGACGAGGAGCAAGAACACACAGACGGGCTCGCATGGAAGCCAAGATATATTCGAGCATGGTTGGTTGATCGATATCATTCATTACATGTTGGGCTGCCGTTTTCCGCCCTTCTCCGGAATAAACGTGTACTTTATCAGAGATAAAAAATAAGAGTACAGACGCTCCACCATGCGGTTCTAGTAGTAGTACTACTCGTACTACTACGCTTGGCTCTTCGCCTCTTCGTGAAGTCAAACAATGATGGTACTCCGCATGTTGGGTACTATAGTGTATGCCTATGACAATCTGACACCAAATGGACTGATGCATGTCCACCGAGGGTAGGTTGCATTATTCAAAAGGCATAAGCGAGCTTCACCTTGTCCTGCAAGCTTCTCCTCGCTCATGAGTTGACAGGACACACCAAAAAGTAGTGCTAGTCCATACTCCCTCCTTTCCGGTTAATATGGCTTAATATTTTTGCGGGTAAATGAGAGAGCTTTATTCATATATAAGCATTCTTAGGACGATCAGCCAAGACACTGGTCACTAGGAAGCGAGGTACCCGCAAAAAAAGAAGTAGGAAGCGAGGTGTTTCATCAAGCCAGCTCGGCCACATTCAAAGTGCAGCAAGCACGGTTCGCACGAAGATGCGCTGCAAGGTTTGTTGACCTGTTTACATGCTGAATAACAAAAAAAGAGGAAATATTACCGAGCGCTACTATTTGTAAAAGGATATGAGCCAGAATTAAGCGAGAATTGTGGCGAGTGTTCCATGCAATCAACTTCCATTATTACATGCGAGAACCCTCAAAGAGAACCAAATGTGTTGAAGATTGCTTTATCACATTTTAAAATTATAATAAGAGTGCAGACGCTCCTCCATCCAGTTCCTAGTACTAGTATAGTACATACCTTTATAGACTATATTAGTAGTACTAGTACTAGTAAACTTTGCGCTTGGCTGTTCGCCTATTCGGGAAGTCGAACAATAGTAGCACTAGTAGTATAGTGTATGCTTCTAGCAATCTGACACCGAATTAACTGTTGCACGTCCACCGCCTGAGCGAGGGAGAGCTTGCATTAGTCAAAAGTTTCTCCTTGTCCTGCGAGCCACCGCGCGCAAGCTAGTAATGCTAGTCCATACTGCCTCCTCTCCAGTTAATATGGATTAATTTCAAACGAGATAAATATACTGCATGTCTCTTATATTTGTAAAAATACGATCAGTGGACTTCATAATACGCTCATTGCGCTCAATATATATATTTTCTGGTGTTTATATGGTCACTAGCTCACCCTGACTGAGTATGTGTGTGCATGCACGTGTAGGTTGAGCACTTAGCGTGACCGTGTGTGTTCCATCGTGTGCTCGGACATGCATGCATTAGGGCGTCACGCGCGTTTTTGCATCCATGTGTACGTGTGACTGTTGCATACACGTAGGGGGAGTACGTGTAGGGGCCACTAAGGAGCAGTCAAATCACACAGTAAGTTAGTCAGAAGAAGCAACCATCATTTCACTCTTGAATGACATGTACGCAATATAAAATGGTTGATATGGAGAGAAAAAGAAAACCACTATATATACACTAGCAGGAGCCTAAGCTACAAGCCTGCTTGCTAAGGTTGCTCTCTTCACAAGCATAGAATGACGGGCCTGATCCCGCAGCTGGGGGAAGGGAACAATGTTCTGCGTAGATGCGGTCGACATCAGCGAGGGAGAAAACCCACAGTCGGGGTCACCGCGGTATGGGCCGATGCCGCGTCCCAACCGCCCTTCTAGCTACAGCCCGACATCCCAGGTAGTCCATCTTCCTTTTGGAGCCGGCTTGCTCCACTGCCGTAGCTCCATCTCCATGTCGATCTTTCTCTACTTCTACCGGCTTCTACTTGTGATGAGTTTATGTCTCATGAACTAGTGCCAAGATACTATTATTCTAATCACACTTCTTCAATATCTTTGCCATCAGGGATGCTCAGGTCGATTTTAGTGGAACTGCACAAAAGCATCGTATGATCCGAGGGTGCCAGTTGTCTTTCCTTCGACAGGTTCTACCTGGCCAGGGAATTAAATCATGTTTAGGGTTTAGGGTTTAAGTCGTAGTGACCCCATTAGTAGTTTTTCTTTCGTACACGCTCTCACAACTTTTTTCTTTAGTTGTGAAGTAAATATTGGCTATGATCTGTGAATCATTGAGATGCATCAGCATGCGTGTTAGTTTTCCTTTGTATTTGATGGAATGTTGTAATGGCCAACCTTGGAATAGGAATGAAAATGGAGTGAGAAACCAACGTTTCGTTTCGTTGGATCGCGCCATCGAGCAAAACCAATGTTTAAATCACGTCTGTCGTGTTCATGTCTCACCCTCCTCCACGGCTCGACCCCACACGGTCGCTCGGCATGCCACTCACCGCAAAACCGAGTATACGATAACTTTCCGCCGCTTGTCGATGGATCCCGCCATGGAGTACTACTAGCACTCATGGAAGAGATTGACGAGTTGGGGGAGGACAGCTAGCTGTAGCACAGACTCCCAAGAACTTTTTACATGCATGTTGTAGCCGGCTATTGCGACCTTTGAACGCGGAGCAGCCGCGTGCACCCGGAAGCGGCGCGGGCGACGCTCTCTCGGCCGGCGCGCCGCTTCAATGCCGGCGCCAGTGAGAGGTCGTGTCCGCTCTGGCCGGGCATGAATGCGGCACTGACCGTTTCGGGCGGGAAGCACGCGCGGGTGATGAAGAGGGTTCGGGTTGGTCAGGACCGGCCGTGGCAGCGGTCCGGACGTGCGCAAGCAAGAGATGTTGTACGTTAATATTGCTGCGTATATAATTAACAACGTAAATAATGTGCCAGTTGGACAAATATGATTGGAGATGGAGATGGAAATGGAATTTTATGTAAACACAGATATGCATGTCTATGTCTATGTGTGTGCGCGCGACGACTCTCGTGACCTGGAAGCGGGGGCATGTTTTTGATCAAGTTTTCTTTCTTGGTACGTTAGAAAATCAGTTTGTCTAATTCACATCTAGATGTTATTTAAGGACATCACATCTAAGCTCCCACAAGTATATAATGTAGCAACAAGAAACAAAAAAAACTAGGACAACAAAATAGACCACAAACAGAGTGGACATCAACTTAGATGTGACATAACTATGTCACGTCTAGATGTGTCCTAGACAGACCCTAAAAAAATTGTCCACCAGTTTTTGTTTCTTTTTTCTGGGAACGCGCGTATTCTATTTAAAACCACTGCTATGGAGAGATTTTTTACTCCATTATAGCCTCTTGTTTGATAGATTTTCTCGCGTCTCGCTCTCTCACCCTCTCCATATCAAAACAAGATGACAGTGTCCACTCTATCTCTCTCCTCACTGGTGGTCACAGATCCGGCCGAATCCCATCCGCTGCGGGAGGTGAGGAGGTGCAGCGTTGACGTTGTCGCCGTCGGCGACGGAGGGAGCCGATGCGCACCGTCCTCTCGGAGCCGGCGCTGGCGCGGACGAAGATTCTCCGCGCCCTTGTTCACTACCGTCGTGTGGGCAGATCCGCCGCCCGCCTAAACGACATCTCGCCCACCTGAGGTATAACTTCTTGTCTTGGTCCAGCTCCCCTGTGTCGCTGCATGCGGGTTTTCTTCTATGCGACTACTCCCCAGCTCCCCATGCATAGTAGCTAGGGTTCGTTGGCTGGTCCAACATCACCTACTAGTACTATTATAGAGGAAATGCCACTCGAAAAGTTGTCCTGATTTATGCCTCGATGGAGGTATACATGTTGTTCGACAAAAAGTACATGGTGGTTGTGCGGTCATTGTCCATATGGTGGTAGTACTATCACTGGTTAAATGAAGAAATGCTTTTTCTCGGGTATTCTGGTTTAGTTCCCATCAAGATATAATTACGATGCTTACATTTGTTGGTGTACTTTTCATTAACCCTTTTTATATTTTTGGAAACAGCGATGCGTGTCTCCATACCCGGCATGTCTTCCTCAATTTTAGTGGAACTGCACAAAATTGGATGGCCATTGTTGTTCCGCCTCACTGTCCTCTACCACGTGGTTCTTTCTTCCTCGAGCTTGATTACTGAGAAGAAACAGACCACAGTGAGGATTTGTCGAACTTCATAGGTGGCTCACCCAAACTTGATGCCAAATGGATGATGCATCACCATGATGACCTATCGATGCTCATGGTTGCGCCTCATGGTTGCGTCGGTTGGTGAAGCTGGTCGATTTTCAATGAAAAACAAGCTATCTTCCATCAGTGCTCTTTGCTTGTTACGCACAAATATGATATCCTTCGTCAGTTCACCTTGGTTGCGTTGGAGACGCAGTCGTCTTTCACGTTGGTGCAATGTTATCACACAATTGGCTATGAACCAAATGTTTCCTCAAAGAAGGATCGACGTTGGTACTAAGAGCATAAGTTTTGTATTGATTTCTAAGCCTTCTCACAACTTTGTCTCCAGCTCCCCTGTAATTTTATTTGTCCAGCTATTAACTTTGATTTAAAAAATGGTGTGGACTAAAAACCCGGATGGACGTAGTAGCCCTCCCTTTTATTTACTCCGCATATTAGATTTGGTGAAGTAAAACTTTGTAATACTCTCAAACCTTTCCGATAATTGAAATTAAAATTCTTTATTTATACACACTCTCACATGTTTCTGATAATTTGGCGCATGTGTGGTTGTTCACTTAAGGGAGGGTAGTGTACCACACGTGAAGGACAGGAAGTGCGACCAGGATGCGTGGGCATGGATCGTTAGTTCATCGGAAGTAGTACTAGTTTTCTTCACTATACATTAAATAAAGAGTTTCATTTCGTACTTACACAATTTAAAACGATTGTTATGGAGAGAATAATAAAACTACTCCACTATATATTAGTCGTATACACACGAGAGTACTATATGGACGCAGCTTCATTGACTTAGTGCACCTGCCTTTGAGTTTATGACAGATGGCCCAAAATGTGGCTGGCTCACCTGTCATACAGCCAAAAGCAGATGCAGTGAAGGCACCGGAGCTCAGTCCGTACTACATTAGTATATATATAAGCGGGAGCCTCAGCGCTTGTTCGCTAGGGTTTGCACTCTCCACACGCTCGCCGCAATACATATATGTTACACGCTAGAGGCTCAGCGTTCATTTGCTAGGGTTTGCTATATCACAGTCTCTCACCCTCTCTTCACCAGATCTAAACAAGACTGCGTTGGCCTCTTGTCTCTCTCTCCCCCTCACAGCTGGTGAAGGAGGTGTCCGTATCCCATCGCACCGAGAAGGGGAGGAGGTGCAGCGTTAAATCTATCGCCTTCGGTGAGGGAGGCAATCCACTGCCGGCTGCGATGTTCTCTTTCACCCAGCGCCTGTGCGGGAGGGCCACCGACCCCTTCTTCCTCGCTGCCATACCTAGTGTAGGCAAATCCGGCCTCCCGCCGCACGCCTTGCCACATCCCGACGACCCTAAGGTATAAGTTTCTTTGAAACCGTTGTTGCTCTAGCTGCATGTGGATCTTTTTCGATCTGTAGTCGAGTCTAGGTCTTGGTTCAAAGAGGAAAGAAAGGTGCGGTGGGGTGGAGCATGAATCTAGGACGTGGTTCAATGAGGAAAGGAGGGAGGAAAAGTAGTATAGACTGGCTATCCAGCCGCTTTGTTGGTCGAAAAGGGAAAAAGGGGGTAACCCAGTACACACATCTGTAAGGAACCGATCTCTTTGTTGAAAAGGGAAAGAAACTGGGGGGGTCAGGTAGTTTGTGCAGGACTAGATTTGCTGCCCTCACATAGGAAAAAAGTTCAAAGAGAACAAATATGGGACCAACACAGATATGCTGCTTGGCTACATACTCTGCATCACCCATTTATATGTGTGGACGCACATGGTGCTAGCATGTCCCATACAACTATTTTGTTGTTGTTAATCTAAGAATGCCGCCGGAAAATTGAAGCAGTGCCACTGTTAAAAGTAAATTACATTTTTTAATGAATGTTGTTTCAAGAGAGTGTCTATGTTAATATGAATCAATGCAACCGTTTTAGAAATGCTACTGTCCTACTTTGTTTTCCATCCAAGATAAGTTAGATGCTTCTTTGTGTCACCGTTTGTTTCATCCTCGTTTATCGGCAAGTAATTGTTTCCTTTTTTTCCTTTGTTAAAACAGGGGTATCGATTCAACTTGTTGCTATTGCGACATTTTGCTTCGCTACTCGAAACACTTACGTTTTAAGAGTGTTTTGTGCACTTCAACTTGAATGTCACACCGGTGACTTTGCTTAATTTTGGTGGAACTGCACAAAAGGAGATCGAGATTTATTTCCAGTGTTCCCGTCGAATTGTTTCAAATCTTGGTCTCAACCACATGATATCTATTCAACTTGTTGTTATTGTGACATTTTGCTTCGCTACGCGAAACACTTTGCTTGATTTCAGTGCAACTGCACAAAATGAGATTGGATTTCCTATTCGTGTTAGCAGATTCGTATTTTATCCTGGTGTTCTCATGAAAGGTCAGTACATGCCTTCATCCACATGATTGTGCAGTGTGCTTTGAGATGTTGTGCTACTTGTATTGGTACTGTTTTGAATAAATGTTGAATTGAAGCTATTATATTGCTGTCTTTTCCCATTAAGTAGTGAGCAAAAATGGGACCAACCCAGACATGATGCTTGTTGCTTTGTTACAACAAACTCTGCATCACCCCCTTTATAAGTAGATGGAAGAACATATTGTTGTTGCGCCCACTCTCCCCTGGAACGGTTTATGCTTTTCGTTAATCTAATGCCGCTGGTAAAATTAAGCAATGCCACTCTCAAAATTAATTAACTACTGAATCTTAGTTCAAAACTGCAACACTTGTTAGGAATGGTACTATCCTGCTTTGTAGTTCTTTCTACATGTTTAACCAAGGTATTGTTAAGATAATGTCTCTTTAAAAATGAATCAATTGCATTGTTTTAGGAATGGTACTTTTCTGCTTTGTCGTTCTTTATACATGTTGAAACAAGGCATTGTTAAGATAATGTCTCAGTCAATATGAATGAATCACACTGATGGAGAATTGCTACTCTCCTGCTTTGTTTCCCATTAAGACAAGTCATCAACCATTATTTCTCAGTAAGTGTTTCCCTTATACCTATTGTTGCTTACACAGATATCAAAATTAAAGCTCGGTTTTATTCCGACTTCGATTTTAGTTGAACTGCACAAGGCAAACTGCTGCGTTACTGGGTCCAGTTGGTCGTTCCACTTTGCAAAAAGAAGCAGTCACTGGTTGTGGTACATTACAGAAGGAATGACCAAGAAGCTTTACAGAGTATTATTAGACACCGGTGACATGACTAGTCTGCAGAGACCATTGGCAATTTAACAACACGTGGAGTGCCCTGGGCAAAAAGTGCCCAAACAAGTACAAGAAGCTACGACAGGACAAGATCATAGGCATTACATATTTTGAATGGGAAAAGCTTGTCAAAGTTTAATCATTGATGTTCGCAAGAAGACGTTAGTTTAATATATTGGAATTGGAAAACCTTGTCAAAATTTGCTCATTGATGTTAGCCAGAAGACACGCATTTGATATTTTTGAGTGGGGCGCCCTTCTTTGTGAGCAGCGTCGAGTGTTTTTTCCTATTCCTGTGTTCAGTTTAGAAGTAAATAGTTACTCTGCTGAGATATTCCTGTGTTAAGAGTTTGTTCTTAATATTGTCTATGTAATGCCAGGCCTTGTGTTTGACAAGTTGAGCTTGGAATTGTTGGAAATATGCCCTAGAGGCAATAATAAAAGGATTATTATTATATTTCCTTGTTCATGATAATTGTCTTTTATTCATGCTATAATTGTATTATCCGGAAATCGTAATACACGTGTGAATACATAGAACACAACATGTCCCTAGTGAGCCTCTAGTTGACTGGCTCGTTAATCAACAGATAGTCATGGTTTCCTGACTATGGACATTGGATGTCATTGATAATGAGATCACATCATTAGGAGAATGATGTGATGGACAAGACCCAATCCTAAGCATCGCACAAGATCATGTAGTTCGTTTGCTAGAGCTTTTTCAATGTCAAGTATCTTTTCCTTAGACCATGAGATCGTGTAACTCCCGGATACCGTAGGAGTGCTTTGGGTGTAGCAAACGTCACAACGTAACTGGGTGACTATAAAGGTATACTGCGGGTATCTCCGAAAGTGTCTGTTGGGTTGACACGGATCGAGACTGGGATTTGTCACTCCGTATGACGGAGAGGTATCTCTGGGCCCACTCGGTAATGCATCATCATAATGAGCTCAAAGTGACCAAGTGTCTGGTCACGGGATCATGCATTGCGGTATGAGTAAAATGACTTGCCGGTAACGAGATTGAACGAGGTATTGGGATACCGACGATCGAATCTCGGGCAAGTAACATAACGATTGATAAAGGGAATTGTGTACGGGGTTGCTTGAATCCTCGACATCGTGGTTCATCTGATGAGATCATCGAGGAGCATGTGGGAGCCAACATGGGTATCCAGATCCCGCTGTTGGTTATTGACCGGAGAGCCGTCTCGGTCATGTCTACGTGTCTCCCGAACCCGTAGGGTCTACACACTTAAGGTTCGGTGACGCTAGGGTTGTAGAGATATAAGTATGCAGTAACCCGAAAGTTGTTCGGAGTCCCGTATAAGATCCCGGACGTCACGAGGAATCCAGAATGGTCCGGAGGTGAAGAATTATATATAGGAAGTGCAGTTTCGGCCATCGGGAAAGTTTCGGGGGTCACCGGTATTGTACCGGGACCACCGGAAGGGTCCCGGGGGTCCACCGGGTGGGGCCACCTATCCCGGAGGGCCCCGTGGGCTGAAGTGGGAGGGGAACCAGCCCCTGGTGGGCTGGTGCGCCCCCCCTTGGGCCCCCTGCGCCTAGGGTTGGAAACCCTAGGGTGGGGGTGCCTCCACCTGTCTTGGGGGGCAAGCCACCCCCTTGGCCGGTGCCCCCCCTTGGAGATGGGATCTCCTAGGGCCGGCGCCCCCCCTAGGGGGCCTATATAAAGAGGGGGGGAGGGAGGGAAGCCGCACCCATGCTCTTGGCACCTCCCTTCCCCTTGCTACACCTCTCCCTCCCGCAGACGCTTGGCGAAGCCCTGCCGGGATCCCTGCTGCATCCACCACCACGCCGTCGTGCTGCTGGATCTTCATCAACCTCTCCTCCCCCCTTGCTGGATCAAGAAGGAGGAGACGTCACGCTGACCGTACGTGTGTTGAACGCGGAGGTGCCGTCTGCTCGGCGCTAGGATCTCCGGTGATTTGGATCACGGCAGTACGACTCCCTCAACCTCGTTCTCTTGAACGCTTCCGCTCGCGATCTACAAGGGTATGTAGATGCACTCCCCTCTCTCGTTGCTAGATGAACTCATAGATTGATCTTGGTGAACGTAGGAAAAAATTTATTTTATGCAACGTTCCCCAACAGGAATGTTGTGGCATGCGGCATCACGAGCTGTTCACCATACCTCCTGAGAATAATGCTTCATATTGTTTTGCATGTCGATCTAATGCCAGTGACTTGCTTGTTAAGAAGATCATCCTCTTCTTTTGTTTCCGTGCGTAAGAAGTTCATCGTATGATGTTTCATTCATAGCCTATACGACATGTCGGGTAGGTTAGACATGAAACCATATGATCATCCGACCAACTCATGATATTAGGCTGTGATTGGATCGTCATTTTCCAACCAAAACCGCTTGTAAAACTGACACTTTTAAATTAAAGCAGATGGTCTCGGGCGAAGGCGCTTGGTTGGTCGATTTCGACTAGTAAAATATCGGAAGTACTTCACACACGATAAAAACGCTAAACGACACTCGGACGATTGCTAATCCGGCCGTTAGCTGCTGTTTCAGCCTTGCCCATGGATGGCATGATACACACATCGTGCATGTATCGTTTGGTAATGTCGTCCATATAGTAGTGCTCGTAAAATATACCTTTGGTCTCTCAAATTACACGCCAGAACCCGGTTTTACTTACAGACCTCGGGCTTTCCGATGACGAGTAAATTACACTTGTATGCTAATACAGGTTTGAAATAGACCAGAGCTCCCAAGCGCGGCCTTACCGTTTCATGCCGTCTCAGTTTCTCGAAGATTCTCATAGGTGTCCGATGATCCTGGCTTCCTGAATGAGCAGCGGGCGTTGTATCATACCTCCGTAGGGCCCGTGAGGCCCTCTCCGTTGTCCTTCGAGTTATTGCGCTCGCCGTGGCGCCGAGCATTGTTAACATGGTCAACGAACATGAGGATTCAGGAGATGACTTTATTTTGACTGGATGACACTAGGGACCCACTAGGGCCATAGCCATACGTACGCAAGTGCCTCCTTATTATGTACAACTATATTTTTTTTTGCTTTCTCCTGGTTTCCTGACATCACGATCCCACACCATTGTCAACGATAGAATTGCACAAGGTGCGACCGACAGCTGGGACCAAGCAGCTCGAGCAGTATTTGTGTTTTTGAGGCGTGAGCACTGCAAAGTTTTTCTTGGCGATGATTTCGTTGTTGTTCAGAGGAGAGCAGGGTATTAACTGGGCGGGCTGTGGCCCGTCTAGCCCAGGCCAGATATCCAGCCCAGATACTACTTTTTTCAAGATGAAAATGGCTAGCCCAGCTATACGTCTTTTTGAGGAATACCTGTGCAAGGTCAACTTGTTATTCTCCTACCTAATCGGGCTGCAAATCTTTCCTTGGAGGGATGCATTAGGCTTAACAGGAAAATGGGCTTTAAAAATAGTAAATGGGATGTAATTATAAAAACTGGGCAGTAACTATAGAAAATGCACCAAACACGAAATTGGTTTATAAAATATTATTTATGGATTTTGAAAATCTTAAATTTTCATTGTTATGCGTCTTAATGTTTCGTTGGATTTTATGTAATACAAATTTATATTTAATATGACTAGAAATTTCGGGATAAAAATATTTCGGATCCCATCAAAATGTGGGAAATTTTATTGAATTCTGTCTTCAACGGTTGGTTGAAATTATTAATCGTTGTCCTAGCTAGAAAATGGGTTGTACTTTTAACAAACTATAAATGGGTTGTTGTAAATTCCATTAGAATTCAAAAATGGGCTGTACATTCTTACAAAACGCAAATGGGCTATAAGTTCTCTGCCACACACTTGTGGGCCTACTAAGTGACGCCAGACTTAAAAAAATAAGTTGACGCGTATGCAAGGCTTTGTCAACTTATTATAGTCAACACACGGTTCTAGCAGCAGTGGCGTTGGATGTCTATCCAACGGATGTTGTGCTTCTTCTTCAATCTCGGATATTCTTAGCTTCGGCCACCCAAAAATGATTCCTCCCACGACATCCGGGCGCACCGTTTCGGAGGCTGACCTGTGGGCCTACTAAGTTGGAGCGTACCAAGGGCTTTGTCAACTTAGTCAATAAAAACGATTCTAGCTTCAGTGACCGTACGATGTCCATCCAATGGCCGTAGTGCTTCTTCAACCTCTGGTCTTCTTGGTCCAGCCGCCCAAAGCAGTGCCGGTCGTGCCGCCTGCTCCTGCCTCCCGTGGCTGGCTATGCTGCCGCGGAGGCCACACCGCCCCCATACTACTCCCGCCGCTGGCCAGGCCATCCCTCCACTCACCCACACCCCCTGTTATTCTGCGGTGACGGCAGCCTCACACCACAACCGAACCAGTGAACCCTCATACCCCTCTCAGCACGGGCTTCCACTGCTACGTCTTCCCCGGCTCCGCGTCGTCCCCTTCCTAGGCGTCGCCGTCGTCCACCGCCCTGGTGCTCTCGCTGCGGCGTGGTCAACATGGTCAATGACCGACTTCCATCGGAAGAGTACTGTACGTGGAGAGGCTGACAGTTGGGTCCACGGAGGCCGCAAGGAAGTGCCTCCTTATTACGTGCAAAATAATTATTCCTCCACCTGACAGCAGGGACCCACCGGATGGGCCACCTTATTTCGCGAAAAAACGTTTCCCCCCTGAATGTTGGGACCCACCGGGCGGGCCACCGTATTTCGCGAAAAAAACGTTCCCCCCGCTGTCAGCTCGGACCCACCGGAAGTGCCTCTTTATTACGCACAAAAAAATGAATACTCCCCCTGCTAGCTGGGACTCACCTTGGTGGGAAGCTGACTTGTGGGCCTACTAAGTTGACGGAGACGGAGGGCTTTGTCAACTTAGTCAATATGAACGATTCTAGCTCCAGTGACTGTACGATGTCCATCCAATGGCCGTAGTGCTTCTTCAACCTCTCGTCTTCTTGCTCGAGCCTCCCAAAGCAGCGCCGGTCATGCCGCCTGCTCCTGCCTCCCATGGATGGCTGTTCTGCCGCGGAGGACTCATCGCCCCCTACTATTCCCACCTTAGGCCAGGCCCTGCGACGACGGCAACCTCACACCGCAGTCGAACGAGTGAATACTCACACTCCTCTCCGCGCGGGCATGTTGGGGAACGCAGTAATTTCAAAAATTTTCCTACGATCACGCAAGACCATGGTGATGGCATGGCAACGAGAGGGGAGAGTGTCTGTCCACGTACCCTCGTAGACCGAAAGCGGAAGCGTTATAACAACGCGGTTGATGTAGTCAGACGCCTTCACGATCCGACCGATCCAAGCACCGAACGCACGGCACCTCCGAGTTCTCGCACATCGCTCAGCTCGATGACGATCCCGGACTCCGATCCAGCAAAGTGTCGGGATGAGTTCTGTCAGCACGACGGCGTGGTGGCGATGTTGATGCTCCACCGACGCAGGGCTTCGCCTAAGCTCATGACGATATGACTTCTCGGCGCAGGGGCTTCGCCTAAGCTCATGACGATATGACCAAGTGGAATATGGTGGAAGGGGCACCGCACACGGCTAAGGAAAGATCCAGAGATCAACTTGTGTGTCTTGGGGTGCCTTGCCCTCAGATATAAAGGAGCCAAGGGGGGGTGCGGCCAGCCTAGGGGAGGCGCGCCTGGAGGAGTCCTACTCCCACCGGGAGTAGGACTCCCCCCCCCCTTGTCCTAGTTGGAGTAGGATTGGGGAGGGGGAAAGAGGGAAGGGGCGCCGCCCCCCCTCTCCTTGTCCTATTCGGACTAGAGGGGGGAGGGGGGCGCGCAGCCCACCTGGCCGGCCCTTCTCCTTCTCCCTCAAAGCCCATGAGGGCCCATATACCCCCCGGGGGGTTCCGGTAACCCCCCGGTGTTCCGTAACTTCTGCTTTCACTCGGAACCCTTCCGAAGTCCAAACATAGGCTTCCAATATATCAATCTTTATGTCTCGACCATTTCGAGACTCCTCGTCATGTCCGTGATCACATACGGGACTCCGAACAAACTTCGGTGCATCAATACTTATAAACTCATAATGAACTGTCATCGGAACGTTAAGCGTGCGGACCCTACGGGTTCGAGAACTATGTAGACATGACCTAGAACCATTCTCGGTCAATAACCAATAGCGGAACCTGGATGCCCATATTGGTTCCTACATATTCTACGAAGATCTTTATCGGTCAAACCGCATAACGACATACGTTGTTCCCTTTGTCATCGGTATGTTACTTACCCGAGATTCGATCGTCGGTATCCAATACCTAGTTCAATCTCGTTACCGTAAGTCTCTTTACTCGCTCTGTAATACATCATCTCACAACTAACTCATTAGTTGTGATGCTTGCAAGGCTTAAGTGATGTGTATTACCGAGAAGGCTCGAGATACCTCTCCGACAATCGGAGTGACAAAACCTAATCTCGAAATACGCCAACCCAACAAGTACCTTTGGAGACACCTGTAGTACTCCTTTATAATCACCCAGTTACGTTGTGACGCTTGGTAGTACCCAAAGTGTTCCTCCGTAAACGGGAGTTGCATAATCTCATAGTTATAGGAACATGTATGGGTCATGAAGAAAGCATTAACATACTAAACGATCAAGTGTTAAGCTAACGGAATGGGTCATGTCAATCAGATCATTCAACTAATGATGTGACCTTGTTAATCAAATAACAACTCTTTGTTCATGGTTAGGAAACATAACCATCTTTGATTAACAAGCTAGTCAAGTAGAGGCATACTAGTGACATACTGTTTGTCTATATATTCACACATGTATTATGTTTCCGGTTAATACAATTCTAGCATGAATAATAAACCTTTATCATGATATAAGGAAATAAATAATAACTTTATTATTGCCTCTAGGGCATATTTCCTTCAGTCTCCCACTTGCACTAGAGTCAATAATCTAGATTACAAAGTAATGATCCTAACACCCATGGAGTCTTGGTGCTGATCATGTTTTGCTCGTGGAAGAGGCTTAGTCAACGGGTCTGCAACATTCAGATCCGTATGTATTTTGCAAATCTCTATGTCTCCCACTTGGACTTGGTCCCGAATGGAATTGAAGCGCCTCTTGATGTGCTTGGTCCTCTTGTGAAATCTGGATTCCTTTGCCAAGGCAATTGCACCAAAGATTGTCACAGAAGATCTTCATCGGTCCCGATGCACTAGGTATGACACCTAGATCGGAAATGAACTCTTTCATCCAGACTCCTTCATTTGCTGCTTCAAGCAGCTATGTACTCCGCTTCACATGTAGATCCTGCCACGACGCTTTGTTTAGAACTGCACCACCTGACAGCTCCACCGTTTAATAAAAACACGTATCCGGTTTGCGATTTAGAATCGTCCGGATCGGTGTCAAAGCTTGCATCGACGTAACCATTTACGACTCAGCTCTTTGTCACCTCCATATATGAGAAACATATCCTTAGTCCTTTTCGTGTATTTCAGGATGTTCTTGACCGCTGTCCATGATCCATTCCTGGATTACTTTGGTACCTTCCTGCCAAGCTTACGCCTAAGCATACGTCGTGTGCTGGTACACAGCATTGCATACATGATAGAGCCTATGGCTGAAGCATAGGAACATCTTTCATTTTCTCTCTATCTTCATCGTGGTCGGGCATTGAGTCCGACTCAATCTTACACCTTGCAACACAGGTAAAAACCTTTCTTTGCCTCGATCCATTTTGAACTTTTTCAAAACTTTATCAAGGTATGTGCTTTGTGAAAGTCCAATTAAGCGCCTTGATCTATCTCTATAGATCTTGATGCCCAATATGTAAGCAGCTTCACCGAGGTCTTTCATTGAAAAACTTTTATTCAAGTATCCTTTTATGCTATCCAGAAATTCTATATCATTTCCAATCAATAATATGTCGTCCACATATAATATCGTAAATGCTACAGAGCTCCCACTCACTTTCTTGTAAATACAAGGCTTCTCCAAAAGTCTCAGACAAACCCATATGCTTTGATCACACTATCAAAGCGTTTATTCCAACTCCGAGAGGCTTGCACTGCACCATAAATTGATCGTTGGAGCTTGCACTTTGTTAGCACCCTTTGGATCGACAAAACCTTCTGGTTGCATCATATACAACTCTTCTTCTAGAAATCCATTCAAGAATGCGGTTTTTACATCCATTTGCCAAATTTCATAATCATAAAATGCGGCAATTGCTAACATGATTCGGACAGACTTAAGCATCGCCACGGGTGAGAAAGTCTCATCGTAGTCAACCCCTTGAACTTGTCGAAAACCTTTTGCAACAAGTCGAGCTTTGTAGACAGTTACATTACCATCGGCGTCAGTCTTCTTCTTAAAGATCCATTTATTTTCAATGGCTTGCTGATCATCGGGCAAGTCAACCAAAGTCCATACTTTGTTCTCATACATGGATCCCATCTCAGATTTCATGGCTTCCAGCCATTTTGCGGAATCTGGGCTCACCATCGCTTCTTCATAGTTCGTAGGTTCGCCATGGTCAAGTAACATGACTTCGAATAGGATTACCGTACCACTCTGGTGCGTATTTTACTCTGGTTGACCTCACGAGGTTCAAGAGTAACTTGATCTGAAACTACATGATCATCATCATTAGTTTCTTCACTAATTGGTGTAGTTGTCACAGGAACCATTTCTTGTGATGAACTACTTTCCAATAAGGGAGCAGAATCTGATTATCTCATCAAGTTCTACTTTCCTCCCACTCACTTCTTTTGAGAGAAACTCCTTCTCTAGAAAGGACCCGAATTTAGCAACGAAAATCTTGCCTTCAGATCTGTGATAGAAGGTGTACCCAATAGTCTCCTTTGGGTATCCTATGAAGACACATTTTTCCGATTTGGGTTCGAGCTTATCTGGTTGAAGTTTCTTTACATAAGCATCGCAGCCCCAAACTTTAAGAAACGACAACTTTGGTTTCTTGCCAAACCATAGTTCATAAGGCGCCGTCTTCAACGGATTTTGACGGTGTCCTATTCAACGTGAATGCGGCCGTCTCTAAAGCATAACCCCAAAACGATAGCGGTAAATCGGAAATAGACATCATAGATCGCACCATATCTAGTAAAGTACGATTCTGACGCTCGGACACACCATTTCTCCGTGGTGTTCCGGGTGGCGTGAGTTGTGAAACTATTCCACATTGTTTCAAATGTAAACCAAACTCAGAACTCAAATATTCTCCTCCACGATCAGATCGTAGAAACTTTATTTTCTTGTTACGATGATTTTCCACTTCACTCAAAATTCTTTGAACTTTTCAAATGTTTCAGATTTGTGTTTCATTAAGTAGATATACCCATATCTGCTCAAATCATCTGTGAAGGTGAGAAAATAACTTGATACCCGGCCAAGTGCTTCAACATTCATTGGACCACAAACATCAAGATGTATGATTTCCAACAAATCAGTTGCACGCTCCATAGTTCCGAGAACGGCGTTTTGTCATCTTGCCCATGAGGCACGGTTCGCAAGTACCAAGTGATTCATAATCAAGTGATTCCGAAGCCCATCAAGATGGAGTTTCTTCATGCTTTTACACCGATATGACCTAAACGGCAAGTGCCACAAATAAGTTGCACTATCATTATCAACTCTGCATCTTTTGGCTTCAACATTATGAATATGTGTATCACTACCGCCGAGATTCAACAAGAATAGACCATTCTTCAAGGGTGCATGACCATAAAAGATATTACTCATATAAATAGAACAACCATTATTCTCTCGATTTAAATGAATAACCGTCTTCGCAATAAACAAGATCCAGATATAATGTTCATGCTCAACGGCGGCACCAAATAACAATTATTTAGGTCTAAAACTAATCCGAAGGTAGATGTAGAGGTAGCGTGTCGATCGCGATCATATTGACTTTGGAACCATTTCCAACGCGCATCGTCACCTCGTCCTTAGCCAATCTTCGCTTAATCTGTAGTTCCTGTTTCGAGTTGCAAATATTAGCAATGTAACCAGTATCAAATACCTGTGTACTCATGAGTAAGGTACACATCAATAACATGTATATCATATATACCTTTGTTCACCTTGCCATCCTTTTATCCGCCAAATACTTGGGGCAGTTCCGCAAAGGTCGATGCTTGCAATAAAAACACTTTCGGTTTCAGGCTTAGGTCCAGACTTGGGTTTCTTCTCTTGATCAGCAACTTTCTTGCTGTTCTTTTGAAGTTTCCTTCTTCTTCCCTTTGCCCTTTTTCTTGAAACTAGTGGTCTTGCTGACCATCAACACTTGATGCTCTTTCTTGATTTCTACCTCCGCTGCTTTCAAAGCATCGCGAAGAGCTCAGAATTGTCTTAGTCATCCCTTGCATATTATAGTTCATCACGAAGCTCTTGTAGCTTGGTGGCGATGATTGGAGAATTACATCAATGACACTATCATCCGGAAGATTAACTCCCAGCTGAATTAAGTGATTGTTATACCCGGACATTTTGAGTATGTGCTCACCGACGTAACTATTCTCCTCCATCTTGCAGCTATAGAACTTACTGGAGACTTCATATCTCTCAATCCGGGCATTTGCTTGAAATATTAACTTCAACTCCTGGAACATCTCATATGCTCCATGACGCTCAAAACGTCGTTGAAGACCCGGTTCTAAGCCGTAAAAGCATGGCACATCGAACTATAGAGTAGTCATCACCGCTTTGCCGTGACGTTCACAACTTCGCTCAAAGATCCGCAAAGGTTCGCTACCCAGCCGGTGCTTCCAGGCGTAATTTTTCCGTGCAGCAATGAGGATAATCCTCAAGTTACGGACCCAGTCCGTAATTGCTACCATCATCTTTCAACTTTGCTTTCTCAAGGAACGCATTAAAATTCAACGGAACAACAAAGACGAGCCATCTATCTACATCAAACATAGACAAGCAAAATACTATCGTACTAAGTTCATGATAAATTTAAGTTTGATTAATCATATTAAAACCTCCCACTTAGACAGACATCTCTCTAGTCATCTAAGTGATCACGTGATCCAAATCAACTAAACCATGTCCGATCATCACGTGAGATGGAGTAGTTTCAATGGTGAACATCACTATGTTGATCATATCTACTATATGATTCACGCCGACCTTTCGGTCTCGTGTTCCGAGGCCATATCTGTTATATGCTAGGCTCGTCAAGTTTAACTCGAGTATTCCGTGTGCAACTGTTTTGCACCCGTTGTATTTGAACGTAGAGCCTATCACACCCGATCATCACGTGGTGTCTCAAAGACGAAGAACTTTCGCAACGGTGCATACCAGGAGAACACTTCTTGATAATTTTAGTGAGAGATCATCTTATAATGCTACCGTCAATCAAAGCAAGATAAGATGCATAAAGGATAAACATCACATGCAATCAATATAAGTGATATGATATGGTCATCATCATCTTGTGCTTGTGATCTCCATCGCCAAGCACCGTCATGATCACCATCGCCACCGCGCGACACCTTGATCTCCATCGTAGCATCGTTGTCGCCTCGCCAACTATTGCTTCCACGACTATCGCTACCGCTTAGTGATAAAGTAAAGCAATTACATGGCGCTTGCATTTCATACAATAAAGCGACAACCATATGGCTCACGCCGATTGCCGATAACTCGGTTACAAAACATGATCATCTCATACAATATAGCATCACGTCTTGACCATATCACATCACAACATGCCCTGCAAAAACAAGTTAGACGTCCTCTACTTTGTTGTTGCAAGTTTTACGTGGCTGCTACGGGCTGAGCAAGAACCGTTCTTACCTACGCATCAAAACCACAACGATAGTTTGTCAAATAGACTCCGCTTTAACCTTCTCAAGGACCGGCGTAGCCACACTCGGTTCAACTAAAGTTGGAGAGACAGGTCTTCCGCAAGCCATCTATGTGCAAAGCACGCCGAGGGAACCGGTCTCACAGAAGAGTACGCGTAAGGTTGGTCCGGATCGTCTCGTCCAACAATACCGCTGAACCAAAGTATGACATGCTGGTAGGCAGTATGACTTGTATCATCCACAACTCACTTGTGTTCTACTCGTGCAAATAACATCAAACCATAAAAACCTAGGCTCGGATGCCACTGTTGGGGAACGCAGTAATTTCAAAAAATTTCCTACGATCACGCAAGACCATGGTGATGGCATAGCAACGAGAGGGGAGAGTGTCTGTCCACGTACCCTCGTAGACCGAAAGCGGAAGCGTTATAACAACGCGGTTGATGTAGTCGTACGTCTTCACGATCCGACCGATCCAAGCACCGAATGCACGGCACCTCCGAGTTACGCACATCGCTCAGCTCGATGACGATCCCCGGACTCGATCCAGCAAAGTGTCGGGATGAGTTCTGTCAACGACGGCGTGGTGACGATGTTGATGCTCCACCGATGCAGGGCTTCGCCTAAGCTCATGACGATATGACTTCTCCGGCGCAGGGCTTCGCCTAAGCTCATGACGATATGACCAAGTGGAATATGGTGGAAGGGGCACCGCACACGGCTAAGGAAAGATCCGTAGATCAACTTGTGTGTCTTGGGGTGCCTTGCCCTCAGATATAAAGGAGCCAAGGGGGTGCGGCCAGCCTAGGGGAGGCGCTGCCGAGGAGTCCTACTCCCACCGGGAGTAGGACTCCCCTTGTCCTAGTTGGAGTAGGATTGGGGAGGGGAAAGAGGGAAGGCGCCGCCTCTCCTTGTCCTATTCGGACTAGAGGGGAGGGGGCGCAGCCCACCTGGCCGGCCCTTCTCCTTCTCCCTCAAAGCCCATGAGGGCCCATATACCCCGGGGTTCCGTAACCCCGGTGTTCCAGAACTTCCTGCTTTCACTCGGAACCCTTCCGAAGTCCAAACATAGGCTTCCAATATATCAATCTTTATGTCTCGACCATTTCGAGACTCCTCGTCATGTCCGTGATCACATCCGGGACTCCGAAAAAACTTCGGTGCATCAATACTTATAAACTCATAATGAACTGTCATCAAAACGTTAAGCGTGCGGACCCTACGGGTTCGAGAACTATGTAGACATGACCTAGAACCATTCTCGGTCAATAACCAATAGCGGAACCTGGATGCCCATATTGGTTCCTACATATTCTACGAAGATCTTTATCGGTCAAACCGCATAACGACATACGTTGTTCCCTTTGTCATCGGTATGTTACTTACCCGAGATTCGATCGTCGGTATCCAATACCTAGTTCAATCTCGCTACGGTAAGTCTCTTTACTGCTCTGTAATACATCATCTCACAACTAACTCATTAGTTGTGATGCTTGCAAGGCTTAAGTGATGTGTATTACCGAGAAGGCTCGAGATACCTCTCCGACAATCGGAGTGACAAAACCTAATCTCGAAATACGCCAACCCAACAAGTACCTTTGGAGACACCTGTAGTACTCCTTTATAATCACCCGATGCCAGTGACGCTTGGTAGTACCCAAAGTGTTCCTCCGTAAACGGAGTTGCATAATCTCATAGTTATAGGAACATGTATGGGTCATGAAGAAAGCATTAACATACTAAACGATCAAGTGTTAAGCTAACGGAATGGGTCATGTCAATCAGATCATTCAACTAATGATGTGACCTTGTTAATCAAATAACAACTCTTTGTTCATGGTTAGGAAACATAACCATCTTTGATTAACAAGCTAGTCAAGTAGAGGCATACTAGTGACATCTTGTTTGTCTATATATTCACACATGTATTATGTTTCCGGTTAATACAATTCTAGCATGAATAATAAACCTTTATCATGATATAAGGAAATAAATAATAACTTTATTATTGCCTCTAGGGCATATTTCCTTCAGGGCATCCACCGCCGCGTCTTCACCGGCTCCGCGTCATCCCCTTCCTAGGCCTCACCGTCGTCCACCGCCCTGGTGCTCTCGGCGCGGCGTGGTCAACGTGGTCAAGGAACGACTTCCATCGGACGTGGACTGTACGTCGAGAGGCTGACAGCTGGGTCCACGGCCGCAGCAAGGAAGTGCCTCCTTATTATGCGGAAAATAATGATTCCTCCACCTGACAGCAGGGACCCACCGGAGGGGCCACCGTATTTCGCAAAAAAAATGTTTCCCTCCTGACTGCTGGGACCCACCAGCTACACCTTCGCATGCAAGGAAGTGCGTCCGGGAAAAAAAATGATTCGCCCCCCTGACTGCTGGGACCCACCAGCTACATCTTCGCACGCAAGGAAGTACGTCCGGGCAAAAAAAAACGATTCGCCCCCTGACTGCAGGGACCCACAAGCTACATCTTCACAGGCAAGGAAGTGCCTGATAGTCGGGACCCACCTGGTCGAAGCGTACGTAGCGTTGTCATTCTGGTCGCGAATGTGTACGTACATACTGGTCGATGTAGAGGCGCGCACGTGTCGTAGTAGAGGCGCGCACGTGTCGTAGTAGAGGCGTGCATGTAGCATGTACACATACGTACAACGGCGAGGGTGCAAGAAAGAAAATACAGCCACGTACGTACATACGGGCAGGGTCTCGAACGCCTGCTCACGGATACGTACATGGCTGGGTCGAAACGGAGAAACAGCGTCATCGTCGTGTTCATGGGGAGGCAACGGAATGTGTCGTGTTCATCGGGAGGCAACGGAACGCGTGGGAGCCAACCGGCTGGGTCGGAACGGAATGCGTGTTCGTGTTCATTGGGAGGGCTTGGACGGAACAGGCGATGGAAACGAGGCCTGGCGTACCGCACAAGGGAGGAAACGGCCTTGTGTTTGACTGGCCACGTTCGAAACGGGATCTTGTTCATCGGGAGGGGTCTGGCGTACCGCAAAACGGAGGAAACGGACCTCCTACGGTCGAAATGGGGGGTCCTGTTGATCGGGAGGGGTATGGCGTACCGCAAAACAGACGAAACGGACCTCCTACGGTCGAAACGGGGGTCCTGTTGACCGGGAGGGATGTGGCGTACCGCAAAACGGACGAAACGGACTTGTGTTGGAGCGCTATGGTCAAAACGGCGGTCCTGTTCATCGGGAGGGGTGTGGCGTACCGCAAAACGGGACTCCACGGGACACTGTTCATCTCCACCGTCGACCTCCTCTAGCCTCCACGGGCTATCGTCGACCTCCTCCAGCCTCCACGGGCTCCTGTTCATCCAGCCTCCACCGTGCGCTACTCCACTGGCTATCGCTCAACCACCCCTCCACGGGCACCCCTCCACCGCTTCACTGCTCATCCAGCCCTCCACACCACAGGTCTGTTCAACCACCCTCCACGGCCACCCCTCCACCGCTCACTGCTCATCCAGCCCTCCACACCACGGGTCCTGTTCATCCAGAGGCAACGCCACCGCCACTGTTCATCCACCCCCCACAATGCTCACAGTTCATCCAATCGATCGGCTTGATTAGCATCGAGCGGCGAATCGCCCATCGGGTTCGATTAACAGCCATTGATCGATCGCCGGGTTCGTGAATGCGTAGCTGCGCAGCAATCGCCGGGTTCGATTAGAGCCCAACGCATCACTCGGGTTCGATTAGAGCCAACGCCGCACACACGCCACAGACGTACGAGAGAAACGCGCATCGCTCGGCCCCCGACCTCCCACCGTAACCGGCAACTCCCCGAAATTTTCCACCCCCTCGCTTCTACCACGGTTTTTTCCGTCATGGACGACCCAAAGAATATCATGCAGCTGCGTCTCCGGCCCGCCCAGGATGAAAAGCCCATTTTCTGTCATGTTTTTTTGTCATAGAAGTAGGAGCCCACCACATCTATGATGATACCGGGTTTTGTCACAATTATCGTCATAGAAGTGTCATATGTATGACAGAAATTGTTTTTGTTCGGCCCAAAATGTCACGGATGTGTCATTTTTTGTAGTGCATGTTCTTACATCAAAGTACTGCTGTTGTGTATCCCACATCATTCACTCATGATTGGACGCTTTTAACATGGAAGTTTGATAGTGGTTGCATCTTGCATTGCTTTCTACGTTGTACTGCTTCTAATTTTTTGAATTGCCACTTATGACAAGACACTTTTAACTTGGTAGAGCAATATTGGTTGCATCTTTCATATGGTGTCTAGCTTGCATTACTTCTATATTCTTGAAAATCCTTCTGCTTAATTTACACATCATAGTTGTGAATATGTCATGCCGTCCTGTTTTTCTTACATATTCCATCCTCGTACGGTTGTCTTACATCAAAGTATTGCTTGTCTGTATCATGCATCAATGAGTTCTGAACAGCGACTTTATTCTTTTGTGTTGTGGGTACGGCTTGACATGGCAAAGTCAAAAAAGAGCAAGGAAAATAATATAGTAGGGAGTGGTGTTACTCGTCAGGTGAAACGGAAAAGGATCTGCCGTCGAGATTCTATCGGGTACTTATAGTGCAAGAGAAGGTCCAAGTCCACCGTTAAATCTACAAACACAAGATCACCGCTTCCACCAGCTGCAAAGATCCGCTTCAACTGCATCAAAGATCTCAACGAAGTTACTGCTCGCTTGCTCGAACTGGCTAGTTCCCAAGCTGCCTTCACACCTAACACTACTTCAAGCTAATCGCCGACACAACAGGACTTGGCAAGATCGGATGAACCTCATGAGCATCAACACCAAGACAAGACTGACCGAGTCAAGTTGCAGTTGCATGCTCCTTTATATGTACTCTCACAGTTTGATGTACACTAACACTTTCCATATTCGTTGTTGAACTAGCACCACGGCGCAAGCGGAAACAAACATCAGGGATAATGCTTGACAGATTAACAAAATAATCTAAAGGAGGAAGAATGGAGATCCATTGTGAGGCAGGTTTAAAAAGGCCACGTGATGCTACAGAGTCAGCCGAGTTAGTATCAGAGGTAGCCTTTGCCGTTAGGTGTCACACACGTATCCTCCCAACGTGGATCCAGTACAGGAATGAGAAAGACAATACCCAGTTTAACACCTTCCTTGACCATTTATCCATAGGTAATGTTATGAATCGCAATTAGTAATATTGTCTTGCTCTGTCCCATACTTTCTAGCTTCCTCCTAATAAGACTCACATTCTTTATTCAACAAATGAGGTTCAAGTTGGATCTAAAAGATGATGCAACTAAACAAGCATGCACTCATGTTTTTCAGTCTGCTCTACGACAGTATCGGTACCACCTTATAAAATCTCACTTTGAAGGCAAGGCTAACAATGAAATCGCCCAAACATCTCCAGTGGAATATATTACAGATGAAGACTGGACAGCCCTCGTTAATCGGTGCGATCCAAAGTATCCGGTAGGCTATATATATTTGATCAGACCACATATTGAACTTGTATTTATGTATGTGCCTTACAAGTGTATCTTCTTCTAGGCTAACTGTTTGAAGAACAAAACCAACTGTTCTAAAGTGAAATTTCAACAAACAACAGGATCTCATAGCTATATTGCACACCGCTGTGCTCTTGTAAATAGCTGCTACTTCCTTCTTTTTTGTGCCATATTATCGTATCTATATTGACTTGTTCCAAATACAGAGGAAAGCCCATGCGGACCAAAAAGATCCTGAACCGAATGCAGTGCAAATCTTCAAGGATTGCCAAACCAGCAAGATGAAGGGCATGAGAACACCGGTTCAAGCTGCTGTTGTAAGTCCTTATTCCTCCTGCCTTTGAACTGATTGGTACTGTGATGTGTTCATTTAACTACTTGGTTTGCAGTCCACGTCAGTTACTCTGTTCACTTTTATACACAGTTGTCTTAACGTATCATTTCACCTTACATGTTTTAAAAGAGATGAAGGATATTCTTTTGGTCTTGATCTGTAATCTAGTTGTTATGTTCACGTGCACACACAATGATAAAATAGCCTGTTTGTTTTATATCTGTTTGCCCATGATATGAATGATGCCATACTATGTTCATCCTACTTTAAACCATGTCTCTTTATCCTTAGATGTCAACGAATGTGCGGAAATAGACAATAAAGTAGGCATGCTACATGGACATATGTTCCGAAAGTGATTTTATTATGTAGTTGGCACTACAATACATGCTAATGTATTACAATAGTTCACCAAAATAAGTTATGTATAAACGTGTAACCTACTTTGTTTGTTTTTGTCTCATTAGTAACTTATCTGGTACACTAATCTACAAGTTCAAACTTTCAGGAAGCTATGGAACAAATGATTGAACAACCACAACCACGTGAAGGTGACGAGGCTACCACAGGCACAATGTCACCTCTTGCTGCAAAGGCCAAGATCTCTCCACTAACGGTAAAAAGCACCTTCTGCGTAATTCGGGTTGGTTGTCAAGGTAACCTCGTCCAAATCGCCTAATCGAACAAAATCTTCCTGCTAGACAGAGTGATATATCTGCGTTCGGACACAAGTCCAATCCCTAATGGACGCTGCTTCGAAACAAGAATAGTGGTTGACAAATGTCGCCAAGATATGAATGGTTTTGAAACCAGACTATCGGACATTCGCCGTTGTTCAAGAGCAATGGCGGAAAAAGGTGAAGATCGTGCTGCTCCATCAGATTCTACAGCCTGAAACATTAGCACTCAGGTCAAATGATCTGTGCTTCTATACATCTGATGGTGCTTTTATCTAGAAGGACTACAAGCTTTATGCCAACAGGCCTTTTCTTGTATGGTTGGAATTTATTTTGTTGTGATACATCATTTATGATGCTGCCATAGGCTACAGTAATTACGACGCTATTTTTGTATAGTGTAGGTTTATCTTAGTAATGTATTCGACCGAAAGCTTCAGAGGGAGCCCAACATGCCAACATTCGTCGGGCCCATTCCAATTGGGCTAAAAATGATTACGGGCCGAAATTGGCATGTAGCCCACTAAAAATATCTGGGCCTAAATCAGCATAAGCTTTCATATTTTTTTTGGTAGGCATGTGCCCATAGCACTAGTAGAAAAGGGGGCAATGGTCCAGGCCGGGCCAGCCCATTAGTCCCGGTTCAATCCAGAACCGGGACCAATGGGGGCATTGGACCCGGTTCGTGAGCCACGGGGGCCGGCCGGGCCACGTGGGCCATTGGTCCCGGTTCGGCTGGACCTATTGGTCCCGGTTGGTGGGACGAACCGGAACCAATGGGCCTCGCTCCTGGCCCACCCCCTTTGGTCCCGGTTGGTGGCTTGAACCGGGACCAAAGGTTGTTTTTAGTCCCGGTTCGCCACGAACCGGGACCAATTAGTTGCCTATATATACCCTCGCCCATGAAAGCAGAGCACTCCCACTTCTCTGTTTTTCGTTGCCGGCGAGGGGAGAGCTTTGTGGTGCTCTAGCTCACCTCCTATGCACACGAGGTGTTCGATGGAATGCCCGAGCCACACTACTTAAGCTTTCTCCTCTCCAAGCTACATTTTCCTCAATATTTGTCTAGGTTTAGCGGTCCGTCACGTCCTGCCTCGTCTTCATCATTGCCGATCGCCTGCGCCGATCTCGCCGGCACCACCGTGGTGAGCCTCTTGTTCTTATCTTCTTTCTGAAAGGAAAAAAAATTCTTACTTGTATGTTTATATAGATACTTGTATTATTTTCTTAGTTTTATTATTGCATCTTATATAGTGCGATGGTTTTGGTATCCACCCCCGTCGGCCCTTGTCCTGTCTATGATTCGGATGTGGTATATATTATCTTTTCATAACTATTGGTTCATTTATTGTTTATGACAATTATGCCGACCAACGTGACATAGATTTTATTTATCTAGGAGGTTGTTGAACCGGAAATTCCAACCGACCCTATTGTCGAGAGGTTAAATTTAGTTGAAGAAGAAAACAATTTGTTGAAGGAAAAAATTAGAAAAATTGAGGAGGAGAAGATGATATTGGAGTTGCATGTTGCGGATATCGTCGATGATCACAAGATCAAGATGGATGCAATGGACTTGAAGATTAGAAAGATTAGAAAATATGCCATTCATACCGAGGCTTGGTATCATTATGCCATTGGATCAGTTGTTACATTGGTTGCGATTATGATCGCATTTGTTTTCGCATTGAAATGTTTTACATAGTTTCAGTGTATGGTTTAATTAATTTAGATGTTCTGCAGATCTTTATGTTGTTAGATGAGAACTATGTATGTACTTTGGTTTTAATGTGATGATTGACTTCTATTATTTTGGTCACTTAATTATCTATTCATGATGTTCTGTAATGATTTTTGACACACTTAATTATATATAATGCACGCAGATGAACCGGCAATGGATGTACGGTTCAAGACACACCTCCGAGTACATTAAGGGCGTGCATGATTTTCTCAAGTGGCTGAGGCAAACAAGCAGAATGGTTTTACGTGTTGTCCATGCCCTATATGTGGGAATACGAAGTCTTACTCGACCGGAAAATCCTCCACACCCACCTGCTTTACAAGGGTTTCATGCCACACTATAATGTTTGGACGAGGCACGGAGAAATAGGGGTTATGATGGAAGACGGCGAAAAAGAAGAGTACGATGACAACTATGTGCCCCCTGAATACGGTGATGCTACTGAACATCAAGAGGAACCAGAAGATGTGCACGATGATGCTGCAACGGGCGAAGCTGCTGAAGATCAAGAGGAACCAGACTATGTGCCCGATGATGATGATCTCTGTCGGGTCATTACCGGTGCAAGGATAAAATGCGAAAGTCAAAAGGAGAAGCTGAAGTTCGATCGCATGTTAGAAGACCACAAAAAAAGGGTTGTACCCCAATTGTGAAGATGGCAACACAAAGCTCGGTACCGTACTAGAATTGCTGCAGTGGAAGGCAGAGAATGTTGTGCCTGACAAAGGATTTGAAAAGCTACTGAAAATATTGAAGAAGAAGCTTCCAAAGGATAACGAATTGCCCGATAGTATGTACGCAGCAAAGAAGGTCGTATGCCCTCTAGGATTGGAGGTGGAGAAGATACATGCATGCCCTAATGATCGTGCATCCTCTACGTCATGTGCGTACAAGGATCTGAACGGATGCCCGTATGCGGTGCATTACGGTATAAGATCAGACGAGATGACCTCGGTGATGTTGACGGCGAGCCCCTAGGAAGAGGGTTCTGCGAAGGTGATGTGGTATGCTCCTATAATACCACGGTTGAAACGTTTGTTCGTAAACGGAGAGCATGCCAAGTTGATGTGATGGCACGGTGAGGACCGTAAGAAAGACGGGAAGTTGAGAGCACCCACGATGTGTCGCAGTGGAGAAAAATCAAAAGAACGTACTGGGATGAGTTTGCAAGTGAGCCAAGGAACGTATGGTTTGCTTTAAGCGCGGATGACATTAATCCTTTCGGGGAGCAGAGCAGCAATCACAAAGACCTGGCCCGTGACTCTATGTATGTATAACCTTCCTCCTTGGATGTGCATGAAGCGGAAGTTCATTATGATCCCAGTTCTCATCCAAGGCCCTAAGCAACCCGGCAACGACATTGATGTGTACCTAAGGCCATTAGTTGAAGAACTTTTACAGCTATGGAATGGAAACGGTGTATGTACGTGGGATGAGCACAAACAGGAGGAATTTTACCTAAAGGCGTTGCTGTTCGTGACCATCAACGATTGGCCCGCTCTCAGTAACCTTTCAGGACAGACAAACAAGGGATACCACGCATGCACGCACTGTTTACTTGACACCGATAGTATATACCTAGCAAGCTGCAGGAAGAATGTGTACAGGCCATCGCCGATTTCTTCCGACCAACCATCAATGTCGAAAGAAAGGCAAGCATTTCAAAGGCGAGGCAGATCACCGGAAGAAGCCCGTCATGCGTGCGGTGATCACGCATTTGCTATGGTCAATGATTTACACGTAATCTTTGGAAACGGTCCCGACGGACTAGCTGTTCCGAGTGACGCTGGGGGACACGCACCCATGTGGAAGAAGAAATCTATATTTTGGGACCTACCCTACTGGAAAGACCTAGAGGTCCGCTCTTCGATCGACGTGATGCACGTGATGAAGAACCTTTGCGTGAACCTGCTAGGCTTCTTGGGCGTGTATGGGAAGACAAAAGATACGGTGAGGCACGGAGGACCTGCAACGCTTGCACGAAAAAGACGGCATGCCTCCAAAGCAGTATGAAGGTCCTGCCAGCTATGCTCTTACCAGAGAAGAGAAGGAAATCTTCTTTGAATGCCTGCTTAGTATGAAGGTCTCGACTGGCTTCTCGTCGAATATAAAAGGAATAATAAATATGGCAGAGAAAAGTTTCAGAACCTAAAGTCTCATTATCGCCACGTGATTATGACGCAATCGCTTCCGGTTGCATTGAGGGGCTTCTACCGGAAAACGTCCGATTAGCCATTGTGAAACTATGTGCATTCCTCAGTGCAATCTCTCATAAGGTGATCGATCCAGAAATCATACCAAGGCTAAGGAGTGATGTGGTGCAATGTCTTGTCAGTTTCGAGCTGGTGTTCCCACCATCCTTCTTCAATATCATGACGCACGTCCTAGTTCATCTAGTTGACGAGATTGTCATTCTAGGCCCCGTATTTCTACACAATATGTACCCCTTTGAGAGGTTCATGGGAGTCCTAAAGAAATATGTCTGTAACCGCGCTAGGCCAGAAGGAAGCATCTCCATGGGCCATCAAACAGAGGATGTCATCGGGTTTTGTGTTGACTTCATTCCTGGCCTTAAGAACATAGGTCTCCCTCAATCGCGGTATGAGGGGAGACTGACCGAAAAGGCACGCTTGGAAGGGACTCAATAATATGCAGGGACGGATATTCTTGGTCTCAAGCACACTACACAGTTCTACAGAATTCTACCTTGGTGACCCCGTATGTCGATGAACACAAGAACAGTCTGCGCTCCAAACACCCGGAGCAGTGCGACGACTGGATTACATGTGAACACATCAGGACTTTCAGCAGTTGGTTGGAAGCACGTCTCAGAGGTGACAACACTGTTTGTGCTGAGCTGTACTTGTTGTCCAGGATACGAGATAAATGGGAATACATTTTACACGATTGACCAAGATCCAAAGAGCACCAACCAAAACAGCGGTGTCCGCTTTGATGCAACAACCGAGAGGGGAAAGAACACACATTATGGTTACATAGTGGACATATGGGAACTTGACTATGGACATGATTTTAAGGTCCCTTTGTTTAAGTGCAAATGGGTCAATTTGTCAGGAGGCGGGGTACATGTAGACCCACAGTACGGAATGACAACAGTGGATCTGAAAAATCTTGAGTACACTGACGAACCGTTCGTCCTAGCCAATGATGTGGCACAGGTTATCTATGTGAAGGACATGTCTACTGCATCGAGAAAAAGAAAAGATAAGGAAGCGAATACATCATACGATGAGCCAAAGCGCCACATAGTTCATTCAGAAAAAGGACATCATGGGAGTGGAGGGCAAGACATATGTCTCAAGATTATGAACAGTTTCATGAAATTCCTCCCTTCAAAGTCAAGGCTGACCCCAGCATCCTGATAAACGATGAAGATTATCCATGGTTACGGCGCAATAAGCAAATGACACAAGCGAAGAAAAAGTGAAGACTTTCTCCCGCAACTATTATGATGATACCATGCCAACTTTGTAACACACGAGTATGATACCATTATCCGTTTTGCACATGCACATGCTATGTGGGTGAATTTATGATACCATGCCAACTTTCAACTTTTTCAGAGTTCATTTGAAATGCTTTAATGTCTTATGGTTCGGCCCTCGTAATAATTAAAAATAGCAACAATAAGTATTTTGTTGTAAGTAGAAACAAAATAAAATAAATAAATCAAGAAAGAAAACAAAAAACAAAAAAGTGTTTTCAAATTTGAAAACTAATGGCACTAACAGAAAGTTTATAATTTTTCTAAAACTAAAAGCAAAAAGAATTAAAAAATAGAGCAAAAATAAAATAAAATAAATATTGCAGAAAACAAAACAAAAAACTGGAAAATAATTAAAAATAGCAACAATAAGTAGTTTGTTGTAAGTAGAAACAAAATAAAATAAATAAAGCAAGAAAGAAAAAAAACAAAAAAAGTGTTTTCAAATTTGAAAACTAATGGCACTAACAGAAAGTTTATAATTTTCCTAAAACTAAAAGGAAAAAGAATTAAAAATAAAGCAAAAAAAAAAGAAAATAAATAATGCAGAAAACAAAACAAAAAACTGGAAAAAAATAAAAATAGCAACAATAAGTAAAGAAAACAAAAAAACAAAAAAATGCCTCCTACTGGGCCCCCACGGCCTAAATACGACTAGAAACCCTAGTATGGGCCAGGATTCAGGCCCGTAGTAGGCCCGGAAGGCCCATCAGGCGAAGCAAAAGCAAGTAGGCCCGAAAGCCTGCGGTGGAGAGGAGCTCGAAAGAGGTGCGGCAAGGGGCTTATAAACCATCGCGCGCCTCTCAACTAGCGAGGTGGGACTAAACTTTGGCCCCGACGGCAAAGACAGGGCCTTTGGTCCCAGTTGGTGGCACCAACCGGGACTAAAGGGGGGGCATTGGTCCCGGTTGGTGCCACCACCCGGTACCAAAGGCCGCCGCTTCCCGCCCTTTGGCTGCCGAAAAAGAGGCCTTTGGTCCCGGTTGGTGGCACCAACCGGGACTAAAGGGGGCATTGGTCCCGGTTGGTGCCACGAACCGGGACCAATGCTCGTGGTATATAAGTAGCACTTTGCAATTTTGCAGAGTTGCCCCCCGACGACGCCGAGCACATCGTCGCCGCCAGGCTGCCCCGACGCCGCCTGGCCAGACTCTGCCGCTTTCGCCCGCCTGCGTCGCCGCCGCCGCTGCCGCGCTCGCCGCCGCTCACGCCTGACGCCATCGCTGCTCGCCTCTAACGCTAAGGCCGCCGCCCGTCAAGACGCCTGCCTCGACGCTGCCGCCAAGGCCACTCCTCACACTGCTGCCTGACGCTGCCCGCCAGATGCTCCTCCTCTCAGTGAGCATCGCGCCTCTGCCCGCCACTACTGCTATATTTTTTAGTTATACATGCTATTTTTTATATGTTTTTAGATTCATATATGTATGTATGTATTTTTTAGATATATGAATTTTTTTATGTTTGTTCATATATGTATGTATGTATTTTTTACATGTTTTTTTATGTATGTATGTATTTTTTCAATTGTAATGATGTTTTAAAGTATACATATATGCCGAAGTTATATTTTTAGAATTTTTTTATCTATATATGTTTTCTGATTTAGTACATTTTAGGTTAGTTTAATTTTTAGAAATTTTTTATATATCTAGCTAGGAAAGGAAGAAGAAGAAAAAGAATGAGAGGAAAAAGGAAAATAAGAAGAGGAAGAAAGGAGAAGAAGAGGGGAGGAAGAAGAGGAGAAATAAATAAGAAGAAGAAAAACGAAGAAAATGAAGAGGAGAAGAAGAAAGGAATAGAGGAGAAGAAGAAAAAATAGAAAATTTTCTATTTTTTCTTGTTCTCCTCTATTCCTTTCTTCTTCTCCTCTTTTTCTTCTTCTTTTTTTTCTTTGATCTTCTCCGTATCTATTCCTTTCTTCTTCTCCTCTTTTTTTGGTGATATTAATTATTGTAGAATATGCAAATGTTTGTATATTCATATGAACAATGCATTAGGCAAAACCTTTGTTTTTTTTCGAAATTTTCTATTTGAACATTTTTTTAAAAACAAGCAATACTAAAAGAATGAGAGGAAAAAGGAAAAAAAGAAGAGGAAGAAAGGAGAAGAAGAGGAGAGGAAGAAGAGGAGAAATAAATAAGAAGAGGAAAAAAAGAAGAAAACAAAGAGGAGAAGAAGAAAGGAATAGAGGAGAAGAAGAAAAAATAGAAATTTTCTATTTTTCTTCTTCTCCTCTATTCCTTTCTTCTTCTCCTCTTTTTTTTTCTTCTTCTTATTCCTTCTTCCTTTTTCCTCTTTTCTTCCTTTTCCTTATTTTCCTTTCTCGAGGGAGAAGAAGAAAAATAAGAGGAGAAGAAGAAGAAAGGAATAGAGGAGAAAGAAGAAACTTCAACACGAGGGGGGGGGGTACCGATACCCCTCCCGATAACATTATTTTCCCATGTATATCTATGTTGCGTCGTTGTTTATATAACCCCTCGAGATAACTTCGACATGAGGGGCGCTCGATATATATACCCCTCTCGACCGTGATAACTTATACAACGGCAGCACCCCTCGCCCACTCGCCGACCAAAACTCTCGAGGACACCCAAACCCTAGAGAGAAAACGATGTTGGTCTCCTACCCCTCCCCGGCGCCCCTACCCGACAAATTAACTCTCTCGAGGCCACCCAAATTTACCAAGTTAAAAGAGTGTTGTCGCCGAGGCCACCCCAAACCCTTGAAGCATTGTGTCGAGGCGACCCCAAACCCTAGAGAAGCAAATACGAGGCCACTAACATGATTCCTTATTGTGATTAGCTAGATAGTTCTACGTTTGCCACTAATATATATATATATATATATATATATATATATATATATATATCCATCTGTACCATGTTTGAATAATAATTGACATGTTGTAAATATTTGCGTAAACTAAGGAGCACTTTAGACGAAGAAGAAGCGAAGCGATGTTGGGGGACATAATCGCACACGGAAGTGATGAAGTTGCGTCATTTCTCAACGACATCGATGGTCAGCTGGAAGGACTGGGTGAAGAAGAGGGCTATGTTCATGATGGCTTCGGCCCATTAATGCCGGTACAAGAAGAGGACAATGTTCATGATGGCTCCGATGACACAATGGAGGTACAAGAAGGAGACCGTCTTGATTGCTCCGGTGACCGAACCGAAGTCCGGCCAGATATATATATATATATATATATATATATATATATATATATATATATATATATATATATATATATATATATTAGTTAAGCCCGTCTTGACTAGTTAATTGATGCATCCATTGTTTTGGTATATGTACACATATTAATTACTCTCGCCTTTCTTCCTTATAATTTCTAGCCCTCGGATCGAAAGCACAACTTTGGTAAGGAGACGAGGCCCAAGAAAAAGTTGAGCTCGGATGAAAAGTTTGAGATCATAGAAATCGCTACCGACGGCGAACCGACCGAACCCATCCGGACAAAGCGCGCATTTTACGCTTTCGGTCTGGGGTTCTTGTTAGGGACAAGATCCCGATCAGCATCCAACAATGGTATAAGCCTAAGGAGGAAGACCACGAGGTGTCTTATGTCAATGATATGCAGAAAGAAGATCTTTGGACTCGGTGAAGGCAAATTTCACCCTACCGCCAGAGGAGGATCCGGAGAAGCCAGTTAAAGAGCAATTAATCAAGTCTTGTGCTCTTAAGAAGATGGCAACCCTATTCTGGAGGTGGAGGAAAGAGCTGAACAAGTTTGTCGACAAAAAAAAAGACACCAGAATTCATCGGCAAATATGTGAAGATCAAAGATCACTGGCCCGCATTTGTGGCCCACAAGACATCGGAAAAGAGTAAGAAGATGTCGGCGACAAACAAGCAAAATGCTGCGAAGAAGATGCTTCACCATCGCACGGGGTCAGGTGACTACCTCAAAGCCCGGCCTAAGTGGTACAAGGCTGAGCATGATCTGCTTGAAAAAGGGATCGAACCAGAGACAATGTAATCGCTGCACCGCTGCGGACTTGGTTCTTCGGGGCTGGCGGAACCTTGGACCATGTATCAGGGAAGTGCCATTGGATGGACGAGCAACTGCAAATACCAGTCAAGAACCTTCGGCACTATATCGATGCAGCGCGGCGAGGGACGTTCGTTCCAGACAAGGAGAAGGACAAGCTCACAATGGCCCTCGGGAATCCTGAGCACCATGGACGGACACGAGGCACGCCAGGCTCCATTCCGTGGAAGGTTGGTTTTCCGAACGCAGGGGGTTACAAAACCCATGAGAGGAGGAAGAAACTGGAGCGGGGCCAACTGCAGGCGCTGCACGAAAGGGTAATGGGGCTAGAGGAACGAGAAGGGGAACGAGAAGCAGCAGATCGCAGCAAACGACCTGCGAAGCTTCCCCGGCTACCCCGCCATCTCGCCGGAGAAGCAGCGTGGCTTCCACCGAGCTGCTTCACCGGAGCATGTCTTGACGGCTCCTGCCGGCTATCCCGTGGATGATATCACGAAGACTCAAAATTGCCACATTATGGCGCGATGGATGAATTTGAAGGTCAAGGCGGCTGTTGGCTCTGTTTATCCTAGTGGACCCGGCACAACTTATCATTGCCAGCCGATTCCAGAAGGATATGCTAAGGTGATGGTGGATGAAATAACGGAGGGATTTGAGGACCTCTCGCTTGACCACCCTACCGGTGAAGGGGAGACTAGGCTGGGTTCTGCTCAAGACTCCTTGCCTATGGCGGAAGGAGCTCATCAACCTTCCGAACTGACGCCTCCGCCTCCTCCTCCTCCTCCGTGAGTCAGGGCACTCCGCCTCCTCCACCGCCTCCTCCTCCGGCGAGTGACGATCAGGGCACGCGTGGCGGCACTGCGCCTCCTTCTCCGGCGCGTGGCGGCACTCCACCTCCTTCTCCGCCTGCACCGGCGCTCCCGAGCAGCCAGCGGCCTCCTCCTTCTCCGCCTCGCCAGCAAGGGCGGAAGAGACCCGCCGCCGCCCCGGCTGCTCCGGCGCGTCGTAGTCCTTCTCTTTCGCCTCGTAAGCAAGCATGAAAGAAGACAGACGCCGCAGCCGCTCCGTCTGCTCCGGCGTCTAGCAACACAACCAGAGGCGGGAGGCAATACAAATACGGTCCACCTCTCAAGCCTCTAGAGAAGTTACCGTACGAGAGGACTGAGGAGGAAAACGATACGATCGTGCGGACCCACGTGAAGGAGTTCTTTGAAGGGGTGAAAGCAAAGAGACATCCTCCTCCGGAGGAGAAGGTAGATCCGGTGAAAGCAAAGCGCACTCTCGATGCCTTGAGGAAACCGGCAAAGTCTCCGCCGAGAACCAACTATGAGCGCATTACTGAACAGACATATCTCCAAGCGGAGCGGTCGGGAAGTACTGTCAGACATCAAAGAGCAAGAGAACGAGCAGCTGCGAAAAAAATTGACCAGCTCGGCGAACAAGCAAACCAATCGTGCCCCCCCGCTCAATGTGTCTAGCGGCAACATCGTCGCTAATGTTCCGGGGATGGTGGCCGGTTATGGCAAGCTACAAGATTACCTGCCTGACGATGCACTTCCTAATTTCATGGAGGTGGAGGAACACAGATACGAGTACGGGAATCCTCTCGTCAAAGATGAAAAATCTCTAACAACGATGATGCGAAGATTCCATACTTGGTACATGAAAACCTGCAGAGAGTCTGGGGGACGAATACTTTGTATCTGAGAAATAAAGAGGAGCACGACCTCGTTGGAAATGATCTGTTTCCTGTTCCATTTAAGGAGTTCTTCGAGTTCTTCAATCAAAAGGCCCTCGATAAATTAACGGTCTTTTGCTACTGCATGTAAGTACTATTTCTGTCATTAAGTCTCTATATATAGCTCGGCTCTTTCATTGCATGTATTTATAATTAATTATCCGCAATATATTATGCAGATTGAAGATCGTTGAGTGCAAAAAACAAGAAATTTATGATATTGGATTCATTAACACAAATATCATAGATGAATTTCTGGTTGAAAAGGACGTCAAAGAGGCCGAGGACAACTTGCTACAATCGTTGATCAAAAATCAAAACAAAGATACCATACTGTTTCCTTACAACGGCAAGTGAGTGTTACTGTCGTGTGCATATTCGGTTTCCCTTATTACTCGAGCGAGGTTATAGTAATGTAATTGATGAGTTATGCATGTGTGCGCAGGTACCACTATATTCTTCTGGAGATTAAGCTTGAGCGTGGACTAGTAACCGTCTTAGACTCGAGACGGAAAGATCCCAAAACCTATGCGGACATGACTGAAATGCTTAGCAAGTAAGTTCAATCGATCATTATCGCACCATATCGGCAACTTTTTGTTCATTTCCTGATATCTCAAGTAATAATAATTATTTTCTTTGTCTTGTAGGGTTTGGAAACAGTTCACCACAGAAGCTCCAGGACTGCCGAAGGAGCTGCGATATACATACCCAAAAGTAAGTACTACTGGCTAGCTAGTTGCGCGCATCTCCCGTTGATTCTATAGCTATACTTTCATCAATGCCATTTATGATGCTTCATTATCAGTTTGATTGACCTCTATTTCTCGTAAAGTGCTTGTGGCAGGAACAAGGGAATGATTTCTGTGGATACTACGTGTGCGAGTTCATCCACACCGCGACTTTGAAAAACAAGCGGGGCTACTCTCAAAGACAATATGAAGTGCGTAAGCAATAATATTCACAATTTCATTTTATTACACCATCATTTCTGTTGAGTTTCATTCATATATATGTATTAATTAACCCCCTTCTTCAAATTTTACGTGGCAGATGCGGAATGAACTCCTAGAACCAGATCGCATGAAAGCAATTCAAGAGGAATTGGCGGGATTCTTTCTTGACCACGTCATCAATAAAGCCAGAGAATACCATGCGGAAGTTTATTTCAATTGCTAGGGGACTGTAATTGAGAGATCTTACATATTGTACATGTATGTAGCCAGTAGCGTCGGATACATGATACAAAAACTTGTTGTTCGACCAATCTCTCGGAGAAGGAGAGGTCGATCGATCATTTCTCTCGGTATGCATGACTTAACTTCTGTACTCAATGGTTCCCTTCATTTTCTTACTAGCTAGCGTGTCGAGGGCTATATGTATATAGTACGTAGCGTCGACCAAGCACGAACATAAGAGAGGACACTTCTCTCTATTAATTAGCTAGCTAACACAATATATGAAACACCTAAATTAACCCCCAAAACCCCCAACCACCCCCCCTTTCAAAAAACAAAAATCCAGCCAATTGGAATGTCGACGTGGATGCATTTTTGGTCCTGCTGGTGCCACCAACCGGGACCAAAGGCCCTTGCTCGGCTACAAGACCGCCACGTGGAGGACCATATGTCCCGGTTCGTGTTTGAAACGGGACTAAAGGGGGGAGGTATTAGTAACGACCCATTAGTCCCGGTTCATGAACCGGGACTAAAGGCCCTTACGAACCGGGACAAATGCCCCATTTTCTACTAGTGTAGTGGGCCTTTAACAGGCCTAAACATAATTTGGGCTCTCAGTAAAAATAGGCAGCTTACAGGTGTAAATATCTTGAGCCCATAAAAAATATGGACCTTTAATAGACCAAAAGTGAGATTGGGCCCTAATTGTGCCAAATAACCCACTGGTCTTAGCAGGCCGAAATGGTGGCCCATTTACGATGCGGATCTTTGACAGGCTGAAATTCGGATGGGCCGTAAATGTGTCGACCTAATACACAAGCCTTTAACAGGCCGGATCTTCGGTCGGGCTAGATTATCGTCATTTTTATATGGGCCGTTAATGGGCCCGATATGACATTGGGCCACATATGGCCCATGGTTTTCGTCCGGCGTTAACAGGCCGAAAGTAGCCCAAATCTATAGTGGGCCTCTATCAGGCCGAATGTCAGACATGGCCGAATATGACCCAAATCCTTCACAGTCGTTTATGGGCCGAAAGTTTTGATGGCCTGTAAATGGGCCCAAATGAAGCAGGACCTTTAACAGGCCGGAAATACACCGGGCCGTAATTCGGCCCAAATACTTAGCGGACTGTTAATGGGCCAGAAGTGACCATGGGCCGCGATGATGACAAGTTTAGGACATGTCGTTGACGGGCCGATTTGACACTAGCCGTATGGGCTTTAACAGAGAATGTTGGGCCTTTAGCTGGGCCGGCCCATTATGATCTGCCAAATCTTGTGGGCCTTTAGCTAGGCGGGCCCATTGTGGTCCGCTAAATCTTGTGGGCCTTTAGCTGGGCCGGCCCATTATGGTCTGCAAAATCTTGTGGGCCTTTAGCTGGGCCGGCCCATTATGGTCCGCTAAATCTTATGGGCCTTCAGTTGGGCCGGCCCATTTAAACTTTATGGGCCACTTTTGGGCCCGTCCACGTGTCAACATATCATAGGCCCATCTCGACCGTTGGATGAGTGACACCTGTGCCAACGCGGAGCTGACGCGTGGATCCATCGGCCAATGAGAATTTTACATATTGCTAAAGGCCCACAAGACTTTGCAGATTAGCGGGTTATCGGATCCAAAACTAGACCCGATAGCTTAACGGCGTTCTGTTACAGTGGATGCACGTGTCGGTCACCCTTGATGAAAGCACTTTTGTGACGCGCGATTTATCGTCATGGAAGTGGACACTTCCATCATGATAATTTTGGTAATGTCATGGAACACTTCTACGACAGCACATGTATGACTATCTTGATTCTGTCATAAAATCGTCATGGATGTACATGCATGACAAAAAACGCGACCTACTGTGACAAACACGTATCATCACGGAAGTGTATTTTTTTGTAGTGCATGTTCATAATTAGAGGGGTATTAATATGCATAAAGATCTGAACATATAATCTTCCACCGAATAAACCAACTAGCATCAACTACAAGGAGTACTCAACACTACTAGCAACCCACAGGTACCAATCTGAGGTTTTAAGACAAAGATCGGATACGAGAGATGAACTAGGGTTTGAGAGGAGATGGTGCTGGTGAAGATGATGATGGAGATTGACCCCATCCCGATGAGAGGATCGATGGTGATGACGATGGTGATGATTTCCCCCTCCCGGAGGGATGTTTCCCCGGCAGAACAACTCCGCCAGAGCCGTAGATTGATTCCGCCAAGGTTCCTCCTCGAGACGGTGGTGCTTCGTCCCGAAAGCTTCCTTCTGATTTTTTTCCAGGGCAAAAGACACCTTATACCAGAAGATGGGCATCGGGGGGCTTCCAGGTGGCCCAGGTGGCAGGGGGCGCGCCTAGGGGGTAGGGCGCGCCCTCCACCCTCGTGGACAGTGGGGACCCTGAGCTTGTTAACCAACCTCTTAACTTCCTCACAGTCTGCTTGCTTGGGGCTCGGGGGCACCAATTGAAGCGTTTCTTCAAAGGAGTGCTAAAGAATTTGGGAATCCATGCCGAACTAGGTCCGAAAGGGGAACATCCTCAATATAAAACCATTCCGAAGTCCATTCTTCGGATTCCTTCTTGGGAGTACCGGCGAGGCAACCTATTCCGGCTATGCGCCATACTTTGGCGCCACCCACTTCAAATATGGAACCCCCTTGGGAACGAGGGACGAGGCAAAAGAACTTTCTCCACAGTTTGAAATGAGCCTTGCAACCTAAGAATAGCTCGCAGAAAGTGACAAAACCCGAAATGTGCAGGATAGAACCTGGTGTGAGGTTGTGCGGTTGGATCCCGTAAAATTCCAATAGACCTCTGAGGAAAGGGTGGATCGGAAATCCTAAGCCCCTGAGAAGAAACGAGACAAAGCACACCCTCTACTCCTTGCTGGGGTTGGGGAAATTTTCTGCTAGCACATCGTTGCCAATTGAGGCCAATCCCGCCCGCACGAAGACTAGATATGCAGGAGGGAGATATCCCTCCGTCTGAAGTCGATTCAGCTGGAGGTGAGACACTGAGCAGCTTCCCCAACCACCCACTTGAGGGCCATGAGGGCGCAAGGAAGAGCTAGGGGCGTTTGCCATGCTTTGAAGTTTTTCGTGGTTTTTCTCCGATGCTCTTTGCGCGATGTGAAAGGGCATCTGGGGATCTGACCTCCTTAAATAGATACCGCCCTTACATGATAAGGAGTTTGTTTGTAAAAAAATATTGTGGACTATTCGCATTCACCCAATGCATGGAAATCAAGGCGACGACAGGAAGGAATCATAAAGTCAGGGTATAAAGGTCAATGCCGGACTATCAATGATACATCTCCAATGTATCTATAATTTTTTATTGTTTCATGCTATTATATTATCTATTTTGGATGTTCTATATGGATTAATATGCTATTTTATATTATTTTTGGGACTAACATATTAACCTAGAGCCCAGTGACAGTTTCTGTTTTTTTCTTGTTTTTGAGTTTCATAGAAAAGGAATATCAAACGGAGTCCAAATGGAACGAAACTTTATGAGGATTTTTCTTGGACCGGAAGACATCCATAGGACCTGGAGTACACATCATGGAAGCCACGAGGCGGCCACAAGGACGGAGGGCGCACCCCCACCCTTGTGGGCCCCCCGTGAATCCGCCGACCTATTTCTTCCGCCTATATATTCACATATATTCCATAAACCCTAGTGGAGGCATCAAAACCACTTTTCCATCCCCGTAACTTTCTGTATCATCGAGATCCCAGCTGGAGGCCTTTTCAAGTACTCTCTCGGAGGGGGATTTGACCACGGAGGGCATCTACCTCAACACCATTGCCCTTCCAGTGAAGCGTGAGTAGTTTACCACAGACCTATGAGTCCATAGCTTGTAGGTAGATGACTTCTTCTCTCTCTTTGATTCTCAATACCATGTTCTCCTCGATGTTCTTGGAGATCTATCCTATGTAATCTTCTTTTGCGGTATGTTTGCCAAGATCCGATGAATTGGGGATTTATGATCAGCTTATCTATGAATATTATTTGAGTCTTCTCAGAACTTTTATATGCATGATTTGATATCTTAGTAATTCTCTTCGAACTATCGGTTTGGTTTAGCCAACTAGATTGGTTTTTCTTGCAATGGGAGAAGTGCTTTGCTTCGGGTTCAATCTTGCGGTGCTCAATCCCAGTGACAGAAAGGGACATGACATGTATTGTATTGTTGCCATCGAGGATAACAAGATGGGGTTTTCATCATATTTCTTGAGTTAATTCCGCTACATCATGTTATCTTACTTAATGAGTTACTTTGTTCTTTATGAACTTAATACTCTAGATGCAAAATCGTTTCAGTCGATGTGTGGAGTAATAGTAGTACATGCTATCTTGAGAGAAGCCTCTAGTGAAACCTATGGCCCCTGGGTCTATTTTCCATCTTATAGGTTTCCGATCTACTATTTTGCAATCTTTTACTTTCCAATCTATAAACCAAAAATACCAAAAATATTTACTTTACAGTTGATTCATCTCTATTAGATCTCACTTTTGCAAATAACCGTGAAGGGATTGACAACCCCTTTATTGTGTTGGGTGCAAGTTGTTGATTTTTTGTGCAGGTATATATTTGGAGATTTGCGCGTTGTCTCCTACTGGATTGATACCTTGGTTCTCAAACTGAGGGAAATACTTACTCTCCTTTGCTGCATCACCCTTTCCTCTTCAAGGGAAAATCCAGCGCAAGCTTAAGAGGTAGCAGGAAGAATTTCTTGCGCCGTTGCCAGGGAGATCTATGCCAAGTCAACAGTCAAGATTTTTCTTCTGTCAACTCACCAATCTCTGGTGCCGTTGATATCTACGTCAAGTCAAGACATACCATGTACCCTCCATAAAACTCTCATCTCTTGCATTTACATTATTTGCTATTCGCCTCTCATTTTCCTCTCCCTCACTTCTAAAACGTTTTCAGAAAAACACAAACATATTTGCCTTCTTTTCGTTTGCCTTTTTCTCGTTAGATCTTATGTTTGCTTTTGTTGCCATGTGCCTTATATTTGCTTGCATCTTCGCTTGCTAAAAATCTATTTATGGATCCTCATCCACTTGCCAATCTTTTTAAGAGATCCAACTATGATGAACCAATTGCTAGTGAGTTTAGTGCACTAGATTATCTTTATGAGGTTTTGCTTGAAATTCATGAATCGGAAATTTGTGATGAAGTGTTGAAAGAAGAAATATATGAAGTGATTCACGATAGCTCTTTGAATGGAAAACATGATTGCAATGATGTTATTATAAATTCTATTAATGTCAATTGTGTTAATGATATGCAAAACCCTAAGCTTGGGGATGCTAATTTTGCTATGTCCACTACTTGTTGCAATGATCATGATTGGGGTGATTCTTCTTATGATCTTGAAAATTTATTTAAGCCCCATGATGAATGTGAGATTGATAATAACATTTGCAATAATATTGAAAGTGGGTTTGGAAGAGTGTCAACTTTAGATCCCCCATATTTGGAGAATGTTCAATATTATGATTTTTTAATGAAATTGGGTTTGGAAAGGTCATGACTTTAGTTAATGATAATCCCACTATTTTGGAAGAGTGTCACATTCGCATGCATGTGGATCATGTTGAGAATATGTTTTGTGACAGCTACATTGTTGAATTTGCTTATGATCCTACATGTAGTTATTATGGGAGAGGAAAATATGTTCGTAGAAATTTTCATGTTACTAAATTACCTCTCTTCATGTTGAGATTGCTATCGTCTCTTCCTTCTTCCTTGCATATGCTGGATATTGCTTGTCTTGATTTGTTTTACTATAAATGTGCCTATGCATAGGAAGTATGTTAGACTTAGATTGGTTTGTCACGTGTTTCATGATGCTCTCTTTGTCCTTCAATTCTTATCTTTCATGTGAGTATCATTGAATTATCAATGCCTAGCTAAGGGCGTTAAGCAATGGCGCTTGTTGGGGAGGCAACCCAATTTTATTTTTTATTTTTTATTTTTGGTTATGTTTTTCAATTTTCACACATTATTACTTATGTATTGATTGTGTTTTGGTGTTTTAATTAGTGTTTGAGCCAAGTAAGACCTTTGGGATAGCTTACGGTGATCGGTGATTTGATTTTGCTGAAAAACAGAAACTTTTGCGCCCAGTGCAGAAAATTAAATAATTTGCTGGAACGTGGAAACCTTCTGAAATTTTTACACAAAATTAATATACAAATTCCCCATGTTGTCCACATTTGTCAGAACTTTTAGAGTTACAGAAGTATGTGAAGTTTTTAGATTGCTACAGATTGTTCTCTTTTTGACAGATTTTGTTTTCTATGTGTTGTTTGCTTATTTTGATGAATATATGGCTAGTATCGGGGGGTATGAACCATGGAAAAGTTGGAATATAGTAGATATTACACCAATATAAAATAAGAATAAGATCACAACAGTACCTTGAGTGGTTATTTGCTCTGTTTTGCTAACGGAGCTCATGAGTTTTCTGTTGAGTCTTGTGTTGTGAAGTTTCCAAGTTTTGGGTAAGGATTTGATGGACTATGGAATAAGGAGTGGCAAGAGCCTAAGCTTGGGGATGCCCAAGGCACCCCAAGGTAAAATTCAAGTACAACCAAGAGCCTAAGCTTGGGAATGCCCCGGGAAGGCAACCCCTCTTTCGTCTTGGTCTATCGGTAACTTTACTTGAGGCTATATTTTTATTCACCACATGATATGTGTTTTACTTGGAGCGTCTTGTATGATATGAGTATTTTCTTTTTAGTTTTCCACAATCATCCTTTTTGTACACACCTTTTGAGAGGGACAACCTTCAATCATGAATTATTAGAATACTCTATGTGCTTCACTTATATCTTTTGAGCTAGGCAATTTTGCTCTAGTCCTTCACTTATATCTTTTTAGAGCACGGCAGTGGTTTTATTTTATAGAAATTGTCGAACTCTCTTGCTTCACTTATATTATTTTGAGAGTCCTTAAAAACAGCATGGTAATTTGCTTGGGTTATGAATTTAGTCCTAATATGATATGCATCCAAAGGAGATATAATAAATACTTTCATATATAGAGCATTGAATACTATGAAAAGTTTGACTCCTTATAATTGTTTTGAGATGTTAAGATGGTAATATTAGAGTCATGCTAGTGGTAGTTTGTGAAGTTAAAGAAATAATTGTGTTAAGGTTTGTGATTTCCGTAGCATGCACGTATGGTCTCCTAACTATGTAACCAAATTGGAGTGCATTGTATCTTGATTGTTTATCTTTGCATGAAGGTCGGGGGCGCGTGATGGTTAACTCCTACCAACCTCCCCCCTAGGGGCATGCATCGTACTACTTTGCTTCGAGGGCTAATAAAATTGTTCGCAATAAGTATTTGAGTTCTTTATGACTAATGTTGAGTCCATGGATCATACGCACTCTCACCCTTCCACCTTGCTAAGCCACTCTAGTGCCGCACAACTTTCACCGGTGCATCAAACCACCTTATATCCTTCCTCAAAACAGCCACCATACCTACCTATTGTGGCATTTACATAGCCATTTCGAGATATATTGCCATGTAACTCCATCCTTCCGTTTATTATGACACGCATCATCATTGTCATATTGCTTTGCGCGATCATGTAGTTGACATAGTATTTGTGGCAAATCCACTGTTCATATTTTTTATACATGTCACTCTAGATCATTGCACATCCCGGTACACCGCCAGAGGCATTCATATAGAGTCGTATCTTTGTTCTAGTATTGAGTTGTAAGTAAATAAAAGTGTGATGATCATCATTATTAGAACATTGTCCCATGTGAGGTTATAAATAAAGAGGCCAGAAGAGTCTGCAAAAAAAGGGTCTCCAAAAAAAGAGGAGCCTAAAAAAGAAAAATAAAAAGGAAAAAAATGAGAGAAAAAGAGAGAAGGGACAATGTTACTATCCTTTTCCACACTTGTGCTTCAATGATAGAGAGTCTCCTATGTTCTCACTTTCATATACTACTGGGAATTTTTCATTATAGAACTTGGCTTGTATATTCCAACGATGAGCTTCCTCAAATGCCCTAGGTCTTCATGAGCAAGCAAGTTGATGCACACCCACTAGTTTTCTTTTGAGCTTTCATACACTTATAGCTCTAGTGCATCTGTTACATGGCAATCCCTATTCACTCACATTTATATCAATTGATGGACATCTCCATAGTCCATTGATTTGCCTAGTTGATGTGAGACTTTCTCCCTCCATTTGTCTATCACCACCTTCTATTCCACCCATAGTGCTATGTCCATGGCTCACGCTCATGTATTGCGTGAATAATTGAAAAGTTTTAAGAGTGTTAAAGTATGAAAACAATTGCTTGATTCACACCGGGATGGGCATGATTTATACTTTGTGTTAAGAGGAGGGAGCATAAAAGACTATATGATTTTGTAGGGATAACTTTCTTTATCCATGTTATTTTTTGAAGCTTTATAGATTGCTTTTGGTATGCTTGAAGTATTATTGTTTTTATATTGATAAACTTTTGTTTTGAGTCTTATGGATCTGAACATTCATGCCACAGTAAAGAAGAATTGCATTGATAAATATGTTAGGTAGAATTCCACATCAAAAATTCGGTTTTTATCATTTACCTACTCAAGGACGAGCAGGAATTAAGCTTGGGGATGCTTGATACGTCTCCAACGTATCTATAATTTTTTATTGTTCCATGCTATTATGTTATCTATTTTGGATGTTTTATATGCATTCATATGCTATTTTATATTATTTCTGGGACTACCCTATTAACCTAGAGCCCAGTGCCAGTTTCTGTTTTTCCTTGTTTTTGAGTTTTGTAGAAAAGGAATATCAAACGGAGTCTAAACGGAATGAAACTTTATGAGGAATTTTCTTGGACCAGAAGACATCCAGAGGACTTGGAGTACACGTCAGGGAAGCCATGAGGCGGCCACATGGACGGAGGGCGCGCCCCCACCCTTGTGGGGCCCCTGTGACTCCAGCGACCTATTTCTTCCGCCTATATATTCACTATATTCCAGAAACCCTAGAGGCATCAAAACCAATTTTCCAATGCCATAACTTTCTGTATCCACGAGATCCCATCTGGAGGCCTTTTCCGGTACTCTGCCGGAGGGAGATTCGACCATGGAGGGCATCTACATCAACACCATTGCCCTTTCGATGAAGCGTGAGTAGTTACCACAGACCTACGGGTCCACAGGTAGTAGCTAGATGGCTTCTTCTCTGTCTGTGATTCTCAATACCATGTTCTCCTCGATGTTCTTGGAGATCTATCCGATGTAATCTTCTCTTGTAGTGTGTTTGCCAAGATCCGATGAATTGTGGATTTATGATCAGCTTATCTATGAATATTATTTGAGTCTTCTATGAATTCTTATAGGCATGATTTGATATCTTAGTAATTATCTTTGAACTATCGATTTGGTTTGGCCAACTAGATTGGTTTTTCTTGCAATGGGAGGAGTGCTTTGCTTTGGGTTCAGTCTTGCGGTGCTCAATACCAGTGACAGAAAGGGACATGACACGTATTGTATTGTTGCCATCCAGGATAATAAGATGGGGTATTCATCATATTTCTTGAGTTAACTCCACTACATCATGTCATCTTACTTAATGTGTTACTATGTTCTTTATGAACTTAATACTCTAGATGCAGAATTGTTTCGGTCGATGTGGAGTAATAGTAGTAGATGCAGGCAGGAGTCGGTCTACTTGACACGGACGTGATGCCTATATTCATGATCATTGCCTTAGATATCATCATAATTATGTGCCCTTCTATCAATTGCTTGGCAGTAATTTGTTTATCATCGTAATATTTGCTATCTTGAGAGAAGCCTCTAGTGAAACCTATGGCCCCAGGGTCTATTTTCCATCTTATAAGTTTCCGATCTACTCCCTCCGTCCCATAATACAAGAACGTTTTTGACATTAGTGTAGTGTTAAAAATGTTCTTATATTATGGGACAGAGGGAGTACTATTTTGCAATTTTTTACTTTCCAATCTATAAACCAAAAATACCAAAATATTTACTTTACAGTTGATTTATCTCTATCAGGTCTCACTTTTGCAAATAACCGTGAAGGGATTGACAACCCCTTTATTCCGTTGGGTGCAAGTTGTTTGATTGTTTGTGCTGGTATTTGGCGATTTGCGCGTTGTCTCGTACTGGATTGATACCTTGGTTCTCAAACTGAGGGAAAGACTTACTCTCCTTTGCTCCATCACCCTTTCCTCTTCAATGGAAAAACCAACACAAGCTTAAGTGGTAGCAGTCATCACTCCGGATTATAATAAAGAACCCGCCTTGCAAAGCCGAAGACATAAAAGCCGGATACTACATCGTCATTGAAGACAAGTTCGGGGGCTACTGGGGGAGGCCCGGATTAGGGGGTCCTCAGGTGTCCGGTCTATTTGATATGGGCCAGACTGATGGGCCGTGAAGACAAAGGTAAGACCATCCCGGGCTCGGATAGGACTCCAATGTGCACGAACGGCAAATTTAGTGTCCGGGTGTAATACTTCCTTCCTCTATGAACCACTCTATACAACCCTAGGCCCCTCCGGTGTATGTATATAAATCGAAGGGTTCAGTATGTAGGGATCATCAGAATAATCATAGGCTAGATGGCTAGGGTTTAGTCATTACGATCTCGAGGTAGATCAACTTTTGTAACCTCTATACTCGTCGAATACAATCAAGCAGGACGTAGGGTTTTACCTCCTTTGAGAGTGCCCAAACCTGGGTAAACATCGTGTCCCTATTGTCCCTCGTTACCATGGATCCTTAGACACACAGCTTGGGACCCCCTACCCAAGATCTGCCGCTTTTGACACCGACAGGGGCCGCCAGTCCGCCGTGTGATAGCCTGGCTTATTAGGGATGATAGATGATACGTCTCCGTCGTATCTACTTTTCCAAACACTTTTGCCCTTGTTTTAACTTGTATGATTTGAATGGAACTAACCCGGACTGACGCTGTTTTCAGCAGAATTGCCATGATGTTGTTTTATGTGCAGAAAACAAAAGTTCTCGGAATGACCTGAAACTCCACGGGATGTCTTATAAAAAATAATAAAAAATCCTCGCCAAAGATGAAGCCAGGGGGCCCACACCCTGTCCACGAGGGTGGAGGGCGCCCCCCCTCCTGGGCACACCCCCTACCTCGTGGGCCCCCCTGGACACCCTCCGACGCCAACTCCAACTCTATATATTGGCTTTCGGGGAGAGAAAATGAGAGAGAAGAAATTATCGCGTTTTACGATACGGAGCCGCCGCCAAGCCCTAATCTCTCTCGGGAGGGATGATCTGGAGTCCGTTCGGGGCTCCGGAGAGGTGGATTCGTCGCCGTCGTCATCATCAACCATCCTCCATCACCAATTTCATCATAATCACCGCCGTGCGTGAGTAACTCCATTGTAGGCTTGCTGGACAGTGATGGGTTGGATGAGATTTATCATGTAATCGAGTTAGTTTTGTTAGGGTTTGATCCCTAGTATCCACTATTTTCTGAGATTGATGTTGCTATGACTTTGCTATGCTTAATGCTTGTCACTAGGGCCCGAGTGCCATGATTTCAGATCTGAACCTATTATGTTTTCATGAATATATGTGTGTTCTTGATCCTATCTTGCAAGTCTATAGTCACCTACTATGTGTTATGATCCGGCAACCCCGAAGTGACAATAATCGGGACCACTCCCGGTGATGACCATAGTTTGAGGAATTCATTTATTCACTATGTGCTAATGCTTTGTTTCGGTTCTCTATTAAAAGGAGGCCTTAATATGCCTTAGGTTCCAATAGGACCCCGCTGCCACGGGAGGGTTGGACAAAAGATGTCATGCAAGTTCTTTTCCATAAGCACGTATGGCTATATTCGGAATACATGCCTACATTACATTGATGAATTGGAGCTAGTTCTGTGTCACCCTATGTTATGACTGTTACATGACGAACCGCATCCGCATAATTATCCATCACTAATCCGGTGCCTACGAAGTTTTCCATATAATCGATTCTCGCTTATTTACTTTTCCGCTATCAAGTTACATAATCACTACAAAATACCAAAAACATTACTTTTGCTGTCTTTACTTTTGTTACCGTTACCTCCACTATCATATTACTTTGCTACTAAACACTTTGCTGCAGATACTAAGTTTCCTGGTGTGGTTGAATTGCCAACTCAGCTGCCAATACTTGAGAATATTCTTTGGCTCCCCTTGTGTCGAACCAATAAATTTGGGTTGAATACTCTACCCTCGAAAACTGTTGCGATCACCTATACTTGTGGGTTATCAATAGATTACTCATATCAATAAGGAATTCCTTCTTTTCCCGAAGCACATTGGGATAGAACTCCAAAGTTAAGCGTGCTTAGCTTGGAGTAATTTCAGGATGGGTGACCGACCGGGAAGTTGGTCTTGGGTGCGCACGAGCGAGGACAAAGTTCGCAGGAAAGACTAGTATTGATCTGTGGGCCAGTCTAGGTCCCGCCAGGAGTAACAACCACCGGCAGGTGTGTGATGTCTACTACACAACCTTCTTCTTGTAGACGTTGTTGGGCCTGCAAGTGCACAGGTTTGTAGGACAGTAGCAAATTTCCCTCAAGTGGATAACCTAAGGTTTATCAATCCGTAGGAGGCGAGGGATGAAGATGGTCTCTCTCAAGCAACCCTGCAACCAAATAACAAAGAGTCTCTTGTGTCCCCAACACACCCAATACAATGGTAAATTGTATAGGTGCACTAGTTCGGCGAAGAGATAGTGATACAAATGCAATATGGATAGCAGATATAGGTTTTTGTAATCTGAAAATATAAAAACAGCAAGGTAACTAATGATAAAAGTGAGCGTAAACAGTATTGCAATGGTAGGAAACAAGGCATAAGGTTCATACTTTCACTAGTGCAAGTTCTCTCAACAATAATAACATAGATAGATCATATAACAATCCCTCAACATGCAACAAAGAGTCACTCCAAAGCCACTAATAGCGGAGGACAAACGAAGAGATTATGGTAGGGTACGAAACCACCTCAAAGTTATTCTTTCGGATCGATCTATTCAAGAGTTCGTACTAGAATAACACCTTAAGACACAAATCAACCAAAACCCTAATGTCACCTAGATACTCCATTGTCACCTCAAGTATCCGGGGGCATGATTATACGATATGCATCACACAATCTCAGATTCATCTATTCAACCAACACAAAGTACTTCAAAGAGTGCCCCAAAGTTTCTACCGGAGAGTCAAGACGAAAATGTGTGCCAACCCCTATGTATAGGTTCATGGGCGGAACCCGCAAGTTGGTCACCAAAACATACATCAAGTGGCACATGATATCCCATTGTCACCACAGATAAGCACGGCAAGACATACATCAAGTGTTCTCAAATCCTTAAAGACTCAATCCGATAAGATAACTTCAAAGGGAAAACTCAATCCATTACAAGAGAGTAGAGGGGGAGAAACATCATAAGATCCAACCATAATAGCAAAGCTCGCGATACATCAAGATCGTGCCATAGAGAGAACATGAGAGAGAGAGAGATCAAACACATAGCTACTGGTACATACCCTCAGCCCCGAGGGTGAACTACTCCCTCCTCGTCATTGTGAGCGCCAGGATGATGAAGATGGCCACCGATGATGGGTTCCCCCTCCGGCAGGGTGCCGGAACGGACTCCCGAGAGGGTTTTGGTGGCTATAGAGGCTTGCGGCGGCGGAACTCCTGATCTATCTTCTGTATCGATGTTTTTAGGGTACGTAGGCTTATATAGGCGAAAGAAGTCGGTCGGGGGATCCTCGAGAGGCCCACGAGAGGGTAGGGCGCGCCCAGGGGGGTGGGCGCGCCCCCCTGTCTTGTGGCTCCCTCGATGACCCCCGGCTTGCACTTCAAGTCTCCTGGATCATAATCTTTCCAAAAATAACTTTGCCGAAGGTTTCATTCCGTTTGGACTCCGTTTGATATTCTTTTTCTTCAAAATACTGAAACAGGCAATAAAACATCAATACGGGTTGGGTCTCCGGTTAATAGGTTAGTCCCGAAAGTAATATAAAATTCTATAATAAAGCTCATAATCATTCAAAACAGATAATAAAATAGCATGAATGCTTCATAAATTATAGATATGTTGGAGACGTATCAGCATCCCCAAGCTTAATTCCTACTCGTCCTCGAGTAGGTAAATGATAAAAGAAAGAATTTATGAAGTGTGAATGCTAGAGGGTGCACAAGTTTGATCAATGATAATTTCAATCACCTTTTCTAGCATGATAATATGTCATAACAGTAGTTCATCTCATAAAACTTCTCAGGATAAACTAACAAGCAATTCACATGTCAAAGCATAGACCATAAACTTTCTTGAAAGCTAGCAAACTTCATTCTCAGTCATTAAACAATTGCAATTCATCTTATTTTCAGGAATAGCAAACTCCACATACTCAACTATCATATAGTATTCTACAATTGCTAACACTCACGCAATACTAATGGTTATGGAGTTTTAATCGGACACTGAGAAAGATAGGGGCTTATAGTGTTGCCTCCCAACGTATTCACCTTTGGGTGATGTCAACAATAATAGTTCATGCTAACTTACATCAATTGGATATATATATCAGGATCTTCCCAACACGAGGTGCTTGCCAAAGGATAAAATGAAAAAGGGAAAGGTGAAGATCACCTTGACTCTTGCATAAAGTAAAAGACATAAAGTAAAACATAGGCCCTTCATAGAGGGAAGCAGAGGTTGTCATGCACTTTTAGCACTACTACAAAAAGGGCTATAGATGGAATGGCTACTAATGGCGCACCTGTGATGTGGTGCGCCATTACTATATTCTAATGGCGCACCATGTCTCGGTGCGCCATTAGTAATATATATTAATGGCGCACTGTGTGGTGCGCCATTAGTAGTTTGGAAAAAACGTAAAAATTTTTTGTTATTAATGGCCCACCCATGCATAGTGCGCCATTACTAATTGACATAGTAATGGCGCACCACATCCGTCGTGCGCCATTAGTAGTTTTGAAAAAAATGTAAAAAATAAATAAAAAAAATTTGTTACTAATGGCGCACCTTGGAGTGGTGCGCCATTACTAGTTTTAACTAGTAATGGCGCACTTTCCACTGGTGCGCCATTACTAAGTTTAAAAAAAATCAAAAAAATATCATTTTTTTATTTTTTTTTCAAAACTACTAATGGCGCACCGTGGGAGTGGTGCGCCATTAGTAGTTGAACTAGTAATGGCGCACCACCCCACGGTGCGCCATTAGTAACTTGGCCACCTTCCACCGACGACGTACCGTGGAAGGTGGAAGGTCAGTTACTAATGGCGCACCGTGGGTGCGCCATTACTAGTTCAACTACTAATGGCGCACCACTCCCACGGTGCGCCATTAGTAAGTTGGCCACCTTCCACCGAATGCACCCCTCGATCGCTTTTCAGTTTTAAAAAATAAAAGAAAATGATGAAAATGTCAAAAAATAAAAGAAAATAAGTTTCCCATGTGATATGTGGTCTAGTTGTTGGGAAAATTTGCAAATATGAATTTCGACTTCATTTGCAAAATCTCGAGAATTTGTAAAATGGGCATAACTTTTGCATACTAACTCGGATGAAAAAGTTTTTATATGAAAAATCATCTACTCGAAAAGTTAAACATTTTCAAAATCCCCAAAAACCTAATGTAAAAAAGTTACGGGCTTTCAAGATCTAGCGGCAAAAAATTCAAAAATTTCAAACTTACTAGTGGCGCACCGTGGATGTGGTGCGCCACTAGTAATGTAAAAAATTACTAATTTCAAAAAAATTGATTTTTTTCAAAAATGATACGTAATATGATCGAGAAGTTTGAAATATTTTTCAAAATTTCATCATAGTCATTAACATGAACAAAGTCCTAGACATCAATAAGGTATAACATGATTGATATGCTAGATATATCAACAAGTGCTCGTGAAGTGAGTCATTGTCGGGGGTTGGATAGTACTCAAGTTAAGCGTGCTTGGGCTGGAGTAGTGTGAGGATGGGTGACCTTTCGGGAAGTTTGACCACGGAGTGCGATTTGACCCGAGATTAAGCCATAGTGAACTGAGATTAAGAAAAAAATTGAAAAAAAATTATAAATTTTGAAAAAAAAATTTGAAAAAAATTAAAAAAAAATTTGGAAATTTTTTTAAAAAAAATTTGAAAAAAAATGTTGCTAATGGCGCACTTCTATGTGGTGCGCCATTAGTATACCAGATACTAATGGCGCACCTCTATGTAGTGCGCCATTAGTATATTAGATACTAATGGCGCACCGTGGGCTATACTAATGGCGCACCGTGGGCTATACTAATGGCGCACTACATGGTGCGCCATTAGTATACCAGATACTAATGGCGCACCAGGTGGTGCGCCATTAGTAAAAATTACTAATGGCGTGCTATTAATGGCGCACCACAGATGCGCCATTAATAGCCATACTAGGTGCGCCATTAGTAGGGGTTTTTCTAGTAGTGTAGGGTTGGATGCACAAAATCTTAATGCGAATGAATGTCACTTTATATTGCCACTAGTATATGGACCTTTATTATGCAGTCCATCGCTTTTATTGCTTCCATAACAAGATCGTATAAAGCTATTTTCTTCACACCAAAAGATCATACATATTTAGAGAGCAATTTTTATTGCTTGCACCGATGACAACTTACTTGAAAGATCTTACTCAATCCATAGGTAGGTCGTGTGGACTCTCATGGCAAAACTGGGTTTAAGGATATTTGGAAGCACAAGTAGTATCTCTACTTGGTGCAAGGAATTTGGCTAGCATGAGGGGGAAAGGCAAGCTCAACATGTTTGAACGATCCATGACAATATACTTTAACTGAGATGTGAGAAAACATAACCCATTACGTTGTCTTCCTTGTCCAACATCAACTCTTTAGCATGTCATACTTAATGAGTGCTCACAATTATAAAAGATGTCTAGGATAATGTATTTATAAGTGGAATCTCTCTTCCTTCAATATTCTTTCATCAATTATTCAAATGACCAATACAATGCTTGCTAACCTTCAATAAATTTACAACCTCTACTTCTTAGATGTGAAGTCATTACTCCACATGGGATAAGCAAATGAAACATATATAATTTCAGATTTATGACATTCAGCTCATTCAACCATTTACTCATAGGATATAGGTGAAAAACACAAGCACTACAAAAAAATACACTTCCATGATGATACGTGTTTGTCACAATAGGTTGCGTTTTTTGTCATGCATGTACATCCATGACAAATTTATGACAGAATCAAGATAGTCATACATGTCTTTGTCAGTAGAAGTGTTCCATGACATTACCAAAATTATCATCACGGAAGTGTCCACTTCCATGACGATAAATCGCGGCGTCCAGAAGTGCTTTTCGCCAAGGGTGACCGACACGTGGCATCCACCGTAACGGAACGCCGTTAAGCTATCGGGTCGGGTTTTGGATCTGATAACCCGTTAATAGCCCCGACCAATGGGGATTTTCCACATGTAAAATCATCATTGGCTGGAGGAAACACGTGTCGGCTCACCGTTGGGACAGATGGCATCCGTTCATTTGACCGAAGTCGCCTATGATACGGCGACATGTGGCACGGCCCCACAGAGGCCCATTCTTGTGAAAAGGCCGGCCCGTTTGACTTGGTCAAAAGGTGGCGGCCCGGCCCATAGAGAGCCTGTTAACGGCCTATTCGCATATAGCCCATTTACAGCCCGCTAACCCAGGGCCCGTTACGCCCTATCCGAATTAGGCCCAGTAGCATCATCTGGGCCGTCCAACATGATTCAACCCGTTTTAACTTCCGGCCCATGTGTGGCCCATGACTTCTTTCAGCCCATATGAGGACCTTTGTAACTCTTGGCCCATTAACGGCCCGTGGTGAAACTGACCCGTAATGAACAGTGTATCACTTTATACCCATTAACGGCCCGTGGTGAAACTGGCCCGTAATGAACAGTATATCACTTTATACCCATTAAGGGCCCGTTATTCAGTTGGGCTGTTTCAATGAATGTTATCTTTCGGCCTTCTGAGCCCATTAATTCTTGGGCTCATTTCCAAAGATTCGCTTACTTACGGCCCATTATCGCTATTTTCGCCAGGGCCAAATTCAGCCTGTGGTTACATCGGCCCATTTGTGGTCCATTAATACGTTGGGTCGTTTTCATAGCGTCATCAAATACGGCCTATTAACGATGGCCCGTTATGGTCATATGGCCCGTATAAGGCCCATTGATGATACGGCCCGTAGAAGGCCCATTGTTTCTACGGCCCGTAGAAGGCCCATTGTTTCTACGGCCCGTAGAAGGCCTACTGTTTCTACGGCCCGTAGAAGGCCCACTGTTTCTACGGCCCGTAGGAGGCCCAGTGTCACTACAGTATAGCCCATGGTTATTGTGGCTTAGTTTTAAAAAGAACTGCACTGACTACAAGCAAACAAATAAACAAGAAAACATGGAAATAAATAAGCAAGCAACTTATGCTAGGCTATCACTACCGTTGTTACATATATTACATCCATCGGGCATCAAAGTTCGCCACGGTGAAAATATAGGGAACAAAGCGGCATATCATATACACCGGTTGTCAAAGTTGGCGACCAGCGCAAATAAACGCCAAAGAAAACAAATCCAGAACTGAAACCACTTCAGAAGATCTCAAGAAACAATATCCTGGGTACCCATAATGTTGGCAAGATGCTTAGCAAGCTTATTAAGTTTCTCTTGTTTGGCGCTTAAATCCTCCAGCGCTTGCTGTTGCACCAGAAAATATGCATCTGAATTTTGTAGGGACTTCCTCAGTCCTTCAGCTTCCTGTCGCGGTACATCTGATCGATGTCTTTCAACTTGAAGTTGAGACTCAAGAAGATGAACAGATTTAGGCAGCGAGTTCGAAGAGCTTGTGCCAGCAGTAGTGGCCAGTAACTCGAACACTACATCAAGACAGGACTTTTGGGTTCCTCACCGCTGCCAAGATAGTTTTTATCAGCCTTTCTTGGAGACCAACAGGGATGCCTCTACTATCTTGAACCTTATCTGCATTATTTCCTTTACCATTGGATAACGCGGCATCGTTTCTCCAATATTTTGTCCGCATTCTTAAAGAGAAACAAGCGGACACATCACATGTTTACTATGTTGTATATGAAACTCGCTTTTGGTAAATGAGTTCAGTATTAAAGTGGACAGGATAACAACATGAAACAAACATATATCTATGTACCATGGTCACTTTATGGTCTATATCATTCTAGTTTTTGTTGCCAAATCAAGATAGAGACACAGTTCAAATAATATTTGTTCAATACAAAGCAGAATAGACAGAATATAAGTGTGGGTAACTATAGAGCAATAACAACACTTGTAATGTGCATGACATGAGAACATAACTGTTTATTCAATTGAAACTGAAATCAACATAGAGCAGGTTACAACAAAGAAACCAGCTTAAAGAAACAGGTTTAAAACATACCACAGTGCCATTGGAGCTTCAATTCCATCCTTCTAATTTGAAAATAGTTGGTATGAGTAAATACAAAGAATGCAAGAGCAAAGGAGTATGAACCATAGCTACGTAACCTGACACGAGAACAAATCTTCTTCTCCTTTAAGCGTTGAGTTGGGATTCAGAGTGGTGGTCCTCGTGCTTTGGGCAATCGCAGTTCCCTTACTAACCGCTCGTGTTTGGGTGCTCTGTGGTGGAGACGGTGCTATGTCAACTGGAACTGGGTTACTATCTGCCGAGGTTGGGGTTAGAAGGGGTGTAGCTGGTTCTCTATCCAACTGGGTAGGGGTAGAATCTGCTAGAGTATGGGTTATGTGTGGTGGATCTGGTCCTTAGGAAAGTACAACTGTGGTTCTATCTGAATCAACTGGTAGCACTATCTTTTCTGAAGACCGTGTTGTTACTCCCTTAGATACTGCCATCACGCTCTCCAATTCAAATGGCTGATAAACAAGAAAAGTAATTGAAAGTATAGACATTGTATGATAGACAGGTGCAATGGATAGTCGGAATAAAAGAGGGCATGAAATAATTCATATTTATGTTGTCTAACCAAACAGGATAGCATGACACAATTTCACATATATGATGGCTAACTAAACAGATAGCATGACACAATTTCACATTATGATGGCTAACTAAAAAGATGGAAAGACATAGTTCAAAATATGAGACTATGTAAAGGTGATGACATGACATAACTATATAATGTGTTTATTAAATAGGTTGGCATGCCATAATTCACATACATTTCTGGATAGAATGCCATAATTCTAAATATGATGACTGTAAACACTAAACAGGATGAGATGATATAACTATATGATGTCTTTATTAAATGGGTTGCCACGCCATAATTCAGATAGATGATGTGTATGTACTATGTAAACATGACGGCATGATATAATTAAAATATATGATTTATATAGTAAGCAAGTAAGCAGATGGAAATCCATATATGATGTAAAAACTAAGCAATGCAAGACAACATGCATGACATGGGTAATATAACCCCGCCAAGTTTGGAGCATAGACCTCGTGGGGGAAATAGGACTGGTCATCGGTCTCAATCCTCCTCCGAGGAGCTCTTCAGAATCAAAGAAGATGTCTGCTTCAGCAGGTAGCATTGTTCCGCTCAATACCTTGTTCTCACTCCGAGATACTTCCATCATCGCTTCAAATGGCTGATGCACAGTGAAGAGTAGTTGAATATACAAACGCGTTGTCCATAAATGGAACACGTAATACAAAAAATGATAGCATGATATAATTCACATACATGATGATTGGCTAAACATCATGGCATTGCATAATTCACATATATAATGCCTTTGCAACAAGATATCATTGTATAATTCACATATATAATGTCTTGCAACAAGATGACAATGCATAGTTCACATATATGGTAATTAGACACTGAACAGGTGGCATTCACACAAAGCATGTCTAAACTAATCAAATGACATAGCAATGCGAGACACCATAGCATGATATGAGCAACATAACCCTGCCAAGTTAGAGCATACAACTCGGGGGGGATAGGACTGGTCATCTGTCCCTCAATCCTCCTCTGAGGAGCTATCCGTAACCAGTGAGATATGCGCTTCGTCAGATAGCATAGTCTGCTCAGAAGACCTTGTTTTCACTCCAGAATTTGCCATCACCGTGTCAAATGGATGATGCACAGGAAGAGTAGTTGAATGTACTAACATTGTTGACAAATGTAATATGTAACGAAAAAAAGGATGGCCTGATATAATTTACATATAAGATCATTGGCTAAGCAGGATGGCATTGCAAAATTCACATATATGATGCCTGGCTAAACAAGATGGCGTTGCATAATTCACATAAACAATGAATAAACTAAACAGATGGCATTCGCACAAAGAATGTCTAAACTAAGTAGATGACATATTTGATGTATAAAGTAAGCAATGCAAGACACCATATGCATGATATAACCAACATCAGCATGCCAAGTTAGAGCGAAGACCTCAGGGGGTATATAGGAGTTATCTTCTCCTTCGAATCCCCTCGTAATGTATATCTTACTCTCGATTTCAATCCGAAATGTGTGGAGGGGGGGCTGCCTTTGCGTCTACCATGGAGCGACGTCTGCATGAAATTATATTGCCACGCAAGGCTCGTCTCTTTTGCTCTACATGTTCAGTTCCATTGTTTACAATAACTGTCATGCATAGGAATAAAACATAGTGAGATTATGTAAGGAGTGCATGCGGAAATCCAGAGTGATGGTAGCAACCTGTGGATAGACCCAAAACCAATAATAGCAGGCAGATAATGGCTTTAGTTAAAAATACAGATAATGGCTTTTTACTGTTTGTTTCCCACCCAACATGAAACTCATAGTAGACACCGGAGATTAACCAGATAGTAGATAGATACTATTGATAGCGGCCCCGATATGTACCCCACAACCATTTAAAAACTCAAGTTTGACCATTAGTTTGGAGCTGACTGAGAGTCTAATCGGTGAACAGGACGATAAAGTAGCATGTAATATTAGGCGATGCATAACGTAAGCAGACACGAAAGAGTGCGACCTCTCTTGCGGACCCGTGTAGTCCTCGAGGTCATCTGCTCGGTTGATGATGGTAATGCAGTTTTCATGGCTGCCAAAGCAGTGGAAGAAGATCCGAGGCGGCGAAAGACAGTCCGAGGCCGGATCCCTTCTGGCCGGACCCTTACATCATTGGAGCAGCTGAGCTGGGTGGACGACGGCAAAGCAGAGCGGGACAAACCACACAAGGTTTTCTTTGACAACTATCTCGTAAGAGAAGTAATTCTGTAAGGGCTCGCTTGAATTGGAGGATTCCAACAATGCAGGATAGGAAATAGATAGGAATAGGATAGGAATGCACGTGCAAAACAGTAGAATTTAAAACACAGGATTTACGCCTATCTCGGGTGTTTGATTCACAACAATTGGAAGATCACAGGATGCAAAGAAGCATGGTGAGATTAAGTCAAACCACAAGAAAATGTACGGTTATAATGCTATTATGCTACTATCTCTTAGTCTTGTGCTTCATGAATAGGAATTTGAAAATGAGGACAAGTGAAAATTAAAATTCCTACGTTTTTTCTTTCAAGGAGACACTAAAGGAACAAATCCGTGTGCTCAGTGGACAATATATATAACATGTAGAGTAAAAAAGAGATGCAACAAGTCTACAACCTCTTTGGCGGAGCCATGTCGATCTCAGCGTGATTGGGTTGGCCGGTGAGGATGCTCCGGCTGACTGTTATCGGAGGAGGGGAAGAAGATCTTAGGCGTCTGGAGATGGAGCCCGAGGTATCGCTTCTCCGTGATGGAGGGTTTCGCCGTTGGAGCAGCTCCGTGAGTTGTACGACGCCGAGGCTCAAGGTGACAAGAGAGACAACGAACAACATTAACTCGAGTGGAATTCTAATAGCATCTCCAATACATGACGTAAAATACATAACCACAAAGTGCTAGATGTAAAATACATCAGCCGCTCATCTCTAAACTTAACTGTCTAAACTGAACTTAATCGCTGAACTGAACCTAATCGGTTTAAACTGAATTTTGCCGTCAAAACTGAACGCACTAGCAAGGTGAGGCTACACGTCGGTCGACCGACTTTTTTCATCTCCGGTCACCAATTTTGCAGCCGTTGGATACGTAAATCAAGGGCCTGCAGTTCATCTTCAACCTCCGCTTCGAGCCGCCACCACCACCGGCCAAACAAGAGCCCCCACGCTGGCCGGGCGGTGCGCCGCCTGCTGCCCCGAAACACTCCCCACCGCTGGTCCGCCACCGCCTGCCATCCCTCTAGGCCCCCGTGCCGAAGTTTTTCTCCGCGATCCCCACGCCACCGTCCCACCAACGCCCGCCACCGGCGACCACCGCCCCATCCTCGAACCCTAAGATAGATAGTGGGGTACCTCTTGGTGAGCCCCTCCTCCGCTGCGGTTGGTTCTTCCTTCACCCCGGCGAGCCCACCCTTGAAAATCGATCGACCCAAAAGTCGATTCAGTCGATCAAGTGTAGCCAAATTGAGCGCATCGCAAGCAAGAGCAAGAGCAAGAGCAAAGAACGCGAGCAAGAGCAATAGCAAGAGCAGACCAGGCAGGGGACCGAGAGCAAGAGCAGAGCAGCGAATGAAGCGAGAGCTAAAGCAGCAGCAGCTCCTACTGATGTGGACGTCACCGCCGAGGGAGCGACGCCGTGGAGGAAGTGGTCGGCGATGCCACCGTGGATGGAGCCGCACTGTGTCGGCTCGGGACCGAGCGCCGGTAGCACCGTGAGATTTTAAATGCGGTGATTAGTGTACAACCTCTTTGGTGGCGTCGATTAGGCCGCAGCTTCATCCGAGGAAACGGTGATGATGATGCTCTTCCGGTGGTGCAGGTGAAGACGGCGGTGTGGGGATGGACGTGGCGCGAAAGATTAGGGGAACGTCTGGGCAGCTCCTTGGAGGTGGAGGACAGGGTGGCTGAACCGGCGGGACGATGAGATCGACGACGGATCCTCATCCGGTACGGTGGATGAGGGACATCGAGGTGTTGCTGTGGACGACATCGTCGGGGAAGAGGCTCCGACTGGGTGGCGGACGGAGCAGGGTGTGGGGTTTCGTCGCGGGTTTTCATGGCCTTGGTGTACGAATGGGTGAGCGGATGGGATGGCAGTGGGGAACCATGGCTTAGAGACGCGCTTGTCCGAAATGTGGGGTAAGTTATGAAAGTACCCGCCACCCCCTCCCCCACCGATTTGAGGCGGTTCTTTCGGTTCAGGGGTACCACGGGCATTTCGCGTGTCAGGATTTCACAGGAGGTGGGAGTTTTCGCGCACGTTGTAATTTCGGAATAGCAAGGCGCGGGTTGAGATGGAGGGAGTTGTCAGAGCACAACGAGACAAAGCTATATCTTAAATATTTCGGGCTAACAAGGCGCGGGTTGAAATTTCCGGACAAGTCTAACGTGTACTGTACCAAATCAATGCGCACTGCAAATGTCATTCAAAACTTTGAATTCATGTTATGTTCAATTAAAATATTTTGCTACGTGTATAATGCATGCAACCTACTACTCAAATGAACGTTTTAGTGCATTCCTAACGATATACTACCGCTTCAATATGAACTAAATTTGAATAAGATCTACAAAGAATGATTGTTGTGAAGTCAAAGCATTTGAATTCGCTTTCTGCTTTTAATAAGATCTTCAATCATCATTATTGTCAAGTTAAACCATCGTTTGTGTATTATCTTCACAGCACACCACGTGATTTGTCTCGAGTTACATATGAACTATGTGTACTATATGAACTCGAACTAGATTTTTTCAATCCACTTTATTTTGATTTATAATCACATTACATTTCTAGCTCTAGCTAGATCTTCATAATCTAAACCATATATCATATGTATAATGTGTTTATCACATTATGTATGGTGCCCCGCCCCCTACGCCTACAAGTATTTAGATGTGAGTTGCAAACACCACACATTACCACAAATTCAAATAAAATGTAAGAATGTTCGATATATAGTATTGTTTAGATTGCTCGATATTTAGTTGTAAGCTGCAAACGCCGCACATTATCACAAATTCAAATAAAATGTGAGATTGTTTGATGTATAGTATGGTTTAGATTGTTCGGCATTTAGCTGTGAGTTGCAAATGCCATGCATTATCACATTATGGTATAACATGTGCACAGCACGTGTATCACCTCTATATCCATGCATGCAATGTTTAAAACACTATGATTTCCTATTCAAATATATGAATCCGCTTTCATATACAAATTATGATCTTTGTTAGTCTCTTACACCCACACAATCCTCTAACCTTTGTAGCTACCACTAACTTTCTCTCGTGCATGCACTCGCCCTCCTCGCCCTCCCCCTCCCTCGGCATTCTATCCACTGGGCACATTCATTTTTTTCTTTAGGTCGTTCTCCCAGAGTCTCCACAACTCCTTTCCGACACACACCGATTGATAAACCTCTCCAAATGATGCCTCGCCACAAAGATACACACACAGCTTCAGCCTCCTCCTTTATGTGTCCTTGCCTCGTGTCTCTCATATGGTCGACACACGTGTAAACTCTCGCCTCTTTTCATCGATCTCACAACCGCACACTCCTCCCCTATCTAGATAGTAGTTGGGCCTCCCGCACCACCTCCTAGCTCCATTCTCTCTGCTCATCCGCCCTGCTGGGCCTTAATTGCCTCTAACAAATGGACGACACCGACCGATCTCTCGCTATACATATAGCCAGCTAGGTCCTTATAACTCGCTTTTTACCCACACATCGATCGATCTACCTCATTAGTTGTGTCTCTCCTTCCTCCGACAAACAACAATTGATCTACCGATCTAGTTAGGTTTGCTTACCAAACACATGGTTCCCCTTCATCATCCATGGATGCGTCCCCGACAGATCTATCATGCATGTGCACACATGTAAACACATCCCCACTCTTATTGATAACATTGCAGCTCCACCCTCGCTTTGTCTAGTAGGCCTCTCCCAACATCTCCGAGAAGCAACTCCATCACCCATCCAAAGCACTCTACCCCTCTCTCTCTCTCTCTCTCTCTCCTCTCTCTCATTCCCATCATATTTCACGCCCTTCGCTTATGTATGGATGTCGCACCGATCTTCCTCAAGACATAGCTGGGTCTCTCCTTCTCAACACATATACGAAGTCGTTTCTACCTCTATAGTTAGGCCTCCCCTACCCCCTCCCCCCACCCCTCCCCCCACACACACCGACACATCAAGCGCTCTAGTCATGTCTCCCTGCCACACATAAACTTGACATGTGCCCTCTAACATTCCGATAGGCCAGTCGCCCTATATCTTTGACTTGCACACACACACAATTTCGATGGCTCTCTTCATCAATCTCGCACCCACCCACTTGATCCTCTCTTTGACTCTATTGATAGCTATGACCCCTCCCTCTCTTCTCGTGGATTGCCCGACCCTCTATGTATGATATGGATAGGCCTTCATTTCACACACATTGCATGCAAAATACTGTTTGAGATGTCATCGACACATATTCCCACAAATAATTCACGAAATCAACCCCCCACCACACCCCCATCCCCCACCACAAAACAAAAAACACTCACGAACGCGGTTTGTATCTCTCACACACACCCACGTAGGTGGGGGACGTGCAGGAAGAGAAGAGGTGCATGCACGGTGCACGTACTCCCATCTCTTTCCCAACCACACCCGCGCGGGTACACGGTGGAGCTCATTTCTGTATGAAAAAGGCAGCCCATGTGGTAATTTGGCACGTGTACTGGTTGTCCACTTGGTGGAGGGAGGATCGTTTACCACGGGTGAACAAACAAATTGCGACTTGACGCGTTATGTTAAATTAAAAAAAGAGGCAAACCATGTGGGGCCTACCTTAGAGGCAAGGCTCTATACACTGGAGTACTTTTGATGTGTCCCGTCAACTCATGAACGAGGAGAGGCTTGCTTAGCACGCTGCCTCCCCGCCCACGGGCGTGGTGGCTCGCAGGATGAGGTGAAGCTTGCTCCTCCCTCGCCCATGCTCGCGGTGGCTCGCAGGACGAGGAGAAAAATTTACTACTCCCTCTGTTTACTCCTCGTCCCTACTACCTTGGTTATAGAGATTATATCATATTGTTTGGAATATATATGTCCTTTAGTAGATTTCAATATGAACTACTAGTACATACTCTAAACATTGATGTATATAGACGTATTTTAGAGTGTACATTCACTCATTTTGCTCCGTATGTTGTAGCACTCTCCCTCGCCCCTCGACCCTCGCCCACGTGGTGGACGTGCAGCAATTCATTCGGTCTCATATATCCAGAATGATATATAGTGCACTACCATTATTGCTCGACTTCCCAAAGAGGCGAAGAGCCAATCGCAAGGTTAATATTTTTGGAGATGCCAAGCGCAAGGTTATAGGAGAACGAGTAGTAGGTGCCGTCATTTATAAATATTTTTTCTTCAAAGGGCACGTATGCAATATGATAGGTTCATATGGAGAGAAAAGGAAACCTCTCCACTATATACATAGTCAGGACGGGCCAGCCTACACGGTTGCTGGCTGGGGTTGCTCTCTTCACACTCTCTCGCACAAAATGACTGTGGCCACATCTCTAACATCCCGGCGGATCACGTCCGCTTGGGGAAGGGGTGGATGCTTAGTGTAGATGCAGTGGCCATCGCCGACGGGCGAAACCCACCGCCGGCACGTCCCGATCAGGGGTCCCCGCCGTTCTCTCTCACAAAGCTGGTGAGGTTGCCTTCGCCCCTTGCTCATCGCCGCGACGTAAGGGCTTGCCGCCTCCGCCGCCTCCTCAAGGTTGAGCTACGCCCCTCAGGTACAACTCCCTTTACAGCCGGCTTGCACCATCGCTTCCAGCTGCCCACATCACTCCCTCGTGGATATTTCTCTACTTCTTAGCCCCGCACATACCGATACCTCTATTGGCTTCTACGCATCAGTATTTGTGATGAGTTTATGTCTCATCAACTAGTCCCAGAATCTTATTCTAATGACGCTTCTTCAATTTCTTTGCCACGTGGATGCTCATCTCGATTTTGGTGAAACTGCACAAAATGATCCGATGGTCAAAAGGTTGCAAACTTCATTTATTAGGAAGCTCGAATGTTGCCAGCAAATTGAAGCCTGGTCAGGGTTCACGGTTCAAGGGCTAGGGACTGCATGAATCGTTTTTTTCTTTAGTTGCCTCTGTTCCAAAATAAGTGTCAACTTTAGTAGTAGTACAACTTTATACTAAAGTTTGCACAAAGTTGAGACACTTATTTTGGAATGGAGGGAGTACATATTTGCTATGATCTCATCAATCATTGAGATGCAATAGCATGCATGTTAGTCTCCTTTGTATTTTATGAAATGTTGCAACGGGCAACCTTCGACGCAAGATACATGTAACAGAGCTGGAAGCTTCATAGCATTGTACAAATTTATCTCATTGATAAATTACAAGACGCATTAGTACTTCCTCCGTTCCTAAATATAAGTCTTTGTAGAGATTTCACCATGAACCACATGCGGATGTATATAGATGCATTTTAAGTGTATATTCATTCATTTTGTTCTATATGTAGTTCACCTAGTGGAATCTCTACAAAGACTTATCTACTAGTAATAGCTAGCCCCCACTACTAGGAATTCTCTATCCTCTCCTTGAGCCACATCATCAAAATTGACGTAGTCGTTAGATGAAGTAAATCAGTCATAATAGCCGTCTGATCTAGACATTGAGAGGCTCCGCCCTAAGCCACATGCAAGCATGCAGAAATACCGTGGCACTTGCATGTGAGTGGGTTTTAAATCACATCAACATGTCTACATGCATGCATGCACCGGTAGCATGCATGTAAGTGAGCTTTTAAGTCCCATTAACATGTCAAAAAGAAAAATATAATCCCATTATGTAGTAGGAGTTGGCTGATCTTTTTTCCTTACGTGGGATGATCTAAATGATGATGGGAGTTTATTTAGTTTGGCTACCACATTTGTCATGCGGTTATAGATTTTTTTAGTTCTATGAAATCGATAATTTTGGCGCAGAGAGATATATCATTGTTCAAGGGCAACGCTGGGACTCATCTAGTAATATTTAGGAACGGAGGGAGTACTATGTAAAGAGTTAGGTGTCGCACGGTGATAGTGTGAGGTGGGCCATGTAATCACCGAGCCTGCATGTTTTCACTGCTCCTGCACTCCTCCGCTGTAAGAATGGAGAAAATTGTAATCTACTACCTCCTTTCGCCGAAAGCATGGGACATCCAGCAGTCCTACCACCTCGGTAATAAAGACCAATGAGCCATCAAATCACATAGACCCAGGAGTAAGTTGGATAGATGAAGCAACCATCACTCTTGCGCCAGTGAGAGGTCGCGTCCGCTCTGCCCGGGCATGAATGCGGCACAGATTCTTTGGAGCGGCGCTGATCATTCCGGGCGGGAAGCGCGCGCGGGCGATGGAGGGGCTTTGGGTGGGCCAGGCTGGTCAGGAGCGGGCGTGGCAGCTGTCCAAGATGTCCCTACGGACACGCCTGAAACGAGAGGATGCACCGACTCTCGCGGCTAAAATTGTACACTACACACCATCTCTCTGTAGGAGTTGGTCGATCTGGCGCACTCTCTAACACACACATGTTGTTAAACACACATACGCACACGCACGCACCTTGGTCCCGTTGCACCTTCTAACGTGACTTATTACACCTAGACGGAGGAAATAGTAAGTATATTTAGATACGGTGGCACAATCGACTTAAGTCGAATACAAGTGCCCAAAATTTGTGTGCATGTTATAATAAGGATTCACTTAAAATAGTACATGAGCGAATGTAGGGATCAATTGTACAAAGGTTCTTGAAAGCAAAGAGCGTAGATGTGTGAGGTAGTAAGATACACCGCTGGCGCTTTTAATTTTTCTTATTAATTTGTTTGTTTCACCCTCTGACTGGTGGGACCCAACGTACTACGTGGAGAGAGGTAAGGTGACTAAGGCTGCATTATTTCTGCACCACCGTGGATAGTCTTACCACCAAAGCCACATGACACGATTATGATTGAAATCCTAATGACTCCCACACACACACACAAAAAACACGGCATGCCTGTCACACGAATGCAGGAATGTATAAAAGGTTATTTTCCTCTAGTTGAACATAACGGGAGGGTTGTGTAGCTGGTTAGCCTGTTCGCTCATCAAACTTGAGGTCTCGGGTTCGATAACTACACTTGAGCATAATTTTTGCCAGGAGGATTCTTTGACAGGTCAAAATGTTTTCTAGGGTTTGCACTCTTCACACTCTCTCTCCAGTATATATATACACGCTGGAACTCAGCGCTAGTAGTTGCTCTTCACACTCTCTTGCCCTCTCTGCTGGAGCCTCGGCGCTTGTAGTTGCTCTCTTCACACTCTCTCGCCTCTCCAGATCTAAACAAGACTTCATTGGCCTCTCTCTCCCCTCACCGCTTCTCAAAGAGCTGGCAGGATCCGTCACGGGAAGGGAAGGAGGCTTAATTGTCGCCGTCGGCGGGGAGGGAATCCACTACCGGCGCTGTTGTTCACTTTCCACCCAACAAGGGCGCTGGAGGGCCTCCTACCCCTTCTTCTTTGCCACCTGCCGCCACCGAACCACGCCCAAGAACCTTAAGGTATATTTTACTTACTCCACATGCATTGCTCTAGCTGCATGTATACCATGAATCTAGGACGTGGTTCAAAGAGGAAAGGAGTGGGGGAAAGTAGTGGGAAAAGTTGTATATAGCATGAATCTAGGACGTGGTTCAAAGAGGAAATGAAGGGGGAAAGTTGTATAGCATGAATCTAGGACGTGGTTCAAAGAAGAAAGGAATGGGGGAAGTAGTGGGGAAAGTTGTATCGCATAAATCTAGGACGTGGTTCAAAGAGGAAAGGAAGGGGCGAAAGTACTAGTTCAAAAAGGAAAGGAAGGGACAAGGCTGTAGAGTTTGAGCAGGACTAGATTTGCTGCACATAGGGAAAGGTGTCTAAAGATAACAAAACTGGGACCAACACAAATATGCTCCTTGGTTGTTTGTTCTTTGTTGCAATAGACTGTGCATGACCACAGTACATCGGTAGATGCACATGGTGCTGGAAAGGCCCACCGCCTCGTGCAACTCATTAGCTGTTGTTAATCTAAGGCCCTGTTTGGTTAAAAACTCCCTAGTCCCTACCTGCTTGGTTCCAGTGACTAAACATGGACTAGAGTTTATTAAATGACATGATAAAAGACCATGTTACCCATAGTAATGAACTAATAGAAACAAGGTGAGATGCGTGGCAGTGGCAACTGTTGGAAAAAGTCCCAAAAATACTCCCTCTGGGTCAACTTTCTTTAGTCCCAAATGCCCACTTTTAGTCCCTAAAAGTCCCTCCTGTTTGGTATAGATGTGACTGACACGGAGTTTTTTTAGTCCCTACACCAAAATGTCCCTGTAAACAAACACCCTCTAGTAATGCCGCTGGAAAATTGATGCAATGCCACAGTTAAAAGCAAATTACATGTTTAATGAATTTTATTGTTAATATAATCTCTATGTTAATATTAATCAATGCCACCGTTTGAGAAATGCTACTGTCTTGCTTTCTTTCCCATTTAGATAAGGAAGATGCTTCTTTTGTTGGCTTCCGTGTCATCCACCGTTATTGACCACTAATTGTTTCCTTTGCACCTCCGTGTAAACAGGGTTATCTATTTTCACCTCGTTGCCATTGTGACCTTTTTGTTGCACCGCACAAAACACTTTTGTTTTAAGAGTGTTTTGTGCAGTTCAACCAAAATGTCACACCGACAACGTTGTTTGATTGCTTGATCTTAGTGGAACTGCACAAGAGGAGATCTTACTTCCTATCCGTTAAGGCTTAATTTGGTTCAGATCTTCTTCTTGTGAGTTGTTTGAATTCCGCATCATGAGAGGTCAAGATTAGCCTTCTTTCACATGATTCTGCAGTGTGCTTTCATATGTTGTGCTACTTGTACGATAATGTTGCTTGATTTTAGTGAGCTGCACAAATGGAGACAAGACTTCCAATCTGTATGTGCACCGTAATATCCCATTGAGGTTAGATAAGGATATTTCACAACTGCTGGCATGTATTTTGCCACTTTCATCAGAAAATTAAGTTTAGTACTATAATTGTGCTCCCTAATTGACATGCCAAATCTTACATTGAAGGCGAAGCTTGTCTATTATTGAACCAACTGATGAAGGGGAAGAACAAGCGGAAGAAAAACAAAAATCAACTCCCGTGTCAGTAATGAAGCTAATCGAACTGTGATGACACAAGTAATGATTTAGTTTTGCATCTTAATTTATTGCTATGGCTGGAACGAGCAATTGTTTTGCCACTGATTTGATGCCATGCGTAATTATCTCTACTTGTGCAAACAGGGATCTTCTTTGAAGATACCATATATTTAGTGGAACTGCACAAGAAGATGTTGGAAACATTAAACTAATCGAGGAGTATATAGTAAGCATGGCTACCCCGTAGATAGCAAATGATGGTTCCGGAGAAGTGCTTCATCTCAGATGCTCTACACAATCAGCCTCCGACAAATGTTGGTACTACCACCGATTTCATCCATATGATTGAGCTTTGTCATCTCTATTGGTGTTGTGCTGCTGTTTAGATACTGTCATGAAAAAGTGGTATTGTCCTTGAGAAGTGCTTCATATGTGCTGTTTTAAATATTTCCTTTCCTTTTTTTCGAGCAAATAGGGATCATCTTCCTTTGAAGAAGAATATGGAGTACGTGAAGTGATTAGTTTCGGTTATGCCAGGATGAAGAAGCCCTGTCTATCTTCTCATCAGAAGGTGCAGTTGAAGGATGGTTACATTACTCCCCACAAGACCAAACTAACTTCAGCTCAGAAGGACTGACAAATCTCCATTTTTTTGTTGTGATGCGCGAAAGTACAATGTTGTTCTAGGATTCTTTCGTGAGTTCCATTTTTCTAAAAGTGTGCTCTACATGGACCATGTATGTGTCTGTTGAAACTGCCAATTCATAGTACAGCTTTGCTTTATACTAATCACTTTTTGTATTTGTGCAAACAGGGTGCTCAAATTTTGATTTCAACGGAACTGCACAAAATGTTCATGAATACATCGAATCATTCATTTCCACCACAAGAAAGGAGGTTCCCATAAGTTCAAGGCGTTGCAACATATAAGGGCGAAATCATACAAGCTACACGCGAATTTGGTTGATTTTGGTGGAACTGCACAAAAAAGAACAGCTGGTTTATTTAGCACGAGGTGCCATGTGAATGTCCGAACTGATGGCAAACCCTGCCCATTCCACAATCGTAGGCATTTGATATTTTGGAATGGGACAACCTTGTCAAATTTTGCTCATTGATTTTAGCAAGATATGCGTTTGATATTTTTGAATGGGACGCCCTTTGCTGTCAGGCGTCGATCAATTTTTATTTATTCTTTAGTTGTGAAGTAAATATTGCCTCTGACATGTGAGTCGCTGAGATGCATAATCATCGATTGTTTTGAATGTTCTCTATGAATTGCCAGGCCTGTGTGTTTGATTGCAATGTATAGAAACGCTAAAAAGATGCTCAAACTCTTTGTACTCCTTCTGTTCCTTTTTACTTCACACATTGTGAAAGTGCATACTTTTTTGTATAAGATTGGTCAAAGTAGAGATACTTTGACTATGCATTTAAACTTGTATGCGTACTAGAAAGGACCGGAGGGAGTACATGTGAAATCTGCATAGGTGGTGATCACCCAGGAATAATGCTAGTACGTATTGTTTTGCATGTTCATCCAATGCCAGTGATACAGGAATTCGAACTAATCGAAATAAATTCATTCACACACGGTCGAATTTCATAAACATGCCGGATTTCATTACCTTTCATACATTCTTCAACTAAAAAGGGGTGTTTGTGGCCGCATGCATCTCCCAGATGTAGAGGCCGGGGGTCATCCTCCTTTTCCAAAGAAAAAAACTAAAAAGGGGTGCGCTGGAGGTATAATTAATTAACCAAAGCTACCCACCTATGTCCTGAGGAACAGAAAGCCAAGTGACTTAACTGCAGGTGCGAGTACAGAATCGACATGTGGCCTATTGGGCCCACGTGTCACCACCAATCGCATCAAAGCAGTTAAGTAGAAGCAGCGTTCTTCTCCAGCGCAGCTCTCCGACTCCACGTCGCCGCCAAGAAGCTAATCGGTCGTCAATGGTCAACCCGCCTAACTTGGCTTCAACCGGAGGGTAGCAGCGGTGGCCTTACTTGGACCCACTACTAGAAAAAGGCCTACTAATGGCGCACCGGTTTTGCCTACTAATGGCGCACTACCGGTGCGCCATTACTAGCACGCCATTAGTATCTTTTACTAATGGTGCACCACTGGTGCGCCAGTAGTATTCTGTAGCACTAATGGCGCACCATGTAGTGCGCCATTAGTATTCGGTATACTAATGGCGCACTACAGAAGTGCGCCATTAGTATCTGGTATACTAATGGCGCACCACATAGAAGTGCGCCATTAGTAACATTTTTTTTTCAATTTTTTTTCAGAATTTTTTTTCAAATTTTTTTTCAAATTTTTTTTCAAATTTTTTTCAGAATTTTTTTTAGTTTTTTTGTTCAAATTTTTCTTAATCTCGGTTCACTATGGCTTAATCTCGAGTCAATATGCTTAATCTCAGGTCAAATCGCACTCCTTCTATCCAACCCCAGCAACAGCTCACTTCACAGGCACTTGTTGATATATCTAGCATATCAATCCTGTTATACCTTGTTGATGTCTAGGACTTTGTTCATGTTCATGACTATGATGAAATTTTGAAAAATATTTCAAACTTCCCGGTCATATTACATATCATTATTTGAAAAAAAATTCCAAAAAATTCAAACCAATTTTTTTTCAGTTACTAGTGGCGCACCACATCCAACGGTGCGCCACTAGTAAGTTTGAAATTTTTGAATTTTTTGCCGCTAGATCTTGAAAGCCCCGTAACTTTTTTTCTGTTAGGTTTTTGGGGATTTTGAAAATGTTTAACGGGGTTCCCCCAGTTAAATTTGGATGTAACTTTTCGAGTAGATGATTTTTCATATAAAAATTTCCAGAGGCATTTTGCAAATAAAGTCGAAATTCATATTTATAATTTTTCCCAAAAACTAGAGCACATATCACATGGGAAACATATTTTCTTTTAGTTTTTTTGACATTTCCATCATTTTCTTTTATTTTTTTAAAAACTGAAAAGGCGATCCACGGGGGGGGGGGGTGCATTCGGTGGAAGTGGTGGCCAAGTTAGTAATGGCGCACCATGGCATGGTGCGCCATTACTAGTTCAACTAGTAATGGCGCACCACTACCACGGTGCGCCATTAGTAGTTTTGACAAAAATTTTAAAAAAAATGATATTTTTTTTGATTTTTTTTTTGAAAAAAACTTAGTAATGGCGCACCAGTGGAAAGTGCGCCATTACTAGTTAAAACTAGTAATGGCGCACCGAGACATGGTGCGCCATTAGTAACAATTTTTTTTTGTTTTTACTTTTTTTCAAAACTACTAATGGCGCATTTACGGATGTGGTCCGCCATTACTATGTCAATTAGTAATGGCGCACTATGCAGCGGTGCGCCATTAGTAACAAAAATTTATTTTTATGTTTTTTTCAAAACTACTAATGGCGCACCACACCAAAAGTGCGCCATTAGTAATATATTACTAATGGCGCACCGAGACATGGTGCGCCATTAGAATATAGTAATGGCGCACCACATCACAGGTGCGCCATTAGCGGCCATTCCATCTATAGCCCTTTTTGTAGTAGTGACCCGAGCGGCGGCGACCTACCGTGTTCTACTCTTCCTAGTTTTCTATGTGGCATGGCCTCATTGGCAGCGGGGCGGGGCCTCGGCGGAGCCGGCGATGTCCTATATCTCGTTGCCGGCGGGCGGCGCCTCAGCGGAGCGATGGAAATCCTACCCCATGTTGCCGGTAGGCTGGGGCCTCGGCTGAGCCGGCGATGTTCTCTGCCTCGTTGTTGGCGGGGCGGGGCCTCGGCGGAGCCGGCGGTGTCCTCTGCCTCGTTGTTGGCGCCGCGGGGCCTCGGCGGAGCCGGCGGTGTCCTCTGCCTCGTTGTTGGCGCCGCGGGGCCTTGGCGGAGCAGGGCATCGTCGACGCCAGTGGAGCGGGGACTCGTTGAAGCCGGCATTGTCCTTTGCCTCGTCCTCGGTCTCGCCAAACAGCGCCTCGCCCGCTTCATCGCCCTCTTTGCTAGCCTCTTTGTAGGCGGCCGCAGCCTCCGCCACCCGCATGCGGTACCGCCCGGCCGAGGCGGCCTTGCGGCGGAGCGGTGCACGAGTCGAAGCAGCGCCTGCCCGCCCGCTCCACGGTGATCTGCTCCTCCGCCGCAGGTGCTCCCGGAGGAGATGGTGGTTGTAGGTGGCATCGGCTCGCGCCTCCGGAATCGCTCCTCACACGTCGCCTCACCTTGTCCATATATTGGGCACGGGCCTCGCCGATGGTCATGGTGCAATGCACCGGCGAGGATGGCGCGGAGGAGGGGGTTGGCGCCGGATCGTCGACTACCATGTTCTCCATTGGGACGTCGTCGTTCTCCGGCTGCCTGCCGGCCACCGTCGACAAAGAATGGCTGCCATCTCCTTGTGGTCCGTCGTCCGCCCGTCCCGAAGAGCGCTGGAGCGCGAGGAAGCCATGGTGGCCAGTAGTGGTGTGGACAGGAGAAAGGGAACGTATGCTGATGACTGTGGCTATGGCCGGCGCAGCAGTTTATATAGCAATGGTGGGCGGGCGGAGGGACAGACGTGTGGTACCGTAGTAGCTGTCTCGGCAACCGCGTATCATTAATGTGTGCGACAGATGGATGGACGGACGGCACTTGTGTCGTTTGAAGGCGGAGCAATCGCCTGCACCAGGAAGTGAAGGCGGCGGGCTGACCGTTCGGAAGCCTTGGCGAGGAGATGACTTTACTTAGATAGTATGACAATGGGGACCCACCAGCTCCATAGCCCCACGAACGCTAGTGCCTCCTTATTTTATATATATATATATATATATATATATATATATATATATATATATATAACTATAATTTATTTTGCTTCCTCCCGGTTTCTCGACATCACGTCCCACACCATTGTCAACCTATGTACTCCCTCCTTTCCGGTTTATAGGGCTTATCTCAAAATTTTAGTTTTTCCATTTTATGAGGCTCAATTTGGTTGTTTTCCATCACATGTTCAGATTCCAAGGTGCATTAAATCATTGCATGCAAGTATTAAGAGAAAATTGACCAATGCATGTACTTTATGCACGCATGCATTGCAATTAATGCATTGATAAACATAATTTTTTGAGGATAACAAGAGCATTAATTAGGTGCTTTTGCAAAACTACAAAAAGTATTCCACCACTCGCCATCTACCTTGATTGGTGAGATTTTTGAATTGAGCATTATAAACTGGAAAGGAGGGAGTAGTCAATAAACGAGAGAATTGCACAAGAAGCGGCCGACAGCTGGGACCAAGCAGCTCGAGCAGTATTTGTGTTTTTGAGGTGTGAGCACTGCAGAGTTTTTCGATGTTTACCCCAGATATTAATTTTTCTCCTCTGAACAACAACGAAAACATCGCTGCAGGTATTAACTGGTCGGGCTGTGGCCCGTCTAGCCCAGGCCAGATATCCAGCACAGATATTAATTTTTTTCAAGCAGAAAATGGCTAGCCCAAATTATACTTTTTTTAGGAATACCCAGGCGAGGTCAAGTTGTTATTCTCCGCCCCACTGGGCTGGAAATCTTTCCTAGGAGGGATGCATTAGGCTTAACAAGAAAATGGGCTTTAAGAAATAATAAATGGGATGTAATTATAAAAACTGGGTAGTAATTATAAAAAAATGCACCAAACAGTGATTACTTTATAAAATATTATTTTTGGAATATTGAAAATTTTAATTTCATTAATTGTTGCAGCTAATGTTTCGTTGGATTTTTACGTAATATAAATTTATATTTAAATTGTATTTAATCTGACTAGAAATTTCGGGATAAAAATATTCGGATCCCATCGAAATGTGGAAAATTTTATTGAATTCTGTTTTGAACGGTTGGTTGAAATGGGCTGTACTTTTAACAAACTATAAATGGGTTGTAGTAAATTGCATTAGAATTCAAAACTGGGCTACACATTCTTACAAATCTCAAATGGGCTATAAGTTCTCTGCCACACACTTCTGGCCTTACTAAGTTGAGGCGTCCCCTAAAAAAACAGAGTTGACGCGTATGCAAGGCTTTGTCAACTTATAGTCAACACATGGTTCTAGCAGCAGTGGTCGTTGGATGTCCATCCAACGGATGCCGCGCTTCTTCTTCAATCTCGGATATTCTAGCTTCGCCCGCCCAAAAAATGATTCCTCCCCTGGGGCGCACCGTTTCGGAAGCTGACCTGTGGGCCTACTAAGTTGACGTACCAAGGGCTTTGTCAACTTAGTCAATATAAATGATTCTAGCTGCAGTGACCGTACGATGTCCATCCAACGGCCGTCGTGCTTCTTTAACCTCTGGTCTTCTTGCTCCAGCCGCCCAAAGCAGCGCCGGTCGTCCCGCCTCCTCCTGACACCCGTGGCCGGCAGTGCTGCCGCGGAGGCCTCACCTCCCCCTACTCCCACCGGCGGTGCCATCCCTCCACTCACCCACACCCCTGTTATTCTACTGGCGATGGCAGCGCAACCAAAGTGAACCCTCATACTCCTCTCCGCGTGTGCATCCACTGCCGCGTCTTCCCCGGCTCCGTGTCGTCCCCTTCCTAGGCCTCGCCGTCGTCCACCGTCGTGGTGCTCTCGGCGCGGCATGGTCAACGTGGTCAAGGAACGACTTCCATAGGGCATGGACTGTACGTGGAGAGGCTGATAGCTGGGTCCACGGCAACCGCAAGGAAGTGCCTCCTTATTACGCGCAAAATAATTATTCCTCTACCTGACAGCAGGGACCCACCGGATGGGCCACCGTATTTCGCAAAAAAAATGATTCGCCCCCTGACTGCTGGGACCCACGAGCTACATCTTCGCATGCAAGGAAGTGCGCCCGGAAAAAAATGATTTGCCCCCCTGACTGCTGGGACCCACCAGCTACATCTTCGCCCGCAAGGAAGTGCGTCCGGAAAAAAAGATTCGCCCCCCGACTGCTGGGACCCACCAGCTACACCTTCGCACGCAAGGAAGTGCGTCCGGGCAAAAAAGCGATTCGCTTCGATTGCTGGGACCCAGCAGCTACACCTTCGCACGCAAGGAAGTGCGTCCGGGCAAAGAAAACGATTCGCCCCCCTGACTGCTGGGACCCAGTAGCTACAATTTCACACGCAAGGAAGTGCGTCCGGGCAAAAACAAATGATTCGTCCCCTATCTGCTGGGACCCACCAGCTACATCTTTGCAGGCAAGGAAGTGCCTGACAGTCGGGACCCACCTGGTCAAAGCGTACGTAGCGTTGTCATCCTGGTCACGAATGTGTACGTACATACTGGTCGATGTAGAGGCGCGCACATGTCGTAGTAGAGGCGCGCACGTAGCATGTGCACGCACGTCTACGCCGCCAGCAAGAAAGAAAATACAACCACGTATGTGTACATACGGGCGGGGTCTCGAACGCCTAGTCGCGCGCACGTCTGGCGAGAGCTCGTGTTCATGGGGAGGCAACAGAATGCGTCGTGTTCATGGGGAGGCAACGAAATGCGTCGTGTTCATGGGGAGGCAACAGAATGCATCGTGTTCATGGGGAGGCAACAGAATGCGTCGTGTTCATCGGGAGGCAATGGAACGCGTGGGAGCCAACCGGCTTGGACGGAACAGGCGATGGAAACGAGGCCTGGCGTACCGTAGAACGGAGGAAACGGCCTTGTGTTCGACCGGCCACGTTCGGAACGGGGGTCCCGTTGATCGGGAGGGGTGTGGCATATCGCAAAACGGAGGAAATGGACCTCCTACGGTCGAAAAGGGGGTCCTGTTGATCGGGAGGGGTGTGGCGTACCACAAAATGAAGGAAGCGGACCTCCTACGGTCGAAACGGGGGTCCTATTGATCGGGAGGCGTGTGGTGTACCGCAAAAGGATGAAACGAACTTGTGTTGGAGCGCTACGGTCGAAACGGGGGTCCTGTTCATCGGGAGGGGTGTGGCGTACCGCAAAACGGGACTCCATGGGATACTTTTCATCTCCACCATCGACCTCCTCCAGTCTCCACGGGCTACCGTCGACCTCCTCCAGCCTCCACGGGCTCCTGTTCATCCAGCCTCCACCGTGCGCTACTCCACCGGCTACTGTTCAACCACCCCTCCACGGGCACCCCTCCTCCGTCTACTGTGCATCCAACCCTCCACACCACGGGGTCCTGTCCAACCAACCCTCCACGGCCACCCCTCCACCGTCTACTGTTCATCCAGCCCTCCACACCACAGTGTCATGTTCATCCAGAGGCAACGCCACCGCTCACGGTTCATCCACCCCGCCGCATAACGCCATCGCTCGTTCAATCGATCGGCTTGATTAGCGGCGATAGCGAAGAATCGCTGATCGGGTTCGATTATGTACCATCGACCGATCGCTCGGGTTCAGTAACGCATAGCCTGCAGTGCAATCGCTCGGGTTCAGTTAGAGCCCAACGCCTCGCTCGGGTTCAGTTAGAGCCAACACCTCGCACACACGCGTGTATGTGTACGAGAGAAACGCACATCGCTCGGCCCCCGACCTCCCACCGTAACTGACAACTCCCCGAAATTTTCCTACCCCTTGCTTCTACCACGGTTTTTTCTGTCATGGACGGCCCAAAGAATGTCATGCAGTTGCGTCACCGGCCCGCCCAGGACGAGAAGCCCATTTTCTGTCATGATTTTTGTCATAGAACTAGGAGCCCACCACATCTATGATGATACCGGGTTCTGTCACAATTATCGTCATAGAAGTGTCATATTATGACAAATAAAAAATCGTCCGGCCCAAAATGTCACGGATGTGTCTTTTTTTTGTAGTGGAGTAAATGAAAAACTACTCCAAAAAGATATAAGTGAAGATCAATGAGTAGCTAAATAATGATGCAACTATGTGAAGACTCTCTCTCTCATTTAAGAATTTCAGATCTTGGTATTGTATTCAAACAGCAAGAGGGATCTGTCGCACTCTCTAACACACACATGTTGTTAAACACACATACGCACACGCACGCACCTTGGTCCCGTTGCACCTTCTAACGTGACTTATTACACCTAGACTGAGGGAATAGTAAGTATACGAGATACGGTGGCACACTGACTTAAGTCGAATACAAGTGCCCAAAATTTGTGTGCATGTTATAATAAGGATTCACTTAAAATAGTACGTGAGCGTAACAGAGGGATCAATTGGACAGTGTTCCCAGCAAAGAGCGAGATGTGTGAGGTAGTAAGATACATCATGGCGCTTTTTAATTTTTCTTATTAATTTGTTTGTTTCACCCTCTGACTGGTGGGACCCAACATACTACGTGGAGAGAGGTAAGGTGACTAAGGCTGCATTATTTCTGCACCACTGTGGATAGTCTTACCACCAAAGCCACATGACACGATTATGATTGAAATCCTAATGACTCCCACACACACACAAAAAAAACACAGCATGCCTGTCACACGAATGCAGGAATGTATAAAAGGTTATTTTCCTCTAGTTGAACATAACGGGAGGGTTGTGTAGCTGGTTAGCCTGTTCGCTCATCAAACTTGAGGTCTCGGGTTCGATAACTACACTTGAGCATAATTTTTGCCAGGAGGATTCTTTGACTGGTCAAAATGTTTTCTAGGGTTTGCATGCTTCACACTCTCTCTCCAGTATATATATACACGCTGGAACTCAGCGCTTGTAGTTGCTCTCTTCACACTCTCTTGCCCTCTCCACTTTGGAGCCTCGGTAGCTTGTAGTTGCTCTCTTCACACTCTCTCGCCCTCTCCAGATCTAAACAAGACTTCGTTGGCCTCTCTCTCTCCCCTCACTGCTTCTCAAAGAGCCGGCAGGATCCGTCCGCCGGGAAGGGAAGGAGGCTTAACGCTGTCGCCGTCGGCGAGGGAGGGAATCCACTACCGGCGCTGCTGTTCACTTTCCACCCAGCGGCGGCGCGGGAGGGCCTCCTACCCCTTCTTCTTTTCCGCCAACCCGTCGCCCACCAAACCACGCCCCAAGAACCTTAAGGTATATTTTACTTACTCCACATGCATTGCTCTAGCTGCATGTATACCATGAATCTAGGACGTGGTTCAAAGAGGAAAGGAGTGGGGGAAAGTAGTGGAAAATGTTGTATATAGCATGAATCTAGGACGTGGTTCAAAGAGGAAATGAAGGGGAAAGTTGTATAGCATGAATCTAGGACGTGGTTCAAAGAGGAAAGGAATGGGGAAAGTAGTGGGGAAAGTTGTATCGCATAAATCTAGGACGTGGTTCAAAGAGGAAAGGAAGGGGCGAAAGTACTAGTTCAAAAAGGAAAGGAAGGGACAAAGCTGTAGAGTTTGAGCAGGACTAGATTTGCTGCACATAGGGAAAGGTGTCTAAAGATAACAAAACTGGGACCAACACAAATATGCTCCTTGGTTGTTTGTTCTTTGTTGCAACAGACTGTGCATGACCACAAGATACATCGGTAGATGCACATGGTGCTGGTGCGTCCACTGTCTCGTGCAACTCATTAGCTGTTGTTAATCTAAGTCCCTGTTTGGTTAAAAACTCCCTAGTCCCTACCTGCTTGGTTCCAGGGACTAAACATGGACTAGAGGTTATTAAATGACATGATAAAAGACCATGTTACCCCTAGTAATGAACTAATAGAAACAAGGTGCGATGCGTGGCAGGGGCAACTGTTGGAAAAAGTCCCAAAAATACTCCCTCGGGGTCTTCTTTCTTTAGTCCCAAATGCCCACTTTTAGTCCCTAAAAGTCCCTCCTGTTTGGTTTAGATGTGACTGACACGGAGTTTTTTTAGTCCCTACACCAAAATGTCCCCGTAAACAAACACCCTCTAATAATTCCACTGGAAAATTGATGCAATGCCACAGTTAAAAGCAAATTACATGTTTAACGAATTTTATTGTTAATATAATCTCTATGTTAATATTAATCAATGCCACCGCTTTGAGAAATGCTCTTTGTCTTGCTTTCTTTCCCATTTAGATAAGGTAGATGCTTCTTTTTGTTGGCTTCCGTGTCATCCACCGTTATTGACCACTAATTGTTTCCTTTGCTCCTCCGTGTAAACAGGGTTATCTACTTTCACCTCGTTGCCATTGTGACCTTTTTGTTGCACTGCACAAAACACTTTTGTTTTAAGAGTGTTTTGTGCAGTTCAACCAAAATGTCACACCGACAACGTTGCTTGATTGCTTGATCTTAGTGGAACTGCACAAGAGGAGATCTTACTTCCTATCCGTGAAGGCGAATTTGGTTCAGATCTTCTTCTTGTGAGTTGTTTGAATTCCGCATCATGAGAGGTCAGTACTAGCCTTCTTTCACATGATTCTGCAGTGTGCTTTCATATGTTGTGCTTCTTGGACGATAATGTTGCTTGATTTTAGTGAGCTGCACAAATGGAGACAAGACTTCCAATCTGTATGTGCACCTTAATATCCCATTGAGGTTAGATAAGGATATTTCACAACTTTGGCATGTATTTTGCCACTTTCATCGAAAATTAAGTTTAGTACTATAATTGTGCTCCCTAATTGACATGCCAAGTCTTACATTGAAGGCAAAGCTTGTCTCATTATTGAACCAACTGATGAAGGGGAAGAACAAGCGGAAGAAAACAAAAATCAACTCCCCGGTCAGTAATGAAGTTAATCGGAACTGTGATGACACAAGTAATGATTTAGTTTTGCATCTTAATTTATTGCTATGGCTGGAATGAGCAATTGTTTTGCCACTGATTTGATGCCATGCGTAATTATCTCTACTTGTGCAAACAGGGATCTTCTTTGAAGATACCATATATTTAGTGGAACTGCACAAGAAGATGTTGGAAACATTAAACTAATCGAGGAGTATATAGTAAGCATGGCCACCCCCGTAGATAGCAACAGATGGTTTCGGAGAAGTGCTTCATCTCAGATGCTCTACACAATCAGCCTCCTGACAAATGTTGGTACTCGCCCACTGATTTCATCCATATGATTGAGCTTTGTCATCTCTATTGGTGTTGTGCTGCTGTTTAGATACTGTCATGAAAAAGTGGTATTGTCCTTGAGAAGTGCTTCATATGTGATGTTTTAAATATTTCCTTTCCTTTTTTTCGAGCAAATAGGGATCATCTTCCTTTGAAGAAGAATATGGAGTACGTGAAGTGATTAGTTTCGGTTATGCCAGGATGAAGAAGCCCTGTCTATCTTCTCATCAGAAGGTGCAGTTGAAGGATGGTTACATTACTCCCCACAAGACCAAACTAACTTCAAATTTCGGAAGGACCGACAAATCTCCATTTTTTTGTTGTGATGCTGAGTACAATGTTGTTCTAGGATTCTTTCTAGTGAGTTCCATTTTTCTAAAAGTGTGCTCTACATGGACCATGTATGTGTCTGTTGAAACTGTCAATTCATAGTACAGCTTTGCTTTATACTAATCACTTTTTTGTATTTGTGCAAACAGGGTGCTCACTTGATTTCAACGGGAATCGCACAAAATGTTCATGAATACATCGAATCATTCATTTCCACCACAAGAAAGGAGGTTCCCATAAGTTCAAGGCGTTGCAACATATAAGGGCAAAATCATACAAGCTACACGCGAATTTGGTTGATTTTGGTGGAACTGCACAAAAAGAACAATTGGTTTATTTAGCACGAGGTGCCATGTCAATGTCCTAATCGATGGCAAACCCCGCCCATTCCACAATCGTAGGCATTTGATATTTTGGAATGGGACAACCTTGTCAAATTTTGCTCATTGATTTTAGCAAGATATGCATTTGATATTTTTGAATGGGACGCCCTTTGCTGTCGCCAGCGGCGATCAATTTTTTATTTATTCTTTAGTTGTGAAGTAAATATTGCCTCTGACATGTGAGTCGCTGAGATGCATAATCATCGATTGTTTTGAATGTTCTCTATGAATTGCCAGGCCTGTGTGTTTGATTGCAATGTACATAAACGCTAAAAAGCTGCTCAAACTCTTTGTACTCCTTCTGTTCCTTTTACCGCACATTGTGAAAGTGCATACTTTTTTGTATAAGATCGGTCAAAGTAGAGATACTTTGACTACTGCATAAAACTTGTATGCAGACTAGAAAGGACCGGAGGAGTACATGTGAAAGCTTGCAAACATGGTGATCACCACAGGAATAATGCTAGTACGTATTGTTTTGCATGTTCATCCAATGCGAGTGATACAGGAATTCGAACTAATCGAAATAAATTCATTCATACACGGTCGAATTTCATAAACATGCCGGATTTCATTACATTTCATACATTCTTCAACTAAAAAGGGGTGTTTGTGGCCGCATGCATCTCCCAGATGCAGAGGCCGGGGGTCATCCTCCTTTTCCAAACAAAAAAACTAAAAAGGGGTGTGCTGGAGGTATAATTAATTAACCAAAGCTACCCACCTGTGTCCCGCTGAGCTGAACAGAAGCTTCAGTGACTTAACTGCAGGTGCAGTTGCGTGAATCGACATGTGGCCTATTGGGCCCACGTGTCACCACCCAACTGCACTAGCAGTTAAGTAGAAGCAGCGTTCTTCTCCAGCGCAGCTCTCTGACTCCACGTTGCCGCCAAGAAGCTAATCGGTCGTCAATGGTCAACCCGCCTAGCTTGGCTTCAACCGGAGGGTAGCAGCGGTGGCCTTACTTGGACCCGAGCGGCGGCGACCTACCGTGTTCTACTCTTCCTAGTTTTCTGTGTGGCATGGCCTCATTGGCAGCGGGGCGGGGCCTCGGCGGAGCCGGCGATGTCCTATATCTCGTTGCCGACGGGCGGCGCCTCAGTGGAGCGGTGGAAATCCTCCCCCATGTTGCCGGTAGGCTGGGGCCTCGGCTGAGCCCGCGATGTTCTCCGCCTCGTTGTTGGCGGGGCGGGGCCTCGGCGGAGCCGGCGGTGTCCTCTGCCTCGTTGTTGGCGCCGCGGGGCCTCGGCGGAGCCGGCGGTGTCCTCTGCCTCGTTTTTGGCGCCAAGGCCTTGGCGGAGCGAGGCATCGTCGACGCCCGGTGGAGCGGGACTTCGTTGAAGCCGGCATTGTCCTTTGCCTCGTCCTCGGTCTCGTAAACAGCGCCTCGCCCGCTTCGCCGCCCTCTTTGCTAGCCTCTTTGTAGGCGGCGCAGCCTCCGCCACCCGCATGCGGTACCGCTTGGCCTTTCGGCGGCCCTTGCGGCGGAGCGGTATGCAGTCGAGCAGCGCCTCCTGCTCCGCCCGCTCCACGGCGATCTGCTCCTCCGCCTGCAGGTGCTCCTGGAGGAGATGGTGGTTGTAGGCGGCGTCGGCCTGCGCCTCCCGGAACTGCTCCTCACACATCTGCCTCACCTTGTCCATATATTGGGCACGGGCCTCGCCGATGGTCATGGTGCAATACACCAGCGAGGATGGCGCGGAGGAGGGGGTTGGCGCCGGATCGTCGACTACCATGTTCTCCATTGGGATGTCGTCGTCCTCCGGCTGCCTGTCGGCCAGCCGGTCGACAGCAATGGCTGCCATCTCCTTGTGGTCCGTCGTCCGCCCGTCCCGAAGAGCGCTGGAGTGCGAGGAAGCCATGGTGGGCAGTAGTGGTGTGGACAGGAGAAAGGGAACGGATGCGGATGACTGTGGCTATGGCCGGCGCAGCAGTTTATATAGCAATGGTGGGCGGGCGGAGGGACAGACGTGTGGTACCATAGTAGCTGTCTCGGCAACCGCGTATCATTAATGTGTGCGACAGATGGATGGACGGACGGCACTTGTGTCGTTTGAAGGCGGAGCAATCGCCTGCACCAGGAAGTGGGGGCACCGATTTGTTTTAAAGCTGCAGCGAGGAGATGACTTTACTTGGATAGGATGACAATGGGGACCCACCAGGTCCATAGCCTCACGTACGCAAGTGCCTCCTTATATATATATATATATATATATATATATATATATATAATTTATTTTGCTTCCTCCTGGTTTCCTGACATCACGGTCCCACACCATTGTCAACCTATGTACTCCCTCCTTTCCGGTTTATAGGGCTTATCTCAAAATTTTAGTTTGTCCATTTTATAAGGCTCAATTTGGTTGTTTTCCATCACATGTTCAGATTCCAAGGTGCATTAAATCATTGCATGCAAGTATTAAGAGAAAATTGACCAATGCATGTACTTTATGCATGCATGCATTGCAATTAATGCATTGATAAACATAATTTTTTGAGGATAACAAGAGCATTAATTAGGTGCTTTTGCTAAACTACAAAAAGTATTTCACCACTCGCCATCTACCTTGATTGGTGAGATTTTTGAATTGAGCATTATAAACTGGAAAAGAGGGAGTACTCAATAAACGAGAGAATTGCACAAGAAGCGGCCGACAGCTGGGACCAAGCAGCTCGAGCAGTATTTGTGTTTTTGAGGTGTGAGCACTGCAGAGTTTTTCGATGTTTACCCCAGATATTAATTTTTCTCCTCTGAACAACAACGAAAACATCGCTGCAGGTATTAACTGGGTGGGTTGTGGCCCGTCTAGCCCAGGCCAGATATCCAGCCCAGATATTAATTTTTTTCAAGCTGAAAATGGCTAGCCCAGCTATACTTTTTTAGGAATACCCAAAGTAGGTCAAGTTGTTATTCTCCGCCCATTGGCTGCAAATCTTTCCTAGGAGGGATGCATTAGGCTTAACAAGAAAATGGGCTTTAAGAAATAATAAATGGGATGTAATTATAAAATCGGTAGTAATTATAAAAAATGCACCAAATAAAGTGATTATTTTATAAAATATTATTTTTGGAATATTGAAAATTTTAATTTCATTAATTGTTCTTGGCGCAATGTTTCGTTTGATTTTTACGTAATATAAATTTATATTTAAATTGTATTTAATCTGACTAGAAATTTCGGGATAAAAATATTCGGATCCCATCAAAATGTGGGAAATTTTATTGAATTCTGTTTTGAACGGTTGGTTGAAATGGGCTGTACTTTTAACAAACTATAAATGGGTTGTAGTAAATTCCATTAGAATTCAAAACTGGGCTACACATTCTTACAAATCTCAAATGGGCTATAAGTTCTCTGCCACACACTTCTGGCCTTACTAAGTTGAGGCGCCCCTAAAAAAACAGAGTTGACGCGTATGCAAGGCTTTGTCAACTTATAGTCAACACATGGTTCTAGCAGTGGTCGTTGGATGTCCATCCAACGGATGCCGTCTTCTTCTTCAATCTCGGATATTCTAGCTTCACCCGCCCAAAAATGATTCCTCCCCGACATCCGGGCGCACCGTTTGGAAGTCGACTGTGGCCTACTAAGTTGACGTACCAAGGGCTTTGTCAACTTAGTAAATATAAATGATTCTAGCTGCAGCGACTGTACGATGTCCATCCAACGGCCGTCGTGCTTCTTTTAACCTCTGGTCTTCTTGCTCCAGCCGCCCAAAGCAGCGCCCGGTCGTGTCGCCGCTCCTGCCTCCCGTGGCCGGCTGTGCTGCCGCGGAGGCCTCACCGCCCCCTACTACTCCCACCGCTGGCCAGGCCATCCCTCCACTCACCCACACCCCCTATTATTCTGCGGCGACGGCAGCGCAGCCGAACCAGTGAACCCTCGTACTCCTCTCCGCGTGTGCATCCACTGCCGCGTCTTCCCCGGCTCCGCGTCGTCCCCTTCCTAGGCCTCGCCGTCGTCCATCGTCGTGGTGCTCTCGGCGCGGCATGGTCAACGTGGTCAAGGAACGATTTCCATAGGGCATGGACTGTACGTGGAGAGGCTGATAGCTGGGTCCACAGCAACCGCAAGGAAGTGCCTCCTTATTACGCGCAAAATAATTATTCCTCTACCGACAAAGAGGGACCCACCGGACGGGCCACCAGATTTCGCGAAAAAATGATTCGCCCGACCATCTGGGCCCCCCGTGCTACATCTTCGCACGCAAGGAAGTGCGTCCGAAAAAAAACGATTCGCCGCCCTGACTGCTGGGACCCACCAGCTACATCTTCGCACGCAAGGAAGTGCATCCGAAAAATAAGATTCGCCCCCCGACTGCTGGGACCCACCAGCTACACCTTCGCACACAAGGAAGTGCGTCCGGGCAAAAAAACGATTCGCTTCGATCTGCTGGGACCCAGCAGCTACACCTTCGCACGCAAGGAAGTGCGTCCGGGCAAAAAAAACGATTCGCCCCCCCTGACTGCTGGGACCCAGCAGCTACACCTTCGCACGCAAGGAAGTGCGTCCGGGCAAAAACAAATGATTCGCCCCCCTATCTGCTGGGACCCACCAGCTACATCTTCGCAGGCAAGCAAGTGCCTGACAGTCGGGACCCACCTGGTCGAAGCGTACGTAGCGTTGTCATCCTGGTCACGAACGTGTACGTACATACTGTTCGATGTAGAGGCGCGCACGTGTCGTAGTAGAGGCGCGCACGTAGCATGTGCACGTACGTACAGCGGCCAGTGTGCAAGAAAGAAAATACGACCACGTATATGTACATACGGGCGGGGGTCTCGAACGCCTAGTCGCGCATACGTACGGCGAGGGCTCGTGTTCATGGGGAGGCAACAGAATGCGTCGTGTTCATGGGGAGGCAACGAAATGCGTCGTGTTCATGGGGAGGCAACGGAATGCATCGTGTTCATGGGGAGGCAACGGAATGCGTCGTGTTCATCGGGAGGCAATGGAACGCGTGGGAGCCAACCGGCTTGGACGGAACAGGCGATGGAAACGAGGCTCGTCTGCATCAGAGAACGGAGGAAACGGCCTTGTGTTCGACCGGCCACGTTCGGAACGGGGGTCCTGTTGATCGGGAGGGGTGTGGCATATCGCAAAACGGAGGAAATGGACCTCCTATGGTCGAAAAGGGGGTCCTGTTGATCGGGAGGGGTGTGGCGTACCACAAAATGGTGGAAACGGACCTCCTACGGTCGAAACGGGGGTCCTGTTGATCGGGAGGGGTGTGGTGTACCGCAAAACGGATGAAACGAACTTGTGTTGGAGCGCTACGGTCGAAACGGGGGTCCTGTTCATCGGGAGGGGTTTGGCGTACCGCAAAACGGGAGTCCACGGGATACTGTTCATCTCCACCATCGACCTCCTCCAGTCTCCACGGGCTACCGTCGACCTCCTCCAGCCTCCACGGGCTCCTGTTCATCCAGCCTCCACCGTGCGCTACTCCACCGGCTACTGTTCAACTACCCCTCCACGGGCACCCCTCCTCCGCTTCTGTTCATCATCCAGCCCTACACACCACGGGTCTGTCCAACCAACCCTCCACGGCCACCCCTCCACCGCTTCTGTTCATCCAGCCCTCCACACCACGGTGTCCTGTTCATCCAGAGGCAACGCCACCGCCACGCAGTTCATCCACTTCGCCAACGCCACTCGCTCATTCCAATCGATCGGCTTGATTAGCAGCAGTAGCGAAGGAATTGCTCGATCGGGTTCGATTAACAGCCATTGACCGATCGCTCGGGTTCGATAACGCATAACTGCGGTCTGCAATCGCCGGGTTCGATTAGAGCCCAACGCCTCGCCGGGTTCGATTAGAGCTAACACCTCGCACACGCAGCGTGTATGTGTACGAGAAAACATCGCTCGCCCCGACCTCCCACCGTGAATCGCAACTCCACGAAATTTTCCTACCCTCGCTTCTACCACGGTTTTTTCTGTCATGGACGGCCCAAAGAATGTCATGCGATTGTGTCTCCGGCCTGCCTGTGACGAAAAGCCCATTTTACATCATGCTTTTTGTCATAGAACTAGGAGCCCACCACATCTATGATGATAGCGGGTTCTGTCACAATTATTTTCATAGAAGTGTCATATGTATGACAGAAAAAAAATTCGTCCGGCCCAAAATGTCACGGATGTGTCTTTTTTTTGTAGTGGAGTAAATGAAAAACTACTCCAAAAAGATATAAGTGAAGATCAATGAGTAGCTAAATAATTATGCAACTATTTGAAGACTCTCTCTCTCATTTAAGAATTTCAGATCTTGGTATTGTATTCAAACAACAAGCAAAACAAAATAAAATGGCATTGCAAGGATATCACAACTCATGTGTAGAAGCAAAAACTTAGGTTCAACCGATACTAACCGATAGTTGTTGAAGAAGAAAGGTGGGATGCCTACCGGGGCATCCCCAAGGTTAGATGCTTGAGACTTCTTGAAATATTATCTTGGGGTGCCTTGGGCATCCCCAAGCTTGAACTTTTGTGTCTCCTTAATTCCTCTCATATCATGGTTTCTCTTTTTATCAAAAGCTTCATCCACACCAAACTCTGAAAAATTTCTGAAATTTTAGTAACTTCAAAATAAAAGTGAATAAAACTGAACAAGATTGGTAGCAACTACTCCTACAAGTGCCTAGAGCCTATATCATGCATTAGAATTGTTTGGGACCTCATAAATTTAACATGCAAGCTCAAGAACATGGTCACCTATGCAGCAAAAATTCGCAATGAATAAAATCCTAGTACAAAAACTAATTGGACCAATGGAGGAGTCACATACCAAGCAACAATCTCCCAAAGCAGTTTTGTGAATGGAGCTTTGAGCTAGGAGATCGAAAATCGCAGCAAAATGAGCTAGAAACTCGTGCTTGAGCTGGATGGGGATTTTGTTTGGTAGAAGATGAAGTGTGTGGATGCTGGCATAAGTGGAGTGGGGCCACCAGGGGCCCACGAGACAGGGGGGCGCGCCCAGGTGGGGTGGGTGCGCCCTCCACTCTTGTGGCCTGGTGCTTGCCCCTCCTACAGTGTTTTGAGTGCCTAAAATCCTCAAATATTCCATAAAAAATCATTACTAAATTTGCAGGGCATTTGGAGCACTTTTATTTTCAGGATATTTTTTTAATGCACGGATAATTCAGAAAACAGACAGATAAAACTATGTTTGCTTTATTTATTCTAAATAACAGAAACTAAAAAGAGGGTACAGAAGGTTGTGCCTTCTAGTTTCATCCATCTCGTGATCATCAAAATGAATCCACTAACAAGGTTGATCAAGTCTTGTTAACAAACTCATTCCGAATAACACGGAACCGGAGAAATTTCGAATAACACTAAGTTACCTCAACAGGGATATGAAAATCCCCAACAATAAGAATATCATAATTTTTCTTGATAGTGGGAGAGGAAATCCAAAACCTCCAATAATAATAGTTGGAACTTTTCCAATAGAATTGATGCTATGAACTTGAGATTGTTTCCTCAGAAAGTGTACCGTATGCTCATTACCATTAACATGAAAAGTGACATTGCCTTTGTTGCAGTCAATAACAGCCCATGCAGTATTAAGAAAAGGTCTACCAAGGATAATCAACATACTATCGTCCTCGGGAATATCAAGAATAACAAAGTCCGTTAAGATAGTGACATTTGCAACCACAACAGGCACATCCTCACAAATACCGGCAATGTATAGCAGTTGATTTATCGACCATTTGCAAAGATATTTCAGTAGGTGTCAACTTATTCAATTCAAGTCTACGATATAAAGAGAGAGGCATAACACTAACACCAGCTCCAAGATCACATAAAGCAGTTCTAACATAATTACTTTTAATGGAGCATGGTATAGTTGGTACCCCTGGATCTCCAATTTTCTTTGGTATTCCACCCTTAAAAGTGTAATTAGCAAGCATGGTGGAAATTTCAGCTTTTGGTATCTTTGTATTGTTTGTAATGATATCCTTCATATACTTAGCATAAGGATTTACTTTGAGCATATCAGTTAAGCGCATACGTAAGAAAATAGGACTAATCATTTCAGCAAAGCGCTCAAAATCCTCATCATCCTTTGTCTTGGATGGTTTAGGAGGAAAGGGCATGGGTTTCTGAACCCATGATTCTCTTTCTCTACCGTGCTTCCTAGCAACAAAATCTCTCTTGTCATAACGTTGATTCTTTGATTGTGGGTTATCAAGATCAACAACAGGTTCAATATCTACATCATTGTTTTTGCTAGGTTGAGCATCTACATGAACATTATCATTAACATTATCACTAGTTTCATGTTCATCACACGATTGTGTTTTGACATCAAACAGAAAATATCATTGGGATTCTCAGGTGTGCCTACAGTGGGTTCACTAGAAGCATGCAAAGTTCTATCATTTTTCTTTTTCTTCTTTTTAGAAGAACTAGGTGCCTCTAAATTATTTCTCTGAGAATCCTGCTCGATTCTCTTAGGGTGGCCTTCAGGATACAAAGCTTCCTGAGTCATTCTACCAGTTCAAGTAGCCACTCTAACAGGAAAGTCATTTTTATTATTTAATTCATCAAGCAAATCATTTTGAGTTTTAAGTACTTGCTCAGCTTGAGTAGCAACCATAGAAGTATATTTGCTAACGAGTTTAAGTTCACCTTTAACTCTAGCCATATATTATCGCCACGCGTCCTATCTCGAAAAGCATTATTCTTTAACTCTCTACCAACATAAGCATTAAAACTTTTTTGTCTAGCCATAAAGTCATCAAATTCATCTAAGCACGGGCTATGAAATTTAGTAGAGGGGATTTCAACTTTATCATATCTATAGAGAGAATTTACCTTTACTACCTGTGTCTAGTTGTCAAGACAATATGGTTCTTCAATAGGCGGTATATTAAGACCACGTATTTCTTCAATAGGAGGTAAATTCTTAACATCTTCAGCTTTAATACCTTTTTCTTTCATTGATTTCTTTGCCTCTTGCATATCTTCAGGACTGAGAAATAAAACACCTCTCTTCTTGAATTGGGTTTAGGAATAGGCTCGAGGAGTTGGCTCAATTGGTTCAGAATTGCCTCGTGAATTGGCTCAGAAGAGTCCAATTATTTTCATTAGTCAACATATTATTCAATAGTAATTCAGCTTCATTTGTTCTTTCCCTGAAAACACAACCAGCACAACTATCCAAGTAGTCCTTAGAAGCATCGATTAGTGCATTATAAAAGATATCAAGTATTTCATTTTTCTTAAGAGGATGATCAGGCAAAGCACTAAGTAATCGAAGAAGCCTCCCCCAAGCTTGTGGGAGACTCTCTTCTTCGATTTGCACAAAATTATATATTTCCCGCAAGGCAGCTTGTTTCTTATGAGCAGGGAAATATTTAGCAGAGAAGTAATAAATCATATATTGGGGACTATGCACACAACCAGGAGCAAGAGAATTACACCAAGTCTTAGCATCACCCTTTAATGAGAACGGAAATATCTTAAGGATATAATAATAGCGATACTTCTCATCATTAGTAAACATGGTAGCTATATCATTCAACTTGGTAAGATGTGCCACAACAGTTTCAGATTCAAGGCCATAAAAAGGATCAGATTCAACTAAAGTAATAATCTCAGGATCAACAGAGAATTCATAATCCTTATCAGTAACACAAATAGGTGAAGTAGAAAAAGCAGGGTCGGGTTTCATTCTAGCATTAAGAGACTGCTGCTTCCATTTAGCTAATAATTTCTTAAGATCATATCTATCATTGCAAAGCAAAGATAGCTCTAGCAGCTTCTTCATTCATAACATAACCCTCAGGAACAACAGGCAATTCATAATCATTGGGAGAATTTTCATCATCACTATCATCAATAATAGCATCTTCAATAATTTCATTCCCCCTAACTCTAGCAAGTTGTTCATCAAGAAATTCACCTAATGGCAAAGTAGTTTCACGCATGTAAGTATTTTCATCATAAGTATCATGCAAAGCAGAAGTGACATCATCAATAACATGCGACATATCAGAGTTCATAGTAGTAGCAGGTTTAGGTGTCGCAAGCTTACTAATAACAGAAGGAGAATCTAGTGCAGAGCTAGATGGCAGTTCCTTACCTCCCCTCGTAGTTGAGGGCAAAATCTTGGTTCGGTCGTCTTTCAAGTTCTTCATAGTGATCAACAGATATAAATCCCAAGTGACTCGGAGAATAGAGCTATGCTCCCCGGCAACGACAACAGAAATTAGTCTTGATAACCCACAAGTGTAGGGGATCGCAACAGCTTTCGATGGTAAAGTACTCAACCCAAATTTATTGATTCGACACAAGGGGAGCCAAAGAATATTCTTGAATATTAGCAGTTCAGTTGTCAATTCAACCACACCTGGATAACTTAGTATCTGCAGCAAAGTATTTAGTAGCAAAGTAGTATGATAATAAAGGTAACGGTGGCAAAAGTAAAGATAATAGTTTTTGGGTTTTTGTAGTAGTTGTAACAGTAGCAACGGAAAAGTAAATAAGCGAAGAACAATATGTGAAAAGCTCGTAGGCAATGGATCAGTGATGGATAATTATGCCGGATGCGATTCCTCATGTAATAGCTATAACATAGGGTGACACAGAACTAGCCCCAGTTCATCAATGTAATGTAGGCATGTATTCCATAAATAGTCATACGTGCTTATCGAAAAGAACTTGCATGACATCTTTTGTCCTACCCTCCCGTGGCAGCGGGGTCCTAGCGGAAACTAAGGGATATTAAGGCCTCCTTTTAATAGAGAACCGGAACAAAGCATTAGCACATAGTGAATACATGAACTCCACAAACTACGGTCATCACCGAGAAGTATCCCGATTATTGTCAATTCGGGGTTGTCGGATCATAACACATAATAGGTGACTATAGACTTGCAAGATAGGATCAAGAACACACATATATTCATGAAAACATAATAGGTTTAGATCTGAAATCATGGCACTTTTCGGGCCCTAGTGACAAGCATTAAGCATAGCAAAGTCATAGTAACATCAATCTCGAACATAGTGGATACTAGGGATCAAACCCTAACAAAACTAACTTGATTACATGGTAAATCTCATCCAACCCATCACCGTCCAGCAAGCCCTACGGTGGAATTACTCACGCATCGGCGGTGAGCATCATGAAATTGGTGATGGAGGATGGTTGATGATGACGACGGTGACGAATCCCCCTCTCCGGAGCCCCGAACGGACTCCAGATCAGCCCTCCCGAGAGAGATTAGGGCTTGGCGGCGGCTCCGTGTCATAAAATGCGATGAAACTTTCTCCTTGATTTTTTTCTCCTCGAACGTGAATATATGGAGTTGGAGTTGAGGTCGGTGGAGGTCCAGGGGGCCCACGAGATAGGGGCGCGCCAGAGGAGGGGCGCGCCTCATCTCGTGGACAGGGTGTGGGCCCCCTGGTCTTGATTCTTTCGCCAATATTTTTTATATTTTCCAAAAATTCGCTCCGTGGATTTTCAGGACATTCTGAGAACTTTTCTTTTCCACACATAAAACAACATCATGGCAGCTCTGCTGAAAACAGCGTCAGTCCGGGTTAGTTTCATTCAAATCATGCAAGTTAGAGTCCAAAACAAGGGCAAAGGTGTTTGGAAAAGTAGATACGTTGGAGACGTATCACTGGGTATTGTGGCATGCCTCGCCAGGCGTCATGGTGCGTTCAGCGCCATGCTGCTACAGGTTCGTGCCCCCAGGACACCGCCAGCCCCGGGCGGGGGCATGGGAGCGTCGCTGCCGTGCTCGCCGGGGACGGCATAAAGGATGGGGCATTGTGGCCATGCTTGCTTGTCGTCGATGGTTAAGTTCTGGTGGACGACTGGCATATGCTAGCCGGCTGGCGGGTTGAGTTGAGGAGTCGGCCCGAAGCGGGCTGGGTTGAGGGGCCTCGCTTGCCCCGGTGTTTTTAAAAAGGAACTGGGTTCCGTTGCCTGCCCGGGGGGCACCCCCCCCCCGACAATGATGATCTTGTCCTCTTCAAACTTAAACACTATCTTTATTGTGCTTGCTTGATGAAGACTTTAAGTGCTCCTCCATACTCCACTATGGGAGAGCCTCTTCTTTGGATGAGTCTTCACAATTCCATGATCACCATATGGAAGGCAGGATACAAGCATTTGATCTTTACGGGTTGGCTCAACTTGAACTTGCACTTCGACTTGATTATCATCAAATCATTTCTTCTTTCTTCATTATGTCTATGTATTGAATGTACACATGATAGCTCGCCAAAACTTCTTATTCTTCAAGACATGCTTTCCATAGGCTCAACTCTCTCATGACTAATATTTGGATCACTCCTTTAATAACACCTTGGCCATCACTTGATCTTCTTTGCATTATTCTTATTTTTACCTTGAACCCAACATATGGTCTACAAGCATAACCTATGGACAAAACCATCAAGTGTAACTCAATCAAACATTAGACCATAGAGATTGTCATTAATTATCAAAACCACACATGGGGCACATATGCCCTTTGAACCTCCCCCTCCATCTCACCTCATGTCCCATCAAGCGACCTCCTCGACACAGTTTCCTCCATTGATGGCTTCGCCTCATGCGCCGCCTTCGCTCCGGGCTGGTCCGACCAAGCCTCCTCTCCGGCGCGCCACATCAAGCGTATGACAAGTAGCCGACTATGAAGCCAGCGGGCTTCAGAGCATGGAGGCCCAGATTGACCCAACCGTTGTGCCGGCGTTAAATCCTCCATCGCCGTTCGCAACCCCTCCTTCCGCAACCACTAGGGCGGCAATGGCGGCCAGGGCAGCCATAGGGATTTTGACGGCCGGTTTGCCGATAGAAGATTTGATCCCCCACATTTCTTCGCTTCAAGCCAAGAGGCCTCCATGGCGGCAATTGTTCTGTCCAAGCGCACATGGCGAACCGTGTCAATGCTAGTGCACAGATGCACGCCATGGCAGTGATCATCATGCTGGCATTGACATGGTTAGCAATGCACGCATGGTTATCACCTAAATGGCGTGCATTTGTGCACTGATGACCCACAAGTATAGGGGATCAATTGTAGCTCTTTTCGATAAGTAAGAGTGTCGAACCCAACGAGGAGCAAAAGGAAACGACAAGTAGTTTTCAGTAAGGTAATGTCTGCAAGTGCTGAAATTGTAAGTAGCGAGTAGTTTGATAGCAAGATAATTTGTAACGAGCAAGTAACGATAATTGTAAAAAGTATGCAGCAAGGTAGCTGTAATGCCCGGATAATTAAGCTACAGTAATCCCCCGCTAATGATGCCATGTCATCACATTACTGTTGCTAATCCTCGTTTGATCCAAATCTTAGTTCGAATTCAACTTCAAATTCAAATTAAAGTCCAAGATTCAAATTTCTTGAACATGAAAACAAAATGTTCAAAGTGTTTCCTTGTATATTTTTCATGTTGAAACCCATATTTTACAAATTGTTTAAATGCCCTTAAATGAATAAAACAAGGGTCAAAACAATATTTTAAATCACTTTTAAAGTTATAAAAGTTCTAAGGATTTTCAACTGCTTCTCAAATTTCTTGAGGCGGTGCTAAAAATTATATAATAATTATTGAGACAAGTTACACATTTTACAAAAAGTTTTTTGGAGCAAAACGAAAATGCAAAAATAGAAAAGACAAAGGGAAAACAAAAAAGTTTTCTTTAAAGAATAGAAAAGGCCCATTGCCCCCCTCCCCCTAGGCCATAGCCTACCCAGCCGGCCCAACTTCCCAGCCAGCCCACTTCCCCCTCGCGGTCGTCCTCTCCCTGTTCAACCGACCGCTCGGTCGCGGTCGCCACCCGACCAGCTCGTCGGCGTCGTCGGCGAGGGGATAAGATCCCCTGATGCCTCGGGTTCCCCTCGTCCCCTCCCACTTGCCCTTGCGCTCCCCCTCATCCTATCTCTCCATCTTGCTACACTACCCTCCTCCAGATCCAGCCGCACCCGACACCGTTGTCGCCATGGTTGCCTCGCCGGCGTGGCTATGCTCCTCCCGGCACCTAAGGACATGTCCCTCTGCCGCACCATGGTCAGATTCGTCGCGTGGACCCACGAGACCAAGCCGGAGAGCCCCACATTGCGGGGATCGAGCTCTCCTTCCTCCTTCGGACGTCGCCGTTCGTCCCCGACTTTGGCGTCATCGATCCTCCCCGAGCCCACCTTTGCACCACTACGGGATCTCGGTGAGCCGCCCGTCCAACCCATGTGTCCCTTCTCGTCATATGGACACCGTAGGTCGCCTCGGCCGTCATGCCCATGCTCCTGAGGAGCTCGCGGTGCCACGCCCGTTGTCACGCGCCCCCGCCCCTGCTGCGCTCCGGCCATGCCCCTACCCGTCCATGTCCGTGTGCGCGCACGCTCCACATCGCCCCTGGCCACGGTCCGTGTGTGAGCCGCCGTGGCTGCCCATGCCCCGCCGCCCGTCGTCGTCTTCTTTGCTGCCCGACCATGCCTCCGCTTGTTAACCGCCCGCTTGTGACGCCCGGATAATTAAGCTACAGTAATCCCATGTTAATGGTGCCATGTCATCACTCTTACTATTACTAATCCCCCTTTGCATTCAAACACAGTTCAAATTCCAAATTCAAATTAAAGTCAAAATTTAAAATTCTCAAACATGCAAACTAAAATGTGCAAAGTGTGGCAAATATTGCATAACTACTTATGGCTGTGAACCAACATCTTTGCGAAGTGGTTTAATGCCCTTAAGTAATTAAAACAGGGGCTAAAAGCAATTATTAAATGCCTTTGATAATAAAACAAATACAAATCTATTTTATTGTAGTGTTAAACTTTTGTGGCAGCGGCCTAATTATTACTACTAATTTAGATGCTAAAAATGATGTTTTACAAAACTAAAATAAATAAATAAAATGAAACTAAAAGGAAAATAGAAATGTAATTAAAAAAGACAAGAGATCCAAGGTTAAATAAATAAGAGAAGCCCACGGCCTCGGCCCAGCTCAAATAGCCAGCCCACCTAGCCCCCACCGGTCGCCTACTCCCATGTTCCCTGGCGCTGTCGCAATAGGCGACGCTCACCGAACCACCTCGTCGGCGTCGGCGAGGGGATAAGGCAGGCGCCCTCCCCCCTCTCGGCCTCGTCAGCTCCACTCCCCCTGCGCAGATATTTTTCCCACGCCCCCTCTCTCCCTCGTCACTCCTTCGCGGTCCAGATCCACCTCGTCGTGCGCCCGCGTCGCCGGCCATCTCGTCCTACCGCGGCCACCATGCCTCCCCACCGCCTAGGACCACGTCCGTCCGCTTCGTCGTCTTCCTCTGCATCAACTAGTGCCACCAGTTGGAGCTCCTCACGCTGCAGCGCCGGATCGAAGCTTCTTCCTCCTCGGGTCGCCGAGGAACCACGACGACGCCAGCCACCTCTGCTGCTCCTAAGCCACTCGATGGGCCTCCTTGAGCCTGCTCGGTGAGCACCAACCCTTCCCCTTTCCTCGTCGCCAGAAGTCGCCAGCACTGCATTACCCGCGAAGCCGGCTCCAGATCCGCCGTGGCCGGAGCTCTCCTCCCGCACGCGCCGCACACCGTCCGCCCTGCGTCCCACGCTGCAAGACGCGCTTCGCGCCTCTTCCATGGCCCGTCTCGACGCCCGCGCCTACCATCGCTTGTTTACCGCGCGCGCGTTGCGATGCCTGTCGCCACGCCGAGCCGTGGCCTCGCCACCGTACATCGCAAGGCTGGCCGCCCACGCCAAGGTCTCAGTAACACCTCAAGGCCAAAGATGCGCAGCTGCATGCATGCCGCTTGTTTACTTGCTGCTCATTGCTCAAGCTATACAGCTCACAAGAATATTCGCCATTCTTTGTAGCAGAGCTAGCTTTTGTATTTCTACAATGACTAGCCTTCTAAACTGCCACTAAACAGCGCTAAGATAAGTCCTAACATGGGTAAAAATTATATGAACGGAAAGTAGACGTAACAAGCCTCATTTTGTTATATTGGACCTGCTTCAGATAATGCATGGATTAAATCCTACAAAAATCACAAAATGCTATCTTGTGTTAAAAGGAATAGAGTTACTCCCTAGCATTGTGTGTGTGCGTTGTGTGGGCGTGCGCTGTGCCACAGCCGTGTGTGGCCGGCCTAGTTTAATTAGGTCTAAACTAATTTAGTTTAGATTAGCTGGTTAATTAATTAGTCTAAGCCTATTACATGTGGACCCCGCATTTATTTAAGCTAGTTTTAGTTATTTGTTTAGGTATAGTTATTGACATGTGGGCCACCATCTCCCTTTTGACTACCAAATTGACTTGGTCAATTCGATTAAATAAATGCAGAAAAATCCAGAAAATATTTAAAGCTTTAAAAAATCATATAAAATAATCCGTAACTTGGATCGAAATAATTTATATATGAAAGATGATCAGAAAAATTAGACGAATCCGACTATGCCACTCACTTACCTACCACACACCTTCAGCATGATGAATATGGAACTTTTCCCTCCGTTTCATCTGACCGATAATTTCCCGGAGCTGGAAAATACTTTCGAATATTTTCCCGCTCCGACCGACATGCGCAGTACTACGTTAGGTCACTCCTAGCACCGCGTATTGCCATGTTATGCTTTGTGATGCTTTGATTGCTCTGTTATTTATTGTGTTCCCCCTTCGTTACTTCTTTCCGGTAGACCACGAGACCTTTGTCGGTATCCCTGTGATCGACTACATCAACGACGAACCCTTCTCTTGCCAGAGTAACCAGGCAAGCCCCCCCCCCCCCTTGATCACCAGATATCGCCTATTCCTCTCTATACTGCTTGCATTAGAGTAGTGTAGCATGTTACTGTTCGGTTACTCCTATTCTGTTGCATAGCCTGTCATTGTTGCTACAGTCATTGATACCTTACCCGCAATCCTAAATGCTTAGTATAGGATGCTAGTTTATCATCATTGGCCCTATATTCTTGTTAGTCTGCCTTGCAATACTATTGGGCCGTGATCACTTGGGAGGTGATCACGGGTATATACTATACATATATACATACTATACAGATGGTGACTAAAGTCGGGTCGGCTCGTTGAGTGCCCGCGAGTGATTCACGGATTGGGGGCTGAAAGGACCTTTGTCCCGACGGCCCTCTATGTGGATCTTTGTGGCGGAGCGACAGGGCAGGTTGAGACTGCCTAAGTGAGAGGTGGGCCTGGCCCTGGTCGGTGTCCGCGGTTACATCAATTAACACGCTTAACGAGATCTTGGTATTTGATTTGAGTCCGGCCATTTGGTCTATACGCACTAACCAACTACGTGGGAAAGATATGGGCACTTTCGATGTCGTGGTATCACCGAAGCCTTCGTGATGTCGGCCGATCGAGCGGGCGCGCGCCAGATTGGACCGCGTAACGTGACTTCCTTTGTAATGGAGGTTGCTAGGTCTGCTTCCGGCCGCCCACGCAACGTGCAGGTGTGTAATGGGCGATGGGCCCAGACCCCTGCGTGCATAGGATTTAGACCGGCGAGCTGACCTCTCTGTTGTGCCTAGGTGGGGCTGCGACGTGTTGATCTTCCGAGGCTGGGCATGACCAAGGAAAGTGTGTCCGGCCAAATGGGATCGAGCGTGTTGGGTTATGTGGTGCACCCCTGAAGTTTATCTATTCTAATAGCCGTGTCCCTCGGTAAAAGGACGACCCGGAGTTGTACCTTGACCTTATGACAACTAGAACCGGATACTTAATACAACACACCCAGACAAGTTCCACAGACAACCCGGTGATCGCTTTTCCACAGGGCGACGAGTAGGGGATTGTCGGGTAGGATTATGCTATGCGATACTACTTGGAGGACTTCAGTCTACTCTCTTCTACATGCTGCAAGACGGAGGCTGCCAGAAGCGTAGTCTTCGATAAGACTAGCTATCCCCCCCTTATTCTGGCATTCTGCAGTTTAGTCCACCAATATTGCCTCTTTACACATATACCCATGCATATGTAGTGTAGCTCCTTGCTTGCGAGTACTTTGGATGAGTACTCACGGTTGCTTTTCTCCCCCTTTCCCCCCTTCCCTTCTACCTGGTTGTTGCAACCAGATATCGGAGCCCAAGAGGCAGACGCTACTGGCGACGCATTTACTCCTACTAATCGGAGGTGCCTACTACTACGTGCAGGTCGGCGATTTACCACTGTGAGTAGTTAGGAGGATCCCAGGCATGAGGCCTGCGCCTCTTTCGATTTGTATCCCAGTTTGTGCTAGCCTTCTTAAGACAAACGTGTTTACTTATGTCTGTACTAAGATATTGTTGCTTCCGCTGACTCGTCTATGATCGAGCACTTGTATTCGAGCCCTCGAGGCCCCTGGCTTATATTATCATGCTTGTATGACTTATTTATGTTTTTAGAGTTGTGTTGTGATATCTTCCCGTGAGTCCCTGATCTTGATCGTACACGTTTGCGTGCATGATTAGTGTACGATTGAATCGGGGGTGTCACACCGCTGCCGCACGCCACCGTGCCTCGCGGCGTCGCCGTCTCCACCCACTGCTGCAGCTGCAACTACTGTTGCCGCCACTGCCTGCACCCGCCGCGACCGCAACCTCCCATGGCGGCAGACTTTTGCCGCCCGGCGCTCACGCGACCACTGCCACTCAGCGCTGCACAGCCCCGCCGCCTAAGCGCCGCCCTCCGGCCCGGCTGCTGCCGCGCCTCCGGATGTTCTCTTCTCGTCGGCGCTGCCGCTCGCCCGGTGCATCGTCAGCGCCCGCTGTTGCTCGCTGCTGCTTCTTGCCTCCCCTCGCGGGCTGCAACCACCATCGCCGTTGCCCGCCGCGCCACGCACCTCGCTTGTCGTCCGCCTCGGCGCCGCTCGGCCGAGCCCGCAGCTCCTCCCAGCGTCGCCTTCCCTGCTGCAGTGCCCTGCCCGCTTGCTCCTCCTCTATCTTTGTCTGCTTTGCTAGCTCAGTAGATGTAGCTAGCTTTTCTAATTCTACACTAAATAACCCTCTGGACAGCCCCTAAACGACAACTAAACGACTTTTAACAGGAGCAAAACTATTATGGGGAGGTAGTATACTTGACGAGGCTCAAATGTTTCCATTGGACGAAACCCATGTGATGTGTCGATTAATTCCTACGAAAATCACAAAGTTCTATGTTTTTTAACAGAAAAACCCGAAAACAGCTTTATTTTCATAGCTACTTTAGAGCTGTTGGTGATCACACAAATGAACACTAATATGGATGTAGTTGGTACCAACATGTAGATCGCAGAAAAATGCTCAAAATTGATATAAGGCACAAAACCATAGGAGGTACAGATCCATAGTTGTAGCCTTTTGAAAACAGCTAAAAGATGTTTAAAACTGGCGAATTCTCAGACTTAGACAAATTTCAGGGAATTTCATAATATTGTTTAAATCTTTGAAAAATCATATAAAATAATTCGTAACTTGGATGAAAATGTTTTGATCATGAAAGTGGCTCAGAACGACGAGACGAATCCGAACACACGGTCCGTTCATCTGTCACATGCCTCTAGCATAGCAAACATGCAACCGTCCCCCTCCGTTTCATTTGTCCGAAAATGCCAGACTTCGGAAAAACTTTCCCAGATGTTTTTCCCCTTTGCCGGTATCATGTAACACCGTGTTAGAATACCCCTAACTCCGCGTATTGTCATGTTATAAACTTGTTTGCTCTGTATTTATTGTTTCCCCCCCCCCCCCCTCTTCTCTCCGGTGGACCCCGAGACCGCTGCTGATGCCCCTGTGATCGGCTACGTCGCTGCCGACGCTTCTTCCCTTTCAGCGGAGCTTCCAGGCAAGCCCCCCTTTGATCATCCTGATATCGCCCATTCCATTCTCTCATGCTTGCATTAGATTTTGCTATAGTTATTGATTGCTCCTATTCTGATGCATAGCCTGCGTTTGTAACCTACTTATTGTTACCTACCTGCTTATCCTAAACTGCTTAGAATAGGTTGGATGGTGATCCATGAGTGACCTCCACCTTGTCCTTGTTGCCCCTGCTTCATCATCGATGACTCGATCAACGTGATCGACGACAAGAGCCCGACACCTCACATCACATCACGCCCCTTTTTGTTGCTCGACTTTGCAGAGCTACTTTCGAGTGCCGAGGGTGATCCCTCATAACGCACTCCTGATGATAATTCTGTGGTGTAGCTATTAGATCGTGGTCAATGGGGGTGGTTCCTCTTTCACCATTCCCGATACGGCTCTGTCGTGCAACACCTCAAGTGTGAACCTCGAGGGTGGTCCCTCTTACGTTCACCTTGATGATTACATTGAGTGGAATCCACCGGGGGTGATTCCTCAGGTTTTCTTCCTTGATGTTTTGGACACACGGTTACCTTGACTTTACTTGAGACCATTGTTGAAGTCGGGTCGGCCCTGAGGGGTACCCGCGAGTTGATGTGAAAGCCGGGCGGGCCCGGAGAGCACCCGTGCGATGTGACGGTGGCGGCTGGCTGTTTAGCGGTATCACCCAGGAGGAGTGGTAGCTCCGGACTTGTCCTGACAGCCGTCACTACTTTAATTGTTAATGCACTAACAGGTTTGGGTATTTGTTCTGAGTTAGCCTTCGGCCTTTACGCACTAACCACCACATGAGAATAGTTATGGGCCTCGACATCGCAGTATCTGCCGAAGCTTTGTCAGACGTCCAGTTCAGCATGGCGGCACGGTCGGATCGTTCTGACCATCCGAGGCGGTGCTGGTATCCACCCTGCACGCAACGAACCGGAGTGCAACGGGCGATGGGCCCAAGACCCCGGGGCGCTTAGGATGTAGACCGGGGGGGACCTCTCTGCTGAGCCTAGGTAGGGCTGTGACGTGTTGATATTTCGACGCCGAGCATTGACCTAGAAAAGTGTGTCCGGCCAGAGTGATCGAGCGTGTTGGGTAACGTGGTGCACTGATACGTCTCCCGACGTATCTATAATTTTTTATTGCTCCATGCTACTTTATCTACTGTTTTGGACTATAATCGGCTTTATTTTCCACTATTATATTACTTTTGGGACTATCCTATTAACCGGAGGCCCAGCCCAGAATTGTTGTTCTTTGCCTTTTTCAGTATTTCGAAGAAACAGAATATCAAATGGAGTCCAAACGGAATGAAACCTTCGGGATCATGATTTTCCAACGGAACGTGATCCAGGAGACTTGGACCCTACTCCAAGAAGCTTCCGAGGAGGTCATGAGGGTGGAGGGCGTGCCCCCTGGGCACGCCCCCCTACCTCGTGGCCCCCTCGGAGCTCCACCAACGTACTCCTTCCTCCTATATATACCTACGTATCCCCGAACGATTAGAACAGGAGCCAAAAACCTAATTCCACCGCCGCAACCTTCTGTATCCACGAGATCCCATCTTGGGGCATGTTCCAGAGCCCCGTCGGAGGGGGTATCCATCACGGAGGGCTTCTACATCATCACCATAGCCCCTCCGATGAAGTGTGAGTAGTTTACTTCCGACCTTCGGGTCCATAGCTACTAGCTAGATGGCTTCTTCTGTCTTTTTGGATCTCAATACAATGTTCTCCCCCACTCTCGTGGAGATCTATTCGATGTAATCTTCTTTTTGCGGTGTGTTTGTTGAGACCGATGAATTGTGGGTTTATGTTCCAGTATTATCTATGGAAAATATTTGATTCTTCTCTGAATTCTTTTATATATGATTGAGTTATCTTTGCAAGTCGCTTTGAATTATCTTTTTGGTTTGGCCAACTAGATTGGTAGTTCTTACAATGGGAGAAGTGCTTAGCTTTGGTTTCAATCTTGCGGTGTCCTTACTCGGATGTAAAGAGTTGCAAGGCACGTATTGTATTGTTGTCAATGAGGATAACAAGATGGGGTTTTTATCATATTGCATGAATTTATCCCTCTACATCATGTCATCTTGCTTACTGGCGTTACTGCTTTTTTACTTAATACTCTAGATGCATGCTGGATAGCGGTCGATGAGTGGAGTAATAGTAGTAGATGCAGAATCGTTTCGATCTACTTGTTTTGGACATGATTCCTATATACATGATTATTGCCTAGATATACTAATAACTATGCTCAATTCTGTCAATTGCTCAACAGTAATTTGTTCACCCACCGTAGAATACTTATGCTCTTGAGAGAAGACACTAGTGAAACCTATGGCCCCCGGGTCTATTATCATCATATCAATCTATATCACTTTATTTACTCGCTTTGTTTTTACTTTGCCTTTACTTTTTAGTTTGCATTTATCTATCAAAAATACCAAAAATATTATCTCTATCAGATCTCACTCTCGTAAGTGACCGTGAAGGGATTGACAACCCCTAAGCGTTGGTTGCGAGTTGCTATCGTTTTGTGTAGGTACGAGGGACTTGTCGTGGTCTCCTCTGGATTGATACCTTGGTTCTCAAAAATTGAGGGAAATACTTACGCTACTTTACTGCATCATCCTCTCCTCTTCGGGGAAATCCAACGCAATGCTCAAGAGGTCGCAAGAAGAATTTCTGGCGCTGTTTCCGGGGAGTGAAGCGCCTTTGGTAGGTGGAATTTGGTAAGGAAAAATTTATTTAGTGTGCTGAAATTTTCTGTCACTTGTTACCATGGAAAGTAATTGTTTGAGGGGCTTGTTCGGGGTATCTTCACCCGTCGATTGAACCAAGAGTTGCTCCTCAACCTCTTGAACCCATCTGAATCTATTGAAAATGAAACTGCTTTTCAGATTCCTTCGGGTATGATGGAAAAACTGCTAGCTAACACTTTCGCAGGAGATGGAACAAAGAATCCTGATGAACATCTATGCTTTGTGGATGATATTTGTGGACTATTTAAGCTTGCAGGTATACCCAATGATGTCGTTAAGAGGAAGGCTTTCCCTTTATCTTTGGAGGGAGACGCATTGACATGGTATAGGCTATGTGATGATACGAGATCATGGCACTATAGAAGGTTGAAATTGGAATTTCATCAAAAGTATTACCCTATGCATCTTGTTCATCGTGATCGCAATTATATATATAATTTTTGGCCTCACGAAGGAGAAAGCATCGCTCAAGCTTGGGGGAGGCTTAAATCAATGTTATATTCATGCCCCAATCATGAGCTCTCAAAATTGACAATTCTCCAGAATTTTTATGCTCGGATTTCTGATAATAATCGCACCATTCTCAATACTTCTTGTGCTGGCTCTTTTATGATGAAGTCTATTGAATTTGGATGGAATTTATTGGATAGAATTAAACGCAACTCTGAAGATTGGGACCTCGACGAAGGTAAGAAGTCAGGTATGACACCTAAGTTTGATTGTGTTAAATATTTTATGGATACCGATATTTTCCATAAGTTTAGCACTAAATATGGACTTGACTCTGAGATAGTAGCTTCTTTACGTGAATCTTTTTGCTACTTATGTTGATCTCCCCAAGGAGAAGTGGTTTAAATATCATCCTCCCATAGAAGTAAAAGTAGCTGCACCTATTAAAGTTGAAGAAAAGACTGTCACTTACAATGATCCTAGTGTTCCCACTTCTTATGTTGAGAAACCGCCTTTCCCTGTTAGAATGAAGGATCATACTAAAGCTTCAACTGTTGTTCGTAAAAGCAATACTAGGATTTATACACCTCCTGATCAAGTCAAAGTAGAACCCAATATTGCTATTGTTAAAGATCTCTTGTCTGATAATATTGATGGGCATGTTATTCAATTCCCGGTGAAACTGCTAGAATTGCTAAACCCTGTGATAGAGATAAACATAGACCTGTGGTAGGCGTGCCTGTTATTTCTGTTAAAATAGGAGATCATTGTTATCATGGCTTATGTGATATGGGTGCTAGTGCTAGTGTTATACCATTGACTTATACAAAGAAATTATGCATGATATTGCACCTGCTGAGTTAGAAGATATTGATGTTACAATTAAACTTGCCAATAGAGATACTATATCTCCAATGGGAATTGTTAGAGATGTTGAACTCTTGTGTGGGAAAACCAAATATCCCGCTGATTTTCTTGTTCTTGGTTCTCCACAAGATAGCTTTTGTCCCATTATATTTGGTAGACCCTTCTTATGTACTGTTAATGCTAAGATAGACTGCAAAAAGAATGTTGTTACTGTTGGCTTGGATGATATGGTCCATGAGTTTAATTTCTCTAAATTTAGTAAACAACATCATGAGGAAGAATTGCCTAGTAAGGATGAAATTATTGGTCTTGCTTCTATTGCTGTACCTCCTAGTGATCCTTTAGAACACTATTTGCTAGACCACGAAAATGATATGTTCATGAATGAAAGAAGGGAAATAGATGAAGTATTATTTAAACAGGAACCTATTCTGCAACACAATTTGCCTGTTGAAATCCTAGGGGATCCTCCTCCACCCAAGGGTGATCCCGTGTTTGAGCTTAAACCGTTGCCTTATAATCTTAAATATGCTTATCTTGATGAAAAGAAAATATATCATGTTATTATTAGCGCTAACCTTTCAGAGCATGAAGAAGAAAGATTATTGAAAACTCTGAAGAAGCATCGTGCCGCTATTGGATATACTCATGATCTTAAGGGCATCAGTCCCACTCTATGTCAACATAAAATAAATTTTGAAGCTGATGCCAAGCCAGTTTGTGATCCTCAACGACGTTTGAATCCTAAAATGAAAAAAGTGGTAAGAAAAGAAATACTCAAGCTTTTGGAGGAAGGTATAATTTATCCAGTTGCTGATAGCCAGTGGGTAAGTTCTGTCCATTGTGTCCCTAAGAAGGGAGGTACTGTTGTCCCTAATGATAAAGATGAATTGATTTCGCAAAGAATTATCACAGGTTATAGGATGGTAATTGATTTCCGCAAATTAAATAAGGCTACTAAGAAAGATCATTACCCCTTACCTTTTATTGATCAAATGTTAGAAAGACTATGAAAACATACACATTATTGCTTTCTAGATGGTTACTCTGGTTTTTCTCAAATACCTGTGTCGGCTAAAGACCAATCAAAGACTACTTTTACATGCCCTTTTGGTACTTTTGCTTATAGACGTATGCCTTTGGGTTTATGTAATGCACCTGCTACCTTTCAAAGATGCATGATGGCTATATTCTCTGACTTTTGTGAGAAAATTTGTGAGGTTTTCATGGATGACTTTTCCGTCTATGGTTCCTCTTTTGATGATTGCTTGAGCAATCTTGCTCGAGTTTTGCAGAGATGTGAAGAAACTAATCTTGTCATGAATTGGGAAAAGTGCCAATTTATGGTTAATGAAGGTATTGTCTTGGGGCACAAAGTTTCTGAAAGAGGTATTGAAGTTGATAAAGCCAAGGTTGATGCTATTGAAAAGATGCCATGTCCCAAGGACATCAAAGGTATAAGAAGTTTCGTTGGTCACGCCGGATTTTATAGGAGGTTTATCAAGGACTTCTCAAAAATCTCTCGGCCGCTGACTAATTTATTACAAAAAGATGTACCATTTGTCTTTGATGATGATTGTGTAGAGGCATTTGAAATACTTAAGAAAGCATTAGTCTCTGCACCTGTTATTCAGCCACCTGATTGGAATTTACCCTTTGAAATTATGTGTGATGCTAGTGATTATGCCGTAGGTGCTGTTCTAGGGCAAAGAGTTGATAAGAAATTGAATGTTATCCATTATGCTAGTAAGACTCTAGACAATGCTCAAAGAAATTATGCTACTACCGGAAAGGAACTTTTAGCGGTTGTATTTGCTTGTGATAAATTCAGACCCTATATTGTTGATTCTAGAGTCACTATTCATACAGATCATTAGATGGGTTCTCTTGCTTCAAGAATTTGATTTATATATTGTTGATAGAAAAGGAGCTGAGAACCCCGTTGCAGACAACTTGTCTAGGCTAGAGAATGTTCTTGATGACCCACTACCTATTGATGATAGCTTTCCTGATGAGCAATTAAATGTCATAAGTACTTCTCGTAGCACCCCATGGTATGTTGATTATGCTAATTATATTGTCGCTAAATTTATACCGCCTAGCTTCACATACCAACAAAAGAAAAAGTTTTTCTATGACTTGCGACATTACTTTTGGGATGACCCACATCTTTATAAAGAAGGAGTAGATGGTGTTATTAGACGTTGTGTACCGAGCATGAACAGAACAGATCCTACGCAAGTTTCCCTCCGAAGCTTATGGAGGACATCACGCTGGAGATAGAACTGCACATAAGGTATTGCAATCCGGATTTTATTGGCCTACTCTCTTCAAGGATGCCCGTAAGTTTGTTTTGTCTTGCGATGAATGTCAAAGAATTTGTAATATCAATAGACGTCAAGAAATGCCTATGAATTATTCAATTGTTATTGAGCCATTTGATGTTTGGGGCTTTGATTATATGGGACCTTTTCCTGCCTCTAATGGTTACACTCATATTCTAGTTGCTGTTGATTACGTTACTAAGTGGGTAGAAGCTATTCCAACTAGTAGTGCTGATCATAACACTTCTATTAAAATGCTTAAGGAAGTTATTTTTCCGAGGTTTGGAGTCCCTAGATACTTAATGGCTGATGGTGGTTCACACTTTATTCATGGTGCTTTCCGTAAGATGCTTGCTAAATACGACATTAATCATAGGATTGCATCTCCATATCACCCGCAGCCTAGTGGTCAGGTAGAACTGAGCAATAGAGAGCTCAAATTAATTTTGCAAAAGACTGTCAATAGGTCTAGAAAGAATTGGTCCAAAAAACTGGATGATGCATTATGGGCCTATAGAACTGCATATAAAAATCCTATGGGTATGTCTCCGTATAAAATGGTTTATGGAAAAGCATGTCATTTACCTCTCGAACTAGAACATAAGGCATATTGGGCTATTAAGGAGCTCAACTATGATTTCTAACTTGCCGGTGAGAAGAGGTTATTTGATATTAGCTCACTTGATGAATGGAGAACTCAAGCCTATGAAAATGCCAAGCTGTTTAAAGAAAAATTCAAAAGGTGGCATGACTAAAGGATACAAAAGCATGAGTTTAATGTAGGTGATTATGTATTCCTATACTACTCTCGTTTAAGATTTTTTGCAGGAAAACTTCTCTCCAAATGGGAAGGTCCTTACGTTATCGAGGAGGTCTATCGTTCCGGTGCCATAAAAATCAACAACTTCGCGGGCACAAATCCGAAGGTGGTGAAGGGTCAAAGGATCAAACACTATATCTCAGGTAATCCTATAAATGTTGAAACTAATATTATTGAAACCGTAACCCCGGAGGAATACATAAAGGAAACTTTCCAGAACGTTCCAGACTCCGAAAAGGAATAGGTATGTGGTATGGTAAGTAAACCGACCCCAAAACAATTTTTAAGGCAATATTTCCCCGTTTTGGAATATTTAGAAAAATAGAAAAATAAGTAGCAGTCCGGGGAGGACACGAGGCCTCCACGAGGGTGGAGGGCGCGCCTACCCCCGGGCGCGCCCCTACCTCGTGAGCACCTCGTGTGCCCTCCGGACTCGCTTTCCTTGCACGATACGTATTTTGGTTGGTAAAAATTCATTATACATACTCCCGAAGGTTTTGACTCTCGTATCACGCAAATCTCCCCTGTTCTTGTTTCGAGCTATTTTTCTGACAGGTCTATATCATCATGACGACCCCAAGTGCTTCCAAGGACAAGTTCTTCGAGAAGGTTATCAACCCTTACCTCGCGGAGGTGCTGTGACACCCTCAAACCATTGAGATGCGTGATGGGTTGCTGCACATCCGTGATGTTGAGGGACCAAAGGGAACCGGAAGCATGGAGTTGAGGCTCGGAGCAATGGAGCAACAAGTTTTCAAGTGCCAGGGGATGGTGGAGTGTGGAATCAACGCTACCCACAAGATGCTCGCGGAGTTCACCAACAACTATGAGCCGGATGCCAAGAAGGCCGAGGAAGCCATATATAAGCTACATGAGAAGATCGAGCACCTCCAAGACCAAATCTATGATCTGCAAAACCAAAACTGTGAGTATGAATATAGATTCAAAAGGATGAGTTTGGCTGCAAATTTGAGGATTCCGGAGACTCGATCATCCTTCTATGATGGTGAGCCTATGCCATGGAACATGGACGACAAGCTTGCATCATCATCAACGCCTCCACCGCCAACAAGGAAGGAGACATAATCACATGGGTATGGGCACTCCCCTTGGCAACTGCCAAGCTTGGGGGAGGTGCCCTGGTATCGTATCACCATCACAACTCCTATCTTTACCGTTTTCTTTTCTTAGTTCGATCCTATTAGTAGTATCTTGATTTAGTAGAATAAAGTCATGGCATGATCTAGTTTTGAGTTTTGCTTTATGATCCTTCTTTGTAATCGAGTCCGTGAGCTATATAATAAAGATTAGTGTTGAGTCAAGGGCTTGAGTATTTTGCCATGATCTTGGGTGATTAGAAGAAAAAGAATAAAAAGAATCAAGGGTTCATATTGATCTTATTGAAAGTAATGACTTCACATAGAAAGAGTATGATGATTTAAAGTTGTTGGGAGTTGGCAAATATAGTTTTGGTCATCGTTGCAATTAATAGGAAGTAATAAGGAAAGAGAGGTTTCACATATAGATATATAATCATTGACATCTTTATGATTAGGAGAACTCATTAAAATATGACATGCTAAAGAGTTGATGTTGGACAAGGAAGACAACATAATGAGTTATGTTTTCTTATATCTGAGATAAAGTATGTTGTCATGGTTCCTCTACCGTGTTGAGCTTGCCTTTCCCCCTCATGCTAGCCAAATTCTCGGCACTAAGTAGAAATACTACCTGTGCTTCCAAATACCCTTAAACCAGTTTTGCCATGAGAGTCCACCATATCTACCTATGGATTGAGTAAGATCCTTCAAGTAAGTTGTCATCGGTGCAAGCAATAAAAAATTGCTCTCTAAATATGCATGACTTATTAGTGCAGAGAAATAAGCTTTGTACGAACTTGTTGTGGGCCTTAATAAAAGCGACTTTGCATAATAAAGGTTCACATGCAAGGGTAATATAAAGTGACGTTCTTTTGCATTAAGATTTTGTGCATCAACCCTAAACGCGCATGACAACCTCTGCTTCCCTCTACGAAGGGCCAATCTTTTATTATTATCCTCTACCTTATGCAAGAGTCGCGGTGATCTTCACCCTTCCTTTTTCATTTTATCCTTTGGCAAGCTCAGCATGTTGGAAAGAACATGATATATATATATATATATATATATATATATATATATATCTATATATATATATATATATATATATATATAATTGGCTGTGGGGGAGCGTGAATTATTATTGTTGACATTACCCTTGAGGTAAAAGGTTGTGGGGCAAAAACTATAAGCCCCTATCTTTCTCTCGTGGTCCGATTAAAACTCTGTAACCACAAGTATCGCGTGAGTGTTAGCAATTATGAAGGACTAAGTGATAGTTGAGTATGTGGACTTGCTTTTAAGCTCTGACATAGACTCTTTCCGATGTTATGATAAATTGCAATTGCTTCAATGACTGAGATTATAATTGTTGGTGCCCAATAAAGGTTCTGATTCATATTTTGGCTTTGTGAAAAGATCATCACTACAACATAAGTAATCATATGACAAAATTTATATATGTTGCTGTTATGAAGTAATCATGATGCCTTCATGTCCGTATTTTATTTTTATCGATGCCGCTACCTCTAAACATGAGGACATATTTATTGTTATCGGCTTTTCATTTGAGGACAAGCGAAGTCTAAGCTTGGGGGAGTTGATACGTCCATTTTGCATCATGCTTTGATGTCAATATTTATTGCATTATGGGCTGTTATTTCACGTTATGTCAAAATACTTATGGCTATTCTCTCTTATTTTATAAGGTTTACATGAAGAAGGAGAATGCCGGCAGCTGGAATTCTGGGCTGGAAAAGGAACAAATATTGAAGGACTATTCTGCGCAACTCCAAAAGTCCTGAAACTCCACGGAATACCTTAGAATAAATAAAGAAAAATCATCGCCAAAGATGAAGGCCAGCGGGCCCACACCCTGCTCACGAGGGTGGGGGCGCGCCCCCCTACCTCGTGGGCCCCCTGGTGGCTCTCCGACGCCCATCTTCTCCCATATGAAGTCTTTCGATGAGAAAAAATAGAAGAGAACCTTTCGGGACAAGACTCCGCCACCACGAGGCGGAACCTTGGCGGAACCAATCTAGGGCTCCGGCAGAGCTGTTCTGCCGGGGACACTTCCCTCCGGGAGGGGGAAATCATCACCATCGTCATCACTAACGCTCCTCTCATCGGGAGAGGGCAATCTCCATCAACATCTTCACCAGCACCATCTCATCTCCAAACCCTAGTTCATCTCTTGTATCCAATTCTTGTCTCCAAGTCCGGGATTGGTGCTAGTAGGTTGCTAGTAGTGTTGATTACTCCTTGTAGTTGATGCTAGTTGGTTTATTTGGTGGAAGATCATATGTTCAGATCCTTTATGCACAATATTACCCCTCTGATTATGAACATGAATATGCTTTGTGAGTAGTTACATTTGTTCCTGAGGACAAGGGAGAAGTCTTGCTATTAGTAGTCATGTGGATTTGGTATCCGTTCAATATTTTGATAAGATGTATGTTGTCTAACCTCTAGTGGTGTTATGTGAACGTCGACTACATAACACTTCACCATTATTTGGGCCTAGAGGAAGGCATTGGGAAGTAATAAGTAGATGATGGGTTGCTAGAGTGACAGAAGCTTAAACCCTAGTTTATGCGTTGCTTCGTAAGGGGCTGATTTGGTCCATATGTTTCATGCTATGGTTAGGTTTACCTTAATACTTTTGCTGTAGTTGCGGATACTTGCAATAGAGGTTAATCATAAGTGGGATGCTTGTCCAAGTAAGGGCAGTACCCAAGCACCGGTCCACCCACATATCAAATTGTCAAAGTACCGAACGCGAATCATATAAGCGTGATGAAAACTAGCTTGACGATATTCCCATGTGTCCTCGGGAGTGCTTTTCCTATTATAAGAGTTTGTCCAGGCTTGTCCTTTGCTACAAAAAGGATTGGGCCACCTTGCTGCACTTTATTTACTTTTGTTACTTGTTGCTCATTACAAATTATCCTATCACAAAACTATCTGTTACCACTTATTTCAGTACTTGCAGAGAATACCTTGCTGAAAACCTCTTATCATTTCCTTCTGCTCCTCGTTGGGTTTGACACTCTTACTTATCGAAAGGACTACAATAGATCCCCTATACTTGTGGGTCATCATGCACCCCTGCAGGGAAGATATATATTCGAATACCGTGTCCTCGGCAATGGACATTCAGACTTGTATCATGATCTTATACAACTAGAAATGGATACTTGATATGTGATGGATATGTGGCTCTGGGATTGCTTTCTCGCAGGGAGTCGAGGAAGTGTCTCTGGGCCTTATTGTTACAACATGCTTGTTAATTAAAATGTAATTCTTTACTCTTCTACATGCTGCAAGATGCTTGGAGTTTCTTGAACATTGTCGTGGTGGGCGCACGGCAGATGCCAAGGGATGGCTAAAGAGAGGAGGAGGCTCGAGGGCGCTGGTGGGCTCCAGAGGCGAGGTTGGCATGAGCGGGCGCGGGACGCCGGACATACCCAAGTTCGGGGATCTCCGGAGAGATAATAACTGAGGGAGTCCTGGACTAGGGGGTGTCCAGATAGCCGAACTATCATCATTGGCCGGACTCCAAGTGTATGAAGATACAAGATTGAAGACTTCGTCCCGTGTCCGGATGGGACTTTCCTTGGCGTGGAAGGCAAGCTTGGCGATACGGATATGTAGATCTCCTACCATTGTAACCGACTCTGTGTAACCCTAGCCCTCTCCGGTGTCTATATAAACCGGAGGGTTTTAGTCCATAGGACGAACAACAATCATACCATAGGCTAGCTTCTAGGGTTTAGCCTCCTTGATCTCGTGGTAGATCCACTCTTGTACTACCCATATCATGAATATCAATCAAGCAGGAGTAGGGTTTTACCTCCATCGAGAGGGCCCGAACCTGGGTAAAAACATCGTGTCCCTTGTCTCATGTTACCATCCGCCTAGACGCACAGTTCTGGACCCCCTACCCGAGATCCGCCGGTTTTGACACCGACATTGGTGCTTTCATTGAGAGTTCCTCTGTGTCGTTGCTCATAGGCCCGATGGCTCCTTCGATCATCAACAACAACGCGGTCCAGGGTGAGACTTTTCTCCCCGGACAGATCTTTGTATTCGGCGGCTTTGCACTGCGGGCCAATTCGCTCGGCCATCTGGAGTAGATCGAAAGCTACGCCCCTGGCCATCAGGTCAGATTTGGAAGTTTGAACTTCACAGCCGACATCCGCGGACACTTGATCTTTGACGGATTTGAGCCACAGCAGAGCGCGCCGCACTGTCACGATGGGCATGACCTAGCTCTGCCGCCGGACAGTGCCCTGGAGGCCGCACAAGAGTTCACTCCGACCCTTAACTCGAGCCGATCAAGGCCGATCGAGGATGGGTGCCTAGACACCACCTCGGGGGCAGCTACCTCTACGGCGATGGAGCCGAATACCGACCCTGTCCCTTGTGAAGCTCGTGACTCCGAGGTGCCGGACTCCTCACCGGACTCCGAACCTCCCGCGCCTCTTCCAATCGAATCCGATTGGGCACCGGTCATGGATTTCACCGCTACGGACATCTTTCAGCTCTCGCCTTTTGGCGACATCCTTAACTCACTAAAGTATCTCTCATTATCAGGAGAGCCCTGGCCGGACCACGGTCAGGACGGTTGGGACGCGGACGACGAAGAAATTCAAAGCCCACCCACCACCCACTTTGTAGCCACTGTCGACGACCTAACCGACATGCTAGACTTCGACTCCGAAGACATCAATGGTATGGACGACGATGCCGGAGACGACCAAGAACCAGCGCCTACGGGGCACTGGAAAGCCACCTCATCATACGACATATACATGGTGGACATCCCAAAGGATGGGAACGGCGATGGAACAACGGAGGAAGACCCCTCCAAGAAACAGCCTAAGCGCCGGCGTCAGCGGCGCTGCTCTAAATCCCGCCAAAGTAAGAATGGAGATTCCGGCACCGGAGACAACAACACCCCGGATAGTGCCGAAGACAACCCCCTCCAGCAAGATTCAGCACAGGAGGATGGAGAAGCCAGCCCTCATGAGAGAGCGGCAGACAAGGAGGTAGAAGACGATAATTACATGCCTCCCTCCGGAGACGAGGCAAGCCTCGATGACGACGAATTCGTCATGCCTGAGGATCCCGTCGAACAAGAGCGTTTTAAACGCGGGCTTATGGCCACGGCAAGTAGCCTCAAGAAAAACCTGCAACAGCTTAGAGCTGACCAAGATCTGCTAGCCGGCAGATGGACCGAAGTCCTCGCGGCCGAAGAGTACGAACTCGAACGCCCCTCCAAAAGCTACCCCAAACGCAAGCTGCTGCCCCGATTAGAGGAGGAAGCATACAAACCCACATCACCAGTGCACAATACGGCCGACTGGCCACCTCGTGGCCGCGACAGAGAGGCCTCCAGGCCCTCCACTAAAGCCGTACCCCGGCATCACTTGAAAAGTACAAAGCCACGACGGAATGCGCCGGACTTGCGAGACATATTGGAGGATAAGGCAAGACAATCAAGATCAACATTGGATCGCGTGGGCGCCCCACAATACGCGACGATGACCGTCGCGCCGGATACAGCAACTCCGGCCGGGCCGAACACAGTAGACAAAGCTCGCTTGAGCTACGTCGTGATATAGCCCAATATAGAGGCGCCGCACACCCACTATGCTTCACAGATGAAGTAATGGATCATCAAATCCCCGAAGGGTTCAAACCTGTGAACATTGAATCCTACGATGGCACAACAGACCCCGCGGTTTGGATCGAAGACTATCTCCTTCGTATCCACATGGCCTGCGGTGATGATCTTCATGCCATCAAATACCTCCCGCTCAAGCTTAAAGGACCAGCTCGACATTGGCTTAACAGCTTGCCAGCAGAATCAATTGGGTGTTGGGAGGACACGGAAGCCGCATTCCTTGATAACTTCTAGGGCACATATGTGCGACCACCAGACGCTGATGACCTAAGCCACATAATTCAGCAGCCAGACGAATCGGCCAGACAATTCTGGACACGGTTCTTAACCAAGAAAAATCAAATCGTCGACTGTCCGGATGCAGAGGCCCTTGTAGCCTTCAAGCATAACATCCGCGACGAGTGGCTTGCCCGGCACCTAGGACAGGAAAAGACGAAATCCATGGCAGCCCTCACATCACTCATGACCCGCTTCTGCGCGGGAGAGGACAGCTGGCTAGCCCGCAGTAACAACCTCAACAAAAATTCTGGCAGTCCGGATACCAAGGACCGCAATGGCAGGTCGCGTCGCAACAAGCACAAACGCCGCATTAACGGCGATAATACCGAGGATACGACAGTCAACGCCGGATTCAGAGGCTCCAAACCCGGTCAGCGGAAAAAGCCATTCAAAAGAACTACTCCGGGTCCGTCCAACTTGGACCGAATACTCGATCGCTCGTGCCAGATACACGGCATCCCCGAAAAGCCAGCTAATCACACCAATAGGGATTGTTGGGTATTCAAGCAGGCAGGCAAGTTAATTGCCAAAAACAATGACAAGGGGCTGCATAGCGATGACGAGGGAGAGACCCGCCGCGAACAATAGAGGGCAGAAGGGTTTCACAAGTGCGGACGGTGAACATGATATACGCAACCCACATACCCAAAAGGGAGCGGAACCGTGCACTCAGGGACGTATATGCGATGGAGCCAGTCGCCCCAAAGTTCAATCCATGGTCCTCCTGCCCGATCACTTTTGATCGAAGGGACCACCCCACCAGCATCCGCCATGGCGGATTCGCCGCATTGGTTCTAGACCCAATCGTCGACGGGTTTCACCTCACTAGAGTCCTGATGGACGGCGGCAGCAGCCTGAACCTGCTTTACCAGGATACAGTGCGCAAGATGGACATAGACCCCTCAAGGATTAAACCCACAAAGACGACTTTCAAAGGCGTCATACCTGGTGTAAAGGCCAATTGTAAAAGCTTAGTGACACTGGAAGTGGTCTTCGGATCCCCGGATAACTTCCGAAGCGTGGAGTTAATCTTCGACATAGTCCCATTCTGCAGCGGCTATCACGCACTGCTCGGACGAACCGCGTTTGCAAAATTCAACGCGGTGCCACACTACGCATACCTCAAGCTCAAGATGCCAGGCCCTCGAGGAGTCATCACGGTCAACGGAAACACTGAACGCTCTCTTCGAACAGAGGAGCATACAGCGGCTCTTGCGGCAGAAGTGCAGAACAGCCTCTTAAGGCAATTCTCGAGTCCGGCCGTTAAGCGACCGGACACCGCCAAGCGCGCCCGGAGTAACCTACAACAAGACCACCTGGCACGTTCCGAGCACGCGTAGCAATGCGGCCCCAACCCCAGCCCTTGCAAAATTGCAAAACCAGTACTCCGCGTACATCACTACGCTCTGAAGATACCATGGGCATAGGGGGAGGGGCACGACCACGGCAGGCCCAGAGTGCGGCTCAACCACACCAAGGGCTCCCAAGTGTGTCATCCTTTTTTCCTTTTTTTCATTTTTTCTTATCCTCAGGACTCCGTTTACCAGAGGCCCTGTCCGGCAGTAGACCTGCCGAAATCACGATGCAGCAGCCAGGGAAGAAGAAAGGCCACGCCGAGTATCCAGGTGGTCTCCATTACGAGCATTATACCTATTTTATGCACCATTCCGCAGCCTACCCCTGGAGGGGGACATGTTAAATAGTTCCATCCCTTGCTTATCGCACTATTTGTATCATTCTGCATTCATGGCAGTACCTTTTCAATAAACAATGCATCGCCTTTTGCCTACCACTGCATTCTTTCTTACACATGTGTTCATCTATGACATGCTGCATCCGTACACTTTGGTACGGCTAAATACACCAGGGGCTTAAGTTCCCCACATTATGGTGTGATAAGTCCGAACACTTTCACAAGTGCGGCACCCCGAACTTATAGCATTATATACATCGGCTCCGAATCATGTCTTGGGTCAATAGTTGGGTTTGCCCGGCTCCCATGTTTTGGTGCCTTACGTTCCGTTATATCGGCTAAGGTAGCACTGGGAGAACCACTGCGATTGTGCCCCAGTTGAGCTGGGCGAGCACCTCAGTGGAGAAAGCTAAAACTGACCGTCATGATGGGGCGACAGCCGGTCGCTGTTCGAGAGGTTTTTTGGAGTCCCTAAAGACGTATGCCGCATAGAGCGAGGAACCGGCTTTGTCCGCCCAGTGTGGATAAGCGCCCAATTCGCCTTCCGAACACTAGGGGCTTCGCCGAAATTTAAAATTATAGAATTCTATGGCTAAGTGAGAGTGTTCAAGCATTATAAGTCCGGTTGCCTCGTTCCTCGTGTTGGGCGCCTCCCTAGATGGACCCAAAAATGGGAACAAGAGCGCTCAAGTTTATCCCGAACACCCCAAAGACTTCGTGGCATGGGGGCTGAAGCCGACGACTTGCCATCTCTCAGATTTGATAAACGGCCGCACAGAAGGTAATATTTTAAATTAACAAGCGTTGCTTAGCGCATATGAACAAAGTTTTCAGCGCACAGGATAACAAAATGTGAGCCTACTCAAATATTACATCGTTGGAGCACTCACCTGCAATAATGCGGGCACCCTTCAGGACACCCTTATAATACATTTCGGGCGTGCGATACTCCTTGCCCGGCGGTGGCGCGTCCGTCACAAGCTTCTCAGCGTCCATCTTGCCCCAGTACACCTTAGCACGGGCAAGGGCCCGACGGGCACCTTCAATGCAGGCGGAGCGCTTGATGACTTCAACCCACGGACAAGCACCCACCAGCCGCCGCACCAGGCCGAAGCAGCTCCCAGGCATGGCCTCTTTGGGCCACAGCCGAACTATGAGGCCCTTCATGGCCTGTTCGGCCACCTTGTGGAGCTCGACCAGCTTCTTTAGCTGGTCGCTAAGGGGCACCGGATGTCCGGCCTCAGCATATTGAGACCAGAACACCTTCTCCGTCGAGCTCCCCTCCTCGGCTCTATAGAAAGCGGCAGCGTCGGACACACTACGGGGCAGATCTGCGGACGCTCCTGGAGAGCTCTGAATTCGGGTAAGTAACAGGTAATTCACTTTTACATGCTTGCTTTGCATGAAGAATGCCTTACCCGCTGCTATTTTCTTCAATGCCTCAATCTCCTGGAGGGCCTTGTGGGCTTCGGCCTTAGCGGCTTTGGCACTCTCAAGAGCCGACGCAAGCTCGGACTCCCGAGTCTTCGAGTCACGCTCCAAACTCTCGTGTTTTTCCACGAGAGCCTGGAGCTCTTGTCGTACCTCCGCCACCCGCGCCTCCTGCTTCTCTCGCTCGGCGCGTTCCGCGGCCGCATCGCGTTCAGCCGCAGATACTGCCTCCTTCAGGGTTGCCACCTAGTTCGTAGCCCCTAGAATACCCACGTTATCCTTGTCATTCCTCTTGCAACCAAATCCTTTTCTGTAAGGTACAACTTTAAATAAGGTGTTACTCACCTTCCTTGTCCTCGAGCTGCTTCTTGGCATGACCGAGCTTGCTCTCGGACAGCTCGAGGTTCCTCTTCAAGGCATTGACCTCCGCAATCAGTGCGGCAGAGGTCAGCAGCGCAGCCTGCATTCCCATATTGACATATTTTTGCTAAGACTCCTGCGTATATCTTTTTAGATCCTCAGTCCGGCTTTTCCTTCCGAACACCGAACCGATCATCAGGGGCTACTATCTATGCGGTACTATTTTACATATCTTAAAACTCTTACCTCAAAGCCTGTTAGAAGGCTGCTGCAGGCTTCGGTCAGCCCGCTCTTGGCGAGCTGAACCTTCTGAATCACCGCACTCATGACAGTGCGGTGTTCCTCTTCGATGGTGTAAGTGCATCTAGTGCCACCCCTAGTTGGTTTTGGAGTATTGACGACAAAGTTGGTTGAGGGACTAATGCGTTTGTGAGAATTGCAGGATAACGCAGGTAGTGTCCCTCATTGATTCGGTTTACCTACCGGAGATGACCCCTAAAAATGTATGAAGACATTGAAGACAATGGTGGTATGAGAAGATATTCATATTGAAGACTATGACATGAGAAGACATTACTTGAAGACTATGGAGCGCGAAGACTGTGTGGTTTCGTTGTTTCCGTTTCTTCTTTGTTGAGTCATAGGAACCACCGTACTGTTAAGTGGGGTCCAAGTGAACTAAGTCAGAGTGACTGAAGTGATGCTCAACCCAAATCCTATGTCTTCGAGCGAAGACAACGAGAGAAAATCTTATCCAGAGCTGGATGAGTCAGCTTTGCTTGTAGCCCAAGCAAAGTTGCCGCGTGTGTTTGAAATCTGACCGTTGGAACACGTGTCAGTTCCTTAGTGACCCAGGGTCATTTCGGACAAATCAGGTCGGGTTGCCTTGTGGCTATAAATAGCCCACCCCCTACACCATAATTGGTGGCTTCTTAGAGTTAGTTTACGGCTTTTGTCGTTTGAGAGCAACCCACCTCTAAGCATTTGAGAGAGAGAAATCCTTGCGAGGACAAAGCCCAAACACCCAGAGACAAAGAGTGTTAGGCATCACTGAAGTCTTTCTGTCTGTGTGACCTGAAGACTTATTACACTTGAGGACTGTGTATCCTCCAGCCGGTTAGGCGTCACGTTCTGAGCATCCAAGAGTCATTGTGGATTGCCGGTGAACGAAGTTTGTGAAGGTTTGGAAGTATACCTTGAAGACTTACCAGAGTGATTGGGCGAGGACTGGGTGTCCTTAGCTCAAGGGGAATAAGGTGAAGACACGGTCTTCTGAGTTAAATCTCAGCCTCCCTAACCAGACGTACAGTTGTCACAGCAACTGGAACTGGTCCAACAAATCATGTGTCTTCAACAAGCAACTGGTTCTATCCCTTCCATCCTTTACTTAAGTTTGTCTTCGTGAAGTCACTGCCCATATGTCTATCTGTTTGACTTCATTGTTTGACTACTACAGTTGATTGGCTTCATACTATCTTCCATCCTGATCCTTACTACTTAGCTGCTATTAGTCCTGTACTTTCACATCATTGCATACTTGACTATGGCTCGCTTAAGGTAGTTTATCTTCCGCTGCATATCAACTAGGTTATTTCTGTTGTTTGTCTTCTAAACTTCCAAGTTTTGAAGACTTTCATAAAAATCGCCTATTCACCCCCCCTCTAGTCGATACTAGCACTTTCAATTGGTATCAGAGCAAGGTACTCCCTTGTTCTGTGTGATTCGGTTTAACCACCTGGAGTTTCAGCTATGTCGACTGCAGGATTGAGGAATGTATCTTGCCCCACCTTTGACGGTCATGAGTATCCTCGGTGGAAGGCCATGATGAAAAAGCGACTCATGGCTATGATAGCGAACTGTGGACCGTCACTGAGATTGGTCTTACCGATCTATGCAACATGGCGGATGCTGATGACATTCGCAAGTACACTTTACTGAACCTCACGGCGAAGGATGTCATCTGCTCCTGTCTGTCTCGAAATCAGTTCAGGAACGTCACGCACCTCAATCACGCGAAGCTAATCTGGGACCGGCTATCTGCGGTCTATGAAGGTCATCGTACTCGTCATGATCCTTGGTTTGAGGACTACAAGGAGACTCTTAAGGAGATGACCTTTGCACCTGAATCGTCTTCATCTTCACCTTGCCTCATGGCAGGAGGTAACAAGGTAACTGAATACTGCCTCTCTGAAACTAGTGATGATGAATCAGGTGATGAATTTGGCCCCAGCTATGTCAACCTTGCTTCCCTTGCCACTAAACAACAAAGAGTCTTGGGAAAGGTTCAAAACATGCTTAGTAAGAGCGATGATATGTTGGGTGAAGAAATGGATCAGTCAAAAGCATTGGCTGAGAGTCTTCAGAGACTTCAGTCCAAGTTTGATGCCCTTCAAAATCAACATAATGCTCTCTTGTCTGATCATGAGAAGCTTTCTTCTGAATGTCTTCAAAGAAAGCTAGACCTTGAAAAGATAAGAGTGGATTATGAAGATCTTCAGAAGGTGCGCGATTCATTACTTGCTCAACACGTCAGCGTTACACAGGATGGATTTGAACCACCATGTTTAAAATGCATTGAGCGTGATAACGCTACATCTATTGCTGAATGTTCCACTGCTGCTGCTGTTTCATTGTCTTCAACTACTGATGTGGTTACTAACCCCTCTACGGAGGATACCACTAGTATTGCTGATGAAAATGCTAGGTTGAAGACATTGCTTGAAACAAGGATGTACAAAAGTTTGAAGGGACGTCAGACACTCTGCGATGTCCTCAAAAAGCAGATTCTGAACCGAAACCCTAGGAAAGAGGGTGTTGGGTTCGAGAGGAAAATGAATGCTGATGGTTCCTACTGGAAGCCTGAGAAGTATCCCAAAACCACATGGGTTGCTGCAAAGGAACCTTCAGTGGATCCATCCACTTTATCTGGATTTACCTATGCTAATCCTATTATCATTAATGAATCCTTTGATGCAAACTATAAACTGTTCAAAAATCAGAATGGTGAAGTGTTTGCCAGGTATATTGGTACTAACTGCAGGAATGGACCTCCTATGAAGAAGATCTGAGTTTCCAAAAGCTGCCTTGAGAATCTTCCAGTGAATGTCATCATGACACCACCAGTGAAGAAGACAAACCCCAGACCAAAGGCATCATATGGTCCAACGGCTACTTACGAACACAGGACTCACTTGAGTCACCCTAACGCCAATGTTTTGCAGGGAAATCATACTCAGACTCATGAATATGAGCATGTGTCTTCAAACCGCTATATTCATAGAACTAAGAACTTTTCTGCTTATTCACATGAGTATCATTCATCTCCTGCAAGGCTATTTGCTAGGGCTTCAAAGCCGAAATTCTCAGATGCTGCACTTAGACTCATTGCTTCTAAGCCACCCCTAAAAATGTGGGTGGTGAAGAAGAATTAACTCTCTTTTGCAGAATGTGGTCTCCAGCCAGCAATCAATGGCGTCCGATATTATTGCTGGGGACCTAAAACATAAAGGGACGCATGATAAAATGACTTACTATGTATTCCACATATGAATCTCTTATCTGTCACACTGTGTGTTCTAATTTTGATCTAAACTGTGATAATCCTAGTGTGTGTAAAATGCTTATGCTTCACAACATACCTTGTGAAGCCTATCCTCCTAACTGCACTGTAGGGCATGTCACCAAAAGCTTCATAATGGATTATTGACAGCGGATGCACTAATCATATGACTGGTGATCGAAGTCTTCTCATGGACTCAACCCTACGTCCATCCGACAAGAGTCAAATCACATTTGCTGACACTGGTAAAAGCAAAGTATTGGGTCTAGGTAGAGTTGAAATCTCTAGGGATCAACACATGGATAAAGTGATGCTTGTTGAATCCCTTGGGTTCAACTTAATGTCTGTCTCAATGCTTTGTGACTTAAACATGATTGTGCTATTTGGAAAATATCGTTGCCTTGTACTAATGGAATCTGACAAATCTCTAGTCTTTGAAGGATATCGAAAAGATGATCTATACGTGGTAGATTTCTCAGCAGGTCCTGACTTGCCGTATGTCTTCTCACAAAAGCTTGAATCTGGCTCGCATCGAAGGCTAGGACATGCTGGCATGAGGAACTTACACTCACTTGTCAAGAAGAAGCATGTCATTGGCATCGAAGATGTCAAGTTCAAGAAGGATCATCTATGTGGTGCCTGTGAAGCTGGAAAGATGACAAGGGCAAAGCACCCCTCGAAGACAATCATGACAACATCTCAACCCTTCGAGTTGTTACACATGGACTTGTTTGGACCTACTCACTACTCCACCCTCACAACAATTGCCTGTCTCTATGGCTTCTTCATTGTTGATGACTACTCAAGATACACATGGGTTCATATAATTCTTTACAAGACTGAAGTGCAAGATGTCTTCAGGCGCTTCGCAAATCAAGCAATGAACAATTATGGCATGAAGATCAAGCATATCAGAAGTGACAATGGCACTGAATTCAAGAACACAGGACTAGATCTGTATCTGGATACAATGGGAATCACTCATGAGTTCTCTGCTCCGTACACACCTCAAAGAAATGGCATCGTTGAGCGCAAAAACAGAACCCTCATTGAGATGGCTCGAACAATGCTAGATGAATACAAGACACCAAGAAAGTTCTGGCCTGAAGCTATTGATACAGCCTGTCACATCATCAATCGTGTCTACATCCATAAGCTTCTGAACAAAACATCCTATGAGCTCCTTACTGGCAAGAAGCCAAATGTCAGTTACTTCAGAGTATTTGGAGCTAGATGCTGGATCAAGGATCCCCATCACAAGTCAAAATTTGCACCTAAGGCTCACGAAGGCTTCATGCTTGGCTATGGAAAGGACTCACACTCCTACAGAGTCTTCAACCTCTTTCTCTATAAGATCGTTGAAACTGTGGATGTGATTGATGAAACCAATGGTTCACAAAGAGAAATTATGCCAAGTACACTAGATGAAGCTCCTCCAAGCGAATCTATCAAGCTGATGGGAACTGGTGAAATCATGCCCTATGAAGCACAACCTGAAGAGGAACTTATCATCTCTGCACCAAATCAACCTGAAGACACTGCTCAGACCGAAGACAATCCTCCCAATGATGACAATGATCAGCAAGAGCAAAGTCTTCGTCCTGTTCATCCTCGTGTTGCAAATGAAGTACAAATCGAGAAGATAATTGACAGCATCAACGCGCCTGGTCCGCTTACTCGCTCAAGAGCAACACAGTTAGCAAACTTTTGTGGGCACTTTTCATTTGTGTCAATATCAGAACCCAAGAAAGTTGCTGAAGCTTTTATGGAACCTGAATGGATTCAAGCCATGCAAGAAGAACTTCAACATTTCAAGCTGAATAATGTTCGGGAACTTGTCAAGCGACCTGACCCTCGTATGCATAACATTATTGGAACAAAATGGATATATCGAAACAAGCAAGATGAGCATGGTCAAGTCGCCGTAAACAAAAGCACGTCTTGTGGCTCAAGGATATACTCAAGTTGAAGGAATTGACTTCGATGAAACATTTGCTCCTGTTGCTAGGCTTGAAGCTATTCGCATACTACTAGCCTATGCTAATCATCACAACATCTTGCTATATCAAATGGATGTGAAGAGTGCATTTCTCAATGGCAAGATTGAAGAAGAAGTATATGTCGCACAACCACCTGGCTTTGAAGATCCAAAACATCCTGATATGGTGTACAAGCTAAACAAAGCAATCGTATGGCCTCAAACAAGCTCCTCGCAAGATGGTATGATACGATCAAAGACTTCACGAAGAGCAAAGGCTTCAAACCAGGATCCTCGATCCCACACTCTTCACGAAGACATATGATGGCGAACTGTTTGTGTGCCAAATATATGTGGATGACATTATCTTCGGCTGCACCAACCAGAAGTATAGTGATGAGTTTGGATACATGATGCAAGAGCAATATCAAATGTCCATGATGGGTGAGCTGAAGTTCTTCCTTGGTCTTCAAATTCGTCAGCAAAGCAATGGCATCTTCATATCTCAAGAAAAATACCTCAAAGACTGTCTGAAGAAGTTTGGAATGGAAGACTGCAAAGGCTACACGACGCCAATGCCAGCCAAACACCACCTTGGTCCCGATGACAATGGTAAAGAGTTCGATCAAAAGGTATATCGCTCCATGATTGGTTCTTTACTTTATCTATGTGCATCTAGGCCAGATATTATGCTTAGTGTTTGCATGTGTGCTCGATTCCAAGCGGCACCAAAGGAATCACTTCACTTAGCTGTGAAGCGAATTCTTCGATATTTGGCTTACACCCCAACACTCGGATTATGGTATCCCAAGGGCTCAAAATTTGATTTGGTTGGATTCTTGGATGCTGATTATGCTGGTGACAAGGTGGATCGCAAGTCTACATCAGGCACATGTCATTTTCTTGGTCGATCACTTGTCTGTTGGTCTTCAAAGAAGCAGAATTGTGTATCACTCTCAACTGCTGAATCTGAATACATTGCTGCTGGATCCTGTTGTGCTCAGCTTCTATGGATGAAGCAAACTCTCAAGGACTATGGCATCAACCTGAAACAAGTACCTCTCTTCTGCGACAACGAAAGTGCCATCAAGATAGCCAACAATCCAGTCCAACACTCGAAGACAAAGCACATTGAAATTCGTCATCACTTTCTCAGAGATCATGTCATGAAGAAAGATATCGATATCATTCACGTCAACACTGAAGAGCAACTGACAGATATCTTCACAAAGCCCTTGGACGAGAAAAGGTTTTGCAGGTTACGGTGTGAGCTAAATATCTTGGAATCCTCTAATGTCCTGTGATCAGGCACACATCCTAACACTTATGCATGTTGATGACTTAGATGTGCAACACACAAAGAAATGTATATCTTCAATCAATTAAGATTTACACTCTGAGTGTGAATACATTAACATGGAATTTGAATTCGGAGCGCCACGATAATTGTGCGCCGTGTCTGGGTCTAATACTTCCTATACGGTGGGTAACGCCACCACCAAATTTCTCTGCTTGAAGTGTTTCTCTCATGGCGTTACTTTTGCAAAGACTTCGAATTTGGTTTGTCTTCAGTTTCAATTTATCTTCATGATTTTCTGCGCTATGATGTTTTGATTGCATATATATATATATATATATATATATATGTATATATATATATATATATATATATATATATATATATATATACTAGTGTTCTGTCCTCTACAGCATTCACTTATAGCTATGTCTTCAAGTTGAATCTTTTGAGCTGAGTGAATGTGATCGGACCCTAACCTCTCTAAGCTTTCTATCTCAAACACTATCTGTCCAAATCATATGCATTCTATTGAAACTGTCGAATGTATTCTCTGCGTCCTAGTCAGCAGAAGGCAAAGAGACAAACATTAAATCTGTTTTAAATGACTTATCTTTATTGTTGAAATCCGAAGAAGCCGGAACAACTCTCCGACATGCCTGGCGGGCGTGGGAACGTGGGACAACACTGAGTATGTTGCATGCTTGACACGTGCCCCTCAGATGTGAACCGCCAGGGGCACCAGCGTAATTGCGCTGTGCTGCTCACCTACTTACAAATACTTGTCCCCTGCGGTAAAGAAATCCTTCTTCCACCTCTCCACCTTGTCAAAACCCTAGCGCCACCGCTAGCTCTCGACGATGCTGGCGACGAAGCGCTTAGCTGCCGCGACTTCTCCGACGCTGTCCTCACGCCGACCGCGACATCGTCCTCTCCGCCGTCACCGTAGGTGTCCTCCGTCGCCAAGTTAGGGCACGGTGGGCTGAACTGCTCGGTCTCCTATTCATCCCATCTAGCAGTTCTTCGTGCGGTAATTATAACTCTATTTTTACCACCTTTTTGATCTTCAAGATTCATCCTATTTACCAAAAGTGGTTTCAGCTTATTCAATGTTAGATCTATTCTGTCCGCATCTCATACTGCCTAGTCAATTCACTTAGATTTCCTGTCTAGTTTGATTCCTCACTTGTACTTATTCACGGATTGGTACAAATCTGGAACCAACTCACCTATATAAGTGAATGTCTTCGCATCATGAGGTCAATGTCTTCAAACTGATTTATCTTCAAAATCTTACGAGAATGCATATGACCTCTTCCCTTCCCTCGCATCTCTAATCTTGTCACATGTACATGTCTGTGGGAGAATCCCTTGGTTCTCATAGTGCGCATTCATTTGCGTAATACTTACGACATCATATCAATTCTCCACGAAGCAGTTCTCGCTTGACCATAAGCGAAAGTCTGAAGCCTTTGAACGTATTGAAGCCATTCAGTTTGAAGTTCATGGCTGCAGAAAAATCAGCAAGGAAGGGTGGCAGACAGCGCAGAGAAGGAACATCCAAAGATCTGCCTGATGACCTAGCAGAACTGTACAAAACAGATCCTGAAGAGTCTTATCATCAACGCAAGACATGAATCCAATGGATTCGACGCTATTGGGCTGAAGAATGGTTCAAGTACAAATTCGTGACCAAGGAATATGCAGAGAAGAATGCTATCAAGAGTCCTTGGGGCGATATTCTCTATCGAGGCCTTCAACACAAGAACAGAGCTGAAGCTATTGAACAAAGCTTCTATCCTTGCATGGTCCGTGGACCTCAGCCTGAGAATGCTGATCCCACATCATTACTCTGGTGTCGTGATGATGCTCTCTTCAAGCGCAACTTCTAGCATGCAAAGGCTTCGGCCAAGGAAAACAAGTCATTGGGACTAGACTTCAACCCTGGTCCCTCTGCTCCTCGTGCTGACGGCTCACGTGATGCAGAACCAAATGTTATTGGCCCCTTCTCCAACCTTGATGGCCTCATCACTTACATCTTGGTCCAAGGTGCCAAGGTAGATCATTCTGATAATGATGCTGACACTGATGAAGCCCCAGCTCCTCCTTCGAAGCCACAGAAGCAAAAGAAGCTAAAGGCTTCTAAATCTGCACCTCCAAAAGCTTTACGCGCGAAGCCTCTGGCCACTGCACCTCCTGAAGCCAGTGTGCAGTCTGAAGATCAATCCCGTATCTCCAAGAAGACGGATAAGAAAAAGCAACTTGTTAGGCATACTGATCAAGCCTTGACTCCTGCCGCCATTCTGCGTGAAGATCCAATTGATTTGTCCGGTGATGAAGATCTTGCAGATGATGCCCTTGAGCAATTGATCAAAAGCAAAGAAGAAGCAGAAATCTTCAACAACTTGCCTCTCTTTGATGTGGCAATCATTCATAACTTCATTGATGAGTGGTTCGACACCCCCAACCTCAGCTTTGATGATCTGCAGCTTCCCATTGGCCTCAGCGTCGCCTTTAATGGCGCCATTGCTTCTGAGCTAGCTCTTGCTCAGCGCATTGTTGAGCTGAAGAACAAGATTGACTATGAAAAGGCTCGGTTCAAGAAGCATGTGGCCAAGCTAAGTGTTCAAGATGTCAAAAACTTCAAGGTCATGCTGCATGAGCTTAAAGAAGCTTTTCTGAAGAAGCGCCAAGAAGCTCAAGGCTCTCGTGGGCGTATGAAGAATTTGGCTGATAAGTGTGTGCTTGCCTACAATGAGGCTGAGAAGCGCAAGTCACTTGGTCGTCCTGGCATTGACCCCAGGATGGCTGCAAAGAAAAAGAAGAAGCTTCCTGCTGACCAGCCTACACCCTCAAGCCAAGAAGCCCTCGCATTATCTTCCCAAGTAGCATGACTGGCTCGAAGCCAAAGGTCACCACAACTGCTTCAGAACAAAAGAAAAAGAGGGCTGCAGAGGCTGAAGCCAGAAAGAGGAAGAATACTGAAGCCTCTGATGCTGCTCCCTCCAAGAAGAAGTGCAAGACCAAGAAAAATCGGGCTGCTCCCACAGAGCCTCTGGTTGTTGAACCCATCTCAGTGGTTCTACCTGCGTCTGAACATCAAGAAAGACGGATGATCGTTCATGAGCCTTCTCCCTCTGAGGCTCATGAAGCTGAAGATATTCCAGCAGCTGAACCCACCGCTGCTGAAAACATTGGTCATCATGACAATGTTGACGATGATGAAGTTCTTCCTCAGATCGAACACAACGTGGTATCATCGCCTGTTCTTACGAACAGCGAACTCATCAGCATTGGTCGTCCTCTGACGCCAATCGCTCAGGATGCATCGTGGGCTGATCACCCACAGCAACAAGACTCCCCAAGTACTCCCCAACAACAACAACAAGCTACACCACCCGTGCAAGAAGAAGATGAAGACTTTGAGGCCCAGCCAACTCCATCTCCAAAGGCGTTGCCAGCACTTTGCAGGCTTCGCAAAGGACAAAGGCCTCAAGTCCCTCTGTCAAGCGTTCCAGAAGGAGAAGTGCAACGCCAACCTGTTGCACGTCAAGTATTTTCTGAACCAACTCCAACTGTGAATGTCTCCACGTCTGAAGCCCAAGCTGCTGAAGACATTCCGGCTGCATCAGCCAAAGAGAATCAAGAAGATGTGCGTGTCCCTACTCCCCCTGTTATAGAAGAAGTTGTTCCTGATGTGAACGTGCCAGTGCCCGACCCTCCTGTTCATCAAGAGGAGGCTGAAAATGTTGAAGCTGCCACCACCAATGCCAATGAAGCCAATGACGTTGTCATGGCTGACACTAATGTGGAGCTTGAACCAACCAGTCCGCCTGAAGCCAATGAGGCCACTGCACCTGAAGCTAATGAGGCAACTGCTCCCGAAGCACCTGTTGTGCAGCCTGAAGCCTCAGCTGTTGCCACTGCTCCTGTTCCGCCACCAAGGCCTCATACAATTGAGCAAGCATACAGTCATGGTCAGCTAACCACTGTTCGATGGCCCATTCTGGTACCTCCGCCTACTGCCTCTGGACCTCAATTTGATTATCATGTTGAGCATAGGCCTCAGGTTCAGAAGCCCAAGCCAAGACTGCCAAGGTTTCCAGGTACTGCAAACTCACCAGGGTCCTTCAATGCTAATGGCTTCAAAAGCCACAATACCTTCTTTGACAGCACCAAGAACCCCTACACCAAACCAAGAATATCATCAGATCGGTTCTGGAGCTATCAACAGCGAAGCTATTACTCCTGCGTTCTATATGATCAAGGCCGCATTTTCCTCATATGCGCCTCGACATCGGCCATTCTTTGGACTGCCGTGCTTAGAAGAAGCACTTGATTGCTTTCGTGATGCTGGTCTGCTCAACTTTGTGACAGACAAGGAACACTGGAATGAAGAGCTATTGCTTCAGTTCTATGCTACTCTACACATTCGCGGCTACAACAGAGATATCAAGACATGGGTCCTCGAGTGGATGACCGGAAACGTTCATCATGAAGCCAAAGCTCTTGACATCATTGAGCTTACAGGGCTAGCCACTCCTGGAGAGCTGTATGAACCTGATTGTTAGCTACACCGCAATGCATTGGAAAGCATCTTCCATAAGCCAGAACCCAACATGAGCCAGATGTTGAGCATGATGAAGCCTTTGCCATCTGACGCTGAATATCCAACAGAGTTCTTTGTTGAAGACCTTGAGTATCTACCACGCACAATATATCATATTATCAGGCGAACTCTATGGCCTATCAAAGGACATTCATCAGCGGCCAAGCTTGAAGGAGCTATGAAGACTTTGGTCTTCTACATTCTCAATGGCATCAGCTTCAATACTCAAGAATTCTTCATTAGGCAACTTGCTGCTTCTGGATCTGATCTGTTTGATCTGAAGTTTTATGCTCCATGGGTTATGCGCCTCATCAAGCGACACTCATCTGTCAACTATCAGCCATCTGCTCGAAATCATCTCATCTTTTTACCAAAGGTTGATATGTCAGTTGAAGCCATATACCCTGACCCTGCCAAGAAGCCTCTTTGTCTTCAGAATGCCGAGCACCAAAGCTTCACTCGACCCATTGAAGGTGTTCAAGCAGCAACACGAATCTATCCATTGGCTGGAAATACACGTCTGCCTCATCGAGCACCTACTGAAGCCACTGAAAGCACCATTGCCCAAAGGCGTCAGAAGCGTTCTCGTGTTCTCAATGACCGAGAACTTCTTGTGGCCCTTCATCAAAAACAGGATAAACATCACTTTTGGCTCAAGAGACAGATGCAAAGCCTCTTGGTGGATGTTAATCGCATACGAAACCTTGCCACCAAGAATGCATTTGTTGCACATGAAACGTGCCGGCGATCATGCAAGAGCTTGACTCTGCTCAGTGCTGAAGCAGATCTTCAAGACGATGGCTTCAATGAAAGATTTCGGTTTGACACCACTCCTCCACGGACTGCTGTCCTACGTCGCACTCCATCTCTTGAAGACTCTGAATATTCTTCCTCAGCGGCAACTGTCAATGCCAGGGTGATTGATGATGAAGATGATGCTACTTCACCACCTCCTACTACTGCACACATCGACACTGCACCAAGTTTGTCTGCACCGCCAACCAACGACGACAACCCTGCTACTTCACCTGCTCATGAGAACGAGTAGATGCTCCATGTCTTCAAACCTTTTTGGTCCTTACTGACAAAAGGGGGAGAAGCATATGAGTTGATAGTCTTCAAGCGGGTTCATATGGGCGGTTGCACTATATTTTGCCTCATGCTTACAACTCCTGCCTTTTAAAACATTCGGTTCTTTGAGTTGTAACACCTAAACTTGATGGTCGTCTGCTACTTATCTGCTTTACTGTGATGCGATGAGAAATTCCGCATGTGCTATGATAGCTTCCGCACTTAGATCATTCTACAGACGTCCATTTTTCATTATGCATGTCATTCTACTTGCTATATCATTTCATGCATGATGAATTATCTTCGTAAGTTGAAGTGGATCTCCACAAGTACAACCTGCCATGTGCATATGCATTCCAAAAGCAAATTACTTATATGCACATCTTCAGGGGGAGCCCTTGCTACTTATGAAGACAATTTCCTATCCCTTACAATTTCACATACTTTATCCCCGTTGAAAACTTCAACCAGTTTGTCATCAATCACCAAAAAGGGGGAGATTGTAAGTGCATCTAGTGCCACCCCTAGTTGGTTTTGGAGTATTGACGACAAAGTTGGTTGAGGGACTAATGCGTTTGTGAGAATTGCAGGATAACACAGGTAGTGTCCCTCATTGATTCGGTTTACCTACCGGAGATGACCCCTAAAAATGTATGAAGACATTGAAGACAATGGTGGTATGAGAAGATATTCATATTGAAGACTATGACATGAGAAGACATTACGTGAAGACAATGGAGCCTTGAAGACTGTGGTGGTTTCGTTGTTTCCTTTTCTTCTTTGTTGAGTCATAGGAACCACCGCATCGTTAAGTGGGGTCCAAGTGAACTAAGTCAGAGTGACTGAAGTGATGCTCAACCCAAATCCTATGTCTTCGAGCGAAGACAATGAGAGCAAATCTTATCCAGAGCTGGATGAGTAAGCTTTGCTTGTAGCCCAAGCAAAGTTGCCGCGTGTGTTTGAAATCTGACCGTTGGAACACGTATCAGTTCCTTAGTGACCCAGGGTCATTTCGGACAAATCAGGTCGGGTTGCCTTGTGGCTATAAATAGCCCACCCCCTACACCATAAATTGGTGGCTACTCAGAGTTAGTTTATGGCTTTTGTCGTTTGAGAGCAACCCACCTCGAAGCATTTGAGAGAGAGAAATCCTTGCGAGGACAAAGCCCAAACACCCAGAGCCAAAGAGTGTTAGGCATCACTGAAGTCTTTCTGTCTGTGTGACCTGAAGACTTATTACACTTGAGAACTGTGTATCCTCCAGCCGGTTAGGCGTCACGTTCTGAGCATCCAAGAGTCATTGTGGATTGCCTGTGAACAAAGTATGTGAAGGTTTGGAAGTCTACCTTGAAGACTTACCAGAGTGATTGGGCGAGGACTGGGTGTCCTTAGCTGAACGGGAATAAGGTGAAGACACGGTCTTCTGAGTTAAATCTCAGCCTCCCTAACCAGACGTAAAGTTGTCACAGCAACTGGAACTGGTCCATCAAAACATGTGTCTTCAACAAGCAACTGGTTCTATCCCTTTCCATCCTTTACTTAAGTTTGTCTTCGTGAAGTCACTGCCCATATGTCTATCTGTTTGACTTCATTGTTTGACTACTACAGTTGATTGGCTTCATACTATCTTCCATCATGATCCTTACTACTTAGCTGCTATTAGTCCTGTACTTTCACATCATTGCATACTTGACTATGGCTCGCTTAAGGTAGTTTATCTTCCGCTACATATCAACTAGGTTATTTCTGTTGTTTGTCTTCTAAACTTCCAAATTTTGAAGACTTTCATAAAAATCGCCTATTCACCCCCCCCCCCTCTAGTCGATACTAGCACTTTCAGATGGAAGCGCTGTTGAGCGCCTCCAGCAAGTTATCTGGCGCCTCCGGTTGGATGGAGGCCGCCGGCGTCACAGTCTTGCCCTTTTTACGAAGGGGCTGCCCGCCGGACTCAGGAACCACTGCAGGTTCCGGTGCGGAATCCGGTCCAAAGTCCGGGAGGTTGCCTTGCGGCACCTCCGGGGCCTCCTCCTCCTGGTGGGTCCCTTTCCGGGATCCCACCTCGGCGTCGTCACGGGGGGAGGAGGCGGTCGGAAGTGAAGTGCTATCCACATCCGACGTACCCAAGGACCCGCTCGACGAAGCGGGAAGATCGTCCTTGGGCGGACTACAGGGTTGTATGCGGCATTAGAAAGACACCATGCGACGAAAATAAAAGTTATGAGCTATTCGGGAGTCCGGATACTTACGATCTCGCCAGGGGCTTGGCCCTTGAAGGCCCATCCTCGTCGCCATCGCCGGCATTGGCGGAACAGTCCGGGGGAAGGGTCCTTCCCTTCTTGGACCCTTCGGCCTCCCTCGTTGGGGAGGCCTTCCTTTTCTTCTCTCCCCCCGCTGGGGGAGAGGCCTCTTTCTTCTCCTCCTCGTCCTCGTGGGAGGAGTCCGCCTCGAAGTCATCGGACGATGAATCCGATAACACCTGACGCCGGGAACTCCTCCGGGTTCCCGTGGCCTTCTTCTTGGCCTTCTTCTACGGCACTACGTAAGGTGTCGGGACCAGTAGCCCTGTCAGACGGGCGTCCGCTGGGTCTTCTGGATGGGGAGCCGGACAGTTAACCTGTCCGGACGTCTCCTGCCAGGCCTGTTAATGGTATTGGGAGTTCAGATCCCACATATAGTCAAACTATGAAAATCAAGTGTCCCATAAAGGATAACATGGCTTACCTCGTCAGCTGGACGCTGCGATCTGAATCCGCGATCTTCAGTAGCGGATGCGGGGGCCTCGGCGCCCTTGAACAGAACCTTCCAGGCCTCTCCGTACGTAGTGTCGAAGAGCCCGCTCAAGGTCCGGTGCTGTGCCGGATCGAACTCCCACAAATTGAAGTCCCGCTGTTGGCAGGGGAGAATCCGGCGGATGAGCATGACCTGGATTACATTGACAAGCTTGAGCTTCTTGTTCACCAGGGTTTGGAGACAGGATTGGAGTCCGGTCAGCTCTTCCGAACTGCCCCACAGCAGGCCCTTCTCTTTCCAGGAAGTGAGCCGCATGGGGATGCCAGATCTGAATTCGGGGACCGCTGCCCATTCAGGGTCACGCGGCTCGGTGATGTAGAACCACCCCGATTGCCACCCCTTGATGGTTTCCATGAAGGCGCCCTCGAGCCAAGTGACGTTGGGCATCTTGCCCACCATGGCGCCTCCGCACTCCGCTTGGCTGCCCTTCACAACCTTCGGCTTGACATTGAAGGTCTTGAGCCACAAGCCGAAGTGGGGCTGGATGCAGAGGAAGGCCTCGCACACGACGATAAACGCCGAGATGTTGAGGATGAAATTCGGGGCCAGATCATGGAAATTCAGGCCATAATAGAACATGAGCCCCCAGACGAAGGGGTGGAGTGGGAAGCCTAGTCCGTGGAGGAAATGGGGAAGGAATACCACCCTCTCATGGGGCCCGGGGGTGGGGATGACCTGCCCCTCGTCGGGGAGCCGGTGCGCGATATCGCTGGACAAATATCCGTCGATGCGCAGCTTCTTGATGTGCCCCTCCGTAACGGAGGAGGCCATCCACTTGCCTCCCGCTCCGGACATGGTTGTAGAAGGTTGAGGTGAGATATGCGGACTTGGGCGTTGGAGCTCGAGTGCGCGGAGATGGATAAGCAAAGGAGGAAGAAGGCGTAGGTAAAAAGGTGGATCCTTATACCCTTATATATGGGCGGACGAAACCATGCGTCCCCACCGGCCTGGTAAAACTCGCTTATCTCCCGAGCGCCGCAATCAATGGCGCGGTTGGGTTACCCACGTCCGTGTTGATGGGAATCCCCGAATAAGGGGAACACGATCTTTGCTTCGACAAGACGTGCCAAGGAAACCGCTTCGCTAAACGCGCTGAGGTGTAACAATGAAAACAATTCGAGTAAAGGCTTGGCCGTGGCGTGATGTCATGCTACGAAATACGTCAGCAGATTGAAGTTGTGTAAATATTATTCTCTCTACGGTGGTATGTGGAATTTATTTTGCAGAGCCGGACACTATCCTGGTGTTCACAATCTTCTATGATGTATTCGGAGGAGGAACCCACCTTGCAATGCCGAAGACAATATGCGCGCCGGACTCGTCGTCATTGAAGCCTGGTTCAGGGCTCTTGAGGGAGTCCTGGACTAGGGGTGTCCGGATAGCGAACTATCATCATTGGCGGACTCCAAGACTATGAAGATACAAGATTGAAGACTTCGTCCCGTGTCCGTATGGGACTTTCCTTGGCGTGGAAGGCAAGCTTGGCGATCTGGATATGTAGATCTCCTACCATTGTAACCCACTACGTGTAACCCTAGCCCTCTCCGTGTCTATATAAACCGGAGGGTTTTAGTCAATAGGACGAACAACAATCATACCATAGGCTAGCTTCTAGGGTTTAGCCTCCTTGATCTCGTGGTAGATCCACTCTTGTACTACCCATATCATCAATATCAATCAAGCAGGAGTAGGGTTTTACCTCCATCGAGAGGGCCCGAACCTAGGTAAAAACATCGTGTCCCTTGTCTCCTGTTACCATCCGCCTAGACGCACAGTTCGGGACCCCCTACCCGAGATACGCCGGTTTTGACACCGACAATAACCCTAGTCCTGCCGAGTGTAGTTGGATGATCGATAGTACAATGTTGCTCCTCGAGCTGTATGAGGAGGAAGGAAGCATGCCAAGGCTTAGGCTGCTCCTTCTCTCCGGTGTTGCCGCTTGGTGGCTAGCACTATGCTTGCTTGTTCTGTCTGCAGGCAGCTTTTCCTTACATCACCTCTGCAGGCGTGGGTTCCTGGGGGTTTTATAGACCAACCCACCCAGGGTTACAATGGTAATATGCCGAGTCGGTGGGTCTGTATTGTCGGTGTCTGGGATGCCGGGCTGGGTCCCGCTTGGGGGCTTGTGGTTCGCCGGGTTCCCCTAGGTGCGGGCCCTGCATGCCTAGGGGAACTATGCGCCGTCTTGTCGATCGTCGGGGCATGGCCGAGTCGAGTCGAATACAAGGTGCTTCCGTCAGTCGCCGCTTGTCGTCGCCGGTGAGGGCGAAGCATCGCTGCCACGCCACAGTCAGCCGGTAGGTAAGGCACTGCTACACGCCCTCCGGTGACCATGGGCATGGGTGAGAACACTGTTGTCTTGGTCATCGGTGATTGTCATCTCATCCCATTGTACGGCCTGAATGGGACGGGTGCTTGACCCGTGGCTAGATTGCAGTGCATGCCACGGGTGGGGTCGACTTGTTGGGGAAGCCCTGGTTGTGCCGGGTTCGACCACTTTGTGCCAGTTGCTGAGTCCGGGTCGACGTACCTTGCCGGGTCAGAGGGATTGGCCGGGCTTGGGGCCTTGCCGGGTCGAGCGACCCGGCCAGGCGCGTGCCTGTTTGGAGGGGCGATACGGGCCCCATCGTTTTTGAAGAGGATCCGGGTTTCGTTGCCTGCCCGGGGTTCATCCCCCCGACAGTAGTCCCCGAAGCTGTGAAGGTCCGCCGTCCTTGGATGAGTGGGCCTTCGTAGTTTGCCCCTTGAGAAAGGCAGATTCTGCGAGTGCCGGGTCCGGCAACACCCACTATGTGCCGGTTTTTTCGGAAACTGGATCACGGCATCCCGGCCGTGGCGGGAACCGAGGAGTCCGTCAAATCTTGGGGCAATCCCTCGGGATTTGCGCGGGTGCCACGTGGCGACCGAAGCCGGATGGGCCTGACAGTCCACGCGCGTGACAGGACTGGGTGACGGGCCAGGGCCCGCCGCCGCTCGCCCTTGGCCCACGCGTGCGGATTTATTGCGGCGTCTAGGGGCCGGTTGCACTTCCCCGAGCAGTTACTGCGCGTGTACGTGAGCACTTTTTGCGGGGTAGTGGAACGGGCTCGTGCAGACGATCCTACTCCCCCACGTTTGAACCGGGGGCTATAAATCAGGGGGGCAGGGGGGGCGGCGGACATTATTCTCGCTCGCGCCCTCCTATTCCTTTGCTTTCGCCCTGCCCTTCGCAACCGACACACTGCGGCGCCCGCTGATCCAAGCAGAGCTTCTTCCGTCGTCCATCTTCGTCTTCCTCTTCTTCTGATCATGTCGCTGCCGTCGGGCTCCTTGATCGGCTCGAACGTCACCGCCAATGACATCACCCGCCTCCGGGCGTCGCGGCACCTGCCACGGGAGATGGACGTCGGTGTTCGTCTGCCGCACGGCGAGCTGAGGCCTCATCCTGAGGTGCAGGAGTGCGTGGTCTTCCTCACGCACATCGAGCGTGGATTTGGGCTGCCGGCGAGCGCCTTCTTCCACGCGTTCTTGGAGTTCTTCGGGCTCCAGCCGCACCATCTTGGCGCCGGCACCATCGTCCAGCTTTCTGGCTTCGTCACGCTCTGCGAGGGATACCTGGGGGTCGAGCCCACGATCGACCTCTGGGCGCGCTTCTTCTCCTTGAAGCAGTAGGGCCCGTCGGTCGGGGAGTTCGCCACTGCGGCGCCGCCGTAATCTCGAAGCGGTCGGGGGCGGATTTCCCCAAGATCCCGCTGGAGGATTCTACCAAAAAATGGCAGAACTCTTTCTTCTACGTCTACAACCTTGGCGCGGACCACATCAACCATCCTCCCTTCGCCACTGCGCCACCGCAGGCGAAGACGAACTGGGGCTACTCGCTCCGGCGCCCGTCGCAGGAGATCCTCAATCTCTGTGAGCGGGTGACGGTGATAAGGACGCAGGAGGGGCTCACCGGTACGGACCTCCTTGCCGCATTCATCTCTTGTCGGGTCCTTCGGCTTCAGAGGCGCTCCTGCCTCATTGGCGAAATGATTGGCCTGCAGGACCCCAATCGCATGGGGTCGACGCGGCTATCCGCGGAGTAGGTCGCGCGCGGTGTGAACGACATCTCCAAGGCCAACCTTGGAGAGGACTGGCGGTTCGGCAAGGCGCCGTACAGCCAGTCGAACCCGGCGCTGCAGGTTAGTGTCTGGTCTTCTTACTTTGCTAACGCGCATCTTCTCGTCCGTCCTGACGCGACACGGAAGATTCTTCTGAACGCGATTCGGCATCCTTACGCCCGGGCTCCGTCGCAGGTGGCGCCGGTGGCGCCAGAGGAGCCTGCGGCTCCTGGCGAGGAGGAGTTGGCCGAGTCCGACGCCGGCGCTGGGCGTCGCGCGGGTAAGTCTTGCATCTTTTCTTTCTTCATTTGAATTGTTGATCGTGTCGTGCTGCGGGCGATGCTGACGCCGATTGTTGGTGTAGTGGCCTTGGGCGGGGGAGGCGGTGACGCGGGCACAGCCGGGTCCTGCGCCGCCCGCATGGAAAAGACAGTGTCGCGCCGCGACCCCGAGCCCCGAAGGGGCCGCGTTCCGCAGGAGCCGGTCCGATCTCGCCGAACAGGGCGAGGTGGAGGGGCGAGCCGACTCGGACCTCGGCCTGGACCCGAACGACGCCGAGGCCTTGGCCTGGCGGGACAGGAACCGGACCGAGGCATAGCTGGAGGCGGCATCGGTCCAGGCTTGGACCGACGCGGCGGCGGCATGGGCGCGATCCGGCATGGAGCCGGCCTGGCGCGAGATGCCGGAGGGTACGGTGGTGGCGGCGACGGTATTTGAGCCGTCGTCGATGAGGGAGCGCGGCCGAGGAGGCCGGGCTGAGGCGGTGGTCCTCGACCAGGAGGTCGTGGAGGTGGAGGACGATACCCCGCCGCGGGCCGACGGGGTCGAGCGTGCGAGGGCTGATTGTGGTGGAGGCATCGTCGTCTTGGAAGAGGCGCTGCGGGCGGCGGCACCGGAGGTGCTACCGGCTACGGAGGAGGCACCGCGGGCGGCGGTGCCGGAGGCCACCCCGGCAGCTGGGCCGGTGGTGGTGACGCAGGGCGTCCCGGCGTCCGGGTCGTCGTCAGTGCTGGGAGGGGCGTTAGAGGAGGTGCTGGCCGCGTCGCAAGCGGCCAGCGGGGGGCACGCCTTGGTGCCCCGGTAGGGAGGGCGCCGAGTCCCTATGGCGCAGCCGACGCGGAGTGGGGGCGCCACTGTCTTCGGGCCCCATACCTAGGAGGAGGCGGCGCTGGACGCCGTGAGCTGCCGCCTGCGAGGTCGGACGGAGCGTCTTGAGGCCTTTGCTCAGGCCGAGCTGGAGCGGACGCGCGACCTGGAGCGCGCCGTGCTGGTAAGTCTTTTTGCTTCCTTGTAATTTCTTCTTTGTGGGGGCGCGCCAGCGCACCCACTGGGTGTAGCCCCCAAGATCCGGGCCAACTACGTAGTAGTTGGGTCGGATCTTCTAGAGCATTGGCTTTGTTTTTAACTTCCGATTTCTTCAGCACCTTGACGCCTTTCGGGTTGCCGCCTACAACCGTCTCCTGGGCAAGCACCGGGAGCTCGTGGAGCACCTTGCCGCCAAGGAGGAGGAGCTCCACGTCGCCGCAGGTATTCTTGTGCTCTTTTTTAGTGGGGGCGCCCTAGCGCACCCACTTGGTGTAGCCCCCGAGATTCGGGCCAATTGTGTAACAATTGGGCCAAATCTTATGTCTTGCTCTTTTCTTCTGCCAATTCCTTCTTTTTCACAGCCGAGGTGCTGTCCTGGCGGACTCGGCTGCTCCGGGCCGGTCATCATTACGACCGGCTTGTTGCCAACTCCGGCCGGCTAGGCGTCGAGGCGGCGCAGGCGAGGGTGGAGGTGGCCGTGGCCCGGCGGTCTCTTGACGAGGCCAACCTGCTGCATGAGCAGCTGGCGGGTCACAAGAGCCGCCTCGAGGCCGAGGTGGAGCTTCTCAAGGCGGAAGCCGCCAAGGTCGCGGAGGCGCAGCAGGCCCTGGTGGAGGCGGACCAGCAGAGCGGCCAGCTGGCCGACGACAAAGGCCGGCTCCAGGCCGAGGTGGAACGCCTGCGGGGGCAGGTCACCACGGCTGAGGGGGCCCGTCAGGACGAAGCCCGCCGCCACGAGGCAGCCGAAGACAAGGACGCCGAGCTGAAGGCGGCCCTTGCCAAGGCGGCCACTCTGGAGAAGGCGCTCGAGGAGCGCAACCGTGCCATGGAGCGGGAGCGGCGTGGTACGTTGCTTGAGGCGCAGCACCTGGAAGAGTCCATTTCCAGTAAGTGCTGCTTCTTGTAGCTTGCCGGGTCGGGACCCGAATTTTCTTCCTTGTTGTTCTTCTAACTTGCTTCTTCCTTTGCGGCAGGGGCCTTCCCAGAGACGCAGCGGCTGGCGGAGGAAGCCTTCCGCTATCATCACGACCCGACCGACGTTGTTGGGTCTGGGACGGATCCGCGGACGGCCTGGACCTTCCCGGAGATCATCACCGCTGCTGAGGCCCGCCCGCGGGTCTTGGGGACGCAGATGGAGTGGTTGTCCCGGGCCGGCACCGCGATGACGACGGCCCTTTGGCCGGGCGCCGTCGTGCAGAGCAGCTTCACGCGCCTGGCGCGCTGGCTGGAGACGGGTCCGGACCGTCTTGGCGAGTGGCGAGTCTCCGCCGCTCATGCCGGTGCCGAGATGGCGCTCCGGTTTGCGCTGTCTTGGCATCCGGATCTTCAGCTGGACGCGTTGATGGGCCAGCGGGCTGGCTCGGAGCAGCTGCTGCAGGAGCAGGCTGGCCGGATCGCCTCCCGGGCCAGCTACATCGCCGAGTTCGCCTTCCACGACGAGTTCCATCCGAAATGGACGGAAGACGGCAGGGCCATGGATGGCGACGACTACGGCTTGCTTCTCCATGATCCGGAGGGGAGCTCGGAGGAGACGGCGTCTACGGCGACATGGATGCCGAGGAGGACACCGGTGTCTCGCCGGACCCGGAGGCCGCCAGGGGAGAGCCGTCGAAGTCGCGACGCGGCGCTAGAGATGCCTGAGACACTTTATGCAGAATCTGTTAAGTAGCAGGTCCACCCACCCACTGGGGTTTTTAGGTGTAATGAACTCGGCCGTGGGCCTTTTTGTTTAAATATCTATGTGTAAATGTCGTGAGTGTCTTTGCTTTTTTCCTTCTATTTTTCGGACCGATTTCATGCTTTTTCCTTTCTCAAACCTCCACCCTCACAAGCGAGTCGACGCCGAGGCTCCGGTCCGTGACAAGGAGTTTGATTCTTTGAAAGGGCGCGCATGACTTGGGTCTTTGGAAACGTTGAGCGCGAACGAAACACCCACTGGGCCGGTTGGCGAGCAGTCGGTCGTGCGGCTGTCCATTTGAATGGCGGGCCGAGTTGATTGACCCGGCGGCCTTAGACTTAGTGTATGAATCGTAAAGGATCTTTGGCCCGTTGTGCTTGCCAGCCGACAGCCAAAGCTAGATCTGTGGCTTTAGGGCGAAGTGAGGGACCGCGGCATCCTAACTTTTATCAGGAATCACCAAGGAGGCGGGATGGCTATCGAGCCGGACAGCCCCAGAGCCCCCGGGTCGAGCGAGTCGGACCGGTGGCTTGGTTCAGTGGTATAGTGATGCAGAAAAAATAAGGACGCAAATAAATTGGTCGGCAAAAGGTAGCCCCTGAGTCTCGTTTGGGGACCCCATATGTCACGCCCAATATGCGATACTATCCTAAAGAGACTCGAAGGTCCCACCAAGGATAGAACCGCATATTGAAACGCTTTTGCAAGGTGGATGTCATTACATCAACATTACATAATAGTGGGGATACATCCAAGACATACAATGTCACATGAATACAATAATACAACATACAAGATCAACATCCGACTACGGATAAATCATAAACAGAAACTCAAACAATATCCACCCTGCTAGCCCAGCGTCAGCCCCCCGAACCTATCCTCGATCAAGAAGAAGCAGAAGAAGAACTCCAAAGCAAGCAAACATCGCTCTCGTGTCATGATCATCGCAACCTGTACCTGCAACTGGTGTTGTAGTAATCTGTGAGCCACGAGGACTCAGCAATCCCATTACCATGGGTTTCAAGACAAGCAAAGCTTAAAGGGAAAGGAAGGGGTAAAGTGGTGAGGTCGCAGCAGTGGCTAAGCTTATATGGTGGCTAACATACGCAAATGAGAGCGAGAAGAGAAACAAAGGAACGGTCGTCAACTAGTAATGATCAAGAAGTGATCCTGAACTCCTACTTAGGTCAGACATAACCCAGAAACCGTGTTCTCCTCTCGATCAACCCCGAAAAGATACACTCACGATTCACGCATTACCGGTTGGTGTATTTTAGAAGAGTTTACTTCAAGTTTACTACAACCGGATATTAACAAATTCCCATACGCCACATAACCGCGGGCACGGCTCTCGAAAGTTTATACCCTGCAGGGGTGTCCCAACTTAGCCCATGATAAGCTCTCGCGATCAACGAAGGATATTCCTTCTCCCCGGGAGGACCCGATCAGTCTCGGAATCCCGGCTACAAGACATTTCGACAGTAATAAAACAAGACCAGCAAGACCGCCCGATGCGCCGACAATCCCGATAGGAGCTGCACATATCTCGTTCTCAAGGAAACACCAGATAAGCTAAGCGTACAGGTACCGACGTAACCCAAGTTGCCAAGGGATGGTCCCGCACGGTGCTCTAGTTTGGACCAACACTTAGACAAGCATTGGCCCGGGGGGCTGAAATAAGATGACCCTTGGGCTGGCCGACCCAAGGGAAAAATAGGTGGTGGTGAGGCAAATGGTAAAACCAAGGTTGGGCCTTGCTGGAGGAGTCTTATTCAAAGCGAACTGTCAAGGGGGTCCCATAAATCACCCAACCGCGTTAGGGACGCAAAATCTGGGAACATAATACCGATATGACGGAAACTAGGGTGGCAAGAGTGGAACAAAACACCAGGCATAAGGCCGAGCCTTCCACCCTTTACCAAGTATATAGATGCATTAAATATAAGAGATATTGTGATATCCCAACATAACATAATCCAACACGGAGCAATCTTCATCCTCACCTTCAACTAGCAACGCTATAAGAGGGGCTGAGCAAAGCGGTAACATAGCCAAACAACGGTTTGCTAGGAAGGGTGACAAAAGGTTAGAGGTTCATGGCAATTTGGGAGGCTTGAGCAGCAAGTGATAGGTAGCGTAGCATAGCGAAAGAACGAAGCAACTAGCATAGCAATGATAGTAATGAGATCCAGGGTGACGGTCATCTTGCCTAAAATCCCGCTAGGAAGAAGAACGATTCCATGAAGAAGATGAAGCCACGAAGATGAACCAAGCGTAGACGAACGAATCCTCACGATCGCAACGAAACAGGAACTAACAAGAAGAAGCACACAACATAGTAAACACACCACACATGAACAAGGCATGATGCACAAACAAGCATGATGCATGACAATACTACATGAAGCTATTCATGGCAAGAGATGATGCAAACAAGAACAACACATCAAAGCAAGTTTAAATGAGGCCGGAAACAACATAGAACAATTCCGGTAAGTCCTCATATGCAAATTTCGAAATTGGTCCAGATCTGAATAAACCTTATGTTCAAGTTGTTAAACAGGAAGTTAAGATGCACCATGATGATCTACACGAAATTCTAGTCAAGTTACATATAAAGTTCATTAAATTCGGAGCTACGGCCTACAAGATATGAGCAAAATAAGTTAAACATGGCATTGATGCAAAATGCATACAAACATCAAGCAAACACCTCAAAACAAGGATGCAACATGTTAATATGAAACTACATGCAAAATCAAGCAAGTTTCATGTAGAGCACACTCAAAACGGAGCAACGGTTCAACACATACACCCCAAACAATAAATAGCACCAATCTGACCAAAACAGCAAGTAGGCATCTAGCAAACATCAAAACGACATGCTACAGGACCTAAACATGATAAAAAAAGGCATGTACATGATGTACAGATAAAGCATTACAAAACATGAACACTGAGCTATCTCCAGAAACAACTAGAACATGCTCAAAAAGACATGGCAAGATTGCATATAATATCAGGTTCACAGACTTGGCAGAATTTACAGGACATGGCAGAAATAACATCAGGTTGTAATGTTTAGATCTATCAAACAACATTCTACAGGAACTTATCATGGCAAAACAAGGAATGTCATGAATCTACTAATTGAATAGAACAAAAGTCCTTTACTGACTATGAGCCAAAAGGGCACAGAAAATATGATGGCACCCATGTAAACATGGCAAGTTATATTACAGATTCATACATGGCAGAAACAACGATAAGTAGGCATGTTGGTGAGCTTGAACCACTCAACACAGAGCAATAAATGGCATGGCAAGGCAACTCACAGTAAGAAGACATGTTTATGAAGCTAATAATGGCAAGAGAAAGTTAATAGAGTGCATGGATCACTAACAACACTCATGGCAACATTGAACTTAATGTTAACAGGCTGACAGCAACATTATTTAGCAATTTGAGAGCAAGATTACAACAATCTACATCAAGCTATAAATTCAACCAAGGGAATTCCTGGATAGAGCATGACATTTATAACAAAACATCCTTAGTGAACATCTCCAGATTATGCATAGAATGACTTGTAGAAGCAGGTTAACATAGCAACATGATATAGCAGATTCAGACATGCAAAACAGCAACAGCAAGTACCCTACTTAACAAGCTTGATGCACTCACTACAGGAATCACAAAATACATGGATGGCACCACTGTGAAGATGTCATGACATAATACAAAACACATGTAGAGCTCCTGATCATAAGATGCACACATCAAATGCAACAAAAATGACAAATCATCAAGTTATAACAGTTTCAGCAGATTAACATCATGAAGCACTCTTGCAACGATGATTCGGGCATCAAGATGGACTCAAATAAACGTGATGCAATGGAATGAAATTAAGTACTCGTTGAGACGAACAACATGATATGCTACACGCCCAAAACGGAGCAGTATGCGACAAGTTATGGCATGATGAATATGGGCACATAATGATAGAATTTCCGGGACTTGACAGAATTTACCCTCGTCAAAAACGGGACGGAGGGAAGCGGGACAGGCGGATCCGGGACGCGGGCGCCCGTTTGGTTCCCGGGGTTGGTGGATCTCATCCACCTTCCCCGGATCCGGCAAGGCTGCGGCCTCCGGCGAGGGAGGCGCGGTCGGTCGGCCGGAGGGCCGGGCGGCGCTAAGCCGGTGAGCGAGGCGCGACGCGGAGGAGCGCCGTCGCGGGCGGCGGGTCCGCCGGGAGCACGTGGAGGCACGGGCGGCGGGCCGGTTGTTCGGGCGACGCGAAATGGCGCTGGATGGAGGCGTGGCCGGCGGCTGGCCATGTGTATGGCGCGGGCCACCCACGGGAGGGCGGAGGTGCGCGAGCTCGGCCCGATCCGGCCGGGCGGGCTCCGTGGGCCAAAGGCGGGCAGCGGCGGTGGCAAGCGGCGGGTGCGGCGCCCTCGGATTGCCTTGAGCGGCGAAGCAGGTGACGTGGCGAACCACGATTGGGCTGGGCGCGGCGGACATGTTTATAGGTAGAGGGAGCTGGAGAGTCCAAATGAGGAGCGGTTTCGCCACGCTTGATCGTGATCGAACGACCAAGAACATGGAGGGGTTTGGATGGGTTTTGGGCCGGTTTGGAAGGTGTTGGGCTGCAACAAAGAGGGGCTTTTACGGTTACCATTCGCTAACCGTTGAGTATCAAACGACCTCCAAATGGCACGAAACTTGACAGGCGGTCTATCGGTGCTATACCAAGGCCACTTGGCAAGCCTCGGGCCATTCCGAGAAAGTTTAACGCCCACTCACAACAAGAGACAAAAGGGGAATGCCGGAGGACATACGAGTGCCGGATTGCAAAACGGACAACGGGGAAAAAGCTCGGATGCATGAAACGAACACGTATGCAAATGCGATGCACATGACGACATGATATGAAATGCAGATGATGACGTGGCAAAGTGCAACACGCAAGCACATGACATGGCAAGGACGACAAATAACTGGCGGACACCTGGCGCATCGAATCCGGGGCGTTACACCATAGTTTCATGCGTTTACAAAAGACGACGATACATACACTCGTGCGGCTAAGTGTAAAACGGTCGGAGGAGTTCCGCGTTCCATGGTCGTGTCGTTTCTTCACAGGCGGTGTCCTTCTTGCGCTTCTTTGACTTGCGTGCATCGATGAGGTAGTAGGCGTTGCGATCGCGCAAGGGCCTGCTCATGATGAATGGGCCCTCCCATGGAGGGGACAGCTTGTCTTCAGCCGCTTGCTCTTGGACGAGGCGGAGGACGAGGTCGCCCTCACGGAACGCAAGGGGCTTCTTCTTGTTGTGGTAGTGCCTCAGACCTTGCTGGTAGATGGCCGAGCGGCTGAGCGCTAGGAGACGTGTTTCTTCGAGTAGGTCGATGCCGTCTTCGTGGGCTTCTCTGGCTTCGGTTTCGGTGTACATCGCGACGCGCGGTGAGTCGAACTCGACGTCGGTCGGGATGATGGCTTCAGCTCCATAGACGAGGAAGAACGGGGTAAACCCGGTCGATTGATTCAGCTTGGTACGGAGACCCCAGAGAACGGTCGGCAGCTCGTCGAGCCAGCTGCAGGGTGAGAGGATGAGTGGCTCGACGAGTCGCGGCTTGATGCCGGACCGGATGAGTCCGTTGGCCCGCTCGACCTGCTCGTTGGACTGTGGATGCGCAACGGAGGCCAGGTCGAGGCGGATGCCGGAGACGGAGCAGTATTGCTCGAGCGCGCCCTTGGCGAAGTTGGTGCCGTTGTCGGTGATGATGTTGTTCGGCATGCCGTAGCGCACCGCTATGTCCTTGATGAACCGGACGACTGTTGGCCCGTCCAGTTTCTTGATTGCTCTTGCCTCGATCCACTTGGTGAATTTGTACACTGCCACCAGCAGGTGCGTCATGCCGCCTCGAGCGGTTTTGAAGGGTCCCACCAAGTCGAGTCCCCGGACCGCGAAGGGCCAGGCGATCGGTATGGTGCAGAGTGCTGACGCAGGCTGGTGGCTGCGTTTACTGAAGTGCTGGTGTCGGATTTCAGGTTCCGGCAGACCCTTGAGGTTCGAACACTGGGGTGTGCGCGGAGATTACGCCCTCTATCTACCTGCTCCTTGCCGAATCGCTAGGATCTAAACTACGAAAGAATCAGCACAAAGACATGTGGTTTATAATGGTTCAGGCCACCATTGTGGTGTAATACCCTACTCCAGTGTGTGGTGTGGTGGATTGCCTCTTGGGCTGATGATGAACAATACAAGGAAGAACAGCCTCGCGAGGGTCTGTTCTTGGCTGGTGCGATGAACTGCTAGGAGGAGTTCAGTCGCCCTATCTCTCTCTCTTTCCATTCTAGGTGTATGCCTGATACCAGATGCCTCTACCCTGGGGGTGGCTAGTCCTATTTATAGGCAAAGGCCCTGGGCCTCTTCCCAAATATTGAGCGGGAAGGCGCCAACAATTGGCCATTTTGAAGGGGAACAGTGGGTACACCTATCCTGACTAAAGTTGGTCCTCTTTGCCAAAGGCTCTGGTGATGATGCTCGCTTGGGCTCCATAATGACTTCCTCCCCGCCATTGGGCTGGTCTTGGTCTTGTTGCACCGAAATGGATGCCTTTGCTTGATGCTCTCGCCTCGCTTGCTCCCTTTGCACCAAAGAGGAAAGGAGGACAACTGCGGCATTTGGCCGGGCGCTCGATCGGCGCCTTGGTCGCTCATGGCTTATGCGTCATGGGCACCTCGCGAGGTACCCTGCCTTGAACTCTCCGCCTCCTCGTGAGCGGCTGATGAGGTTGCAGGCCTGAGGAAGCTCCACGCCGTCCGCCTCATGAGGCTTGGCCCTCGCGAGGGTCTTGAGCTTGTGTTGATGAAGATGGGTTGTCTTTGGGCCCCTTTTGAGCCACGCCACAGGCCGCAGCAGAGCAAGTCTGGGACCCCCATTCCCTGCACGCCGGCAAGAGCCCCGGGCCTGGCGTGCCGGACTTGGCCGAGCAAAGAGGCGAAAGCGCAAGGCGAGCGTCATGGGCCCTAACAAATTTGACCTTTGGGCGCCGCGTGGCGGTTGATTGGATGTGGGCGCCTCTGCAACCACGCGGGTTGATAAAGGAGCGGCATCTGCCCCTTGCCTTCTTTGCTTTCTCCAGTTGCTGCTCAGATCCCCTTTCTTGCGCCTCTCCTCCCCACCTCCGAAATCTTCAGATCTACTCCGTCCGCGCGCCCTAGCCAGACATGGCGCCTCGCCAAGCCCCAGCCGGAGCTTGGTACTCGTCCGCCTTGGACCCGCCGAACGTGTCGGAGGTGAGCCTTGCCCGGGTGCGCCAGATGGCGGCGGCGCAGGGCATCGACGGGGCGAAGGTGTTCAAGGCCGGCTCTGCCCTCCCTGAAGGTCAAGGGAGCACCTTCTATCCGCTCTTCGTGAGCGCCATTCTCGCCGGTCTGGTGCCTCCCTTTTCTGAGTTCTTCTTCTCTGTCCTCCGCCACTATAACCTTCAAGCTCTGCACCTCCATCCCAACTCCGTCCTTCTTCTGGCAATCTTCGCCTATTATTGTGAGGCTCACGTAGGGGTGAAGCCCTCAGTGGCCTTGCTGCGCCACTACTTCTCCCTCCGGACCTCTCGTGGTTTCGTCTCTGCGTGTGCGAGCTTCGTCGCGTACGGCAGCTCCATCGCCATTTCAAATCCTGGGAAAAGGATCGAGGGCTTCAGAAGCAAGTGGGTCTTGGTGGATGCTGGGCCATCCACCCTCGGTTGATCCTGCCCTCGGGGCACCCCGTGAGCTCCGACGACTGGTCCCGAGTGGAGCTTGTGGATCCTCGTGCGAAGCCGGTGTTGGAGAAGATGGACGTGGATCTGAGGCCGGCCAGCATGGCGGCGGCGAGGTTGACTGGCGCATCGCTGCTGAGGGAGTTCTTGGAGCACCAGCTGGCTCCGCTTCGCCAATACTCACTTCCGATGTGGAGGCCTCACCCGAGCCCCGCAGTCTTGGACGATGAGGATTTCGCTGCGGTTCTCCAGTCTTTGGTTGGGGGCGACGTGGCGACACTGGTGGGCGCTCCTACGCCCCTGTTCCTCCGCGAGGACTGGGAGCAAGTGGTGGGGCCCATGCCCGCCTTCAATGGGGACGGGCCCGTGGCCGCAGAGGCTCCCGAGGGCCCGGTGGACGTGTCCTCCGGTGACTCCATCGAAGAGAAGGAAGGAGGGGAGCGGGAAGAGGGGGCTGACTCCGAGGCAGAGTCAAGGGCTCCCCCCCTCCGGCGCAGGTCTCGCGCCCTCCGCCTCTCTCTGAGCGATGATGACGAGGATGATGGAGAGCAGGGCGGCGGGAGCCTGCCCCCGATCCCGTAGAAGGACCGGACCGGGCTGATCCCCCGCGGGTCTGCCCCAGCCCCGAAGCGATCCGCAGGCGTGTCTCCTGCTCCCGGGCTCCTTGAGGCTGACCCTTGCAGCCGGCTCTCGGGCTTCAAGTACGGCCGGAGGCTGCTCGAGCCCGCAAGCGATGACCTGTAAGTGCTTGATTCCTGTCTTGTTTATTGTTTCGTTACTGAGGCTTGACGCTCGTATCTCCCGACTAGGCTGGCGCCCGCGGCAAAGAAGTCGAAGGGAGCTCCCGAGGTTCCATCCGTGGCGGCGCCTATGCCCGTGAAAGAAGGTGACCGTGACGCACGGGTCTCTCCTGCCCGTGCGCCCTCGCGGGGCCTGGCTGAGCCGGCTGGGGCGAGCTCAGCCCCCATGGCCCAAGCGACTCCCGAGGTGCCCCTGCCCGATGCCGCCACCATAGCCATCGTGGCGCAGCAGGTTCCACCTCAGGATACCGTGACCATGCTGCCATCTTCTCCTCCTACTCCTCCGACTGCTGCTTCCCCGACCACTGTCCTGGATCGTGCTGTTGCCGAACTGGACCGTCTGCGGCAGGATCTTCTGGGCGCTGACCCACGTTTAGTGGCCGGGCGCTTGGAGCTAGCTTCTGGCTAGATTTGCTCCGATGCTTCAATTCGGGTGGCGCTAGTCCAGGCTTCGACGGCCTGCGACGAGGAGAAGTAGGTCGTACATGAGGCGAAGGTTGCCCGCGACGCCGCCTTGGGGGAGCTGGCCAACGTCCGAGGTCGCTGCAAGACGTTGGAGGGCGAGCTAAAGGGCCTGCAAGACCAGCTCGCTGAGGGGACCCGCCTTCGCCAAGAGCAGGAGGAAAGCCTGAAGGCTCGCGAGGCAGCCGTCAAGGACCGGGACGCCAAGCTCAAGAAGCGCCGTGACCGCCTAGGCGCGCTGGAGCAAGAGCTGGAGGCGAGAAAGGTTGAGCTGGACGACAAGGCACGGGTTCTTGCCGAGGATCGTGTGGCCTTTGCGGAGATGGAGGAGAAGGCTCGCACTTCATTGAAGACGCTCTACGAGAGCGGCCTGGAGAGCCCGCTGGCCGGCGAGGACGATGGCCCTGCCAAGCTGCTTCCCTTCCTGGTTCGTGCTCTTGAAGATGTCACCCTTGGCCTTGGCCCTACGGCCGAGGCCGAGGCGCGCGTCTTGTCTTCTGTAGCGCTGACGCGGGTCTTCACCCACATCTATCTTCATCACCCCAACGTCGACCTCGACATTTCTTTGGAAACCCGTGACGGCGGCTTGCGCTGCCGCCATCTTGAGGCCGTGAAGGGTGATGCGGAGGCTTCTTTGGGGAAGTTTCTGCCTTGACGCAAGCGAAGCGGAGGCTGCCGGTCACGCTGCTCCTGGTGAACCCGCTCCGCGCAGCTCCACCGCCGGCAAGTGACTCCGTCGTGGCTCTCGTCCTGCTTTTAATTCCTGCGCATGTACCATGCCTCGGGGAGGCGTTAAAACTTGTATTTGGTGCTGTGATAACAGTATGGACTGTAATATTTGTTTTTGAATTCCCTAAAATTTGAGCTATTCCTTCCTACTTGCTCACGTTCTACGCTTTGTGAGCCTGACCGCGCATACCTCGGCGCCGTTGGCCCCGAACGGAACCAGGGGCGGGACCAAGGGGTGAGGAGCTACGTGATGTTAGGCTCTCGAGCCGATGCTCGTGGAGTCCCCTTGGCGCCGAACAACAAGTAGGGAGGTGAGATGTGGGGTGACTCCTTAGGGAGGTGAGATGTGGGTGGATCTACCGTTCTCGTCTGCGCAGAGCCCGGCCCAGACACCTCAACCGGGCCGTTAGCCTTCCGAACTAAGGAGTGAGGGGCTACGTGACCCGATTAGGCTCCTCGAGTCGCGATGCTCGTGAGTCCTCCTTGACTCAAGCGGCCTTCGTACCTTGGCTCCCTCGGGGAGGGATCTTGCTGACGAACCAGGCCCGGGCGCTGGGTCAGAGGCGTCGTCTGGGGCGTAACCAGGCGTAGCCCGTGCCAGCCCTCGGCGGCACTCACGAGGGGAGGCGTTCACGATGAGGCTAGACACTGAGCTCTGGCCTCCCGAGGTTGATGCGGCCGGGGCCACCCTCAATTGTTTATCACCGCTGGAGCATAGAGCTTCCGTATGTATGCACGGGCATAGCCGCTCCTCGGCGGTGTCGTCGACCAACAAGGAGCATGGTGCTTCCACTGGTGCGTGGAGGGGCTCCACTCGGGAGGAGCCCAGGGCGTATCTGGCCCATACGACCTGCGTGGCGACACGGTAGGGCTTGGCGAGGTGTATCTGGGCACCCGTGAGCCAGCGCGGGACTCACGGGGCCCTACCACAAGGCGGGTTGCGCCTGGTTCTGGGCCTTATCTTGGAGTGTGTTCCTGCAAATTTGGCTAGATGCCGGTGCTCTACGTCCTCGGGTCCCGGCTCTCGAGCTTCAGCCATTGCTGGCTTGCCAGGTCGCGATGCCATGGACAAGACCAGAGGGTGAGGGCTGGAGAGTCGGTAGGAGCCCTGAGTCGCGATGCTCAGGCACTCCCCCTTTACCGCGCAAGCTGGGTTAGATGTTGAAACTCTACGTCCTCGGGTCCCGGCCCTCGAGCTGGTCTCGATCGTTGCTGGCGGCTTGCCCGGTCGCGATGCCATGGACAAGACCCGGAGGGTGAAATTTGGAGAGAGCGAAAGAGCCTCAGTCGTGATGCTCGGGCACCCCCCTTTAACGCGCAAGTCAAGTTAGATGTCGAAACTCTACGTCCTCGGGTCCCGGCCCTCGAGCTGGTCTCAGCCGTCACTGGCCTGCCAGGTCGCAATGCCATGGACAAGACCACAGGGTTAGGGCTGGAGAGCCAGTAGGAGCCCTGAGTCGCGATGCTCAGGCACCCCCCCTTTAACGTGCAAGCTTACGACATCCAAGAAGAAAAGGTGCTAAGGACAGGCACCAAATAACAAGCATGATGGGTAAAGCATGGCCCTAAGATAAGCAAGAGGGTACACTTGCCATTGGAGTCGACCCGAGCGGCTTGGGGATGATGCAGCCCGAGGGGCGCCCCTAATGAAGTAAGCTAAGAACACGAAATAAAAAGGGATACATGCTGCAGGGACGGACCCACGCGGCCTGGGAATAATGGAGCCCTGAGGGCGCTCCCAGCTGAAAATGAAGCTTGAAAGACATCACCTGATGATGTTGGGGACGAAGGGGTGTTGGTGTAGCAGACTCGGTGGGCTGCGGGGGCCGATCCTCACGAGCCCCCTGTGCCCGAGTGGACCTCGGCGAGGCCGGAGGCTACTGGTGGCTCCTCGCGGACCTTCTCCATCTCCGCTAGGGCAGCGGCACGCCTGACCTCTCGAGCTCCTAGGATGGCCCTCATGAGGCGCTGGTACGCGGCAGCCGCGTTCGGCAAGCCATAAGGCGTGCGAATGTAGCTGTGGGGCGGACCCTTGCGCTGTCCCACTTGCGAGGGCAGGCGCCCCGAGACGCGGCTTGGTTGAGCCCCTGGTATGTCGCAGACGCGCAGCCCACCATCCTCGCTGGATGGGGGGGCCACATGGTGGCGGCTGCCTCTCATGACTCTTGACTCCTGTAGCTCCTGATTGGCCTTGCTGACGAACTCCTGAGGGTTTGGCCCTCCTTGCCTTGCTCCTTCTTGAGGGAAACGTGCTTCGAAACACGCCTCCACGTGGTGCCCAAGAGCCTCCCTCGTGACCTTGGCGAGGTCGGCTGCCCCTCCGGAGAGCCCCAGAGCCACCGAGGGGGGGCGCACCTCCCTATGCGATAGAAGGAGGTTCCTCCTGAACAGGCGCGGGCCCTGAGGGGCCTGCCTCCTGAGGGGCCGGGCCGGACGATGTCTTCTTCTTCTTGGGGGCGGCCTCGGGAAGCCTCCTGCTTCCGCGGTCCGGGTCTTCCAGTGACGCGGCCTGAAAGGCTGGCTCCAGGGAGCACACTGCGTCTCTCTCTTCATGAGCACCTTTGTGATGACTCCGCCACTTCTGGCATCTTGAGGACGTTAGAGCCGTGGTGGAGTTCCGCCATAAACTTGGCCAGCCTTGGGTACCCGAGGATGGCGTTATCTGGCAAAGTAATGTGGGTGACGTCAAGTCAATGAGCTTCGGTGCGGTAGTTGTCGCGTCCCGAAGGTGACAGGAGGCGAACCTGCCCGATTGGGACCGGTGGAGCCGTTGGTGACTCGGAGAAAGGCTTGGTTGGCTGAAGCTGATTGTAGGGCACTTGGAGATTGTTGAACGTTTCCACGGACAGGACGTTGAGCCCTGCCCCGCCATCGATGAGGGTCCTGGTGACTAGCACGTTGCTGATGATTGGGGAACAAAGCATCGGGAGGACTCTGGCTATGGCCGCACACTTGAGCTGATCCGCAGAGCTGAACGTGATGGCGCATGCCGACCACCTGAGAGGGCGTGTGGCCTCGAGCTTGGGAAGGGCTGCATTAACTTCGCGGGCGAACTGCTTGAAGATGCGCTGAGAGGCTGGGGCTTGAGCTCCGCCCAGGATGCAGGCGATCGCTCGTGGCTCCCGGAAGCCCCCAGCCCCCTCGTCCTGATGATGGTCCTCGTTTCTTCTTGGCTGCGGCGGCAGCGGAGGGAGGCCTGCGTTCCCTTGCGGGCGATCCTCGCAAGGCTGATCCCTCAAGCCTCACTCGCGAGGCGGGTCCTGCCAGCGATCTCACGAGGTTGGTCGCGCCAGCCCTGGCGTGGGCCGCGGTCTTCCCAGCGTCCTGCGTTCCTTCCTCCTCCCCGGCCGTAACCCAGTCGTTCTATGGTCAGACGTCGGCCGACCCTTCCTTCACGCACGGCCCGGAGCTCTTGGCATTCGTTGGTGTTATGGGTGTGGAGGTCATGGTACACGCAGTACCGGCTGCCCTTGGAGGGTTCGGGCTGATCTCTGCCCCGCTTGGTGTCTGGCTCTGCCATGAGCACGGCACCCCCTTGGCGCTTCACGCCCTGGCTTTGGGCTTTCTCTTACGGGTCTGCGGCAGCTCGAGGAGAGAGGGCGCCCTCCTCGACCTTGGCGCAATTGGTGCATAAGTTGAACAGCTCAAGGAGGTGCACAGGTCTTCATGCATCGCCAGCTCCTCCTTCATCTTGATGTCGCGCCGCGCCACGTCGGAGAAGGCTGAGATGATGGCCTCCTCGGTCACCTTGGGGATCTTGAGGCGTAGCGTTGTTGAAGCACTGGATGTACTTCTGCAGGGGTTTCCCCGGCCGCTGCTTGATCTGGCCAGATGTCGCTCACGGGCGGGTGGCCGGTCGCGAGTATCCTGAAGTTGGCGATGAAGCGGGTGCGATCTCGTCCCTGTGGAGGAGATCGTGCACAGTGCCGATTCAGAGCGAGTCACGGGCCCCGTCCTTGAGCGCCATGGGAAACCAGTTCGCCATGACCTTCTCATCTCTGTTGGCGGCCTCGATGCCCAGCTCGTAGAGCTGGAGGAACTCTGCAGGGTCAGCCGTGTCGTCGTAGCGGGGAGGCAGGTCTAGCTTGAACTTGCCGGGCCACGCGACGCTGCATAGCTCGGGGGTGAAGGCACGGCAGCCCGCTGTGGCCACAGGAGGCCTTGGGCGATGAAGAGCTTGATCCTGTGGGTCCCCATGCGCTGCAGCTGGGAGCAGCGCGGGGTCTTGACGTCTTGGAGCGAGGGAGCTCGAGCAGCTTCTCGAGGCGTGGGACTTTCTTGGCAGCTCTGCTCCTGCCGCGCTTTGGAGCAGGCGCTTTCTCGAGGGGGAGGCGCGCGCCTGAGTTTCATTACTCGGCGAGGGCGGTGCTTCTGCAGCGAGAAGAAGGGCGGGGGAGCCCCGGGCGCGAGCAGGCTTCAGCTGACTTCGGTCGAGCCACTCCTCATCAGACGCTGCCGACATTAGAAGCGTGTATGAAGCTTCGTTGCAGCGATGAGCGTAGCTCGAGCCTCCATGGGCGAAGCCTTGAGACGAAGAACCAGCAGGGTGGAGCGGCGAGTGGGAAGGCGATGCGGCCATCTCGCCCCATGGATAGGTCTTTGGGACGATGCTTGTTGCTCGTTTCCTCGCCGGAACTGACGGCGGCGAGAATAATGACGGTAACCCACGCTGAGCAGGGAGCCACGAAGCGGCCCTTGAAGCGAAGGCGGCCAGGCAGCGAACCGTGAGTGTCTCGACATGGACGCTGATGGTCGGAGAAGAACAAATGACGGGAGGCTAATTCAGCGCACCCCGGGCGCGCCAAATGTCGGATTTCGGGTTCTGGCAGACCCTTGAGGTTCGAACACTGGGGTGCGCGCGGAGATTTCGCCCTCTATCTACCTGCTCCTCGCCGAATCGCTAGAATCTAACTACGAAAGAATCAGCACAAAGACATTGTGGTTTATCTTTGGTTCAGGCCACCATTGTGGTGTAATACCCTACTCCAGTGTGTGGTGTGGTGGATTGCCTCTTCGGCTGATGATGAACAATACAAGGAAGAACAGCCTCGCGAGGGTCTGTTCTTGGCTGGTGCAATGAACTGCTAGGAGGAGTTCAGTCGCCCTATCTCTCTCTCTCTCTTTCTATTCTAGGTGTATGCCCGATACCAGATGCCTCTACCCTGGGGGTGGCTAGTCCTATTTATAGGCAAAGGCCCTGGGCCTCTTCCCAAATATTGAGCGGGAAGGGCGCCAACAATTGGCCATTTTGAAGGGGAACAGCGGGTACACCTATCCTGACTAAAGTTGGTCCTCGCCTGCCAAAGGCTCGTGATGATGGCCTTTGCTTGGGCTCCATAATGACTTCCTCCTGCCGTTGGGCTGGTCTTGGTCTTGTTGCACCAAAATGGATGCCTTTGCTTGATGCTCTCGCCAAGCGCTTGCTCCTTTGCACCAAAGAGGAAAGGAGGACCTTTGTGCCGGTCAAGCGCCGATGGCGCCCTTGGTCGTCATGGCTTGCGTCATGGGCACCTCGCGAGGTACCCTGCCTTGAACTCTCCGCCTCCTCATGAGCCAGCCCGATGAGGTCGTGCCCGAGGAAGCTCCTCGTCATCCGCCCATGAGGCTTGGCCCCTCGCGAGGGTCTTGAGCTTGTGTTGATGAAGATGGGCTGTGCTGGGCCCCTTTTGAGCCACGCCGCAGGCCACAGGCAGGCAAGTCTGGGGACCCCCATTCCCAGAACGCCGACAGCGGGCATCCTTCACACTTGAGGACGAGCGACTCGGCGTCTTCGAGGGTCGTGGGCTAGTAGAAACCATGGCGGAATGCCTTGGCCACCAGGGATCACGATGCAGCGTGGTGCCCGCACTCGCCCTGGTGGATGTCGAGGAGGATGACGATGCCCCGATCCTGCTCGACTAGCGCTGGAACACACTGGTGGGGTTGCGCTTGACGAGTTCGTTGTTGATGATGCTGTAGGCGGACGCTCGGCGTTGCACTTGCCGAGCTTCGGTCTCGTCCATGGGGAGAACCCCGTTCTCCAGGAATTCTGATATTGGGAGAGCCCAGGATGGAGCTGCCACCACGGCGAAGACGGACACCAGGGCGGGTTCCGAGTCGTCAGCCCCCAAGCCGGGTGGAGCAGCCCCTGGGTCGAAGTTAAGCGCATCGTTGGGTCCGGGTTGATGGTGGCCGGGTTGAGCTGAGCAGCCCCCGGGCCGGGTTCAACAGTCCCCGGGCCGGCTTGAGGTGCAGCCGGATCGTCTGGAACGTGAATGGACTCGGAGTTCGGCGATGGCTTGACGGACGGCTTGCGCAGGTGCTCGAGGGAGACACCGGACGGGATGGCTTGTCGTGACGAGGCGATCTTGGCGAGCGTGTCGGCTGCTTCGTTCTCCACGCGCGGGACGTGGAGGAATTCGCAGCCCTTGAAGGATCCGGACAGCTTCTGGACGAGAAAGCGGTAGCTTGCCATGTTTGAGTCGCGGGCGTCCCACTCGCCGGAGCACTGCTGCACCACCAGGTCCGAGTCGCCGTAGCACAGGATGCGCCGGATGCCGAGGTCCTTCGCAAGCCAGAGGCCGTGCACCAGGGCTTCATATTCGGCGACGTTGTTGGAGGCGGCGAAGTGAATCTGGAGCGCATAGCGGAGCCGATCGCCTTCCGGACGACAAAGATGATGCCGGAGTGCATGCGCCAATGCGTCGAGTCGGGAGGTGGCGGCAGGTACTGGGTCTCGGTCCAGTCGACGAGGAAGTCGGCCAGGGCTTGAGACTTGATCATGGTGCGGGGCTCGTAGAGGATGGTGTGGCCGGCTAGCTGGATCGCCTACTTGACGACCCGGCCAGAGGCGTCCCGGCACCCGATGATTTCTCCGATAGGCGCCGTGCTGTCGACGGTGACGACGTGCTCTTGGAAGTACTGCTTCAGCTCCTTGGCGGTGAGGTACACACCGTAACACATCTTCTGGTAGTGCGGGTGGTTCTCATGGAGATGGAGAGCACCTCGCAGGTAGTAGATCAAGTATTTGAAGGCTTGGATCTTGCCCTTCTCTGGTCGCCGACCACCAAAGACGGCCATCAGCTTCACGCAGGTCGCGGCTATGTAAAGCAACAGCGGCTCCTTGTCGATCGGTGCGGCGGATCGGTAGCGGTGGAGAGCATGCACTTGAGGTCTTGGAAGGCCTCGTCTGCCTTGTCGTTCCATTCGAACAGACTCGTCTTCTTCATCAGCTGGTACAGGGGGAGCGCCCTCTCGCCTAGCCGGCTTAGAAACCGGCTGACCGAGGCCAAGCACCCGTGAACCACGGACGTCGCGTCAGCGGCCCTAGCCGGCTTCGCGCATGCGCTCGATGGCCTTGATCTTCTCGGGTTTGCCTCAATGCCGCGTTAAAGACGAGGAAGCCGAGTAGCTTTAGGGACGCCAAGACGATTTTTCCGGGTTGAGCTTGACCTTTGTATTCGCGGAGGTTGTCGACTGTTTCCTTCAAATCCTCGAGGAGCGTGAGGTGTTGCTTGGTCTTCACCACGATGTCGTCCACGACCTGCGTGGATATTATAGCGGCCGAGTTGCGGCAGCAGGCATTTCTGCATGCAGCGTTCGAAGGTGGCGTCGGCGTTCTTCAAGCCGAACGACATGGTGATGTAGCAGTACACCCCAAAGGGCGTGATGAAGGACATCTTCAGGGCATCAACCGGGTCCAGCTTGATCTGGTGGTAGCCGGAGTAAGCGTCCAGGAAGGAGAGGGGCTCGCACCCGGCGTTCGAGTCGATGACTTGGTCGATCCGGGAGAACAAACGGATCCTTGGGACAGCCTTGTTGAGGCTAGTGTAGTCGATACACATGCGCCGTGTCTTGTTCTTCTTCGACGAGGACTGGATTGGCCACCACCCGGTGAAACACTTCCATTATGAAGCCGGTTGCCAAAAGCTTGGCGACCTCTTCACCAATGGTTCTTCTCTTCTCTTCGGAAAATCATCGAGGGTTGACGACAGGCTTTGGCGCCCCACGGACGTGAAGTTTGTGCTCGGCGTGCTTCCTCGGGATACCGGCATGTCCTTGAGGGGTCCATGCGAAGATATCCCAATTCTCACGGAAGAAGTCGACGAGCTCGCTTTCTTATTTGTCGCCGAGGCGTGGCGCCCACGACAACGCATTTGCTGCGTAGCCGGGTCTTCTGGGTTGAGCTTCACTTTCTTGGTCTCCTTGGAGGGCTTGAAGGCAGCCTCGCCGGCTAGGTCTGTGGTCGGGATCGACGCGGCGGAGGCCTCGCCAGCCAGGGCGACGATCCGGTCGAGCTAGCGCCGCTCCTCGGCAATGACCAGTGACTCTGCCAACTTGGCGCCGTCTCGGGCGCACTCAGGACTTCTGGTGTCGCGGTGATCGTGATCAAGCCCTTGGGACCCGCATATTCATCTTCAGGCACGCATAGTGTGGGAACCGCCATGAACTTGGCGAAGCGCCAGCCAAAGAATCCACAGCGTGATACGCTACTGGATAGGTCCACCACTCGAACCAGATTGGCTCGCGCCCGGAAGTGGCGGTTGTCGCCAACAGGACATCGAGCTGACCCGCCAATGGGAGAGCAGGAGAGGCCGGGCATGATGTCGTGGAAGATCGTCCGGTTGGCTCAGGTCCTCGCCTTGAGGCCGAGCTTGGTCATCGTTTAGCCATGGTAGAGGATATTGATGCTGTTGCCGCCATCGATGAGGACTCGGGAGAACTTGCATGCATTCGTAGCGACGATGGTGGGGTTGAGGACGAGGGCGTATCCACTTGGACTCGGCATAACCGCCGGGTGATCCTCCCGGTTCCAGGTGATCGGGCGATCTGACCAATGCATGAACTCCGGCTTGGCTGGGATGACGGTGTTCACCTCCTGCCGAAGAAGGCGCTTGTTGCGCTTGTCGTCACCGAGGCTGGTGAAGACAACGTAGGCCGCGTTCTGGTCCGGGTAGGCGTCGTTCCGGATCGCGCCGTGATACGTCTCCAACGTATCTATAATTTTTTATTACTCCATGCTACTTTATCTACTGTTTTGGACTGTATTGGGCTTTATTTTCCACTTTTATATTATTTTTGGGACTAACCTATTAACCGGAGGCCCATCCCAAAATTGTTGTTTTTTTGCCTATTTTAGTGTTTCGAAGAAACGGAATATCAAACGGAGTCCAAACGGAATGAAACCTTCGAGAATGTGATTTTCACCGAACGTGATCCAGGAGACTTGGACCCTACTCCAAGAAGTGGCAGAGGCGGTCACGAGGGTGGTGGGCGCCCCTAGGGTGCGCCCGCCTCGTGGGCCCCCGACCACTCCACCGACGCACTCCTTCCTCCTATATATACCTATGTACCCCCAAACGATCGTAACAGAGCCAAAAACCTAATTCCACCGCCGCAACCTTCTCAGATCCACGAGATCCCATCTTGGGGCTGTTCCGAGTCTGCTCACGGAGGGGGCATCCACCACGGAGGGCTTCTACATCAACACCATAGCCCCTCTGATGAAGTGCGAGTAGTTTACTTCAGACCTTCGGGTCCATGGCTAGTAGCTAGATGGCTTCTTCTCTCTTTTTGGATCTCAATACAATGTTCTCCCCCTCTCTCGTGGAGATCTATTCGATGTAATCTTCTTTTGGCGGTGTGTTTGTTGAGACCGATGAATTGTGGGTTTATGATCCATCTTATCTATGAATAATATTTGAATCTTCTCTGAATTCTTTTATGTATGATTGAGTTATCTTTGCAAGTCTCTTCGAATTATCCGTTTGGTTTGGCCAACTAGATTGGTAGTTCTTGCAATGGAAGAAGTGTTTAGGTTTGGGTTCAATCTATGATGTCCTTTCCCAAAGGATGTGATAAGGGCAAGGCACGTATTGTATTGTTGCCATTGAGGATAACAAGATGGGGTTTTATCATATTGCATGAATTTATCCTCTATATCATGTCATCTTGCTTAAGGCGTTACTCTGTTTTTAACTTAATACTCTAGATGCATGCTAGATAGCGGTCGATGAGTAGAGTAATAGTAGTAGATGCAGAATCGTTTCGGTCTACTTGTCTTGGACGTGATGCTTATATACATTATCATACCTAGATATACTCATAACTATGCTCAATTCTGTCAATTGCTCAACAGTAATTTGTTCACCCACCGTAGAATATCTATGCTCTTGAGAGAAGCCACTAGTGAAACCTATGGCCCCCGGGTCTATTCTCATCATATCAATCTCCATTACTTTATTATTTGCTTTGTTTTTACTTTGCCTTTTACTTTTCACTTTGCATCTATATACCAAAAAATACCAAAAATTTTATTTATCATCTCTGTCAGATCTCACTCTCGTAAGTGACCGTGAAGGGATTGACAACCCCTAATCGCGTTGGTTGCGAGGAGCTATCATTTTGTGTAGGTACGAGGGACTTGTGCGTGGTCTCCTACTGGATTGATACCTTGGTTCTCAAAAACTGAGGGAAATACTTACACTACTTTGCTGCATCATCATGTCCTCTTCGGGGAAATCCAACACAGTGCTCAAGAGGTAGCAAGAAGAATTTCTGGCGCCGTTGCCGGGGAGGCTCACGAAAGAGCAAGTCAACCATACCAAGTACCCATCACAATCCCTATCTCTCGCATTACATTATTTTCCATTTGTCTCTCATTTTCCTCTCCCCCACTTCACCTTTGCTATTTTATTCGCCCTCTCTTTCCCAATCTCCTCCTCTTTTTCCCGTTTGCCTTTTCCCGTTGCCTTTCTGTTTGCTTGTGTGTTGGATTACTTGTTGCCATGGCGCAAGATAACACCAAATTGTGTGACTTCTCGAATACCAACAATAATGATTTCCTTAGTACTCCGATTGCTCCTCTTAATAATGATGAGTCTTGTGAAATCAATACCGCTTTCTTTGAATCTTGTTATGAAAGATCAATTCGCCGGCCTTCCTAGTGAAGATGTCGCTCCTCATCTAAACAATTTTGTTGATTTGTGTGATATGCAAAAGAAGAAAGATACGGATAACAATATTGTCAAATTGAAGTTATTTCTGTTTTCACTTAGAGATCGTGCTAAAGTTTGGTTTTCGTCTTTGCCTAAAAATAGTATTGATTCTTGGAACAAGTGCAAAGATGCTTTTATCTCTAAGTATTTTCCTCCCGCTAAGATCATCACTCTTAGGAACGATATTATGAATTTTAAACAACTTGATCATGAGCATGTTGCCCAATCTTGGGAAAGAATGAAATTGATGCTTCGCAATTGCCCTACTCATGGTTTGAATTTATGGATGATCATACAAAAATTTTATGCCGGATTGAATTTTGCTTCTAGAAATCTTTTAGATTCGGCCATGGGAGGCACGTTTATGGAAATTACGTTAGGAGATGCTACAAAATTGCTTGATAATATTATGGCTAATTATTCTCAATGGCACACCGAAAGATCTTCTAGTAAAAAAGTGCATGCTATAGAAGAAATCAATGTTTTGAGTGAAAAGATGGATGAACTTATGAAGATGTTTGCTACTAAAATACTTCTCTTGGTCCCAATGATATGCCCTTGTCTACTTTGATTGAGAATAATAATGAATCTATGGATGTGAATTTTGTTGGTAGGAATAGTTTTGGAAACAACGCGTATAGAGGGAATTTTAATCCTATGCCTTATCCTAGTAATCCTTCTAATAATTATGGAAATTCCTACAACAACTCTTATGGAAATTTTAATAAGATGCCCTCTGAATTTAAGAGTAGTGTTAAAGAGTTTATGAATTCATCAAAGAATTTTAATGCTTTGCTTGAAGAGAAATTGCTTAAAGTTGATGATTTGGCTAGGAACGTTGATAGAATTTCTCTTGAAATTGATTCTTTAAAGCTTAGATCTATTCCTCCTAAGCATGATATATATGAGTCTCTCAAAGCCATGAGAATTTCCATTGATGAGTGCAAAGAAAGAACCGCTAGGATGCGTGCTTCAAAAGATGCCTTTATTAAAGCGTGTTCTTCCAATTCCTATGAAAATCAAGATGAAGATCTAAAAGTTATTGATGTATCCCCATTAAATCTTCGTTTTGCAATATGAATCTTGATGAAACTGAATATGATCTTCCTTTACCTAGAAGGCGTTCTAAGAATTGAGTTTCTAGATCTTGATGATGAAATTGATAGAAGTGGGATTGAAAGAAATAAAAACCTAGATGTTGCTAAACCCACTATTTTGGATCTCAAGGAATTTAATTATGAAAAATGCTCTTTAATTGATTGTATTTCCTTGTTGCAATCCGTGCTAGATTCTCCTCATGCTTATAGTCAAAATAAGGCCTTTACCGAACACATTGTTGATGCCTTGATGCAATCTTATGAAGAAAAACTTGAGTTGAAAGTTTCTATCCCTAGAAAACTCTATGATGAGTGGGAACCTACTATCAAAATTAAAATTAAAGATTATGAGTTTCATGCTTTGTGTGATTTGGGTGCTAGTGTCTCTACTATTCCCAAAACTTTGTGTGATTTTCTAGATTTCCGTGACTTTGATGATTGCTCTCTAAACTTGCATCTTGCGGATTCCACTATTAAAAAGCCTATGGGAAGAATTAATGATGTTCTTATTGTTGCAAATAGGAATTATGTGCCCATAGATTTTATCGTTCTTGATATAGATTGCAATCCTTCATGTCCTATTATTCTTGGTAGACCTTTCCTTAGAACGATTGGTGCAATTATTGATATGAAGGAAGGGAATATTAGATTCCAATTTCCCTTAAAGAAGGGCATGGAACACTTCCCTAGAAAGAAAATAAAATTACCATATGAATCTATCATGAGAGCCACTTATGGATTGCCTACCAAAGATGGCAATACCTAGATCTATCCTTGCTTTTATGCCTAGCTAGGGGCGTTAAACGATAGCGCTTGTTGGGAGGCAACCCAATTTTGTTTTTTGTTTTTTGTTTTGCTTCTGTTTAGGAATAAATAATCCATCTAGCCTCTGTTTGGATGTGGTTTTATGTTTTAATTAGTGTTTGTGCCAAGTAGAACCTATAGGATAACCTACGATGATAGTTGATTTGATTCTGCTGAAAAACAGAAACTTTGCGCGCACGAATATAATTTTGTTAAATCACAGGAACGAGATTTTACGTTGATTCTTTTTTCTTCTGTTCAATAAACAAAAAATTTCAGGACTTCCTATTTTTGTAGGATTTTTAGAGTTCCAGAAGTTTGCGTTAGTTACAGATTGCTACAGACTGTTCTGTTTTTGACAGATTCTGTTTTGCGTGTGTTGTTTGCTTATTTTGATGAATCTATGGCTAATAAAATAGTTTATAATCCATAGAGAAGTTAGAATACAGTAGGTTTAACACCAATATAAATAAAGAATGAGTTCATTACAGTAACTTTAAGTAGTCTTTTGTTTTCTTTCTCTAACGGAGCTCACGAGATTTCTATTGAGTTTTGTGTTGTGAAGTTTTCAAGTTTTGGGTGAATTCTTTTGATGGATTATGGAACAAGGAGTGGCAAGAGTTTAAGCTTGGGGATGCCCATGGCACCCCAAGATAATCCAAGGACACCAAAAGTCAAAGCTTGGGGATGCCCCGGAAGGCATCCCCTCTTTCGTCTACTTCCATCGGTAATTTACTTGGAGCTATATTTTTATTCACCACATGATATGTGTTTTGCTTGGAGCGTCTTGTATTATTTACGTCTTTGCTTGTTAGTTTACCACAATCATCCTTGCTGTACACACCTTTTGAGAGAGCCATACATGAATTGGAATTTGCTAGAATACTCTATGTGCTTCATTTATATCTTTTGAGCTTGATAGTTTTGCTCATAGTGCTTCACTTATATCTTTTGAGCTTGATAATTTTTGCTCTAGTGCTTCACTTAGATCTTTTAGAGCACGGTGGTGGATTTGTTTTAAAGAAACTATTGATCTCTCATGCTTCACTTATATTATTTTGAGAGTCTTTAATAGCATGGTAATTTGCTTAATATTAATATACTTGGTATTCAAGATATGTGAAACTTTCTTTTGAGTGCGTTGAATACTAAGATAAGTTTGATGCTTGATAATTGTTTTGAGATATGGAGGTGATAATATCAAAGTCGTGCTAGTTGAGTAATTGTGAATTTGAGAAATGCTTGTGTTGAAGTTTGCAAGTCCCATAGCATGCACATATGGTTAAAGTTGTGTAACAAATTTGAAACATGAAGTGTACACGGCTTGTGCATCCTTATGAGTGGCGGTCGGGGAATGAGCGATGGTCTTTTCCTACCAATCTATCCCCTAGGAGCATCTTGGCGTAGTACTTGATTTTTGATGACTTCTAAATTTTTGCAATAGGTATATGAGTTCTTTTGACTAATGTTGAGTCCATGGATTATACGCACTTTTACCTTTCCGCCTTTGCTAGCCTCTTCGGTACCGTGCATTGCCCTTTCTCACCTTGAGAGTTGGTGCAAACTTCGCCGATGCATCCAAACCCCGTGATATGATACGCTCTATCACACATAAACCTCCTTATATCTTCCTCAAAACAGCCACCATACCTACCTATTATGGCATTTCCATAGCCATCCCGAGATATATTGCCATGCAACTTTCCACCATTCCGTTCATCATCATCATGACATACATTACTTTTGTCATATTGCCATTGCATGATCATGTAGTTGACATCGTATTTGTGGCAAAGCCACCATGCATTATTTTTCATACATGTCACTCTTGATTCATTGCACCATCTAGGTACACCACCGGAGGCATTCATATAGAGTCATATCTTGTTCTAAGTTTCGAGTTGTAATCCTTATGTTGTAATCAATAGAAGTGTGATGATCATCATTATTAGAGCATTGCCCAAAAATAAAAAAATAAAAAAAGGAAAAAAGGCCAAAAGAAAAAAAAGGCCCAAAAAAAGGGGGAGAAAAAAAAGAAAATAAATAAAAAGGGCAATGCTACTATCTCTTTTTCCACACTTGTGCTTCAAAGTAGCACCTTGTTCTTCATGTAGTGAGTCTCATATATTGTGCTTCAAAGTAGCACCTTGTTCTTCATGTAGTGAGTCTCATAAGTTATCTTTTTTATACTAGTGGGAATTTTTCATTATAAAACTTGGCTTGTATATTCCTACAATGGGCTTCCTCAAATGCCCTAGGTCTTCGTGAGCAAAGCGAGTTGGATGCACACCCACTAGTTTTCTTTTGTTGAGCATACATAGCTCTAGTGCATCCGTTGCATGGAAATCCCTACTCCTCATGTTGACATCAATTGATGGGCATCTCCATAGCCCGTTGATTATCCTCGTCAATGTGAGACTTTCTCCTTTTTTGTCTTCTCCACACAATCCCCATCATCATATTCTATTCCACCCATAGTGCTATATCCATGGCTCACGCTCATGTATTGCGTGAAGGTTGAAAAAAGTTTGAGATTATTTAAGTATGAAACAATTGCTTGGCTTGTCATCGGGGGTATAGAAGTTGGGAACATCTTTGTGTGACGAAAATGAAGCATGGCCTAACTATATGATTTTGTAGGGATGAACTTTCTTTTGCCATGCTATTTTGACAAGACATGATTGCTTTGATTAGTATGCTTGAAGTATTATTATTTTTATGTCAATATGAACTCTTGTCTTGAATCTTTCGGATCTGAATATTCATGCCACGATTAAGAAGATTTACATTGAAATTATGCCAAAGTATCACTCCGCATCAAAAATTCTTTTTTATCACTTACCTACAAGAGGACGAGCAGGAATTAAGCTTGGGGATGCCTGATACGTCTCCAATGTATCTATAATTTTTGATTGCTCTATGCTACTTTATCTACTATTTTGGACTATATTGGGCTTTATTTTCCACTTTTATATTATTTTCGGGACTAACCTATTAACCGGAGGCCCAGCCTAGAATTGCTTTTTTTTTGCCTATTTCAGTGTTTCGAAGAAACGGAATATCAAACGGAGTCCAAACGGAATGAAACCTTCGGGAACGTGATTTTCTCACCGAACGTGATCTAGGAGACTTGGACCCTACTCCAGGAAGTAACAGAGGCGGTCACGAGGGTGGGGGCGCGCCCTAGGGCACGCCCCCTACCTCATGGGCCCGCTGTTGCTCCACCGACGTACTCCTTCCTCCTATATATACCTACGTACCCCCAAACGATCAGAACAGGAGCCAAAAACCTAATTCCACCAATGCAACCTTCTCAGATCCACGAGATCCTATCTTAGGGCCTGCTCGAGCTCACGAGGGGGGCATCCACCAAGGAGGGCTTCTACATCAACACCATAGCCCCTCCGATGAAGTGTGAGTAGTTTACTTCAGACCTTCGGGTCCATAGCTAGTAGCTAGATGGCTTCTTCTCTCTTTTTGGATCTCAATACAATGTTCTCCCCCTCTCGCGTGGAGATCTATTTGATGTAATCTTCTTTTTTGCGGTGTGTTTGTTGAGACCGATGAATTGTGGGTTTATGATCCAGCTTATCTATGAATAATATTTGAATCTTCTGAATTCTTTTATGTATGATTGAGTTATCTTTGCAAGTCTCTTCAAATTATCCGTTTGGTTTGGCCAACTAGATTGGTAGTTCTTGCAATGGGAGAAGTGCTTAGCTTTGGGTTCAATCTTGCGGTGTCCTTTCCCAGTGACAGAAGGGGCAGCAAGGCACGTATTGTATTGTTGCCATTGAGGATAACAAGATGGGGTTTTTATCATATTGCATGAATTTATCCCTCTACTGTTGGGGAACGTTGCAGAAAATAAAAAAATTATACGCTTTCACCAAGATCAATCTATGAGTTCATCTAAGCAACAAGAGAAAGGAGTGCATCTACATACCCTTGTAGATCGCGAGCGGAAGCGTTCAAGAGAACGGGGTTGAAGGAGTAAATGGCTAAATCGTGATCCAAATCACCGATGATCCTAGTGCTGAACGGACAACACCTCCGCGTTCAACACACACGTGACGATTGAGGAAGACGTCTCCTCCTTCTTGATCCGGCAAGGGGGGAGGAGAGGTTGACGGAGATCCAGCAGCACGACGGCGTGGTGGTGGATGCAGCAGTGATCTCGGCAGGGCTTCGCCGAGCTTCTACGAGAGGGAGAGGTGTAGCAAGGGGAGAGGGAGGCGCCAAGAGCATGGGTGCGGCTGCCCTCCCTCCCCCCTCTTTATATAGGCCCCCTAGGGGGGGTGCCGGCCCTAGGAGATCCAATCTCCAAGGGGGGCGGTGGCCAAGGGGGTGGCTTGCCCCCCAAGCCAGGTGGAGGCGACCCCCACCCCTAGAGTTTCCAACCCTAGGCGCAGGGGGGCCAAGGGGGGCACACCAGCCCACCAGGGGCTGGTTCCCCTCCCACTTCAGCCATGAGGGCCCTCCCGGGATAGGTGGCCTACGATGGACCCGGGACCCTTCCAGTGGTCCCAGATAACACCGGGTGACCCCTCAAAACTTTCCCCGATGGCCAAAACTGCACTTCCTATATATAATTCTTCACCTCCGGACCATTCCGGAACTCCTCGTGACGTCCGGGATCTCATCCGGGACTCCGAAGAACTTTCGGGTTACTGCAGAAATATATCTCTACAACCCTAGCGTCACCGAACCTTAAGTGTGTAGCCCCTCACAGGTTGGGAGACATGCAGAACATGACCGAGGCGACTCTCCGGTCCAATAACCAACAGCAGGATCTAGATACCCATGTTGGCTCCCACATACTCCTCGATGATCTCATTGGATGAACCACGATGTCGAGGATTCAATCAACCCCGTATATAATTCCCTTTGTCAATCGGTACGTTACTTGTCCGAGACTCGATTGTCGGTATCCCAATACCTCGTTTAATCTCGTTACGGCAAGTCACTTTACTCGTATCGTAATGCATGATCCCGTGACCAGACACTTGGTCACATTGAGCTCATTATGATGATACATTACCAAGTGGGCCCAGAGATACCTCTCCGTCATACGGAGTGACAAATCCTAGTCTCGATTCGTGCCAATCCAACAGACACTTTCGCAGATACCCGTAGTGCACCTTTATAGTCACCTAGTTACGTTGTGACGTTTGGCACACCCAAAGCACTCCTACGGTATCTGGGAGTTGCACAATCTCATGGTCTAAGGAAATGATACTTGACATTTGGAAAAGCTCTAGCTAAACGAACTACACGATCTTTGAGCTATGCTTAGGATTGGGTCTTGTCCATCACATCATTCTCTTAATGATGTGATCCCGTTATCAATGACATCCAATGCCCATAGTCAGGAAACCATGACTATCTATTGATCAACGAGCTAGTCAACTAGAGGCTTACTAGGGACATTTTGTAGTCTATGTATTCACACGTGTATTACGATTTTTGGATAACACAGTTATAGCATGAATAACAGACAATTATCATGAACAAATAAATATAATAATAACCATTTTATTATTGCCTCTAGGGCATATTTCCAACAGTCTCCCACTTGCACTAGAGTCAATATTCTAGTTACATTGTGATGAATCGAACACCCATAGCGTGCTGGTGTTGATCATGTTTTGCCCTAGGGAGAGGTTTAGTCAGCGGATCTGCTACATTCGGTCCGAGTGTATTTCTTTATAAATATCTATGTCTCCATCTTGAACATTTTCACGTATGGAGTTGAAGCGACGCTTGATGTGCCTGGTCTTCTTGTGAAACCCGGGCTCCTTGGCAAGTGCAATAGGTCCGATGTTGTCTGAGGAAGAGTGTGATCGGCCCCAGACGCATTGGATATGACTCCTAGGTCGGTGATGAACTCCTTCACCCAGATTGCTTCATGTCTTTTTGCCTCCGAGGCTGCCATGTATTCTCGCTTCACATGTAGATCCATACGACGCTTTGCTTGCAAATGCACCCGACATCGCCCCACCATTCAAAATATACACGTATCCGGGTTTGTGACTTAGAGTCATCCAGATTTGTGTCGAAGCTAGCGTCGACGTAACCCTTCTGATGAGCTCTTCATCACCTCCATAAGCGAGAAACATATCCTTAGTCCTTTTCAGGTACTTTAGGATGTTCTTGATCGCTGTCCAGTGTTCCTTGCCGGGATTACTTTGGTACCTTCCTACCAAACATACGGCAAGGTTTACATCAGGTCTAGTACACAGCATGGCATACATAATAGACCCTATGGCTGAGGCATAGGGGATGACACTCATCTCTTCTTTATCTTCTGCCGTGGTCGGGCATTGAGCCGAGCTCAATCTCACACCTTGCAATACAGGCAAGAACCCTTACTTGTACTGATCCATATTGAACTTCTTCAATATCTTATCAAGGTATGTGCTTTGCGAAAGACCTATGAGGCGTCTCGATCTATCCCTATAGATCTTGATGCCTAATATGTAAGCAGCTTATCCAAGGTCCTTCATTGAAAAACACTTATTCAAGTAGGCCTTAATGATGTCCAAAAGTTCTATATCATTTCCCATCAAAAGTATGTCATCTACATATAATATGAGAAATGCCATGAGCTCCCACTCACTTTCTTATAAACGCATGGGCTTCTCCATAAGTCTCTTAACCCAAACGCTTTGATCATCTCATCAAAGCTAATGTTCTAACTCGAGATGCTTGCACCAGCCCATAAATGGATCGCTGGAGCTTGCATACCTTGTTAGCATTCTCGTGGTCGATAAAACCTTCCGCTGCACCATATACAGTTCTTCCTTAAGATGTCCGTTCATGAATGCCGCTTTTGACGTCCATCGCCATATCTCATAATCATAGTATGCGGCAATTGCTAACATGATTCGGACGGACTTCAGCTTCATTCACGGAGAGAAAGTCTCATCGTAGTCAACCCCTTGAACTTGTCAATAACCCTTAAGCGACAAGTCGAGCTTTATAGATGGTAACATTACCATCCGCCCGTCTTCTTCTTAAAGATCCATTTGTTTTCTATCATTTTACGCCCGATCATCGGGCAAGTCTGTCAAAGTCCATACTTCGTTTTCATACATGGATCCTATCTAGGATTGCATGGCTTCAAGCCATTTGTTGGAATCTGGACCTGCCATCGCTTCTTCATAGTTCGAAGGTTCACCGTTGTCTAACAACATGATTTCCATGATAGGGTTGCCATACCACTCACGGTGTGGAGCATTAATAAGTGTAGACCTCTGGTTCGGTAGTAACTTGATCCAAGTACCTTGATCATCATCATTAACTTCCTCTTCATTGGTCCACGGCACCAGGAACATCTTCCTGAGCTGCGCTACTCACCGGTTCAAGAGGTAGTACTTCATGAAGTTCCACCTTCCTCCCACTTAATTCTTTCGAGAGAAATTCTTTCTCTAGAAAGGACCCGTTCTTGGCAACAAAGATCTTGCCCTCAGATATTAAGTAGAAGGTATACCCAATGGTTTCCTTAGGGTATCCTATGAAGACGCATTTTTCCGACTTGGGTTCGAGCTTCTCAGGTTGAAGTTTCTTGACATAAGCATCGCATCCCAAACTTTTAGAAAGCGACAACTTAGGTTTCTTCCCAAACCATAATTCATACGGTGTCGTCTCAACGGATTTAGACGGTTGCCCTATTTAAAGTGAATGTAGCTGTCTCTAGAGCGTATCCCCAAAATGATAGCGACAAATCGGTAAGAGACATCATAGATCGCACCATATCCAATAAAGTGCGATTACAACATTCGGACACACCATTACGCTGAGGTGTTCCAGGCGGCGTGAGTTGTGAAACGATTCCACATTTCCTTAAGTGTGTACCAAATGCGTGACTTAAATATTCTCCTCCACGGTCTGATCGTAAGAATTTTATCTTTCGGTCACGTTGATTCTCTACCTCATTCTGAAATTCCTTGAACTTTTCAAAGGTCTCAGACTTGTGTTTCATTAAGTAGACACACCCATATCTACTCAAGTCGTCAGTGAGAGTGAGAACATAACAATATCCTCCGCGAGCCTCAAGGCTCATTGGACCGCACACATCAGTATGTATGATTTCCAACAAGTTGGTTGCTCGCTCCATTCTTAGGAGAACGGAGTCTTGGTCATTTTCCCATGAGGCATGGTTCGCATGTGTCAAATGATTCATAATCGAGAGACTCTAAAAGTCCATCGGCATGGAGCTTCTTCATGCGCTTGACACCAATGTGACCAAGGCGGCAATTACCACAAGTATGTGGGACTATCGTTATCAACTTTACATCTTTTGGTATTCACACTATGAATATGTGTAACATTACGCCGAGATTCATTAAGAATAAACCATTCACCGGTAAGCATGACCATAAAACATATCTCTCATATAAATAGAACAACCATTATTCTCGGATTTAAATGAGTAGCCATCTCGAATTAAGCGAGATCACGATACAATGTTCATGCTCAAAGCTGGTACTAAATAACAATTATTGAGGTTTAAAACTAATCCCATAGGTAAATGTAGAGTAAGCGTGCCTTGGCGATCACATCGACCTTGGAACCATTCCCGAAACGCATGTCGTCACCTTGTCCTTCCATGATCTCCGCTTATTCCGCAACTTCGCTTTGAGTTACAAATATGAGCAACATGACCGGTATCAAATACCCAAGAGCTACTACAGTCTCGGTAAGGTACACATCAATTACATGTATATCACATATACCTTTGGTTTTGCCGGCCTTCTTGTCCGCTAAGTACTTGGGGCAGTTCCGCTTCCAGTGACCACTTCCCTTGCAATAAAAGCACTCAGTCTCAGGCTTGGGTCCATTGTTTGACTTCTTCCCGGCAGCTGGCTTACCAGGCACGGCAACTCCCTTGCCATCCTTCTTGAAGTTCTTCTTACCCTTGCCTTTCTTGAACTTAGTGGTTTTATTCACCATCAACACTTGATGTTCCTTTTTGATCTCCACCTCCGCTGATTTCAGCATTGAATATACCTCGGGAATGGTATTTTCCATCCCTGCATATTGAAGTTCATCAAAAGCTCTTGTAGCTCGGTGGGAAGCGATGAAGGATTCTGTCACATTAATGGCAGCCATCTCGGGAGATTAACTCGGTGAGTCAGCGGTTGTGCAACCCGGACATCTTGAGTATGTGCTCCTTGACAGAATCTATTTTCCTCCATCTTACAAATTTGAAGAACTTGTCGGAGACTTCATATCTCTCGACCGGGCATGAGCTTGGAAAACCATTTTCAGCTCTTGAACATCGCATATGCTCCGTGTTGCTCAAAAGCGCTTTTGGAGCCCGGTTCTAAGCTATAAAGCATGCCGTGACCGAACGAGGGAGTAATCATCATGCGAGACCGCCAAGCGTTCATAACGTCTTGGTTCTCTCGGATTGGTGCTTCACCTAGCGGTGCTTCTAGGACATAATCTTTCTTGGCAGCTATGAGGATGATCCTCGGGTTAGGACCCGATCTTGTATAGTTGCTGCCATCATCTTTCAGCTTGGTTTTTCTCTAGGAACGCGTTGAAGTTGAGGGTAACATGGGCCATTTGATCTACAAGACATATTGTAAAGATTTTAGACTAAGTTCATGATAATTAAGTCCATCTAATCAAATTATTTAATGAACTCCCACTCAGATTAGACATCCCTCTAGTCATCTAAGTGAAACATGATCCGAGTCAACTAGGCCGTGTCCGATCATCACATGAGACGAACTAGTTGACGTCGGTGAACATCTCCATGTTGATCGTATCTTCTATATGACTCATGCTCGACCTTTCGGTCCTCCGTGTTTCGAGGCCATGTCTGTACATGCTAGGCTCGTCAAGTCAACCTAAGTGTATTGCGTGTGTAAATCTGGCTTACACCCGTTGTATTCGAATGTTAGGATCTATCACACCCGATCATCACGTGGTGCTTGAAACAAACGAACCTTCGCATACGGTGATTGCGATTAGGGGAACACTTTTCTTGAAATTATTATGAGGGATCATCTTATTTACTACCGAAATGCGTTCTAAGTAAACAAGATGAAAAACATGATAAACATCACATGCAATCAAATAGTGACATGATATGGCCAATATCATATAGCTCCTTTGATCTCCATCTTCGGGGCTCCATGATCATCTTCGTCACCGGCATGACACCATGATCTCCATCATCATGATCTCCATCATCGTGTCTCCATGAAGTTGCTCACCAACTATTACTTCTACTACTATGGCTAACGCGTTTAGCAATAAAGTAAAGTAATTTACATGGCGTTAATCATTGACACGCAGGTCATACAATAATTAAGACAACTTCTATGGCTCCTGCCGGTTGTCATACTCATCGACATGCAAGTCGTGATTCCTATTACAAGAACATGATCTCATACATCACATATATATCATTCATCATTCATCACAACTTTTGGCCATATCACATCACAAAACACATGCTGCAAAAACAAGTTAGACGTCCTCTAATTGTTGTTGCATGTTTCTGATAGCTGCAATAGGGTTCTAGCAAGAACGTTTTCTTACCTACGTAAAAAGCCACGGCGTGATTTGCCAACTTCTATTTACCCTTCATAAGGACCCTTTTCATCGAATCCGCTCCAACTAAAGTGGGAGCCGACAGACACTCGCTTAGCCACCTTATGCAACTAGTGCATGTCGATTAAATTGGAACACATCTCACGTAAGCGTCACGTGTAAGGTTTGGTCCGGCCGCTTCATCCCACAATGTCTGGCAAGCAAAATAAGACTAGTAGTGGCAAGAAAGTTTACAACATCTACGCCCACAAGAAATTTGTGTTCTACTCGCGCAAAGAGAACTACGCATAGACCTAGCTCATGATGCCACTGTTGGGGAACGTTGCAGAAAATAAAAAAAATTCTACGCTTTCACCAAGATCAATCTATGAGTTCATCTAAGAAATGAGAGAAAGGAGTGCCTCTACATACCCTTGTAGATCGCGAGTGGAAGCGTTCAAGAGAACGTGATTGAAGGAGTCGTGCTAAATGCGTGATCCAAATCACCGATGATCCCTAGTGCTGAGCAGACTGACACCTCCGCGTTCAACACACGTGCACGGTTGAGGAAGACGTCTCCTCCTTCTTGATCCAGCAAGGGGAGGAGAGGTTGTGGAGATCCAGCAAGACGGCGTGGTGGTGGATGCAGCGATGATCTCGGCAGGCTTGTAGAGCTTCTACGAGAGGGAGAGGTGTAGCAATGGGAGAGGAGGCGCCAAGAGCATGGAGTGCGGCTGCCCTCCTTCCCCTCTTTATATAGTCCCCCTAGGGGGCGCCCGCCCTAGGAGATCCCATCTCCAAGGGGCGGCGGCCAAGGGGGTGGCTTGCCCCCAAGGCAAGTGGGCGCCCCACCCTAGGGTTTCCAACCCTAGGCGGGTGGGGCCCAAGGGGGCGCACCAGCCCACCAGGCTGGTTCCTCCCCACTTCAGCCCATGGGGCCCTCCGGGATAGGTGGCCCTACCCGGTGGACCCCCGGGACCCTTCCGGTGGTCCCTGTACAATACCGGTGATCCCCGAAACTTTCCCGATGGCTGAAACTGCACTTCCTATATATAATTCTTCACCTCCGGACCATTCCGGAACTCCTCGTGATGTCCGGGATCTCATTCGGGACCTAGAACAACTTTAGATTCTTTGCATACTTATATCTCTACAACCCTAAGCGTCCACCGAACCTTAAGTGTAGACCCTACGGGTTCGGAGACATCTTGAGACATGACCGAGACGACTCTCCGGTCAATAACCAACAGCGGGATCTAGATACCCATGTTGGCTCCCACATACTCCTCGATGATCTCATCGGGTGAACCACGATGTCGAGGATTCAATCAACCCTGTATACAATTCCCTTTGTCAATCGGTACGTTACTTGCCCAAGACTCGATCGTCGGTATTCCAATACCTCGTTTAATCTCGCTACCGGCAAGTCACCTTACTCGTACCGTAATGCTTGATCCCGTGACCAGACACTTGGTCACATTGAGCTCATTATGATGATGCATTATCGAGTGGGCCCAGAGATACCTCTCCGTCATACGGAGTGACAAATCGATCTCGATTCGTGCCAACCCAACAGACACTTTCGGAGATACCCGTAGTGCACCTTTATAGTCACCCGATTCACGTTGTGATGTTTGGCACACCCAAAGCACTCCCTACGGTATCCGGGAGTTGCACAATCTCATGGTCTAAGGAAATGATACTTGACATTTGGAAAAGCTCTAGCTAAACGAACTACACGATCTTTGAGCTATGCTTAGGATTGGGTCTTGTCCATCACATTATTCTCCTAATGATGTGATCCCGTTATCAATGACATCCAATGCCCATAGTCAGGAAACCATGACTATCTGTTGATCAACGAGCTAGTTAACTAGAGGCTTACTAGGGACATTTTGTGGTCTATGTATTCACACGTGTATTACGATTTCCGAATAACACAGTTATAGCATGAATAACAGACAATTATCATGAACAAAGAAATATAATAATAACCATTTTATTATTGCCTCTAGGGAATATTTCCAACATCTACATCATGTCATCTTGCTGAAGGCGTTACTCTGTTTTTAACTTAATACTCTAGATGCATGCTGGATAGCGGTCGATGAGTAGAGTAATAGTAGTAGATGCAGAATCGTTTCGGTCTACTTGTCTTGGACGTGATGCCTATATACATTATCATACCAAGATATACTCATAACTATGCTCAATTCTGTCAATTGCTCAACAGTAATTTGTTCACCCACCGTAGAATATCTATGCTCTTGAGAGAAGCCACTAGTGAAACCTATGGCCCCCGAGTCTATTCTCATCATATTAATCTCCATTACTTTATTATTTGCTTTGTTTTTACTTTGCCTTTTACTTTTCACTTTGCATCTATATACCAAAAATACCAAAAATATTATTTATCATCTCTATCAGATCTCACTCTCGTAAGTGACCGTGAAGGGATTGACAACCCCTAATCGCGTTGGTTGCGAGGAGCTATCGTTTTGTGTAGGTACGAGGGACTTGTGCGTGGTCTCCTCTTGGATTGATACCTTGGTTCTCAAAAACTGAGGAAATACTTACGCTTACTTTCTTGCATCATCCTCTCCTCTTCGGGAAATCCAACGCAGTGCTCAAGAGGTAACACGCCGCCGTGGAGGCGGTGGTGGAGGCGGAGGCGGCTGCCCTGCGCCTGGAGCTGGAGACGGAGCCGGAGGAGGCGGGACATCTTCCCTCATGATGTGCTTGGTGATGGCGCACTGCCGAAGCGTGTGCGTGGAGGGTCTTGCGCCGCTGTGGTGCTTGCATGGGGCGTCGAGCATCTCTTCGAAACTCATGGCGGGTTTCCACGCCATCTTGCCCGGCTGCGCTTCGCCCGCCCAGGTCCGCTTGCTGAGCTCGGGCTGACGCGACGAGCCGGTTTGTCGACGCTGCGCCCGGCTGCTCGGCCTTGGCGCTTGTTGTTACGGTGATGATGCTGCCGGCTGCTTTCGCCGGCCGGCCGGGGAGGAACCGGCTTCGCTTTGCCGGCTTCATCCAAGCGCCACCTAGATCTTCATGGCGGAGTCGGCGTTGGCGTACTTGTCCGCCGTCACCATGAGCTGACCATGGTGGCCGCTCGGGCGTAAGAGCTTGTGCTTGAGGAGGGTGCCGTCCTCGGCACCCGCCGACGGCAAATCTTTGGATCGCTCGAGACTTCATGGGCGCCCTCGCAGCTGTTTGAGCTCGGTCCAGCGTGCGAGGTACTCGCGACCCGTCTCCGTCGGCCCTGCGCGCACATGGCGAGCTGGCTAGGGCGACGGGTGGCTTATGGAGTCCCGTGAAGTTGCGGACAAAGGCCTCCACGAAGTCGGCCCATGCGTTGATGATGCCCATCGGCAGACTGTTCAACCACGTGCGGGCCGACCCCTGGAGCATGAGCGGTGCGTAGCGCACGGTGAGATGACAATTGGCACCGGTGATGCCAATGGCCGTGGTGTAGTCGGTGAGCCATTCTTCTGGCTTCACAGTCCCGTTGTACTTGGGAGTGTCGCGGGGAAGCATGAACCCTTTGGGGAAGGGCTCCTCCCCGATGCATGGGCCGAAGCAGGCCGGCCCGATAGCACCGCTCTCCTCCACCTCCAGGGAGCGAGCGAGCTGATCGAGGCGGATGGCGAGCGCCGCTGCTTGTCCGATGGCGCGCGGGTTTGAGTCGATCGGGCGGCGAGCCCCAAGGGGCCGGGTCGGTTGGAGCCGGATCCCGGCCAGGCTGGCCGGGTCTGCGCTGAGTCTCCGCTGCGGGCTCGTTGCCCAGGGCGTCGGCGGCCGGGTTGCGCCGAGTCCAGGCTTGGCCAGATTGCGCCTAGCCGGGCGGCGAGGAAGCCATGTGGAGAAGTTCGCTGGGTCTGCCATGGCGGGCGGAGCCAGACCTCGCCGGCTTGGCAAGCTGGTGCAGGCGATCCTACTGGATGTTGGCGGTGTGGAGGAGCTCGCGCATCCGCCCGATCACGCTCTTCGGCTCTCCTCACCCGTGAGCTGGTCGAGGCCGACCGCGGCTGCCTCCGTAGCACGCATGTTCTTCACTGGGGTCTCGTATACGGTTCGGACGGCACCGAGGGCCCGGCCGATCGCTCCTCCCCGGGTGCATATATCAGCGACCCAGCTTGGCTCGGCCGCGGCGTTAATCCGTGAGCAGCGTCATGCTCCAAGCCCGAGCGCCTCGAGGCGGCGGCAGTGGCGGCGGCGTCTCGGACAAGTCCAGCATCTGCTGGCGCCTTTCTTCGAGCTGAGATCGAGCCTCGGCGACGTTGGTGGCGTCCACGTCGGTGTCGATGGGGGTGCGGAGGCTCTGCATCGTGGCGCGCAGCGGATCGGATGGCTCGGTCCATTCCACGGCCTTCCTCGTCTAGCTCGACGAGGAGGAGGCGTCGTCGCCGGTGACGTAAACCTCCACATGGACGTCCATCGCCCCGGCGGCAATGCCACCGCCGAGGAGAGCGGAGAATCGGAGTAGCTGAGCACCTCGCTGGGGTACTCGTCGGCCCTTGAAACGCATCGAGAGATGCCTGGCAGCGGCGAAGGAGGTAACCAGCGCTGGCAGCGTCATCCGCCGTCTGACGGACTTCGTCGGTGTAGGAAAGGGCCCCGTCTGAAGCATGCTCCGGCCATCTCCTCGAGCTGCCCCACGGTTGGCGCCAACTGCCGTGGTGGGTGCCTGACAGATGCCAAGGATGGCTAAAGAGAGAGGAGGAGGCTCGAGGCGCTGGTGGGCTCGATGGGCGAGGTTGGCATGAGAGGCGGCGGAGACCTTGGACATACCCAGGTTCGGGGCTCTCCGGAGAGATAATACCCCTAGTCCTACCGAGTGTAGTTGGATGATCGTGATAGTACAATGTTGCTCCTGGAGCTGTATGAGGAGGAAGGAAGCAGGCCAAGGCTTAGGCTGCTCCTTCTCTCACAGTGTTGCCGCAGTGGCTAGCCCTATGCTTGCTTGTTCTCTCTGCGGGCAGCTTTTCCTTGCATCCTCTCTCACAGAGGCATGGGTTCACAGGGGTTTTATAGACCAACCCACCCAGGGTTACCATGGTAATATGCCGAGTCGGTGGGTCCGTATTGTCAGTGTCCGGGATGCCGGGTCGGGTCCCGCTTGGGGGCTTGTGGTTCGCCGGGTTCCCCTAGGTGCGGGACCCGCATGCCTAGGGGAACTGTGCGCCGTCTTGTCGATCATCAAGGCGTGGCCGAGTTGAGTCGAATACAGTGCTTTCCGTCAGGCTGACGCTTGCTGTCGTCAGCGGTGAGGGCGGAGCTTCTTGTTGCCGCCTCCGACCACAGTCGATGGGTAGGTAAGGGGCACTGTTGCCATGCTCCGGCTGACCATGGTCATGGGTGAGAACACTGTTGTCTTGGTCATCGATGATTGTCGTCTCGTCCCATCGTACGGCCTGGATGGGACGGGAGCTTGACCCGTGGCTGGATTGCAGTGCATGCCACGGGTGGGATCGACTTGTTGGGGAAGCCCTGGTTGTGCCGGGTTCGGCTGCTTTGCGCCAGTTGCTGAGTCCGGGTCGACGTACCTTGGTGGGTCGGAGGGATTGGCCGGGCTGCGGGCCTTGCCGGGTCAAGCGACCCGGCCAGGCGCGTGCCTGTTTTGAGGGGCGATGCGGGCCCCATCATTTTTTAAGAGGATCCGGGTTCCGTTGCCTGCCCGAGGTTCATCCCACCGACAAACATGCTAGTCTTCGATAGGCCAGGCCTTCCCTCTATGCGGCTTTTCTGCGGTTCAGTCCACTGATACAGCCCTTCCATTTGATACCAATGCATACTTAGTGTAGATCTGATGCTTGCGAGTATTTAGGATGAGTACTCACGGTTGCTTTCCTACCTTTTTCCCTTCTTCCTTCTTTCCGGTTGTTTGCAATCAGATGGTGGATCCACAGAGCCGGATGCCACCGGCCAGCGGATACTACTATGTGGAGACCGCCGACGACCAGGAGTAGTTTGGGGTCCCAGGCAGGAGGCCTTGCCTCTTCAATCGTTGTTGCTTTTGTGTTTGCCTTCTTAAGGCATCCTTGTGAAAGTGCGTTATATCGACTAGAGGGGGGGTGAATAGGCGATTTTTATGAATTCTTCACTGAGGAATTTGCCGGTGAGGAAATTCCTTAGCGAAGAAACTACTACCCGGAATAAGTACTCAAGTAAGCATAACAGAATACGCATATGGTCATCATGATGAAATGAAGACTAGCACAGAGTCTGAAAAGCATAATCACGAGGATAACACAAGATGAAGACAAAGCAATGAAGAAGAAATTTAAGCGAGGAAATTGAGAAAGTCTTGATCAAAGTCTTCAAACACGGATATGAACAAACACTCAACACGATAATGAGGAAATGAAAGGGTTGAGGAAATAGAACCGATTAGGTTGGTGAAGACAATGATTTGGTAGACCAGTTCCAAGCTGCTGTCTCGGTTATGCCGTCTACGGGTTGGAATGACTGAGTATTTAAACTTCGAGGACACAGATCCCGGACACCCGGTCGGCTGAGCACGCAGCTCAGGACACCAAGTCCTCACCATTATTCTCCTTGAACTAAGGTCACATAGACCTCGTCCAAACACTCGTGGTAAGTCTTGAGCGACTTCCAAACCTTCACAGACTTGGTCACTCGGCGATCCACAATTCCTCTTGGATGCTCTAGACCATGACGCCTAACCGTCTGGAAGAAGCACAGTCTTCAAAGGTAACAAGCGTCGGATCCACGCGGGATCAATCTCTTCAGTGATGCTCCAATCACTTTGGGTTTGTAGGGGTTTGGTTTTGGGTTTTTCCTCACTTTCGATGATTTTCGCTCAAAGTCCTCGGAGGATGGGTTGCTCTCAAATGACAAGTGTCAAGTTCTCTTGGAGCAGCCAACCAGCTAGTGGTTGTGAGGCGGCTATTTATAGCCTAGGGAGCAGCCCGACATGATAAGACATAAATGCCCTTCAATGATATGACCGTTAGGTGGATAAGATATTTTGGGACAGGTGGCCTTGCAAAAGAACGGTCCGGAAATTTGAATCTCAAATTCCTCGGGGCTATCATGTTCCTCACTGTGTAGGCAATCCGCCTTTGGCGAATTCCTAACTCCTCGGTCAGAACAAATTCCTCAAATGACGGAAGAACTTCGTCTCATCCTTGAAGAAATTGATCGAATCTGTATGAGATTTCAAAGGCTTCACTTTCGAAGGGATTGGTAGGTGTGGGATTTTGAGTTGAGCATCACATGGAAATTTTTCCTTAGTATTTCCTCGACCCCCTTTATCAGTACGGTGTTTCCTATGACTCAAGAAAGAGAAAATGAAACTACGAAAACAAAAGTCTTCACGCTTCATGTTCCTCAAATGAATACCAAGTCTTCAAGGTCACACCAATTTCTTCACTTTCAAAGTCTTGTAAAGTCTTGAGAATATCAAAGTCTTGATTGAAGAACTTCATTTTAGGGGTCGACTTTCTACTTGTAACAATCAAACTCCTCATAGACTTATAGACCTGTGTACACTCACAAGCGCATTAGTTCCTTAACCTATAAGTCTTCAATCCACCAAAATCACTAAGGGGCACTAGATGCACTTACAATCTCCCCCTTTTTGGTGATTGATGACAATATAGGTTAAGTTTTCAACGGGGATAAACATATGAAGCATGAAAGTAAGGGCCCAAGGCCTGTAGTCGGTTTAGAACCTGTAGCCGTAAACCGGCCTGATATGTAAACTTGTATTGTAAGTTAGGAATAGAGAGAGACCAACCCGGATACGAGTATGAACCGGAGATTGGGACTCTCTGAACCGGCAGGCGTCACCCGTGTATATAAGGGGACGACCCGGGATGGTTCAAGACGGAACAACAATAACTCGAGGCCTAGGCGAGAAGCTTATTTGCTCCCTAGTCATCGAAACCACATCAATCCATCACAACTAGGCGTAGGCTTTACCTTCATCGAAGGGCGAACTAGTATAACTCTTGTGTCTTTGCGTCCGCTTTAACCCCTTCAAGTTAACCCGTAGCAATGGCTCCACGACTAATTCCTTTCATGAGGACATTCGCGTGACAAAACCACGACGGTTGGCGCCCACCGTGGGGCCATCGCATCGATGGTTTGATGATCTTGGAGGGCAAGTTCGAAGGACTGAAGGCTATCTTTGTGGGCGGATGACCAAGAGTCGTCGCGGCAAGCTCTACATCCACGATGCAGTTTGGGGCCCAGGCCGGCTCGATTAGATACAGTACTGGGTCCCCTTTGGTGGCATACTGCGTTTTCATCGGCAAGATTGGTGAGCGAGGGAGACTGGCCAGGACATCTGCACCGACCTCGCCGAGACGGCTCAGCAACAGACTGAGATCTGCCCGAGTTAAACTGCCGTGGAAGGCGTGCCTTTGTGGGAAGTCATCCACGGAGGAAGTTATGAGGACGGATCAGAGTCTGGTGGCGAGACCGTCGTCTATTCCGGACGACGAGTCATCAACCGGAGAAATCCGAATCTCTATATCGGCTACAAGATGGCGGATTGGGGGCTGTTCCGATGGTGATGATATTCGGACCCCTCGATCTGCCCAACCGGTTGGAATATTCATGGCGGTACACAAGCAGTACTTCACTCTTTGACCGCTGCGGTAATGATTACCGGTTCAACAACGGCGACGTGCTGGCAGGGGCGAGAGGCTCTGGCGCCCACCGACTCAAGTTTTATCGAATCTGTTCGTCGTTAGCATACGCTCATGGCGAGAGGTTAACCCGGCGGACCAGGACGCTCATAACGCGGAGATTGCGAAAGGTGAAGGAACACATCACTCAGGCTAAAGCGGATCTAGCATTGCGAGACGCCGAGATGATAGCAAAAGCGGGCCGCTTTAGATACAGAGCTTATAGGCTCATCTTTGGATCGAGCGCGTCACATGAAGTCATGAAGAGGAAATACAGATCCCGTTTGCCTTGATTTTCGAGGAAGAGACCTCTTCAACACTCCGGGCGGGAACGATAATCCGCCGGTGGTAAACGGCGGAAGCACTGGGGCAGGCGTGCGGTTCAGCCCGCTTAATAGATCTACCTACGCCATAATGCCGGTCGCCTCGGGCTGTGCAAACACCTCGTGTCACTACTCCAACCCGATGGATAACCTTGTTTGCAGCTGCGGCTGGTACAGGCTTATTCCAATTGAAGGCGATTCACCACAAAGTGAGAGACGCCGGGTCAAGGAGCTCCTTAGGACAGCTTTGGTCCAACAGGAAGCATATTCATTAAACTGCAGCGACGGATCCTCTACCCCCCTCTTGCCCAAGGGGAGCTATAGCGAGCACGTGGATGAACGGCCGTATCAAGTAATGCACGGCGTAGTGCGCCCAGGCAACAACAACCCCGGCAGTGGCGTCGATAATGCTTTCGGGGAGGTGGTGGACCGGCCCAGCCTTGAGGAGGCCGAGTTAGCAGCACAAAGATCGAGCTTATCAGCTTACGCCGGTTCGTCCGACCATCTCGGTCGAGCACGGGTTACCTCTAGCTCTTTGGGGTGCCTTGCCTGCGTCCCGCTTTCGCAATGTGCGCTTGCCCAAAGACTTCAAGGGTCCGCGCAAGGTGCCAAATTACACTTCCGATTTAGCTCGAAGCATGGATAGAAAGTTATGAGATGGCCATGGAGATCTTTGGATGTGGATGAGGCGGCGTGTGCAAAGTACTTCACCATGATGCTCGAAGGCACGGCCCGTGCTTGGTTGAAGAGCTTGCCACCCAATTCTATCAATTCATGGGCCCGATTCTTGGACCGGTTTATCCAGAATTTCAAAGATACTGTAAGCAGCCCATGTCCGTAGTGGACTTGGCGGCTTGTGTCGAGGAAGGAGCCAACAACCCATTGGGTACGTCGCGTTTGAAATCTTGCACTCGTCGGACCGGATCAGCGCCGACTCTGCGATCTTAACCACCGGAGGGCAACGCCGGTTTAAGCCTTTAAAGTTGAAGTTGGGGCGCATGAAGCGGTTTTGTAATGACATGGGCACTCTCATAGGCGCTTTAGTGAAGTATGCTGATTACGATAGTACCAAGGATCGAGTCGGCGATGATGAGACAGGGAAGGGAAGGAAGAATAACAACTCCAAGGGCCAAGAACATCACTCGGCGGTAATGGTGGAGGCAAGCGTAAGCGAATGGAAACATGGACTTCGTAGCCAACCCCTAACGCACAGGACAAGGGCCAGTGGCGCAAGGGTAAACAACCCGAATCAAAGTGGGCGCCTAATCCCAATCCGGACCGCTTGAATTATCTGCTGAATCAACCTGTCGAGAAGCATGGGACGAAGGAGACGCCAAAGAACCACCTCTGGAAGGATTGCTACATTATGCAGGAGTTCAAGAGTTCTAATGCTTTCCGGTATGATCAAGGTTCCGTGGCGGTTCAGGATCCGGGCGGGTTACAGTGGAGGAAATTCGGTTCGAGGATTTAATGGTAATCCGGCGGACATAACAATCAGAACAATCGAGAATAACCAAGGTGGTTACAACCAGCGGCTTAACAACAATCGGGTTATCGAGCAACCCAAAGCGGTTGAATAGTGGGCGATTACCATGTCTTCACCACCGGCTTAGACAAGCGAGACCGGAAGCTTGAAGCGGGCAATAAGCGGCTGTTGAACCAGCCGTAGTGCCTCATTACCCTCTATTTGGTCGGAAGCAGCCCATTGTATGGAGTAGAGAGGATCATCCTCCCGGGATGACAATCCGGTCAGCTAGCCTGGTGGTGGCACCTCGGTGGGAGGTTATAAGTTCACCAAGGTACTCATGGACGGAGGGAGCAGCATTAACATCACAGTACTATGAGACCTTCCATCATATGGGGTTAACAGATAAACATCTCAAACCGTCCAATACAGTGTTCCATGGTGTGGTACCTGGCAAGTCAGCATATCCGGTTGGTAAAATAGCTCTGGAGGTGGCCTCTGGTTATGAATATGACTCCAGATCGGAAACATTGACATTTGAAGTGGTAAAAATCCAAAGTCCATATCACGCCCTATTTGGGCGGCCGGCTTATGCCAAGTTCATGGCACGGCCTTGTTATATCTATTTGCAGACTCAAGATGCCGGGTCACAAGGGACAATAACGGTTCATGGGAGACGTAAGATCGCTTTGGAATGTGAGGAAGGTGATGCGTTTACGCAGAGTCGGTTTGTGCCACCGAGGAGCTGAAGTATTATAAGGACAATGTTGATCTGGCGGACATGACTCCATTGAAGAAGCCAACTACAGAGCATGATCCGGGCCTGAAATTCAAATCGGCAGCTGAGACTAAGCTTGTTGACTTCGTGCCCGGTGATTCGTCCAAGCAGTTCAGCATTAGTGCCAACTTGGATCCGAAATAGGAAAGCGCGCTCATCGATTTCATCCGTGAGAATCGGGACATTTTTGCATGGAAGCCTTACCGACATGCCGGTGTACCGAGGCAACTCGTGAGCACACTCTTAATGTTGATCCCAAGTATAAACCGGTGAAGCGGTTTCTCATGACTTAACGAAGAAAGGCGCAAGGCCATTGAGAGGAGGTGGCGGGCTCTTAGCAGCTGGTTTTATCGTTGAAGTCTTCCATCCAGAGTGGCTTGCTAATCCGGGTGCTTTGGTTCTTAAGAAAAAGCGACGCGTGGCGCATGTGTGTGGATTACATGATCTTAACAAGGCTTTTTCGCGAGATCCTTGCCCTCCCCGCATTGACCAGATTATTGATGCCATCAAGGGTTGTGAGCGTTTGAGCTTTTTGGATGCATATTCTAGGTATCATCGGATCAAGATGGCGATTAAGGACCAGGAGAAGACGGCGTTTATCACTCCCTTTGAGCCTTACGCTATGTATCTATGCCTTTCGGGCTCAAGAGCGCCCAAGCAACTTATCAACGCAGTGTATGCAATTGCTCGCATAAACAGATCAGCCGTAATGTGCACACCTATGTTGATGATATTGTGGTCAAATCAAGGGAGAAGGAGACATCGATTGACGATTTGAAGGAAACCTTTGACAACCTGCGGGTTTACAAGATGATGCTCAACCCGCCAAATGTGTCTTTGGTGTTCCGGCGAGCAAGTTATTGGGTTTTCTCGTGTCCAACAGGGGAATTGAAGCTAATCCGAGAAGATTACGGCTATTACCTCCTCGCTAAACGGAAGTGTATTAACGATGTCCAGCGTTTGGCAGGCGGATTGCCGCGCCGAGCCGGTTTATCGGCCGCCTCGGAGAGAAGGCCATCCCTTTGTACCGTGATCTTTGAAAAGACCGGTCAGTTTATGCCGAGTCCAGCCGACGAAGCGTTGGAGGACCTAGCGGCAATTGGCCAACACTTTGTGCTCGCCGCTCCCATTGACAAGGAGCCGCTACGCTATATGTTGCTTTGCTAATGCCAGGGCGGTCAGCGTGGCCATTGTGGTGGAAGCGGAAGGAGGCAGGAAGGAGCATCGTTCAACGTCCGGTTTACTATATCGAGGTACTTATCAAATCTAAGCAAAGGTATCCGCATTGGCGAAGCTGGTATATGGAGTTTTCATGGCAAGCGGAAGCTGAAGCAAGATTTCAAGGGCACCCCATCACGGTGGTCGATTCTGCTCCTTTAGGCGATATCATACTGTAACCGGAAGCGGTGGCCGGATTGCTAAGTGGGCTATAGAGCTTGGGCCTGCACGGTTCAAGTACGTGCCTCGGATGGCGGTGAAGTCTCAAGCACTCGTGGATTTCATTAATGATTGAGCCGGAGTTGCAAGCACTGAAGAAAAGCCGGATCACACATATTGGACCATCCATTTTGACGGATCCAGGCAATTGAGGGCTCGGGGCTGGAGTCGTATTAACTTCCCCACGAGGTGACAAGTTTTGTTACGTTCTCCGCTTAATGTTCCCTTGTACTAACAATACAGCTGAGTATGAAGCCTTGCTCCATGGTCTCCAGATGGCTAAGGAGATGAATCTAAGCCGGTTTAAGTGCTTCGGTGACTCGGACCTAGTGGCTCAACAGGTGTCTGGCACTTGGGATTCAAAGGACCCACTCATGGCTGCATATCGTCGTGAGGTGGATATTGTCGCATGAGTCATTTCAAGGGCTATCGTGTGGACCACGTGGACCGTCGGAAGAATGAAGCGGTGGACGCTTTAAGCCGGTTGGGCTCTCAACGCAAACCGTCCCGCCTAATGTTTTTCCTCGACGTGCTGCACAACCCGGCCGGTCAAAGCTCCCTGGTGAAGCGGATTTGGCTATTCCCGATCCGGAGGCTCAATTGGTGGCAGCTCTTCACGCCACTCCGGATTGACGCCTTCCTTATCTTGCATACATGAACCGGGCGAAGTTAATAGAAGATGAGACGTTGGCCCGGCAGATAGTCCGGCGATCTAAGTCTATGACCATTGTTAATGGCGAATTGCATCATTGCGGTGTCGTATGCGTTTCAATGCTGTGTGTCCCCGAGGAAGGCTGTGAAATATTGCGTGAGATCCACGAAGGAGATTGTGGTCACCACGCCGGTTCAAAATCCTTGGTGGCTAAAGCGTTCCGCCACGGTTTCTATTGGTTGATCGCTCATGCTGATGCGGAAGATCCGGTCGAGACGATGTGATGGTTGCCAAAAGTTCTCGAGACGTGCTCATGTACCGCCCAAGAATTGAGGATGATTCCAATTACTTGGCCGTTTGCAACCTGGGGTTGGATATGGTTGGGCCTTTCAAAAGGTCCAAGGATTAAGAAGACCCACCCACCGGTGGCGGTGGACAATTTTACAAAATGGGTAGAGGCGTAACCTGTTAGCAAGTGTGATGCGGCCACGCACGGCGGTTCGATTCATCAAAAAGGTGATTTTCTGGTTTGGCTTTCCACACAAGTATCATCGCGTATAATGGTACCAATTTGTCCAAAGGTGCCATGAAGGAGTTCTGCGAACGTGAGCACATCCGCTTGACGTTTCTTCAGTAGCTCACCCACAGTCCAATGGTCAAGCGGAAAGGGCTAATCAAGAGAGCTTGAGAGGCATCAAGCCCCGGCTTATGGTCACTTTGCAGAGGACACCGGGTGGTTGGGTAGAAGAGCTACCGTTGCGTGTTATGGAGTATAAACACTACACCTAACAGATCTACGGATACACACCGTTCTTTATGGTCTATGGAGCGGAGGCGGTTCTCCCCAGTGACATCCGTCATGACTCACCTCGTGTGGCAGCTTATGTTGAAGCGGACAATGAGACGGCATGGCAAGACGCTATGGACCGGTTGGATGAGGAGCGTGACATAGTGTCGGGGAGGCTGATCGTGACCCACGGACACCTATGGGACGGGGTCCCTTGTGGTTCGGTGGGGGGCGGAGAATGCACGAAGAGCAGATCGAGGCGATGCACACGAGCAGATTTACCCCGGCTTGAGAGCTCTCCCGGAGAGATAAAACTCCTACTGCTGCTTGTCTGATTATTTGTGTTCTTGCTAGGGAGCAATGGGAGCTACAAAACCTAGCACGAGGGTTTGTGGCTTGGGTGAAGAACTGAAGCGAACAGGCAGACAGACCCCCTCTCGTTCGCATGGGCCTCCTTTTATATGCTCAAGGGGTCTCCGACAGGTGGCAACGTAGAGGAGGGTACAAATGGAAAAACGCTAGTTGGTACACCTACTCGTACGGTGTATAGTGTATCATACCTACCCCTGACGGCAGGGGACAAGGGTAATAAATACCCGTCTAAGTCTCTCAAACAGTGCAAAAAGTGGCCATCACAGGCATGCAAATACCGCCACGATGGCTTATCTTGTCACGCCGCTTACATTGCTCTCCGGCCGTCACTGAGCCTCTTGACACGCTGTGCTTGGAATGGCTCCATGGCGACACGTTGGTGGATGAGCTGGAGCAGAGAGATGAAGAGAGGTTGCTGCTTTCCGCAAGTGACTTGCCGGGGCTGAATCTCTGTCATGCGCTTGAGGCTTGTCGCCCCCGAGCCTTCCGGCAAGCCCCCTCTTGTCGGGTCTTGTCTTCTGCATACCACGGATGGCCTTCCCGGCAAGCTCCTCTTGCCGGAGCCTTGGTCCCTTGACCTTGAACACTTTGTTCTTGAATGGCTCCAACGGGGCCATAGAGAGCCTTCGCGATCTCCTGGAAAACCTTGCCGCTGGTGCTATAACTGCCCGTGCGAGTTCGGGATACTAGGGTACCCCTACTCTAGTACACCGACAGGAGCCCTGCCTGGGCCACACGGTGCCAGCGCTGTTGGGCCAGGCCCAAAAAAGGCATCGGTCTGCAGACGCGGGCTCAAATCACGCCGTTACTTCCCCGGACCCACCACGCCCCTCACGAACGGCACGCGTCCGAGCAGCGTCGTGGGAGAGATCGTGGGCGGATCGTCGGGGAAGTTCTTTATCCAGGAAAGGCGTAACGTCCGCCTCCCTCTTTATAAGCAGAGGAAGCAGGGGTATTCTGTTCCTCGCCATTTCTGCTTGATCTTCGAAACCACCATTGCTCCTTCCTCGCTTCCCAAGCCGAGAAAGAGCAACGCTCCATCCGCTTTCGTCGCCGCCGTCTCCACCAGCGCCGTCGGTCATTTCCACCGCCCGCCATACATAGCTCAAAGAAGGCCGACAAGGGGAAGAGGCGTGAAATCGGCAAAGGCCTTGGACCATGGCGCTATCTTGCTAAGGCCAAGCGGGCCCTCTTTGACCCCGACTTGGCCTTAAAGGCGTTGCGGGAGAGTACTACCTCTTCGGTCAGCGGAGGCTGGGCGCACCCAGCACTGCAGGGTGATCTCCTTGGCTGCATCGAGAAGGTCTCTGCCGGGTATCCCTTCTTCGCGCTTTTCTTCTCTGCGGGCTCTGCCCGCCTTTTTTCCGAATTCTTTTGTGACATCATGAACACATATGGCCTCCACCTCCTTGACTTCACCCCCAACGCCGTCCTCACCATGGTGATTTTCGCACACCTTTGCGAGAACTTTGTCGGAGTCCACCCAAATGTCGCCCTCTTCCGTCACTTCTTCATGCCTCGCGCCGAGAGAGGAGAGCCGCTTGCCGGAGGGATAGCTTGGGTCTCTAGGATCGGCAAGAAAGAAGCTTACTTGGAAGGGGAGTTCCAGTAACAAGTGGGACGAGTGGAGAGGCAATCGGTGCTGGATCGTTGAGGAGAACCCGCAGCCTTTCATCGCTTTGTCGCCAAACCCCAATAGGTGCGCGGCAACGATTGGAGTAACTTGGCGCCAGAGGATGCGAGGCTGCAGATTGCCGTGACTGGATCTTGGCGCCTTTAGGCTTGCCGGACTAACCGTAGGCGCAGTTGGCGCAGACTTCCTTCGCCGCCGCATTGCTCCCTTGCAGGAGAGGGGGAGACCTGCTTGGGAATTCCAAAATGCGGCAGACATCATGAGGCTGCGCCCGGGCCTTAACTGGAACTTCACAGTCTTGGAGTTGACGGCGATGCTGCAGGAGCTATTCAAGCATGACCCTGAGCACCCCGTTTGGTTTAGGTTGCGGAAGGAGTCGCCCCTTGTGCAACAACTCGTCGCTGACCGCATCCGGCGCCATATGATGCCGTTAGTGACTCTCATGGGATCGTTCCAACTCGGCAAGAGCCCTCCGACGACATCGCACGGCAGTTCTTCGACGGCTTGGAAGAAGTCGCGATCCAGGCCGACGAGAAGAAGTGGCTCACCCGCGACACCACCGACCAAGAGATGGCGCGCATTACCACAAGGTTGGAGGAGGCGGCTATCTTGCCGCTGGGTCTTCGGGTTTACGGTGGAGGAGGCAGAGGCGAGAGGCGGCGAGCCTTGCCGACCGAGAAGAGCTTGCCGGGCGAGGAGGAGCAGGCGAGCCCGGAGTCGAGCCCAATGAACCAATCGAGGACGCTTCCGCCTCCGTCCTCCAAAGAGCTTGCCGCAAACGGAGCTCGGCCCCGCCAAGGAGGCGTCTTCGGAGGGCCGGAGACGAAGTCGAGACGGGCAGACAATTAACAATGTAGCGCCGTGCGACAAGCTCTACCGGTAAGTACGGTTGCAGCGGGCGCCCCACTGCGATAACCGAGGCGGGATCCTCCCAGCCGCTGCCACTCCGCCAAGCGATCAAGGAACCGACTCCTCCGCCTCTTCGCACCGGAGGCGTAGCCGAATTTGACCTCTCCAAGGCGCTCGGCTCGGCGAGGAGGAAGAAGAAGAGTAAGTTTCCATGCTGCGCTTGTATTTCTTCAATTTCATTGCTTCATCTTGAATCTGACTTGCTTCATTCTGAATTCTTTCTTTTTCAGGATGCTGGCTCAGAGAGCGTCCAAAAGGGCCAAGACTCCGGTGGTTGTCGTCGAGGACGATCCCGCCGAGACAGCAGAGGAAGCGCCCGAGACTACCTTGCCGGATCCGGCAACCTTCCCTCAGAACAGCCCCCAGCACAGCCCCCAGCGTAAGTGTTGGGTTACTTTTCACTGTCAGGCGTGTATGGGTGTTTTCTTCTTTGCTGATATCTGACTTGTTGACTTATCTAGGAGCAAGAGCAGCCTCATCAGAGGGTCCGGAGCCGCTCTGAGATTCCATCTGCTTACTACGCCCGCCAAGGGAGAATTCCACAGCAAGGAACGCTCTCCGGCAAGGGATGCCTCTCCGACAAGGGGAGCCTCTCCGACAAGGGGCTGCGCCAAGGCGATCCTCCGATGGTTGAGACCATGCCACCTTGATCCTACTCGCAGGTAATCCCTTGGCCGTAAGATTTTCCTTGGGTTCTTCTGTCTTTTCTTTTAAACATTTGCTTGACTGTTCTTGCTTTTTCTTTGACCGATCGTCGATCCATCCGCCGCATGAGCCGATGGAGGCCGAGGTTGCCGGGCGAGGAGGACGCCAAGGCAACATTGACGACGCCGCCATGGAAGAAGAGGCTGGCGCCCGATGGGCCCGCCGGGCGAAGAGGTCATGAGGCTGCTGCCAAGCAAAGGCCGGGCGAGGGGTCTGGCGGTCATCTTGGCGACCCTGAGGCAGCAGGAGGCGCCAGCGCTCCGCCGACCGCCGATCCCTCCGCCACCGATGCAGCTGTCAGTTCGAAGAGCCTCAGCCCGGGCGCTATCTGAAGGCAGCGACGGTCTTCATCAAGCTCCACAGGCGCCGAGCTCAGGGGCCCGGTCAAGGGGAGACCTTCGACGGAGCTGCTTCGCCTCTGCGGGCTGTCATTGCTGGTCGACGCTGCCAGCAAGATGGCGATACGAGGAGGACTGTTGAAGAGGCTGCCGCTCACCGCGCCCGGCTGCCAAGTTGGAGTCTGTGGAGGCGCTTGTCGCGAGGGCGGGAGCTGACATGGAGAAGCGTGCTTGAGGAAGAGCTCCGGTGGCAGCCAACAAGGAAACTCTAGGGACATAGCGTAAGCGCTGGAGCAACTCTCCGAAGAGCGCACGGCCTTCATCTTGGAGAAGGCCGAGGTCGAGGAGCAGCAAAGGCTTGCCGGGCGAGAAGCTCTGCGCAAGAAGCAGGAAGGTTGGCGAGCGGAAGATCAACCTCGATAGCTATGGAGGAAGATCTTACGCCGCCGAGCAATCAATTGGCGGGGCACTCCAGGAGGCAAAGGACGCCGCCGCTGCCGCCGAGGCTGCCAAGAAGGAATTGGAAACGCAGGGTGGTGTAGCTGGAGGCCACTCTCCGTAAGAGCGGGCGAGAGGAGGTCAGCCAATCACACGAAAGGCCGAGAAGGACGCCTACACTCTTGGAGAGTTGCAGGTGGCCGTTCTTTGTCGAGAAGATCAAAGAGCCTGACGCCGCCAAGGACTCCAGGGCTGATCTTGAACTGAAGCTGACCACCTTGATGGGGACCCTGGACAGCGCCAAGGAGCGGGAGGTGGCCTTGCTAGAGAAGGTTAAGACCGGCGAGGAGCTGCTGACAAGTGCCACAACTACCCATAACACCTTCAGAGAAAACGTGATGCACTGGACAGAGGGCCTTGTGAACACTGCCGCCACCATCGACAAGGAGTTGAGCGGAGATGGGGATGGAAGATCTTGGATACTCCTCCGACGAGCATCTCCAGCCCAGCCAAGCTCAGCTTATTCTTCATAGGGCGTGTTGACGGCTCTCGGCGACTTCGGGCGGCGATCCTAAGCGATCGGCCGAGGAGTCGCGCCAAATCTGCTCGGAAGTCCTCCAAAAGGTGCTTGGTGAAGGTGGCCTTCCGCAATCCAGCCTCGACCTCACCAACGCCCTTAAGTCCTTGCCGCCGGATGCTTTGATGTAGAGGCGCTCAAGGCCTTGTCGCCCCCATCGTGGGACAGGGTGAACAAAGTCAAGAGGGTTGAAGGCGCACTGTAGACTAGGCCGCCAAGTTTATCTTCCCTTGTCGCTGTTGATCGAAGTTTAGGAGAACAATTTATTAGATCTGCGACAAGTTATTTTGTAATATACTCTATCTTAGGCAAATGATCGCAATGTTATTTCCTCTACTTGATTCTTTCTCTTGTATGTTTGTACCCTCACGCTTTTTGGGGAACTTGTCGTGGCTGGCACTTTTGCCGCTTGGCCGAAAAGCGGAACGCCCGACTTTGCCGGCCGCTTCCGACAAACAACCTTTGTCGCAACTAGCTGCAGCTCTCTTAAGTAGTTGAGCGGACTCGAAACAAAGTAAGGGCGCGACTAGCTACGAGTTGGCTCCTCGCACAGGGTTTTCCATACAAAGTACTTATCGCTCGAGGAGAATAACTTAAAAATTTAAAACTGATTGCTCAAACTTCCGCAACTTAGCTTTTTCTCCGTTTGCTTCCCGGCAAGGTTTGATCTCCTCGAGCGACGCTTGGTCCATACCGTTATCTTCTCCTCCCCCCGCAAACTTGTGTGCGAGGGCCCTTCCTCTTTGAAGAGAAGAAAGAAGAGAAAATAGACATGGAGCCTCATGGCTCGTTAGTGCTTACTGGTGTGGGTGCTGCACAAAGTGTCGTGTAACATATGCAATATAATGGATAAAGCATAAAATCGACGAGGTGTGCGGAACACATGAGCTTTACTTATGCATGGGGTCTCGCGGCTTTGTACAAAGGATTACATGCAACATCGGCAAGACTTGTACAAAAGGTGGTTGTCGAACAAAGTTCCGACAACCGCGCTTTACTGGTAAAACTTACGAAGATGCTCTATGTTCGAGTGAGTTGCTCTCGGAACGCCATCTTCGATCTCAAGGCGGACCGCTGTGCCTAGTGACCCGCTTCACGATAAAGGAGCCTTCCCACTTCAAGGCGTCAACTTGTTGGAATTTCTTGGCGGATTGAGCAGCGCCAAGAACAAGGTCGCCTTCCTCGAAGCTTTCTGGCACTAACTGCGGCTTATGGTAGCGGCCTTAAAAGCTTGGTCGATAACGAGCAGCTTCAGATACGGCCTCGAAGACGATCCTCCTCGAGGAGCAGCGCGTCATCTTGTCGCAGCTGCTCTTGGATCAAGCTCATCATAGGCGAAAGCACTCGAGGTGACCCAGATACGAAGTTCCGTGGGGAGAATTGCCTCTGCTCCATAGACTAGGAGCGAAAGGTGTCTCGCCATGGCTCGATTTGGCGTCGTTCCCTGATCGAATTAAAGAACCACCGGTAGCTCCTCAATCCAGCTTTCTTCCGTGACTTGTACAGCTTGTCGAAGTTCTGGTCTTGAGTCCCCATGCAAACACTTCAAAGCATTTGCCCTCTCGCTTGACCGCTGCTTCGGATGAGCAACGAAGCAAAGCAGATCCTGGCACCAAGATCTTGGGCATAGTGCATGAAGGTGCGTGCCAGAACTGTGGTGCCGTTGTCGGTGATGACCACTGTTAGGAATCCCAAAACGGCAAACAATCGACCAAGAACTTGACTCTTGTTGTCTTTGTCACCTTCCTCCTTTGCTTCCACTTCCGGCCACTTTGTGAACTTCTCGATCGCGACGCATAAGTACTCAAAGCCCCGACAGCCTCGGGGAAGGGGCCGAGGATGTCGAGCCCCTGCACTCAAAAAAGGCCATGATAAAGGGATCGTCTGGAGAGCTTGAGCTGGCTGGTGTATCTGTTTTGAATGGAACCTGCACGCTTCACACTTTGGTTACTTGTGCGGTTGCATCCTGGAGGGCTTCGCCGTAAAAACCCTTGCCGGAAAGCTTTGCGGCAAGTGTTCTTGGCGCCAATGTGGTGACCACATATGCCTCCATGTATCTCTCGCTAAAAGCTTCGCCCATCTTCCCAAGCAAATACACTTCAATTTCACGCCGTTGAGTCCTTCTTACATGACAGGGATGTTGTCAACAAACTGGTACATACTTAGCTGCCGGGCTACTTTTTCCGCTTTCTTCTTGCTCTTCGAAGTTCTCCTGTTCGAAGGAAATGGACGATTCGTTTCAGGCCCTATGCCGGAGCTATGCGGCTCGACAACAAGGACTAAAGGCATATCTCGCCACGGAAAATCAGCTTCTACTGCAAGAATCATGGCTCACCGGAGCTTGATGATCCCCGCAAGCTTGCCGGAGCAAAACTTGTCGGAGCGTCTGCTTCAACGAAGCAAACCTCTGGGTTTGTACGAGCAGACATCGCTCCTCAGCGATATTTGCATTGATTTTAGGGACCTTCTTGGCGGCGGCTTCAGGGAGCTCTGCCGGAAAGTAGTCACCAGAAACCAACTTCCTCTTCTTGTTCTGCCCAGTTGATGGTGTTACGGTTGGCTGAGTCAGCTTGAGCACAAAAATTCCTGGTTCCACAGGTAACTTAAGTGCAGCACACTTCGACAAAGCTATCGTCGCTATATCATTCTCGAGCTCTCGGAACATGTTCCATTTGCGTGCCTTCAAAGTGTTCTTCTAGCTTTCTCACTTCATCAACATAGGCTTCCATCAACGAGCTCTGATAATCTTTGTTTACTTGGCGGACGACAAGTTGCGAGTCCCCCCTGACAATAAGCTTCCTGATCCCAAGGTCTACCGCGATTCTGAGACCGGCAAGCAAACCTTCATACTCCGCAGTATTGTTTGTTGCTTGCTCTTTGGGAAAGTGCATCTGGACTATGTACTTGAGGCGCTCTCCGGTGGGTGCGATAAGCAGCACGCCGGCACCGGCGCCTTGCAGCGAGAAGGCACCATCAAAGTACATCAGCCACTCTTTACTTGCTTCCTTGACGGGATGCTTGTCTCTCGAATTTCTTCATCTTGTGTTACGCCCATTCTGCTATGAATTTCCGCCAATGCTCGCTTTTGGATAGTTGAAGTGCTTTCAAACTTGAGGCCAAAGCTTGACAGTTCCAAAGTGCTCCACTCAACAATCCCGCCGTCGCTTCGGATTCTCGCAGTATCCTCTTTAGCGGAAAGCGAGTGACAATCAGTAAATCTCATGTGCTTGAAGTAATGGCGCAGCTTTCATGAGGTCATGAGGAGGCCGAAAAGCAGTTTCGCACTCCCAGAAAGTACCTTGATCTAGCCTCGCAGAAGAGAACCGACAAAGTAGATCGGGCGCTGCACCATCCTTTTTCGAATCTTTTTCGCAATCTCTGCGCAGATCCATCCTTGTCGGGACCAGCTTGTCGGTGAAGTGCCTTGCTTGTCGCTGGATGCATCTGCCTCGGTTGTCGGCTCATCATCTGCCTCCCTCTCCGCCACTAACGCAGCACTAACCACTTGATTGGTTGCCGCTATATACAGCAGCAACTTCTCTTGTGGCTTAGGTGCGACAAGTGTTGGAGTGGAGGATGTATCTCTTTAAGTCTTGCACGCAGCCTCCGCTTCGGAGTCCATTTCATTGGACCTGCCTTTTTCAAAATTTTGAAAAATGGCGGTATGGCCAAAGAACTTAGAGATAAACTCGCCGAGAGCAGCCACGCGAACCGCAAGTCTTCGTGACATCCTTGACGCGCTTTTGGTGCTTCAATTTGCTCAATGGCTTTGATCTTGTCGGATTGGCTTCAATTCCCCAGAGATTGAAGAACCCGAGAAGCTTGCCGGAGGGGACTCCAAATACGCACTTCTCGGGGTTGAGCTTGAGGTTGATCTTGGCGCAGATTTGCAAAAGTCTCATCCAAATCTTGAACCAGAGTTGCCTCGTCTTTGCTCTTGACCACTATGTCATCCATGTAGGCTTCTACATTTTTGTGCATTTGGCGGCTCAAAAGCTTCATGGACTACTCTTGCAAATGTTGAACCGCATTCTTCAAACCAAAAGGCATTCAGATGAAACAAAGAAGTGCCACATGGTGTAATGAATGCGTTTTCTTCATCCTCTTCCGCCATAAAAGATCTGATGATATCTCGAATATGCATCAAGAAATGAAAGCAAATCACATCCAGCCATGGAGTCAACAATCTGGTCGATCTACGCGGCAAGGGAAATGGGTCTTTGGGGCAAGCTTTATTAACATCCGTGAAGTCAATACAAAGTCTCCATTTCCCATTAGCCTTGGCGTGCATAACTACCGGATTGGCCAACCAGGTGGGATGGAGCACTCCTCCGACAAGGCCCGCCGCTTCCAACTTCTTGATCTCTTACGCAATGAACTCTTGGCGCTCCAACGCTTGCTTCTGACTTTTGCTTGATGGGCCGTGCGTGAGGACGAGGCGACTAGGTGGTGCTCAATTACTTTCACAGGAACACCGGGATGTCGGATGGTTGCCATGCAAACTCATCGACGATTCGCCTCGCAGGAAAGCAACGAAGCTCGCCTTCCTATTTAGGGTCTAGAGTGGCAATCGATGGTGAAGGTACCACCAAAGGGCCGCCCTCCTTGGCGGCACTTTCTTGGTCGCCAAAGATGTCGGGGCGCTGCCATCATCTTCTTGCACTTTGCCGGTGGAGCTTCGATGGCGGCGTCCTCAACGGTAGCGCAGCACTCGAAGAGGTGCGCTTGCCGGAGGGCATCGAGCTCTTGCCGGACAAAGTGGTCTTCTTCTTCCCCGGAGCTTCAGCTGCAAGTGGTTTGCTATCTCGTCGCCGCTTTGCATCCCAAGAATCTTGTCGGCGCAGATAAGCGATCCTTCTTGTCGCCATGGACAGAAATGACGCTTATCGGGCCGGGCATCTTGAGCAAGTTATAGGCGAATGAGAGGCTGCCATGAACTTGGCGAAAGGCCGGACGACCAAGTATCCCATTGTAGGGTAATGGGAAATCAGCGACGCCAAAATGTGACCCTCTCTACCCTGAAATTGAGTTCGCCGCCAAATGTTACCGCAATGTGATCTTCCCTTTCGACTTGCTCCTTCCTCGGGTTGATTCCTTGAACGCACCAGTCTCTTCGAGCTCATTGTCAAGGATTTGAAGCTTCGGAGTATCGGAGGAGATCAGGTTTAAGCCGGCCCCGCCGTCAACTAACATCTTGGTGACCTTGAGGTTGCGGATAGTTGGTGAGACCAACATCGGCAAACACCCGACCGTAGTTACGCGATCAGGGTGGTCTTCAATGTCGAAGATGATAGGCGTGCTGGACCACTTGTGAGGTTTGCGCGACTCACCACGGATGGTTACCCGCTGCATTAACCTCTCGCATCCACTCGCTTGAGCCGCTGGCGGTCAAGCAGGTATGCAGAGAAGCACCACCGTCGGCTTCTGAGAGGACCTCCGTCGCTTCTCGGAATTCCTGCTCATCGCCTTCGTCTTCCTCCATATCTTCATCATCATCCTCGTCTTCGTCCTTGTCGCGGCCGCTGGGAGGTCTGTCTCCTTGTCATTGCTTGGCCTTGCCACAAGGCCCTCCCCGGCCGGGTCTCTTCTTGCTAGTTGCCCCCGCACCTTCACAGGCCTTCTCCCTTGTCTTGTTGTCAGACCAGATTGCCTTCTCGTAGCTTCAACAAGCTGCTCGACTTTCTTGCAGCCTGGAGGTCGTGGCCCTTGGTGCGGTGAATCTTGGCAAGATCGCTTGTTGGAGCTATCCCGCTTGTCGGCGCCGCCACAACTTGGCGGTCGGCGCTGCCGGGTAACCTCTCTTGCCGGAGCCACCAGCCTTAGCCTTGCCGGCGCCACCTCCGTTGCCGGACTGCTCGACAACTAGTACCTCCTAGTTCTTCTTTCTTCTGTTGTTCCGCCGCCGGTTCTTCCTTGCCGGGGCGGTCTCCTCACCGCCGTCAGATCCTCGCTTCAACATTCTCTCCAGGAGCCTCCTCCCTTCTTCGGGCCAATACAGGCACACTTGTCGGCCAGGGCATACAGCTCACCGACGCCCTTGACTTTTGCACATCGCCATCTCTCTCCTCATCCTGCGGTTTCACACGTTTCGATGAAACGCGCTGATCACCGCTGCAGGGTGGACGCTCGATGTTGTAGTGCACACGGCTGAATCTTCAATGAACTTGCGCAGAAGTTTCTCCCTCCTTCTCGGGCGAAAGCAGTGAAGGTCACTTTCCTGGCCATGAGGTTTGTGGTCGCCGTGAAGGTGCCGACAAACCGATGGCACAGATCTGCCCAAGAAGATATGGAGTTGTCCGCAAGTGCATGAGCCAAGATCTGACGCGGTTTGAGTACCAATGGGAAGTAGTTGGCGAGGATCTTGTCGCCTCGCCCCCTGCAGCCTCGCGACCGCGATTGCGATATGCCGAGGAACTCCGACGGATGCGCCCCGCCATCGCATTTCTCCGCACATCTGGCTTGAAATTTTTCTTGTCGGGCCACTGGACTTTCCGCAGCTCACGGGTGAACGCAGGGCAACCTACCGCGTACGGCAAGCCGCCTGGTTCCCCCGGCGCATGTAAGTCGATAGTGGGCCCAGCGCTGCTGTCCGGTGGCGGTCGGCGCTTTCTCTCCGGTAAGGCTGGCGAGTCCGAAGCGTCTTCTTGTTGCCGTTCTTGAAGAACTTGGCGCGATCGCGACGAGCTCGTGGATCCGACGAGGCGGTGGAGTCGCTGTCGAGATGGATCCGGCGAGTCGGCGAATCTTGGCCTTTCTAGGTGGAGAGTGCATGGTGGTTGCACTCTCCACGGGTTTTCGCCGCCACCACTTTTGTGCCTTGTTGCCTTCCCGCCGCAGTGATGCAGTTGGTTGCCGCGAGTGTCACCGCTGGCAAAGCCGATGAGACTCGATGGTGGTCCTCCATTCGCCAACCTTGCTCGGACGCCGGAGGGTAATCCAGAGCAGCCGGGCTCGCGCTTAAAGCTTCTTCTCGCGTGGTGGGCGGCAAGGGCGAACGGTGCGCAGGAGCGGATATGCTCGGACTTCTATTGACGTTAGAAGGAGCAGTCCTCTCGTCCGGGCGGGTTTCGCTTCGCACCAAAGATGTCGACGCATGCTGGTCTCCAACATCGCGAGATCCACCGGCTCGCCTTTGGTCCAACGAGCGATGGTATTGTAAATACCATGACGCTTGCCGTCTCATGGCCTCCCCGGATGGACGCGGTGAATGTCTTGACGCCGAGGTTTGCGCAGCCTTGTCCTTGACTTATAGCAGCCGTGGGCCTCGCCCACGCTTTCTTCTTCGCCGGCGTTTACCCCACCACCCGATTGCTCCGGGGTGGTGGGTTCGACGCTGACGGCTCGCTGTCAGCCAAGCCCTTCTTCGTGGCATTGTCGATGAAGATGTTGAAGATGATGAAGATGCCGCCAGGTGAACGCCGGAGCAGGTTCACACAGCCTCGACGCCTCTACCCGGCGCCGCCAAAGATGTCGGGAGGTTGATCGTGACCCACGGACACCTATGGGACGGGGTCCCTTGTGGTTCGGTGGGGGGCGGAGAATGCACGAAGAGCAGATTGAGGCGATGCACACGAGCAGATTTACCCAGCTTCGGAGCTCTCCGGAGAGATAAAACTCCTACTGCTGCTTGTCTGATTATTTGTGTTCTTGCTAGGGAGCGATGAGAGCTACAAGACCTAGCTCGAGGGTTTGTGGCTTCAGAAGAACCGGGTTTAACGAGCCGAATCAACCCCCCCACGCTATGCATGGGCCTCCTTTTATATGCTCAAGGGTCTCCGATGTGGCAACGAGAGGAGGGTACAAATGGAAAACGCTTAGTTGGTACACCCACTGCACAAAGGTACAGCAGTATCATACCCACCCCACGGCAGGGGACAAGGGTAATAAATACCCGCCTAAGTCTCTCAAACAAAGTGCAAAAAGTGGCCATCACGGGCGCCACCGTCTGCCACGATGGCTTATCTTTTCGGCCGCTATCACTGCTCTCCGCCGGCTGCACAGCCTCTTGACACGCCGGCTTGGAATGGCTCCATGGCGACACGCTGGTGGATGTGCTGGAGCCGGAGATGAAGAGAGGTTGCTCGCTCCGCAAGTGACTTGCGTCGGGCTGAATCTTGCTGCGCCTGGAGGCTTGTCGCTTCCTCGAGCCTTCCCGCAAGCCCTCTTGCTCGGGGTCTTGTCTTCGTGATACCTTGGATGGCCTTCCCGCAAGCTCCTCTTGTCGGGCCTTGTTCCTTGACCTTGAACACTTTGTTCTTGAATGGCTCCAACGGGGCCATAGAGAGCCTTGGCGATCTCCTGAAAAACCTTGCCGCTGGTGCTACAATCGCTCAGTGCACGAAGTTCGGGATACTAGGGTACCCCTTACTCTAGTACACCGACACATAGCAGCTTGCCCGCTCGGGCGATTTACCAACAGGATCTTTGTCGCTACCATAGTCGCCGTCGTAACCGTAACTTTTCAAGAAGGAGATTTGGTGCTTCGCTCATCCAAGACCGCATCGATATGCACAAGTTATCCCCCACCTTGGGAGGGACCTTTCGTGGTCAAGAAGAATCTGCACAACGGGTCGCATTTATCCGATCGATATTCGAGAGCATAAAGACTCACGACGCCGAGGAGGAGACCAACAGCCGTGGGAACATAGCTCATCTTCGCCTTATTATACCGAGCCATCGGCTCGCTTATGTACATATTATGACAAAGTGTATATATTATGGATAAAGTAATAAACCGGAGCCTCGCCTAAAGTGGTGTATCTGTTCTGCTACATCATGCGTGGTTACATGGAGTTATTCTGTCTTAAAGCGGCCTCCGTTTACCCCCGAGTTTGCTTTCCAAAAGCTTTATGATATCACTTGGGGGCTTGGTCGCGTTCAAGCAATGCAACACCTTTTGATAGGCGAAAGCCACCAGATCACTTGGGGACATGGTCAAATCTGAACCAACCACGCCTTTGATCGGCCTAAGGCCATAGAATCACTTGGGGCTTGGTCTAACCCGAACCATATCCACGCCACTTGATCGGCATAATGCCACGGTTTCAGCTTGGGGACTGGCTGACTTGAACATGGCTACACCTTATAGGGAGCTTGGTCATGTCCGACCATGGTAACACCATCTCGATCGGCTCAAAGAAAGCCTTCTTTTTTGCAAACGGTTTATCATTGCCTTTTGCTTCCATGTTTTTCATAACTATTATTTGATTTTTGTTGCGCTTTCTTAAACCGATAACATTTTTAAACCGGTTCAAACTGTCAATTGACGGAATTCGGTCCATTTTTTAATCCGGTGATAATTTTTCCGGTTTGACTTTTTTCTGTTAACATCCCATTATGGAGTAACAGGGGGCTTGTCATGACATGGCACGGTTTACATGGTAAACCGGCATTATAGACACATGAGCTGTTTTCTCCTTTAACGATAATGGTTTATACAACCTCCGCTTCAAGATTGGCTAAGCCAACTTTATGCCCAGCGATGACAGGTATTTTGTATCACAAATTTTGATTATATACCTCAATATGTTATTTCATATATATATGAACGCCACAAGCCGGTTGGTCATGCACAAAACCGCCGTGGCGTTTAAGATTTTGTGACCGCAGTAATATAGATTGAAGGTTTTGATCATTCAAGCACAAGTATCAGACCTATGCACGAAGGCATATTAAAAGCAAAAGTGTTGGCTATCCTATTACAAGGCAACATGGTGCCCAAATAAGATCATTGTTTTCTTGGCGGAATATAATGAAGCAGCTTATTTAAACCGGCTTCCTTGCTCATGCTTGCTTGCCACCCCGGTCCCGATGGTTGTGGTTCATCCGCGCCGCTTCAGCTTTCTTCGTCTCCTACCCAAAGGGCTGGAAGTCAACAGTGGTCCAAATGATTCTATTAAAGCTTGAAAGACAACCTCTTCATGGATCAGGGAAGATGGTTCAATATCAGAGCGTAAGTATGCTTACGGATCGGAGGGATCAGGTTCTCCGCTTCAGAATAGGTGCAGCTACTCGCTTGTTCTGACCGTCCATATTGAGCTTGATAATGCGACAAGTTTGCCTCTTCGCCAATTGGCAAGCCGTAGGGCGATCGCCTCGCTTTATCGCTTCTCAGTCATCTTCGCGAACTCGAGCCGCCTTCCTTCAGACCGATAGCCTCGAGCCGCTTCAACAGGATCGAACTGCACCCATGCTTTGGCCCGGATTACATAAGCGTTAATGGCGCCGGTTCGAGCAGCAGAATTCTTCAGCTCTTCAACCCGGGCGGGAAGCATTGACAACCTCCTAAGAGTGTCTTGAATTAAAGAGGGTGCCGGATTGTTATGTGATGCAGTGGAGATGATCTGCTACGCTCCGGTGTACAGCTGTTCGATTAAGGTGTAGGCAGCTTTCAGTTTCATCCGAATATCTGACCCCAAGTGACCAATGCGCAGCTTCACAAAGATTACAAGAGAAATAAAACCGAATCTTATTATAAGAAGGACAAGTTATCACAAGCCAAAGGAAGCTTACCAAAGATGGCAGCAGCCATGGCATGCACTTGCCGCTTCACGTGGGTCAGCTCATCTACCATCGGTTTAAGGGCAGCTTCAGCTTTTCAACCTTTTTGGTTAAAGCGGCCTTTTCAAGATCCCAAATTGCCCGGCTCACCAGACTTGAACCACTCCTTGAGCTGCTCCATAGTAGTCAAGGCGGTTTTCAGCTCATCCTTGGCCTTGGCAGTTTCTGCTTGTTGAGATTTCAAATTTTCTTGAAGATCATTGATTTGTGAGGTTTGTTGGCGTATCTCGCCTCGCAACAAAAAGGGAGTATGTTAATATCTTTCATTACAAGTCCCAAGTGCATAACCAGCCATACACTTGGCACTTGGGGGCTAATGCATATTTGATCTTCATCTGCCAATAAATCACAAAGTCCCAAGCTCAATATGTATTCAACTTGGCACTTGGGGGCTAATGGCTATTTGCTCGAACATGTTCTCGATGCGGCGATATAAATTACAGTTCCCGTTTAACTATACTAAGTTGAACCGCCCTTGGGGGCTACATCAAGGATTCTCAACCATTGAGTTTATGTTAAGTCCCGCTTAACTACACAGAGTTGAACCGCCCTTGGGGGCTAGGAGAGTTAACAAAAATTGAAATATCCAAGCGGAAAAGAACATGGAGGTTACCTTGAATTTTTCTTTAATCATCTTCACCAGCCAGCTTTCATAATCACGGCCGGTATACAGCCGGTTCAAGTAGCCGTAATGAAGGTCTTGGGGTTCAGAGAGCAGCGTAAGTTGCCGTGATCGACATCCCACTTGCCCTTGCTCATAGTGGCAAATTCTTCTTTGGCAGAATGTTTGATAAAGCGACCGGATTACCCGTTCATTGTGGCCAAAGCCAGTAATCACCACGCCATCATCCTTGGTGTCGCCGGGTTTGACCAGTGGATACCGGTTTGTCAGCGGCCGGATTGGACCGGTGGATTTTTCAATCCGGTTGGGCTTCGGGCTGGTCCAGGACGGAGGTGTCAATGTGCCTTTCTTCAGCAATAAAACGCTATCCGCAAGAAGTGGCGGATCATTGGGCGATTTTCACAAATAGCCGCTTCAAGATTTGGGGCGCTTGTCCGGTTCAGGCGCTCTTCGTCGGGCCGTTTTATCCAGACGAGCCTTTTTGTTTCGCCTAGGCTTGGCCCTGAAAAGGCACAATAACAACCGATATGGCATATACTACACAATGAGGCAGTAGAAACAATATGAAATGCATAACTTAACCAAGCACCGTTTTAAGTGGTGGCAGCTGAGTAGCTGATGACTCGCCAGATGAGGAATGGGAAGTGACCTGATAATCGGAGTCGATGGATTAAGGGTTGACGAAAACAGCCTCGCTTTAGGATAAGCAATCGACAAGCAATTTAGAGACCTTCGAACGACGCTTCGAACCGGACTGTTTCGTAAACCGGTGGAGGTAATTCACCGCCGTCATTGCCGAAGTTGTGCGGCGAGCTTCATGTTATTGAGTCTTCATAAGAAATTTGGGGATCCAAGTAAGCAAGGGGATGAGAAAATTTAATTTTCCGGTTCATTTCGACGGATTTTTAGTGAAGGCAAAGGATTTGAGTCGAGGAGAGAATAGTTACCTCTACAACATCAAGACATTACTGGTTTCAAAGATCATCCCGACAAATATCATCATTAATTAGGCGATGAAAAGTAAGCCAAGCTTAATCAAGTTCTACCTCAAGGTCCGGATTACCCACATCGCCATCCACACCGGATCAAGATGCAGTGGTTTTCCTCTTATGAGCGCCTTCTTGACAGCTTTTGGTCTTTGCCGGATAGGTTTTTCCGGGTTTGTCCGGCTTCTCCGGTTTCTCTTGTGGACGCTTGCTCCGTAATGGATCATCACCCCGAGTAAGCAGCGCTTGATGTTAAAAGTGATACCGAAATGGCAGTAATATATTCAGAAAAAATAGTCAAGTCTTACAGATGGTGGTTTTTTGGTAGCATGTAAGGGAGCAGGCCGTTCGAGAACAGAGGTGTTCCGGTTCGCTCAACATTTTCTTCACAGTACCTCAAAGGACCTCATCATCGGTAAGCTGGATATTAACATGTCTGAGGGGGTCGCTGACGCCATCGGTATTTCACACATTAAACCGGAGCGCCGGAGACGGGCAGTATGCTCCATGATATCCAACAGCGTAAGTAGATCAATTCCGTTAAACCATTGGCTAGGAAGGCTCGAGCTTGGAGAGTTGAGGAGCATATTTACTTCTCTCTCATTGGCGGTTAATCTTTATGAAAGGGATGTGTATTATCGAAGTCGCCCCATTTAAAACCGGCAAAGGATTCTCATTAAGGGGGAGAAGTGTCTCGCAATAGAACCATGTTTGATTCCATTCATTGGGGTGGCTGCAGCTTGACATGAGGATAAGTGACCTCCTTTCTTTTTTTGAATCGCCACACCACCCAATTCTGTGTTGGGCCTGTCTGCTGAATTCGTATGGCGGCAGCTTTAGATGGAAGCAGCCCTAAACAGTTCAACTGTGGGTTCTTCTTGAAAGTATGCTCACTTGAGCACTTGGAAGTGACAAATATTGGTAATAGAATTGGGGCCAGATTCATGTGACGGAGCTGAAAATTGGCTAACACATCGCGGTAAAATTTTGAACCCAAGCGGTTGAAACCCCTGCTAAGTGATCTCGTGGAAAACTACAACCTCTCCTTCTTGAGGTGTGGGTGGACATTCTTGCCGTGAACCCTCCAATGGATGGTATTTTTGTCGCTTAAAGCGCTTAGTCAGACCAGATTGTTTAATTGAGTTTCGTGACACGCGAAGGAGCCCAGCTTGCACTCATATACTTGTTTGGCCATCTACAAAAAAATATAAATACGGTTCAAGAAATGTGTTGGGACAAAGAGAGAATCGTGTGCAATGCTAAATCGAGACAAATACATCTATACCAGAGTTCTATGAAGTTGCACAAAGGTCTCGGCTAAGGAGTTCTGGCGGTTCAACAAGGGGACTAATGGTGTATACCGGTTTATTTAATTTTTTCTATGTTAAGTTAAACCGCCTGGTCTAAATATTGAAAACAGTTGAGGTTGCGAACGGCTAAGTGTGCGTAAACAGGTTTCGCAAGATTTCTTATAACGAAGGATCTGCCGCATCGTAAAAGAAGAAAAATATCCAAAAGAATAAAGCAGAGCAAAGATTGATGCAATGAGCAGTGAGATAATGTGCGAGATCTATGGACGTGAGCACGAGACTACATGCGGATGCTAAAAGCTACCGCTAATCGTGAGCAAGGTGTCACAGATCTATCCAAGAGTCTGGTATGAACATGAACAAGCTAATGGAGCAATCAGAAGAACAAGAAACCCTAGAACTAATCTAGGTCGAGGGGAACCGAGGACCTACCGGAGTTGAGGAGATGCGAAGATTGATGCGTTTCTCCGGTGCGTTTCAAAGTGTTGATGCAGCGGCTTAAGACGATGCAGAGGTCGATGGCGGGCGGCGGAGCTCCGAGGTCAAGCGACGCGAGGAAGACGAAGAGAAAGGGGACGGAGGGGAGAAAAGGAATGACCCTTCGGTCCTATTTATAAGGCAAGAGACTCCGTGTCGTCAAGTGAATCAAGGAACCACCAATCTGGGAAGCAGAGTTGTCGCCTCGATTATTGCGGATCTGTTAAACAAAGCAGGTATCATGAATGCTATCTTTATGGGGACGTCATGCCGGTTTACAGCAGCCAGAGAAGGTGACATCATGGCGGTTCAACAATTACAAGAAGATATGGAAGATGAAGGTTTTATCAAGGATTGACATGAACCTGTTCAAATCAATCTAGGGCCTAATGTTAGATATTACTATCGGGCGTAAACCGCCTATCGGGCCGGGTTAACTTCATCAAGAGTTCAATGGTGTAAAAAGCCCAAGCATGAAAGTAAGGGCCCAAGGCATGTAGTCGGTTTAGAACTCAGAGTCAGAACCGCCCGATATGTAAACTTGTATTGTAAGTTAGGAATAGAGAGAGACCAACCCGGATACAGTATGAACCGGAGATTGGGACTCTTCAACCGACGCAAGGCCACCCGTATATATAAGGGGACGACCCGGACGGTTCAAGGACAGACAACAACAACTCGAGGCCTAGGGCGTAAGCTTATTTGGTTCCCTAGTCATCGAAACCACATCAATCCCATCACAACTAGACGTAGGCTTTACCTTCATCAAGGGGCCAACTAGTATAACTCTTGTGTCTTTGCGTCCGCTTTAACCCCTTCAAGTTAACCCGTAGCGATGGCTCCACGACTAAGTCCTTTCATGAGGACATCTGCCGTGACAAAACCACGACAATTACGTTGTGGTGTTCCATGTGGCGTGAGCTATGAAACTATTCCACATTGTTTTATATGAAGGCCAAACTCAGAATCTCAAATATTCTTCTCCACGATCAGATCGTAGAAACTTTATTTTCTTGTTACGATGATTCTCCACTTCACTCAAATTCTTTGAACTTTTCAAATGTTTCTGCATTTGTGTTTCATTAAGTAGATATACCCATATCTGCTCAAATCATCTATGAAGGTCGAAAATAACGATACTTGCCACGAGCATCAACACTCATTGGATCGCATACATCAAGGTATGTATTATTTCCAACAAATCTGTTGCTCGCTTCCATTGTTCCGGAGAATGTAGTCTTAGTCATCTTGCCCATGAGGCATGGTTCGCAAGCATCAAGTGATTCATAATCAAGTGATTCCAAAAGCCCATCAAGATGGAGTTTCTTCATGCGCTTTACACCAATATGACCTAAAGGGCAAGTACCACAAATAAGTTGCACTATCATTATTAACTTTACATCTTTTGGCTTCAATATTATGAATATGTGTATCACACGATCGAGATCCAACAAACCATTTTCATTGGGTGTATGACCATAGAAGGTTTTATTCATGTAAACAGAACAACAACTATTCTCTAACTTACATGAATAACCGTATTGCAATAAATATGATCAAATCACATTCATGCTCAACGCAAACACCAAATAACACTTATTTAGGTTCAACACTAATCCCGAAAGTATAGGGAGTGTGCGATGATGATCATATCAATCTTGGAACTACTTCCAACACACATCGTCACCTCACCCTCAACTAGTTTACATTTATTCGCAACTCCCATTTCGAAGTTACAACTCTTAGCAACCGAACCAAAGATCAAATACCAAGGGGTTGCTATAAACACTAGTAAAGTACACATCAATAACATGTATATCAAATATACCTATGTTCACTTTGCCATCCTTCTTATCCGCCAAAAACTTGGGGTAGTTTCACTTCCAAAGGATCCAGTCCTTTGGCAAGAGAATCACTTAGTCTTAGGCTTAGGTCCAGACTTGGGCTTCTTCACTTGAGTAGCAACTTGCTTGCCGCTCTTCTTGAAGTTCCCCTTCTTCCCTTTGCCCTTTTCTTGAAACTAGTGATCTTGTCCACCATCAACACTTTGAAGTTTTTCTTTGATTTCTACTCTTCACGATTTTAGCATCGCTAAGAGCTTGGGAATTGTTTTCATCATCCCTTGCATATTATAGTTCATCACGTAAGTTCTACTAACTTGGTGGTGGTGACTAGAGAATTCGTCAATCACTATCTTATTTGGAAGATTAACTCCCACTTGATTTAAGCGATTGTAGTACCTGCACAATCTGAGCACATGCTCACTAGTTGAGCGATTCTCCTCCATCTTTTAGCCATAGAACTTGTTGGAGACTTCATATCTCTCAACTCGGGTATTTGCTTGAAATATTAACTTCAACTCCGGAACATCTCATATGGTCCATGACGCTCAAAACGCCTTTGAAGTCCCGATTCTAAGCCGCTAAGCATGGTGCACTAAACTATCAAGTAGTCATCATATTGAGCTAGCCAAACGCTCATAACGCCCGTGATCCGCCCTCGCATTAGGTCCGCTACCTAGCGGTGCATTAAGGACATAATTCTTCTATGCAGCAATGAGGATAAACCTCGGATCACGGATCCAATCCGCATCATTGCTACTAACATCTTTCAACACAATTTTCTAGGAACATATCAAAATAAACATATGAAAGCAACAACGCGAGCTATTGATCTACAACAAAATTTGCAAAATACTACCAGGACTAAGTTCATGATAAATTTAAGTTCAATTAATCCTATTACTTAAGAACTCCCACTTAGATAGACATCTCTCTAGTCATCTAAGTGATCACGTGATCCAAATCAACTAAACCATGTCCCATCATCACGCGGACATGGAGTAGTTTCAATGGTGAACATCACTTTGTTGATCATATCTACTATATGATTCACGCTCGACCTTTCGGTCTCCGTGTTCCGAGGCCATATCTCGTATATGCTAGGCTCGTCAAGTTTAACCTGAGTATTCCAAGGCAGGCGCAACTGCTTTTGCACCCGCTGTATTTGAACGTAGAGCCTATCACACCCGATCATCACGTGGTGTCTCAAAGACGAAGAACTTTCAATAGCGGTGCATATACTGTGGAGAACACTTCTTGATAATTAGTGAGAGATCATCTTAAAATGCTACCGTCAATCAAAGCAAGATAAGATGCATAAAGGATAAACATCACATGCAATCAATATAAGTGATATGATATGGCCATCATCATCTTGTGCTTGTGGATCTCCATCTCCGAAGCACCGTCGTGATCACCATCATCACCGGCGTGACACCTTGATCTCCATCGTAGCATCATTGTCGTTACGCCATCTATTGCTTCTACGACTATCGCTACCGCTTATTAATAAAGTAAAGCAATTACAGGGCGTTTGCAATTCATACAATAAAGCGACAACCATATGGCTCTGCCATTGCCGATAACTTCGGTTACAAAACATGATCATCTCATACAATAAAATATAGCATCATGTATTGACCATATCACATCACAAAATGCCCTGCAAAAACAAGTTAGACGTCCTCTACTTTGTTGTTGCAAGTTTTACGTGGCTGCTACGGGCTTAGCAAGAACCGTACTTACCTACGCATCAAAAACCACAATGATAGTTTGTCAAGTTGGTGCTGTTTTAACCTTCGCGAGGACCGGGAGTAGCCACACCGGTTCAACTAAAGTTGGAGAAACAGACACCGCTTAGTCACCCGTGGTGCAAAGCACAGCGTAAAACTGGGCCTCACAGAAGCTGCACGCTGTAATGTCGGCCCCGGGGCCGCTTCATCCAACAATACCGCAGTAATCAAAGTATGACATGTCGGTAAGCAAGATGACTTGTATCGCCCACAACTCACTTTGGTGTTCTACTTGTGCATATAACATCAACGCATAAAACCTAGGCTCGATACCAATTGTTGGGGAACGTAATAATTTCAAAAAATCCTACGACACGCGAAGGGATCATGGTGATGCATAGCAACGAGAGGGAGAGTGTTGTCCACGCACTCGTGAGACCGAAAGCGGAAGCGTTATGACAACGCTGGTTGATGTAGTTGTACGCCTTCACGATCCGACCGATCCAAGTACCGAACGACGGCACCTCCGGAAGTTCAGCACACGCTCACCGATGACGATCCCTGGACCGATCCAGCAGGGTGTCGGGATGAGTTCCATTAGCACGACGGCGTGCAGGACGATGATGATGTTCTACCGACGCAAAGCTTCGCATAAGCACCGCTACGATATGACCGAGGTGGAATATGGTGGACGGGAGCACCGCACACGGCTAAGGAACGATCACGAAGATCAACTTGTGTGTCTTGAGGTGCCCCCCTGCCCCCGTATATAAAGGAGCCAAGGGGGAGGGGGCGGCCGGCCAAGGAGGGCGCGCCAAGGAGGAGTCCTACTCCCACCGGGAGTAGGATTCCCCCCCTTCCAAGTAGTAGGAGTAGGAGTCAAGGGAAGGGGCAAGAGAAGAGAAGGAAGGAGGCGCAGCCCTCCCTAGTCCAATTCGGACTAGGCCTTGGGGGGCGCCACCTCTCTCTCTCTTTCCCCTAAAGCCCAATAAGGCCCATATACTCCCCTTTAATTCCGTACCTCTCCAGATTCAAAATACCAATCACTCGAACCTTTCCAACTCCAATATAGTCGTCCAATATATCGATCTTTACGCCTCGACCATTTCGAGACTCCTCGTCATATCCCGATCTCATACGAGACTCAACTCCTTCGCAGACATCAAAACTTATAAACTCATAATATAACCACATCGAAACCATAAGCGTGAGGACCCTACGGGTTCGAGAACAATGTAGACATGACCGAGACACGCCTCCGCCAATAACCAATAGCGGAACCTGGATGCTCATATTGGTTCCTACATATTCTACTGAAGATCTTTATCGGTCAGATCAAGATAACAACATACGTTGTTCCCTTTGTCATCGGTATGTTACTTGCCCGAGATTCAATCGCCGGTATCTCAATACCTAGTTCAATCTCAAGCTATCGACAAGTCTCTTTACTCGCTCAGAATACATCATCCCAAGAACTAACTCATTAGTTGCAATGCTTGCAAGGCTTAAGTGATGTGAATTACCGAGAGGGCCCAGAGATACCTCTCCGACAATCGGAGTGACAAATCCTAATCTCAAATACGCCTAACCCAACATGTACCTTCGGAGACACACAGAGAGCTCCTTTATAATCACCCAGTTACGCCAGGACGCTTTGGTAGCACACAAAGTGTTCCTCCAAAGAACGGGAGTTGCATAATCTCATAGTCATAGGAACATGTATAAGTCATGAAGAAAGCAATAGCAACATACTAAACGATCAAGTGCTAAGCTAACGGAATGGGACAAGTCAATCACATCATTCTACTAATGATGTGATCCCGTTTAATCAAATGGCAACTCTTTTGTCCATGGCTAGGAAACATAACCATCTTTGATAATCGAGCTAGTCAAGTAGAGGCATACTAGTGACACTATGTTTGTCTATGTATTCACACATGTATTATGTTTCCTTAATTACAATTCTAGCATGTAAATAAACATTTATCATGAAATAAGGAAATAAATAATAACTTTATTATTGCCTCTTGGGCATATTTCCTTCACCGAGGGGTACCATGAGTTGATGTGAAAGCCAAGTGGCCTTGAGAGCACCTGCAAGGATGTGACGGTGGCCGGTTGTTTAGCTTAGGTATCACCCAGAGGGGTGATAGCTCCCCGACTTGTCCCGAATAGCCATCACTACTTTAATTGTTAATGCACTAACAGGTTTGGGTATTTGTTCTAAGTTGGCCTTTGGCCTTTACGCACTAACCACCACACGAGAATAGTTATGGGCCTCGACGTTGCAAAGACGGCCAAGCTTTGTCGACGCCTAGTTCAAAGATAGCGGCATGGTTTCGGATCGCTCCGCCATCTCGAGGCGGTGTTGTATTCACCTCATACAAGAATCTAATTCGAGTGCAACGGCGATGGGCCCAAGACCCCGGGCGCTTAGGATGTAGATCAAGGGGACCTCTCACTGAGCCTAGGTAGGGTCATGACATGTTGATCTTCCGAGGCCGGGCATTGACCTAGAAAAGTGTGTCCGGCCAGAGTGATCGAGTGTGTTGGGTTACGTGGTGCACCCCTGCAGGGAAGATATATATTCGAATACCGTGTCCTCGGTAATGGACGTTCAGACTTGTATCCTGACCTTATACAACTAGAAATGGATACTTGATATGTGATGGATATGTGGCTTCGGGATTGCTTTCTCGCAAGGAGTCGAGGAAGTATCTCGGGGCCTTACTGTTACAACATGCTTGTTAATTAAAATGTTATTCTTTACTCTTCTACATGCCAGTAAGATGCTTGGAGTTAATTGAACATGCTAGTCTTCGATAGGCTAGGCCTTCCCCTCTATTCTGGCTTTCTGGAGTTCAGTCCATAGATACAACCCTTCCATTTGATACCAATGCATACTTAGTGTAGATCTGATGCTTGCGAGTACTTTGGATGAGTACTCACGGTTGCATTCCTACCCCGTTTCCCCTTTCTTCCTTCTTTCCTAAGTTGTTGCAATCGGATGGTGGATCCTCGAGCGATGCCATCGCCGACGGATACTACTACGTGGAGATCGCCGACGACCAGGAGTAGTTAGGAGGTCCCAGGTAGGAGGCCTTGCCTCTTCAATCGTTGTTGCTTTTGTGTTTGCCTTCTTAAGGCATCCTTGTCTAACTTTATGTCTCAGATCAGATATTGTTGCTTCCACGACTCTTGTATATCGAGCTTGTATTCGAGCCCTCGAGGCCCCTGGCTTGTAATATGAAGCTTGTATCATTTCAATTTGTGTCTAGAGTTGTGTTGTGATATCTTCCCGTGAGTCCCTGATCTTGATCGTACACATTTGCGTGTATGATTAGTGTACGGTCGAATCGGGGGCGTCACAAGTTGGTATCAGAGCCGACTGCCTGTAGGGTCCCCCTTTCCAACACCTTGGCCGAAGTTGAGTCTAGTCTTTGAAAACTATTTTACTAACATGTTTGTGTGGCTTATGTGCCCACGCCGCCATTGGATGGTATTAGGATCTTTTATTCCTCGCTCATACTCGGGACTCTAATCTCTCTTCTATTCGAGTTAAATGATTTTGGTAAATCTAACATTAGGATCTCGTGATCACATCCACCCGGAGATTTGTATTAACCTTTCTCGAATTGAGGTCCAAGTTCTGCTTCACAATATTCACTGACCGCGGGATCCTTTTATCGAGGGCACCCTGCGTTGTCACTTTCAAATCCCTCGTTCCAGAGGTTTCCCTGACGTTGATGTAGCATGTGCTATGTCCCGTTATTGCATTCCTCCATCGCGTGCATGCATGCCGCCTAGTATGTCTATGATGTTTCTCTTGTACGAACTCTTATGAACAACATGTAATTGGCCCCAGCTGTATGTATCGGTATGTTCATCGCCTTGTACATACCGCGCTTTTGCCCATTGCTCTAGTAACATCATGAATGACTCCATACACTTGCTCCAACCTTTGCCGAACTACCCTTCTTGCATTTAAGCAGTGATGGTTAGACCCACGATCATGGTCATCAATACATGGACGAATGGTACAACGCTTGAGCTGAATCGCTAGTCCATGGAAGGAGTCATGTTTAGTTTCCGCTTCCCAATATGAATCATCACCAGCCTCAAGAATATGCAAGACTTTGCGCTGCCTCAACTCAATCATCTACAAAGTACTCAAAGTACCACTTGATGCTAATGATCGGCTTCATGACACCTTTCGAGTTGAGTTCCATTGATGTAGCCCTTGCCAACTATGTCACCTTCGTGGCTTCTCGCATTTAAAGGTCCCGCTACTCAATGGTGGGACAGCCACAATCGTTCCTTACGTGTTGGAACCGCCATCACTTGGCCGGAATTCCAAGCATTCTTTCTGCCAATGTCGAACCACCATGGTTAGTCTCAACGCCTGTTGGAACTTGAAGGGATGGAATTCCATGTTTCCCCCCATTGTTTTGAAGTCTTCGAGATATTGACCTCATTCTGGGAATGGAGTAGTTGAAAATGTATACTGCTTATATCATTTGCGCCCCTAAAACGGTCCCTCTACTACATCCTTCAAGTGTGATAGTAAGCTACCATGCTCGTCTTGTTTGAAATGCCGAAGCACGGAATTATTCCTTGAATGAGTTAAACGCTTCTCCTCTTGTGAGAAATGAAAACGCTCCAGTTGTTCCCAGTCCATGACCTTGAATTTGTTGCAATTAAATTTCAATGAAGATGAGGTGACATTTCCTTTTTGTATTCGCTATGTAGATCTTCATCGATCATCAAAGTCTGAAGTAACTGTTTACTCAGCTAGATCTGGATCTCCGTCAACAGCGATGTATGGAATCAATTACAAACTATGACTATGGTATTTCTTATACCCCCGGCAAGGCTAATATCATGGTCGATGCCCTGAGTCGCAAGTCTTATTGCAACAACCCCAATGTTCATAAATCTCAACCCTGCATGATGATCTCACTTACAGAGAGCACCCGGTCCGCGTTCTCGATCAAGTTGAACGTCGCACCCGTCTTAGGGCTGTCAAATTTCTAAGAGTTCAGTGGTCAAATCATTCTAAAGAAGAAGCCACTTCGGATCGCGAGGATCGTCTTCGTGATGAATACCCCGCTTTGTTTCTGCTCGCTTCCTAAAATCTCGGGACGAGATTTCTTATAGTGGAGGAGAATTGTCACGCCCGGATAATTAAGCTACAGTAATCCCCGTTAATGATGCCATGTCATCACATTACTGTTGCTAATCCTCATTTGATCCAAATCTTAGTTCGAATTCAAATTTCTTAGTTTGAATTGAAATTCAAATTCAAATTCAAATTCAAATTAAAATCCAAGATTCAAATTTCTCGAACATGAAAACAAAATGTTCAAAGTGTTTCCCTGGATATTTTTCATGTTGAAACCCATATTTTACAAAGTTTAAATGCCCTTAAATGAATAAAACAAGGGTCAAAACAATATTTTAAATCACTTTAAAGTTATAAAATTCTAAGGCATTTCAACTGCTTCTCAAACTTCTTGAGGCAGTGCTAAAAATTACATAATAATTATTGAGACAAGTTACACATTTTACAAAAAGTCTTTTGGAGCAAAAAGAAACTGCAAAATAGAAAAGACAAAGGGAAAACAGAAAAGTTTTCTTTAAAGAATAGAAAAGGCCCATTGCCCCCCTCCCCCTGGGCCTTAGCCTACCCAGCCGACCCAACTTCCCAGCCAGCCCACTTCCCCCTTGCGGTCGTCCTCTCCCTGTTCAACCGACCGCTTGGTCACGGTCGCCATCCGACCAGCTCGTCGGCGTCGTCGGCGAGGGGATAAGATCCCCCGACGCCTCGGGTTCCCCTCGTCCCCTCCCACTTGCCCTTGCGCTCCCCCTCATCCTCTCTCCTCTTGCTACACTCCTCCTCCAGATCCAGCCGCACCTGACGCCGTCGTCGCCATGGTTGCCCTCGCCGGCGTGGCTACGCTCCACCCGACGCCTGAGGACATGTCCCTCTGCCCCGCCGTGGTCTGCTTCGTCGCCTGGACCCATGAGACCAAGCCGGAGAGCCCCACATCGCGGGGATCGAGCTCTCCTTCCTCCTTCGTACGTCGTCGTTCGTCCCTGACTTTGGCGCCATCAATCCTCCCCGAACCCACCTTTGCACCACTACGGGATCCCGGTGAGAGCCGTCCGTCCAACCCCTCTGTCCCTTCTCGTCGTATGGACACCATAGGTCGCCCCCGCCGTCACGCCCGAGCTCCTGAGGAGCTCGCGGTGCCGCGCCTGTTGTCGCGCGCCCCCGCCCCTGCTGCGCTCCGGCCATGCCCCTACCCGTCCATGTCCGTGTGCACGCACGCTCCGCATCGCCCCGGGCCATGGTCCGTGTGTGAGCTGTCGTGGCCGGCCCATGCCCTGCCGCCGCCCCGTCGCGTTGGTGCAGCCCGACCGCGGCCTCCGCTTGTTGGCTTCGCCCGCCACTGCCGCACGCCACCGCGCCTCGCTGCGTCGCCATCTCCACCCACTGCTGCAGCTGCAACTACTGTTGCCGCCACTGCCTGCACCCGCCGCGACCGCAACCTCCCATGGCCGCGCACCTGCCGCCAGCGCTCACCGCGACCACTGCCGCTCGCGCGTCTGCACAGCCCCGCCGCCTAGCGCCGCCCTGCTCCGGCCCCGCAGCTGCTCGCCACGCCTCCCCTGGCTGTTCTCTTCTACTGTCGGCGCCGCTCGCCGCTGCATCGTGGCCGCGCCCCCGGTTGCCTGCTGCTGCTGCTTGCCTCCCCTCGCAGCTGCAACCACCGTCGCCGGCTGCCCGCCGCCACCGCACCTCGCTCGTCGTCCGCCTCGGCACCGCTCGCGGCCGAGCCCGCAGCTCCTCCCCGCGTCGCCTCCCCTGCTGTAGCGCCCCCGCCGGCTTGCTCCTACTCTATACTGTACTGCTGCTAGCTACTGTAGATGTAGCTAGCTTTTCTAATTCCACACTAAATAACCCTCTGGACAGCCCCTAAACGACAACTAAACGACTTTTAACATGAGCAAACCTATTATGGGGAGGTAGTATACTTGACGAGGCTCAAATGTTTCCATTGGACGAAACCCATGTGATGCGTCGATTAATTCCTACGAAAATCACAAAGTTCTATGTTTTGTTAACAGAAAAACCCAAAAACAGCTTTATTTTCATAGCTACTTTAGAGCTGTTGGTGATCACACAAATGAACACTAATATGGATGTAGTTGGTACTAACATGTAGATCGCAGAAAAATGCTCAAAATTGATATAAGGCACAAAATCATAGGAGGTACAAATCCATAGTTGTAGCCTTTTGAAAACAGCTAAAAGATGTTTAAAACTGGCGAATTCTCAGACTTAGCAAAATTTCAGGGAATTTCAGAATATTGTTTAAATCTTTGAAAAATCATATAAAATAATCTGTAACTCGGATGAAAATGTTTTGATCATTAAAGTGGCTCAGAACAACGAGACGAATCCGAATACGCGGTCCGTTCATCAGTCACATGCCTCTAGCATAGCAAACATGCAACCGTCCCCCTCCGTTTCATCTGTCCGAAAATGCCAGACTTCGGGAAAACTTTCGCGGATGTTTTTCCCCTTGTCAGATTATGTAACACCGCTGTTAGAATACCCTAACTCCACGTATTGTCATGTTATAAACTTGTTTGCTCAGATTTATTGTTTCTCCCCCTCTTCTCTCCTAGAGACTTTAGACCGTCATTGATGCCCCCTGCGGATCAACTACGTCACGCCGAATTCTTCTTCCCTTTCAATGAGCTTCCAGCAAGCCCCCTTTGATCATCCCGATATCGCCCATTTCATTCTCTCATACTTGCATTAGATTTTGCTACGCTTATTGATTGCTCCTATTCCGATGCATAGCCCGCTTTTGTAACCTCGCTTATTGTTACCTACCGCTTATCCTAAATTGCTTAGTATAGGTTGGATAGTGATCCATCGCTGACCTCCACCTTGTCCTTGTCAGCTTCGCTTCATCATCGATGACTCGATCAATGTGATCGACGCACCGCAGCCCCACACCTCACATCACATCACGCCTTTTTGTCGCTTCGACTGCAGAAGCTACTATCGAGTGCCGAGGGTGATCCCTCATAACGCACTCGATGATAATTCTATAGTGTAGCTATTCGATCATGGTCAACGGGTGGTTCCTCTTTCACCATTCCCGATACTACTGTTGCGGTAACACCTCAAGTGTGAACCTCGAGGTGGTCCCTCTTACGCTCACCTTGATGATTACATTGGGTGGAATCCAATCGGGGTGATTCCTCGCTTTTCTTCCTTGATGTTTTGGACACACCTGCTACCTTGACTTTACTTGAGACCATTGTTGAAGTCGGCCGCCTTAGGGGTACCCGCGAGTTGATGTGAAAAGCCAAGTGTCTTGAGAGCACCCGTGCGATGTGACGGCGGCCGGTCGTTTAGCCAGATCACCCAGAGGGTGATAGCTCGACTTGTCCCTCCCGCCACTACTTTAATTGTTAATGCACTAACAGTGTTTGGGTATTTGTTCGAGTCGCCTTTGGCCTTTACTGACCAACCACCACGCCGAGAATAGTTATGGGCCTCAACGCCACAAAGACGTCACCAAGCTTTGTCGATGTCCAGTCAAAGATGGCAAAGACGGTTTCGGATCGTGGCCGCCATCCGAGGCCGGTGTATCCACCTCAAGACGCAACAACCGGAGGCAATGGGCGATGGGCCCAAGACCCTGTGGCGCTTTAGGATGTAGACCTGGGGACCTCTCTGGCTGAGCCTAGGTAGGGTCATGACGTGTCGATCTTCCGAGGCCGGGCATTGACCCAAAAAGTGTGTCCTACCAGAGTGATCGAGCGTGTTGGGTAACATGGTGCACCCTCAGTAGGAAGATATATATTCAATACCGTGTCCTCAGTAATGGACGCTCTGACTTGTATCCCGATCTTATACAACTAGAAATGGATACTTGATATGTGATGGATATGTGGCTCCGGATTGCTTTCAGCAGGAGTCGAGGAAGGATCTCTCGGCCTTATTGTTACAACATGCTTGTTAATTAAAATGCTATTCTTTACTCTTCTACATGCCGTAAGATGCTTGGAGCTGCTTGAAGATGTTAGTCTTTGATAGGCTAGGCCTTCCTCTATTCTCGGCTTTACGCAATTCACCCACAGATATAGCCCTTCCATTTGATACCAATGCATACTTAGTGTATATCCGATGCTTGTAGTACTTTGGATGAGTACTCACGGTTGCTTTCCTACCCCTTTCCCCTTCTTCCTTCTTTCCTATTGTTGCAATCGATGTCGGATCCTCGGAGCAGATGCCACCGGCCGATGATACTACTACGTGGAGACCGCTGACGCACTGTGAGTAGTTAGGAGGTCCTGTGCAGGAGGCCTTGCCTCTTCGATCGTTGTTGCTTTTTGTGTTTGCCTTCTTAAGGCATCCTTGTCTAACTTTATGTCTCAGATTTCGAGATATTGTTGCTTCCGCCGACTCTTGTGTATTGAGCTTGTATTCGAGCCCTCGAGGCCCCCGGGCTTGTAATATGAAGCTTGTATTATTTCAATTTGTGTCTAGAGTTGTGTTGTGATATCTTCCCGTGAGTCCCTGATCTTGATCGTACACATTTGTGTGTATGATTAGTGTACGGCCGAATCGGGGGCATCACAGTAGCCCAATCCTTTTGAGGCAAAGGACATGCTAAAACGGTCTCTTATGATAAGCAAAGTGTTCTTGAGGGTACACGGAATTTCATCTAGTCACTTTCATCATGTTGGTTCGACGATTTGTGTTCGCTACTTTGATAATTTGATATGTGGGTGACCGGTGCTTAGGTGTTGTTCTTACTTGAACAAACCTCCTACTTATTATTAACCCTCCCGCAAGCATCCGCAACTACGAGAAAAGTATTAAATAAATTCTAACCATACATTTAACTTTTGGGTCCAATCGGTCTCTTACGGAATAGCGCATAAACTAGGGTTTAAGTTTCTGTCACTCTCGCAACCCACCATTAATTTACTACTCCACAATGCATTCCCTTAGGCCCAAGTATGGTTAAGTGTCATGTAGTCGACGTTCACATGACACCACTAAGGGAATCACAACATACATATCAAAATATCGAACACATATCAAGTTCACATGATTACTTGCAATATGATTTTTCCGTGACTTCAAGAACAAAAGTAACTACTCACAAATAATAAACATGCTCATGATCATAGGGGTATTCAATATCATAATGGATCTGAACATATAATCTTCCACCAAATAAACCATATAGTAATCAACACTACTAGTCACCCCCAGCACCAATCTATAGTTTCAGAATAAGATTGAATACAAGAGATGAACTAGGGTTTGAGATGAGATGGTGTTGGTGAAGATGTTGATGGAGATTGCCCTTCCCAAGATGGAAGAGTTGTTGGTGATGATGATGACGATGATTTTCCCCTTCGGGAGGGAAGTTCCCCCGGCAGAATTGTTGGGTAACGTAGTGATTTCAAAAATTTCCTACGCACACGCAAGATCATGGTGATGGCATAGCAACGAGAGGGGAGAGTGTTGTCCACGTACCCTCGTGAGACTGTAAGCGGAAGCGTTATGACAACGCTGCTGATGTAGTCAGACGCCTTCACGATCCGACCGATCCAAGCACCGAACGACGGCACCTCCGTGTTCAAAGACATCGCTCAAATTTCGATGACGCTCCCTGGCTCCAATCCAAAGAAAGCGTCGGGGATGAGTTCCACAAGACGACGGCAGGACAACGATGATGTTCTATCGGCCAGCAGGCTTCGCTAAACTCCGCGACGATATGACCTAGGTGGAATATGGTGGAGGGGCACCGCACACGGCTAAGGAACGATCCAGAGATCAACTTGTTCCGTCTCTAGGTGCCCCCTCCCCAGATATAAAGGGAGAGGAGGGGCCGGCCAAGGGAGAGGGCGCGCCCTAGGGGGGCAATCCTACTCAAGTAGGTTTGGCCCCCTTTCCTATTAGGAGTAGGAGAGGGAAGGAAGAGAGGGAGGGAAGAAGGAAGGGGGCCCCCCTCCCACCGGATTGGGCTTGGGGGGCCTCCTTTGCTCCTTTCTCCTCCTTTCCACTAAGGCCCAATAAGGCCCATATACTTCTGGGGGTTCGGTAACCTCCTGAGTCTCAGATATTCCCAATCTCATCCGGAACCTTTCCAGATCCAAATATATCCGTCCAATATATCAATCTTTATGTCTCGACCATTTCGAGACTCCTCGTCATGTCCGTGCTCACATCCGGGACTCAACAAACTTTGGTACATCAAAACTTATAAACTCATAATAAAAGCTGTCATCGTGAACGTTAAGCGTTGCAAGGACCCTACGGGTTCGAGAACTATGTAGACATGACCTAAAACTATTCTCGGTCAATAACCAATAGTGGAACCTGGATGTCCATATTGGTTCCTACATATTCTACGAAGATCTTTATCGGTCAAACCAAGATAACAACATACGTTGTTCCCTTTGTCATCGGTATGTTACTTGCCGAGATTCGATCGCTTCAGATCCAATACCTAGTTCAATCTCGCTATCGCAAGTCTCTTTACTGCTTCGTAATACATCATTTCATAACTAGCTCATTAGTTACAATGCTTGCAAGGCTTAAGTGATGTGTATTACCGAGAGGGCCAGAGATACCTCTCCGACAATCGGAGTGACAAAATCCTAATCTCGAATTATGCCAACTCAACATGTACCTTTTGGAGACACCTGGAGCACCTTTATAATCACCCGATTACGTTGTGATGTTTGGTAGCACACAAAGTGTTCCTCCGGTGAACGGAGCTGCATAATCTCATAGTTATGGAACATGTATAAGTCATGAAGAAAGCAATAGCAACATACTAAACGATCAAGTGCTAGGCTAACGGAATGGGTCATGTCAATCACATCATTCTCCTAATGATGTGATCCTTAATCAAATGACAACTCTTTTGTCCATGGCTAGGAAACATAACCATCTTTGATAAACGAGCTAGTCAAGCAGAGGCATACTAGTGACTATATGTTTGTCTATGTATTCACACATGTATCATTGTTTCCGGTTAATACAATTCTAGCATGAATAATAAACATTTATCATGATATGAGGAAATAAATAATAACTTTATTATTGCCTCTAGGGCATATTTCCTTCAGTCTCCCACTTGCACTAGAGTCAATAATCTAGATTACATAGTAATGATTCTAACACCCATGGAGTCTTGGTGTTGATCATGTTTTGCTCGTGAGAGAGGCTTAGTCAATCTGGTTCCGCAACATTCGTGATCCGTATGTATCTTGCAAATCTCTATGTCTCCCACTTGGACTTGGTCCCGGATGGAATTGAAGCGTCTCTTGATGTGCTTGGTCCTCTTGTGAAATCTGGATTCCTTTGCCAAGGCAATTGCACTAGTATTGTCACAGAAGATTTTCATTGGTCCCGATGCACTAGGTATAACACCTAGATCAAGAATGAACTCCTTCATCTGCAGACTCCTTCATTTGTCGCTTCAAGCAGCTATGTACTCCGCTTTACATGTAGATCCCGCCACGACGCTTTGTTTAGAATCGCACCAACTTACGCCTCCACCGCTTAATAAAAAATACGATCCGGTTTGCGATTTAGAATCGTCCGGATCGATGTCAAAGCTTGCATCGACGTAACCATTTACGACTAGCTCTTTGTCACCTCCATATACGAGAAACATATCCTTAGTCCTTTTCGGTATTTCAGATGTTCTTGACCGTTGTCCGATGATCCACTCTGGATTACTTTGGTACCTCCCCGCCAAACTAATAGCAAGGCACACATCAGGTCTCGGTACACAAGATTGCATACATGATAGAGCCTATGGCTGAAGCATAGGGAACTCCCTTCATTTTCTCTATCTTTTTGCAGTGGTCGGGCATTGAGTCCCACTCAATTTTATACCTTGTAATACAGGCAAGAACCCTTTCTTTTCCTGATCCATATTGAACCTTTTCAACACTTTATCAAGGTACGTGCATTGTGAAAGTCCAATCAAGCGTCTTGATCTATCTATATAGATCTTGATGCCCAATATGTAAGCAGCTTCACCGAGGTCTTTCATTGAAAAACTTTTATTCAAGTATCCTTTTATGCTATCTGAAATTCTATATCATTTCCAATCAACAATATGTCGTCCACATATAATATTAGAAATGCTACAGAGCTCCCACTCACTTTCTTGTAAATACAAAGCTTCTCCAAAAGTCTCAGATAAAACCATATGCTTTGATCACACTATCAAAGCGTTTATTCCAACTCCGAGATGCTTGCACTGCACCATAGATTGATCGCTGGAGCTTGCACACTTTGTTAGCTCCTTAGGATCGACAAAACCTTCCGGTTGCATCATATACAACTCTTCTTCCGTAAATCCATTCAGGAATGCGCTTTTGACATCCATTTGCCATATTTCATAATCATAAAATGCGGCAATTGCTAACATGATTCGGACAGACTTAAGCATCGCTAATGGTGAGAAGGTCTCATCGTAGTCAACCCCTTGAACTTGTCGAAAACCTTTCGCAACAAGTCGAGCTTTATAGACAGTTACATTACCGTCGTCGGTCTTCTTCTTAAAGATCCATTTATTCTCAATGGCTTGGCGATCATCCGCAAGTCAACCAAATTCCATACTTTGTTCTCATACATGGATCCCATCTCAGATTTCATGGCCTCTAGCCATTTTATGGAATCTGGGCTCATCATCGCTTCCTCATAGTTCGTGAGGTTCATCATGGTCAAGTAACATGACTTCCGAATAGGATTACCGTACCACTCAAAGTGCGGATCTTACTCGGTAGACCTACGAGGTTCAGTAGAAACTTGATCTGAAGTTTCATGATCAATATCATTAGTTTCCTCACCAATTGGTGTAGTTGTCACAGGAACCGGTTCTTGTGATGAACTACCTTCCAATAAGGGAGCAGGTACAGTTACCTCATCAAGTTCTACTTTCCTCCCACTCACTTCTTTCGAGAGAAACTCCTTCTCTAGAAAGGATCCGATTTTAGCAACGAAAATCTTGCCCTCGTGTCTGTGATAGAAGGTGTACCCAATAGTTTCTTTTGGGTATCCTATGAAGACACATTTCTCGATTTAGGTTCGAGCTTATCCGGTTGAAGTTTCTTCACATAAGCATCGCAGCCCCAAACTTTAAGAAACGACAACTTTGGTTTCTTGCCAAACCACAGTTCATAAGGCGCCGTCTCAACGGATTTTGATGGTGCCCTATTCAACGTGAATGCGGCCGTCTCTAAAGCATAACCCCGTAACAATAGCGGTAAATCAAGAAGAGACATTATAGATCGCACCATATCTAGTAAAGTACGACACGACGTCGGACACACCATTTCGTTGTGGTGTTCCGGGTGGCGTGAGTTGAAAACTATTCCGCATTGTTTCAAATGTAAACCAAACTCGTAACTCAAATATTCTCCTCCATGATCAGATCAGAGAAACTTTATTTTCTTGTTATGATGATTTTCCACTTCACTCCGAAATTCTTTGAACTTTTCAAATGTTTCGGGACTTGTGTTTCATTAAGTAGATATACCCATATCTCGCTCAAATCATCTCGTGAAGGTGAGAAAATAACGATACCCGCCATGAGCTTCAACATTCATTGGACCACAAACATCGCAGATGTATGATTTCCAACAAATCAGTTGCTCGCTCCATAGTTCCGAGAACGGCGTTTAGTCATCTTGCCCATGAGGCACGGTTCGCAAGTACCAAGTGATTCATAATCAAGTGATTCCAAAAGCCCATCAAGATGGAGTTTCTTCATCAGCGTTACTGCGCACCAGACCCAAATGGATCAAGTCTACGTGGCTCGTGTGTCATCCACGGATCAAGAATACGACACCACACAAGATTTCAAGGATTTATAGCGTAGTAGCAATCACACACTTATTACATCGATTGTCCAAAAGAGGACTATTACAATAAATATGGCTTAAGGCCATCTAATAACGATAACAGCGGAAGGCTTGGAAGATAAGTGAGTCCATCAACTCCATCGGCATCACTGAGTATAGAACCACGACCTAACACCTTACTGTCGTTCTAAAAGTCTGCAACATGAAAGTTGCAGTACAAAACGGGTCAGCACATGGAATATGCTGGCAATGTAACACATAGAGAGTATTGAAGCAACAAGCCTATACTACATGCATATTTGGCTGGTGGTAAGGCTCTACGGTTACATTTGCATAAAGCTGATTTTTCCCTACACCAAAGGAATAATTTTGTTTAACTATCATGGTGGTTGTTAAACATTGAGAATGGTTGACAGCATCCTCAATCCCAATTAAAAGTACTCATTAAAGCCCAATAACTTTTATTTAGAAGTAACATGTTGAGATTCACATGATATTCAAGTACTAGATACTCAAGATTTGTCCATAACCGGGGACACGGCTAATCATGATTAGTTTATACACTCTGCAGAGGTTTGCGCACTTTTCCCCACAAGACTCGATCGCCTCCGCTTGGTTCTCGTGACTGCATGGTGTTTGAGAAACGGATGACCGAGACATAGTCTTCGTAAGCGCTTAGCACCTTACATGTGGGTAGACCGCACCAACCTACATCCCCTACATCGCCTAGCCTACCCGTAAGAGTTCGCACAACTTAGTCAACTACGCCAGAGAGCCCATAATTGGCTTGTGGCTGCACACGGAAGTTTCCAGTTTGATAAATCTTATGATCCCTTAGAGCCTGGGTGGCGGTCCAAAAAAAAACATGCAAGTCCTGCTTGAAAACAGGTGCCTCAATCCACCCAGATGTGTGTTTAAGTTGCCACCTTAGATAAACCATTAATTATCAATCTCACATCATCATGGATATTCACTCACCCAATCCACGTCTACTAGCATAGCATAGCATAATAAGCAAACGTAGAAGTAACTCCCAAGGTTTCATAAGTAAAACAGGTAATAGGTACTACCTCAAACCTACTTCCCATCCCACAATTTAATTAGATCCTATTCATGCAAGTGTTTGAGGATTGATCTAATGCATAAAAACTGGGTATGAGAAGAGTATGATCAAAGTGTTACTTGCCTTGTCGATGATCCATGAAACCTAGAGACTCAAGTAACAAGCGGCGCACTCCGGGTGATCTAACGCAGTATAAACAACAAGCATACAATAAGTACTCATCTAATGCACAGGAAATCTCGAATAAAAGATCTAACCAGAAAGTTCAACTTAAGAACCCCGTTGCAAAAGAATCGAATCAAATAAAGCATCGAAGTCGAAACTCGAGAGAGAACGCCTTCGGTTTAGCAATCTGAAACTAGGTCAAAATTTTACAGTAGCAAAACTACGGTGCAAAGTAGGTTAGTCAGAACGGCGGTTTCGTAACGAAACTCCAGGCGCTTGAATCACCTGATTCCGATAAACGAGCAAGAAATAAAACAGATTTGAAAATCGGATCAGAAATCAAATCAGAAAAATAACGGATTAAATCCGATTAAAAGGAAAACGCATTTAACGGTTAAAACGACGACGCTCGTTAACAGAATCTAATCCAACGAACATAATTCATTGAAACGAACGGTTCGGTGAACGTTCGTTAATTAAGAAAACCGAATAAAAAAATAAAACCAACTAGGTTTTTTAAAAAAAAAAAAAACCGAACATCTTTTTTTTTTAAAAAAACCGGATCGGAACGGAGCGGGGCGGCGGCTACCTCCGGCGGCTCGCCGGCGGGGCTCCGGGCGGCGGGCGAGGGGTCGGGCTCCTGGAGGGGCGGGCGAGGTCTGGGCTCCGCATGACGGGAATCCACAAGGGCGGCGCAAGGCCCACGGGCGTGGGGCTCGGCGGGCTCGGGTTGGGGGCGGCTCCAAGTGGTGAGAGAGGGGGGCAACAGTATTTATGGAAGGAGGGGTGGCGGTGGCTTGGGGGAGGGCAACCGAGGCCGGGCGGAGGCCGGACTAAAGGGCGGCGTGGCGTGGCGGCGTGGGGCTCCCGCGGCAAGATGGGCGTCTTGTGTGAGGGAGAGAGGGAGGCGGGCAAGGCCTGGGTCAAGGGCTGGCTACTGGCTGGGCCTGGGCCTGGCCCGGGGGGCGCAGTTTTTTTTAAACAAAAAAAAACGGATTAAAAAAAAAAATACCAAACGAACTCAAATTTAATAAAATAAATTTTCAGACTCCTAAAAATGAGTCGAACAAAATGAACTTTAAAAATGGCAAACATGAATTTTTTTTAAATGCTCATTTTGCCTAAGCAAATAAATCTTCCAAAAAGCCAAATGTGATTTATTTATAATACCTTCGTTTTTCCTAAATGTTGGGAAAGTCATATTATTCCTCTCTTAAAATTTTTATAAGAAAAACTTTATGAAGATAATTTAAATAAATCCAAATGATCCTATTTTCAAAATTTGAGAAATCCCAAATATGAAAATAATGAAACTTCCAACTCTCTCCGAGGGTCCTTGAGTTGCGTGAAATTTTCTAGGATCGGAAAATGCGAGAAAATATGATATGCATGATGACCTAATGTATAACATTCCAAATTGCAAATTTGGGATGTTACAAACCTACTTCTTAAGATGAATCTCGCCCTCGAGATTCGGGTTGGCTAGAAAATAGGTGAGGTGGTCCTTGAGCAAAACTTCCTCTCTTTCCTGTGTGGCTTCGCCTCGGTGTGGTGGCTCCAATCGAACTTTGCAAAACTTGATAACCTTGCCGCGGGTAACTCTGCTGGCATAATCGAGAATCTTAACCGTTTTCCTCATATGTCAAGTCATCCTTCAATCAATTGCTTCCAATGCACCGTCTCTTAACGGTACCTCTGCTATCTCGGGTGACATTTCTTCAATCGAGAAACATGGAATACATCATGAACTCCCGACAGTCCTTTCCGCAATTCCAATTTATACGCTAACTTCTCCCATGCGTTGCAAAATCTTATACGGTCCAACGAAAACGGGTGTTAACTTTCCTTTAACTCCAAAACGCTTAACTCCTCAAGCGGGATACTCTAAGATATACTCGCTCCAACTTCATACTCAATCGCTGGCGCTTTGAATCGGGCATAGCTCTTCCGTCTCAGATTGGGCTACCTTGAGCCTTTTCGCGAATCAATTTAACCTTCGGTTTCAGACTCCTTAATCAAATCCGGTCCAAACAACTCGACGATCTCGGTTTATTCCCATGACAACGGTGTCTCTGCACCTTCTTCCATACAGAGCCTCGAAAGGTGCCATCTTCAAGCTGGTTTGGTAACTGTTGTTGTAGGAAAATTCTGCATACGGCAAATTATCATCCCGCCTAGATCCATAGTCTAGTGCACAAGCTCTCAAAGATGTCCTCCAAAATCTGATTGACTCTCTCGGTCTGTCCATCGGTCTGTGGGTGGAAAGTCGCATCAATTCCAATCTAGTCCCCAATGTCTCGTGCAACCTGGTTCCAAAATTTCGAGGTAAATTGGGTTCCTCCGTCTGACACGATGCTCATCGGAACTCCGTGTAAACACACAATTCTGGTCATGTATATCTTTGCCAACTTAGCACCGCTATAGGTAGTCTTCTTTGGAATGAAATGAGCTACCTTCGTCAAGCGATCGACTATAACCCAAATCGAATCATAGCCCGAACGAAGTCTTTGGCAATCCTGTGATGAAATCCATGCCTAGTTTATCCCACTTCCATTCGGGTATCGGCAATGGTTGTAACAATCCTGGCCGCTTCGATGCTCTGCTTTTACTCTCGACATACATCACAAATCGCTACATACTCATAATATCTTTCTTCATTCCGGTCCACCAGAAAGTATTCTTCAAATCCAAATACATCTTGGTATTTCCTGGGTGAATCGAATAGGGTGAATCATGGGCTTCTTGTAAAATCAACTTCCTAATCTCCGGGTCATTGGGCACATAAACACGGTCTTCAAACCATAGGGTATCGTGTTCGTCCTCACGGAATCCTTTAGCCTTTCCTTTGCCCATTTTCTCCTTTATAGAGGCAACTTCCTTATCTGCCTTTTGGGCTTCTACGATTTTATCCATCGATTAATACTTGAATTTCCAATGCTGCTACATAGCCTCTCGGAACTATTTCCAAACATAGCTCTCGAAGGTCCTCGGCTAACTCATTGGGTATTCCTCCCATCATTAGGGTATTGACGTGGCTCTTACGGCTCAATAAATGCGCTACGACATTAGCCTTTTCGGGTGATAATGCAATCTCATATCATAATCCTTGATAAGTTCTAACCATCTCCTTTATGTGAGATTCAATTCATACGTGTGAAGATGTATTTCAAACTCTTGTGATCAGTATACACTTCACAATGATTTCCAATGAGAAAATGTCTCCACGTCTTCAGGGCATGCACAACGGCTGCTAACTCCAAATCATGAGTGGCATAATTCAACTCATGGGGCTTAAGTTGTCGTGAAGCATACGAAACAACTCTTCCTTCCTGCATAAGCACAGCTCCAAGTCCTCGGCGTGAAGCGTGCCAATACACCTCATAATCCTTAGTCCGATCCGGCAATATCAAAGCTGGTGAGGTAACCAATCTTTTCTTCAACTCCTAAAACTTGCCTCACGGTCCTCGGTCCATATGAATTTGTTTTCTTTCTTCAACAATTCGGTCATAGGCTTTGCAATCCTTGAGAAATTCTCAATGAATCTTCGGTAGTATCCTGCGAGTCCAAGGAAACTCAATCTCTCCAACTGTCGTTGGTGCTTCCCATTTGGTTCTGGTTTCAACTTTTGTGGGGTCAACTGCTATTCCTTCTCCGGATATAACATGTCCGAGAAATCCAACTTCTTTTAGCCAAAACTCACATTTGCTGAACTTGGCATACAACTGGTGTTCCATCAGTTTCTCCAAAACCAATCGCAAATGTTCCTTGTGTTCCTCTTCATTCTTCGAAAAAATCAAAATGTCATCAATGAACACCACGACGAACTTATCCAAAACCTCAATAAACACTTTGTTCATCGTGTTCATGAAATAAGTCATGGCGTTAGTCATCCAAATGACATAACGGTATACTCGTCTGATCCATATCTCGTAGTAAAAGCTGTCTTGGGTATGTCCTGCTCCCGAATCTTCAACTGATGGTACCCTGATCGCAAGTCGATCTTGGAAAACACTTTGGCTCCTTGCAAGCGATCAAACAGATCATTTATCATTGGTAGTGGGTACTTGTTCTTGATTGTTACTTCATTCAATTCACGATAATCAACAACCATTCTCAAAGATCCATCCTTCTTCTCCACTAACAAAACGGGTGATCCCCAAGGTGAAGAGCTTGGGCGTATATAACCTTTATCCAATAGCTCCTTAATATGCTTCTTGATTTCTGCCAAATCTTGTGCTGGCATCCTGTATGGTCGCTTTCGATATCGGGCCTGTTCACGGCAATAGTTCAATCAAAACTCAATGTCTCTATCCGTGGCATTCTGGCAACTCCTCCGGAAATACATCAGAAAATCCTTCACCATCGGGTACTTCTTCCCGCACCAATTCTCGATAAGCAATTTATTTGTGCTCTCCTCGGCTCGTGCCGTGATACATACTTAATCCTTCTTCCTTCTGGTGTGGTGAGCAAAATTGATCTAGTGGAGCAATCAATGTTTCCTCCATACTTTGATAACCAATCCATACCTAATATCACATCCAATCCTTGGGATTCCGTAACTATTAGGTGCGAGGGGAAAACATAGTGTCCAATCCTTAGTGGCAATCGATCACACCATTTACTAGCCATGTACTACTGCTCGGGTGAGGTTACTAGCATGGGTGACCTAAGGGCTTGGGTCGGTAACTTGTACTTATCCACAAATCCCCTTGATATGTATGAATGCGATGCACCAAAGATTTAAAAAGAACTAGTGCAAGAAATGACTTAACCAAAAACTTACCGACATCGCATCGGGCTGATCTTCAACCTCCTCCACATCTATGTGGTTCACACATCCTCTGTTGAAAGGGTTGGGCTTCTTTCCGAGCTTCCATTGCCATTTCCATTCGCCTTACAAATCATTTGCATAATGTCCGGCTTGGAACACTTGTAACAGGTGACATGACTCAAGTCTTTCTTGGCGGGTTGTTGGTGTAGTCCGGTTCGACCATTGCTTCCTCCATTCCCATTACCATTCTTGTGTCCATTATGGTTGTGCGAACTACTTCCTCCATGGGTATCTTTGGCCCGAACTCCCTGCTTAGGGGTATAACGGGGCTTCTGCTGGGCTCCAGAGTTATACTTCCCTTGCCCATACTTCCTCTTGCGGTTCTCAATTTGCTGCTGCTTTCCTTCAATCATGAGGGCTCGGTCTACTAACTCCTGGTAGTTGTTGAAACTTGCTACCATTAACGGCATGTCAACTCATCATTCAGTCCTTCGAAACTTCTCTGCTTAGCCGCACTGTAGTAACGCTATCCGGGGCATAATCGCTAACTTACTAAAATCATCTACGTCTTGTGTGAGTCCTTCCTCCTTGGCGTAAGTTGCAAAACTCACGCTTCTTCATGGCCATGGCTCTGCTGAAACATGAGCAAGGCGAAAAGCTTGTTGAAACTGATCCCATGTGGCAGTGTCTACGGGTAAGTGGTGTGAAATTCTCCCACCATCTTCGCTGCGGGTCCTTCAAGCTGATGTCGCAAACTTCACTCTTTCTCCATCTGTGCATCCCGCAGTGGTCAACTCCCTTCCTATCTTGCGGGAGGTCATACGCTACAATCGGCTCGGTGCTACTCTTTGGAATACACGGCGGATTTAGTCTAAGGAAGCGAGTCAAATGATCCGCAGGGTGGTGGTGGGTTGTTGTTGTTGTTGTTGCCTGGTTACTGCACCAATGTTTGAATCGGTATTGATACTGCTTTGGATCCCGGTTGGGTGATCTCTGGCGGGAAAAGCGAATCCGGGTCGGCGTCTCGGAGGCATCGATGGGTTTAGAAAAGAAGAGAAATTAAGAATAGAATGAGGTCTAAGGGAATCACTACCCAAATGCACATGAGCAAATGCACACAAAATCACTCCATTCAATCAAACAAGGGCTTACAACGATCTAACTATCGCAAAAAGTGCGTGTACTAAAATGTTTACATGGAGGAATACTACTAATATGTGGGGACTTCTACTAATTTGAACGGTGGAAGACTCCATGATGTACTGCTCCGGCCGTCTTCAAAATCGGGTTCACTTGGATCCGAATCGGGTCGTCGATGTTGATGTAGTCGCTTGGGTAATTGACATACTGGTCTTCATTCCGAGCGCCAACTTCTTCTTGAGTTCTTCGATCTCGTACTTAAGATCGTTATTGTGTCTCGCTAGAGCTACGATCTAAATCCATGTAGTCCTTGCGTGTAGTCTTTAGTTCTTCTTCCAGTTCGATGATCCTTCCCTTTGCATTCTGCAACTCCAACATATCATTGCACATCCGGTTCTCCTGGCGTCGAATGTGCCGGTTTAACTCTGGATAAAAGCTGCAATGGATCTATCCTTCTTGGTGCCGACTATGTCCCATTTGTCATCTCGGCGTCCGCATAAATCTGGTAGATGGTGTCCTTGAGGTCTTCTTGATAAACCTCTCCAATGCGTCCCATGGTGATGTGAGCTGCCATGCTCTTTCCCGGACTCCAAGTTGGTGCCTTGAAAACACTATCTATAGGCTTGGTGATTGGGGCGAATGTCCTTCTGAACGTGAGCGTGAATCTTCCAGCTCCTCTTCGTGCAGAGTGGCGTTGAAAGTCCGGTGAAACTTGGTAGTCCAATGTTCAGTACTTGGTAACTTCCTTCAAGTGAAATCCAAAAGGTGTGCCTTCATCTGGTTGGGTGTACTTGATCTTCAAGGCCCTTCATCCTAAAGAGTAGAAAAGATGAGGAGTTAGAAAATGAGAAGAGAGTAGTGATCTATGGCTTTAACTTAGTGGTCGTGTCTCTGATCGTGTGTTTCCGATACCATCTCTGTAGCGACCAGACCCAAATGGATCAAGTCTACGTGCTCGGTGTCATCCACTGGATCAAGAATGCCGACACCACATGATTACTTGAAGGATTTATAGCGAGTAGCAATCACACACTTATTACATCGATTGTCCAGAAGAGGACTATTACAATAAATATGGCTTAAGGCCATCTAATAACGATAACAGCGGAAGGCTTGGAAGATAAGTGAGTCCATCAACTCCATCGGCATCACTGAGTATAGAACCACGACCTAACACCTTACTAAATAAATGCGAAAAGTACGCAACATGAAAGTTGCAGCCAAAACGGGTCAAAGACATGGAATATCTTTGGCAATGTAACACATAGATAGTATTGAAGCAACAAGCCTATACTACATGCATATTTGGCTGGTGGTAAGGCTCTCTGATTTACATTTGCATAAAGCTGATTTTTCCCTACACCAAAGGAATAATTTTGTTTAACTATCATGGTGGTTGTTAAACATTGAGAATGGTTGATGACATCCTCAATCCCAATTAAAAGTACTCATTAAAACCCAATAACTTTTATTTAGAAGTAACATGTTGAGATTCACATGATATTCAAGTACTAGATACTCAAGATTTGTCCATAACCGGGACACGGCTAATCATGATTAGTTTATACACTCTGCAGAGGTTTCATGACTTTTCCCCATTAAGACTTCGATCGCCTCCGCTTGGTTCTCGCCGCATGGTGTTTGAGAAAGCGGATGACCGAGACATAGTCTTTCAAGCGCTTAGCACCTTACATGTGGGTAGACCGTACCAACCTACATCCCCTACATCAGCTAGCCTACCCGTAAGAGTTCGCACAACTTAGTCAACTACGCCAGAGCCCATAATTGGCTTGTGGTCGCATTAACGGAAGTTTCCAGTTTGAAAAATCTTATGATCCCTTAGAGCACGGGTGGCGGTCCCAAAAAAAAGCAGGCAAGTCCTGCTTGAAAGCAGGTGCCTCAATCCACCCAGGATGTGTGTTTAAGTTGCCACCTTAGATAAACCATTAATTATCAATCTCACATCTGTCATGGATATTCACTCACCCAATCCACGTCTACTAGCATAGCATAGCATAATAAGCAAACGTAGAAGTAACTCCCAAGGTTTCATAAGTAAAACAGTTAATAGGTACTACCTCAAACCTACTTCCCATCCCACAATTTAATAAGATCCTATTCATGCAAGTGTTTGAGGATTGATCTAATGCATAAAACCGGGTATGAGAAGAGTATGATCAAAGTGTTACTTGCCTTGCGATGATCCATGAAACCTAGAGACTTCGAAGTAACAAGCGGCGCACTCGGGTGATCTAACGCAGACAAACAACAAGCATACAATAAGTACTCATCTAATGCATGGAAATCTCGAATAAAAGATCTAACGGAAAGTTCAACTTAAGAACCACAGTTTGCAAAAGAATCGAATCAAATAAAGCATCGAAAGTCGAAACTCGAGAGAACGTCTCGGTTTAGCAATCTGAAACTAGGTCAAAATTTTACAGTAGCAAAACTCTGTGCAAGTAGGTTAGTCGGAACGGCGGTTTCGTAACGAAACTCCAGGCGCTTGAATCACGATTAGATAAACGAGCAAGAAATAAAACAGATTTGAAAATCGGATCTAAATCAAATCGAAAAAATAACGGATTAAATCCGATTAAAAGAAAAGCATTTAACGGTTAAAACGACGGACGTTCGTTAACAGAACTAATCCAACGAACATGTTCATTGAAACGAACGGTTCGGTGAACGTTCGCTAATTAAGAAAACCGAATAAAAAAATAAAACCAACTAGGTTTTTTTTTAAAAAAAAACCGAACATCTTTTTTTTTAAAAAAACCGGATCGGGCAGTGCGGCGGCTACCTCCGGGCTGGGCCCGGGCGGCGAAGTAGGGTCATGGGTCGGAGGGCGGCGAGGTCGGGCTCATGACGGCATACAAGGCTGGCAAGGTCCACGGCCAAGGTGGCTCGGCTGGCTCGGGTTGAAGGACTCAAGAGAGAGAGGGGGGCGGCATATTTATGGAAGGGGTGGCGGCCGGGCTTGGGGAGGGCAACCGAGGCCAAGTGAGGCGGACTCGGCATGGGCGCGTGGCGGTGGGCTCGCTTCGGTGCAAGGCGCCATGTGAGGGAGAGAGGGAGGCGGGCCGGCTGGGAGCAATGCTGGCCGGGCCTTGGCCTGTGGCTGTTTTTTTTTTTTAAACAAAACAAAACGGATTAAAAAAACAAAGCGAACTCAGAATTTAATAAAATAAATTTTCCCCGACTCCTAAAAATGAGTCGAACAAAATGAACTTTAAAAACGGCAAACATGAATTTTTTTTAAATGCTCATTTTTGCCTAAGCAAAATAAATCTTCCAAAAGCCAAATGTGATTTATTTATAATACCTTCGTTTTTCCTAAATGTTGGGAAAGTCATATTATTCCCTCTCTTAAAATTTTTATAAGAAAAACTTTATGAAGATAATTTAAATAAATCCAAATGATCCTATTTTCAAAATTTGAGAAATCCCAAATATGAAAATAATGAAACTTCCAACTCTCTCCGAGGGTCCTTGAGTTGCGTGAAATTTTCTAGGATCGGAAAAATGCGAGAAAATATGATATGCATGATGACCTAATGTATAACATTCCAAATTGCAAATTTGGGATGTTACATGCGCTTTATACCGATATGACCTAAACGGCAGTGCCACAAATAAGTTGCACTATCATTATCAACTCTGCATCTTTTGGTTTCAACACTATGAATATGTGTATCACTACTATCAAGATTCAATAAAAATAGACCACTCTTCAAGGGTGCATGACCATAAAAGATATTACTCATATAAATAGAACAACCATTATTCTCTGATTTAAATGAATAGCCGTCTCACATCAAACAAGATCCAGATATAATGTTCATGCTCAACGCTGGCACCAAATAACAATTATTTAGGTCTAAAACTAATCCCGATGGTAGATGTAGAGGTAGCGTGCCGACCGTGATCATATCAACTTTGGAACCATTTCCCACGCGCATCGTCACCTCGTCCTTAGCCAATCTTCGCTTAATCCGTAGTCCCTGTTTCGAGTTGCAAATATTAGCAACAGAACCAGTATCAAATACCCACGTACTGCTGCGAGCATTAGTAAGGTACACATCAATAACATGTATATCACATATACCTTTGTTCACCTTGCCATCCTTCTATCCGCCAAATACTTGGGGCAGTTCCGCTTCCAAAGGTCGATCGCTTGCGGAGAAGCACTCGATCTCGGGCTTAGGTCCAGACTTGGGTTTCTTCTCTTGAGCGACAACTTGTTTGCTGTTCTTCTTGAAGTTCCTTCTTCTTCCCTTTGCCCTTTTTCTTGAAACCGGTGGTCTTGTTAACCATCAACACTTGATGCTCCTTCTTGATTTCTACCTCCGGCTTTTAGCATTGCGAAGAGCTCGGAATAGTCTTGTCCATCCCTTGCATATTATAGTTCATCACGAAGCTCTTGTAGCTTGGTGGCGATGATTGAATAACTACATCAATGACACTATCATCGGGAAGATTAACTCCAGTTGAATCAAGTGATTATTACACCCAGACATTTTGAGTATGTGTTCCTTGTGAACTATTCTCCTCCATCTTGCAGCTATAGAACTTATTGGAGACTTCATATCTCTCAATCCGAATTTGCTTGAAATATTAACTTCAACTCCTGGAACATCTCATATGCTCCATGACGTTCAAAGCGTCGTTGAAGACCCGGTTCTAAGCCGTAAAGCATGGCACACCGAACTATCGAGTAGTCATCGACTTTGCTCGCCAGACGTTCTTAACGTCGTCGGTTGCATCGGCAAGAAGCAGCCTAGCACCCAGCGGTGCTTCGGGGACGTAATTCTTACGTGCAAAGCAATGAGGATAATCCTCAGTTACGGACCCGATCCGTGTAATTGCTACCATCATCTTTCAACTTTGCTTTCTCAAGGAACGCATTAAAATTCAACGGAACAACGAGCAGGCCATCTATCTACAACAAACATAGACAAGCAAAATACTATCAGTACTAAGTTCATGATAAATTTAAGTTCAATTAATCATATTACTTAAGAACTCCCACTTAGACAGACATCTCTAGTCATCTAAGTGATTACGTGATCCAAATCAACTAAACCATGTCCGATCATCACATGAGATGGAGTAGTTTCAATGGTGAACATCACTATGTTGATCATATCTACTATATGATTCATGTTCGACCTTCGGTCTCCGTGTTCCGAGGCCATATCTGTATATGCTAGGCTCGTCAAGTTTAACTTTGAGTATTCGCGTGTGCAACTGTTTTGCACCCATTGTATTTGAACGTAGAGCCTATCACACCCGATCATCACGTGGTGTCTCAAAGACGAAGAACTTTCACAACGGTGCATACTCGGGAGAACACTTCTTGATAATTAGTGAGAGATCATCTTAAAATGCTACCATCAATCAAAGCAAGATAAGATGCATAAAGGATAAACATCACATGCAATCAATATAAGTGATATGATATGGCCATCATCATCTTGTGCTTGTGATCTCCATCTCTGAAGCACCGTCGTGATCACCGTAAATCAGCGCGCGACACCTTGATCTCCATCGTAGCATCGTTGTCGATACGCCCATCTATTGCTTCTACGACTACCGCTACCGCTTAGTGATAAAGTAAAGCAATTCTGAGGCGTTTGCATTTCATACAATAAAACGACAACCATATGGCTCTCGCCGATTGCCGATAACCGGTTACAAAACATGATCATCTCATACAATAAAATATAGCATCACGTCTTGACCATATCACATCACAACATGCCTGCAAAAACAAGTTAGACGTCCTCTACTTTGTTGTTGCAAGTTTTACGTGGCTGCTACTGGTACGAAAGCAAGAACCGTTCTTACCTACGCATCAAAACCACAACGATAGTTCGTCAAGTTAGTGCTGTTTTAACCTTCGCAAGGACCGGGCGTAGCACACTCGATTCAACTAAAGTTGGAGAAAGCAGACACCCGCTAGTCACCGTGTGCAAAAGCACGGCGGTAAAACCAGCCTCGCCAGAAGCGTCATTGTAATGTCTGGCCCCGGGCAAGACGCTTCATCCAACAATACCGCAGACAAAGTATGACATCTTTGGTAAGCGGTATGACTTGTATCGCCCACAACTCATACATTCTACTCGTGCATATAACATCAACGCATAAAAACCTAGGCTCGGATGCCCTTTGTTGGGTAACGTGGTGATTTCAAAAATTTCCCTACGCACGCAAGACCATGGTGATGGCATAGCAACGAGAGGAGAGTGTTGTCCACATACCCTCATAGACCGTAGCGGAAGTGTTATGACAACGCGGTTGATGTAGTCGTATGTCTTCACGATCCGACCGATCCAAGCACTGAACGTCTGGCACGTGACTTCGGCGTGTTCACGTTCACTCGATGACGTTCCCTGCTCCAATCCAAAGAAAGCGTCGGGGATGAGTTCCGTCGGCCTGACGGCGTGGTGACAATGATGATGTTCTATCAAGCAGGGCTTCGCTTAAACTCCGCGACGATATGACCGAGGTGGAATATGGTGGAGGGGGCACTGACACGGCTAAGGAACGATCCGTAGATCAACTTGTCATCCTAGGGGTGCCCCCTCCCCGTATATAAAGGGAGAGGAGGAGGGCGGCCAAGGGAAAGCGGCGCCCTAGGGGGGCAATCCTACTCCAAGTAGGTTTGGCCCCTTTCCTATTAGGAGTAGGAGAGGAAGGAAGAGGGAGGAAGAAGGAAGGGGGCGGCCCCCTCCCAGTCGGATTGGGCTTGGGGGGGCCTCCTTGCTCCTTTCTCCCTCCTTTCCACTAAGGCCCAATAAGGCCCATATACTTACGGGGGTTCCGGTAACCTCCGGAGCTCTTAGATATTCCCAATCTCATCCGGAACCTTTCCGGTATCCAAATATATCCGTCCAATATATCAATCTTTATGTCTCGACCATTTCGAGACTCCTCGTCATGTCCGTGATCACATCCGGGACTCCGAACAAACTTCGGTACATCAAAACTTATAAACTCATAATAAAACTGTCATCGTAGCGTTAAGCGTGCGGACCCTCACGGAGTTCGAGAACTATGTAGACATGACCTAGAACTATTCTCAATTGATAACCAAAAGCGGAACACGGATGTCCATATTGGTTCCTACATATTCTACGAAGATCTTTATCGATTAAACCACATAACAACATCGTTGTTCCCTTTGTCATCGGTATGTTACTTGCCGAGATTCGATCATTTGATCCAATACCTAGTTCAATCTAGATTACGGCAAGTCTCTTTACTCGTTCCGTAATACATCATTTCATAACTAGCTCATTAGTTACAATGCTTGCAAGGCTTAAGTGATGTGTATTACCGAGAGGGCCCAGAGATACCTCTCCAGAGCAATCGGAGTGACAAAACCTAATCTCGAATTATGCCAACTCAACATGTACCTTTGGAGACACACCTGTAGAGCACCTTTATAATCACCGATTCGTTGTGACGTTTGGTAGCACACAAAGTGTTCCTCCGTAAGCAGGAGTCGCATAATCTCATAGTTACGAGGAACATGTATAAGTCATGAAGAAAGCAATAGCAACATACTAAACGATCAAGTGCTAGGCTAACGGAATGGGTCATGTCAATCACATCATTCTCCTAATGATGTGATCCCGTTAATCAAATGACAACTCTTTTGTCCATGGCTAGGAAACATAACCATATTTGATAAACGAGCTAGTCAAGTAGAGGCATACTAGTGACTATATGTTTGTCTATGTATTCACACATGTATCATTGTTTCTGGTTAATACAATTCTAGCATGAATAATAAACATTTATCATGATATGAGGAAATAAATAATAACTTTATTATTGCCTCTAGGGCATATTTCCTTCAAGAATCGCTCCGCCGGAGAGCAAAAGTGCTCCTGCCCAAGTTCCGCCTTGAGACGGTGGCGCTCCTCCCCGAAAGCTTTTCGTTATCTTTTCTAGGTCAAAATGACTTATATACCAAAAGATGGGCACCGGAGGTGGGCAGGAGGCCACAACCCACTGAGGCGCGCGCTGGGGGCTGGCGGCGCCAGTGGGTTGTGCCCACTGGTGGCCCCTCTACGGTGTTTATTGGCTCCAATATTTCTTAAATAATCCAGAAAAATCTCCGTGAAGTTTCAAATTGTTTGGAGTTGTGCAAAATAAGTGGCTTTGATGTAGCTTTTCCAGGTCCAGATTTCCAAAGGAATTCTCCTCTTGGTGCTTTCCTTGCAAATTATGAGAGAAAAGGCATTAGAATTACTCAAAAAACATTTATGGATAAAAACATTATAAATAACAGTAAAAAAACATGATGCAAAATGGATGTATCATGCACTGCCATTGACATGGTTGGCAATGCGTGCACGGTGATCACCGCCATGGCGTGCGTTGGTGCAGTGGCACTGATAGTGTATTTTGTTTGTGTTGCGGAACCGGGACTTCGTGGCCAGGGCCGACACTCCTCTGCCAAAGTTGGCTGATTACATCCCTAGCGTCCAGTTGAGGCCTGTGATATCAGGCCTCATTGAGAAGGTGCAACAGCTCGAGGTGTCGAAGAAGCATATGGGGTAATTTGCATGCCTTGGTTACACTGGCGTCCAGAGCAACCACTTCGGTTCTACGTGCAGGTTGGCATCCTGGACCTCGAATCCCTTGTCGTGCTGCTGGCAATGGAGAAGTTGCTGGTGAAGAAGCTGCAGATCGCGGACAAGGGAGTGAAGATGTCGATCCGCTTCGGTAGATTCTACGAGTGGCACGTGCAGATTCAGTGGTTAGAGGACAACCCAAGGTTCGTCAAGCGGTGGAAGAAGTTCGCTGCCAAGATTAAGATGAGCGAAGGTGACACCCTCGTCTTCAAGTACAAGAACGATGGGTTCAACCTTCAGATGTACAGGGCCACCACCTCTGTGGAGATGGTGTTCCAATGCATTCGCCATGCCGAGTGAGTGCCACCCCCTGATGGGTGCTTTTGTTGCTCATGATGTATAATGCAGCTGATGTTGTGATGCTGGCCTATAGTGGCCGTAGAACATCTTCTTTCGGCTAGGAGCGTGTTCCCCTAGTGTAAATAGTTGTCAGGTTGCTCAGGTATGTACCCGACAGTAACTTAAGAGTACTATCTACTATCCCGTTTCAAAGTATATATGACGTTTTGGTAGGCTAAACTAGCTACTCGTTGTTAATCTGTCATCAAAATCTGCTACTATATTTTCTTTTGAATCAATCTGCTACTATACTTTTTTTTTCTAATCAATTTGCTACTATACTTCTTAGTACATGCTCTAGGTATGACTGCGATCTGGTGGTAACCACACCAATTTTGAAAGACATAAGGACATACCAGTTGTCTGTTCTGGAAATAGCAACAAGCAGCCAATCAAACATCTACTTTTTTCTTTTTGACATCTAACCAAACAGCTACTCCCTCCGTTCAAAAATTTAAGAACGTTTTTAACATTACTATAGTGTCAAAAGCGTTCTTATATTACGGGACAGAGGGAGTACCTTGCATCTAATGGCCGCAAAGAGGATTTGCAGGCAATCAAACAAACTGACACCTGGGTACCCAGCCGTGCAAGGCAGTTTTTTTTTTAAGGATGCGCATTTTTCTTTTTTTGAGGATAATTTTGAGGATGTTTTTTTTCAGGTGAGGATAATTCTGAGGATGTTTTCGTGTGGACACGCCCCCAGGGCTTGCCCCAGGGACCCCAAAATCGAACCAGCTTACCAAACACGCCTCGTTCTAAAGAAAAAAACACACGTCCAGTTGGACACGGTCACGGCGGCGTCCGGCCGGCGGCACAGGGAGGCGTGTCGGGATCGATGATACCCCCTCTCTCCCCCGCCGCCTCCTTTCTCTCCCGTGCGCCGCCCTCCACCCCGATCCAGATCGAGCCGCCGGCCAACCTCACCTCAGCTCAGCCTCGCTGGCCACAACCTCCCCTCCACCGCCGGTAGACCTCCCCAAAGCCGGATCTCCTCCCCGCCGACCCAGTGCGCCCCCGGACCCAAAACCCTAGCGAACTGCAGCAGGAGGAGATTCCTGCTCTGGCGCCGCCGCGGGGCCTCATGGTGCAGTCCCATGACCTGGTGTTCGCCTTCGCCTCCCTCCTGCACCGGCTGGTGACCGTGCTCCCTCTCCCGCGCGGCGGCCTCGCTGCTCCGACGAGCCCAAGCTCCGCTTCCTCGTCTCCATTAAAGGTAGCAGCTTTCTCTCTCTCCCCTCCCGCCTAACCTCGATTCAGTCTTGTATGCGCCTGCTTGGAACCGGATCCGCGTTGAATGCGTCCTCTGATTCGATTTTGGTCAGGTCACGGTGCTGTTTCGGCGGCGGTGGTGTTCCAGCACTGGTGGTGCCTTCCGGTGGTAGTCTGTCTACCGGAGCTCCTGCTGCCGCTCTTCTCCGACGACGTGGTGGTTGGGCTGCTGATTTTGGTCAGGCCACGGTGGTTTTCCTGTGGTGTTCCAGTAGTGGTGGTGTCCACCGGAGCTCCTGCCGCACCTTGTTGAGCTCCGTCAACGGCTACGTCATCAAGGTCGTGTTCCTGTTCTGACATCCCTAGCTGCAACTTTGATTTCAGAAATAAATAGGTCGACAGTTATTTATTGTGTACTCCCTCCGTTCTGAAATAATTGTCGCTGGGGGCATCATTCCTACCAGGTGATAGTGTGAAAGTAGAATACTACCCCCGATTTGAAATCCATCGGGAGGCGTACGTCTTCCTCCGTCGCTCCTCCACTCCGCCAGGCTTCTCCACCGTCGCTGCTCCCTTTCGCCGGGCTCCTCCGTCGTCCTTCCCTGCCGCGGTCCGCAGCTCCCTCGCCGGCCGGCCGCCCTTCCCCGCCGTCGTCCGCAGCTCCCTCATCGGCCGCCCTTCCGCGCCAAGATCCGCAGCTCCCTCGCCGGCCGCCCTTCCCGCCGGCTGCCTGCTCAGCCACAGCTTCGGATCCTTGCTGCTGGCCATAGATTCTTCGCCGGCCGCCTCCCCCCACTCTAATCAAGAGCTCGAGGTTAGCCGCTGCGCTGTCCACTTCTGCTGCTCCTCTCGTCTCTGCTCCTCTCCACTCCAATCAAGAGAATCTGCAATTGATCCAAAAAACAGGTCAATTGATGTCAATTTGATTAACTAAATCATCCAAAAACCAGAATGATAAGTCCATATGCTACTGTTGATCCCAAGACCGGAATGACAAGTTCAGGTGTTCCTCAATTGAGGAATTTGATTAACTAAGTCATCCAAAAACCAGAATGATAAGGCCCCATGCTACTTTTGATCCCAATTTTCATGCATATCAATTGCTGTTTGAGTTCTCCAAATGAACAGGAGTACTCCTCAATTTTGATATGAAATCACCATGATACTGTAGGTCCTTAAGCACTCCTGCCAAACAAAATAATGTACTGATCTTGAAATACTCCTGTCAAACAAAATAATGTACTCCTCTGACAGGAAGATCCTTAAGCCCTCTCTGACAGGAAGATCTTTCATTGGCACAAAAGGGGTACCACGAAAACAAAATAAACATTTGAGCGAAACAAAATAAATGGAGTACTCCCTCTCAAAATTGAACATTGGTAAAACTGATTAGTCGACGAAAGTCGCTGTATAGTTGACGAAAGTCGCTGTATAGTCGCCCTAAGTCGCTGTATAGTCACGAGTCGCCCTGATTTTTGGAAAACGACTTGGCGATTAGTCGGCGACTAATCAGCGACTCAAAAACCAGGGAAAGTAGTGCTGCCACTCCTAATTAACTGAAGAAGATCTTGAGCCTTTTAAACTACAGCAGCAGCAGTATACAGATAAGCAATCATTTTTATGCTCTGCTCATCATCTCCGGACAGAAAATTACTCATCGAACTAAATACTCAACTTGGTACAGGCAACTTAATTTACTTGAATTCAGGGTACAAAATAATCACAGGAGTCTTGCTTCAAAATGCGCAGGCAGGATTCTATGTTCGCCACATCAAATAATCATAACTCTAAATCACAGTTAAATAATGTATGTGTATCAAACCAAAGAGGAAGTTCTCTTCCAAACAGAATCATTGGTGCTAACACTAATATAATCTGGAAAACACACATAAAGCTAAATGACAAAAACACCACAATCTTCTGAAATTAAGGGGCGTATTTGCTTTCGAAGTGTTCAGACTCTGCCCATACTCAGTAATCTGAAAACTGTACCAAGAGACAAAACAACAACATCATCTGAAGTTGAACGTACCTGCCCATCTTTGAGCACGCCCCTGTAAACCCGGCCGAAGCCGCCCTTGCCGATGAGGTTCTTGTCGCTGAACATGCCGGTGGCCTCCTCCATCTCCTTGAGGGTGAACACCATGGAGCAGTTGCGCTTCTTCGGCGCGGGCAGCGGCAGCGGCTCCTTCACCTGCCACAGCTCGGCCGTCTTGTACACCCCTGCAGAAGAAAAAATCAGATAACCAAATTCTCATGGCATACTTTTTTTCTTTTGGAAGTTTTCATGGCATACTTTGAAGAATGTTGCACTGAAGAAACAGATGATCATACAGTACAAATCACTTTGCCAACAACAAAGTGGGAATGAAATAGAGGGTTGCACTCACAAGGATTCAACTGATCAAGTGATTTGCTTCTCCTCTCATTCCAACCACAACCCAATCTTCAGTCATCTCACTGGTGTTGCAGGTTCAGTGTGATGACAGTGCTCGACCGTCTCCGTTATTGACTTGCTTACGGCTGAACAACAACATCATCCACATGCATGTGGAGGTGAGAATTACTAGAATTGCGAGGCTCGGGCATAAAAAAAAGAGAAGCGTTCATCACAAGTGAAGTGCATGCACCTTGTTGATGAGATTGTCCTTCTTGAGGATGTAGAGCAGGACCCAGCCCACCACCGGCATCCCCAGGACCCACACGAAGATCTTCGCCAGAAGCCCGGCGACCCGCGGAGCTGGTCAACGGAATTCACAATTCAGAATTCAGAATTCAGCAGCAAGAAGAGAAGACCCATTAGAATTGCACTGAATACCACCAAATTTGGTATACTGAAAAACTACTGCAACCAAAACAATACTATACTCCATTTTACTCCAAAATTAAGCTACTGCATTACTGAGGCTTCATGTGCAAAAAAATAACAGTAGCTACTACTGCTTTCAGTAGCACAAGAACTACTCCAGGAGAGATAATTAATGTTAACAGTTTCTTTTCCATGCTTCTTTGCCAATCGATGAAGCAGCAGATTTTAAAGAAGAAAATCAGGAAGAGGAACTTTGCCTCCAACAAGTGAAAAGAGGAGGACCTTCAGTGGTGGATGTGTGTTTGAATTATGCCCGCTCACTGAATGATTTGCAATTTCTGAATGGTTTTCAAGTCTGGACTCTGAGATGCAAATACCGAAAGGAGGTCCCGGGAGTGTTTTCTTGTGATGAGTAAAAGAATCTACAGTATGAGTAGCTCTGCAGTGTGCGTACCTAGTCAATGGTCTGTACGACGACGTGTGCACGACGACGACGTGGAGGCTCCGGCGCCACTCTAGGTCCGCTCAGGCGCTGCTCCGACTCGTCAGATCCGCCGCTCTGCTGCTCCGCCGCCACTCTAGGTCCGCTCGGGCGCTGCTCCGACTCGTGAGATCCGTCGCTCTAGGTCCCCTCGGGCGCCGCTCCACATCCACGCCCCCTAGCCCATATCCAGCTCTGACGCTGCTACACATCCATGCCTCCGTCGCAGAGAAGCTCGTCGCCGACGCAAAAAAAAATCAATTTTGCCTACGGGGTGTGAGTGAAGGCTGGGTGGTGGGGAGAAAGGGGTGGTGGAAGAGGCCGGCGACGGGAAGAGGAAGAGGCCGGTGACGAGGAGAGGGGGAAGGCGGCGACGAGGAAAGGGAGTGGCCGGCCACGGAGAGGAGAGGCCGGCGAGGGAGAGGCGACGAGGGAAGGGGATACGGGGGCCAGCGAGGGAGAGGAGAGGGAGAGCGAGCGAGAGCAAGCGAGCGGTGCGAGCAAGCGACCGGATAAGGTGGAAGGGTAAATCTGGAAAGTGAGAAAAAATTATAGCGTTGCGAAATTTGTACTGGGATTGCCCAGCGACAATTATTTCGGAACGGAGGGAGTAGATCTAATGCATGTGAGAAACGAAGATTGTTCTGCTAATTGTTATTTGTTTAGTTAGTTCTTGTGTTTAAATCTAATGCATGTGAGAAACGAAGATTGTTCTGCTAATTGTTATTTGTGTAGTTAGTTCTTGTGTTTAAATCTAATGCTTAGCAAACAAGTGTAATGTTGTTTAGTAATTTGATTTGTTTGTTTGGTAATTGTGTGTAAATCTATTGTCATTTCTCTCTTGCTGTAAGGTTTGGGCAGTGTGAGTGTCGATGTAGTTTGGAACAATGTAAGTAATGTGTTATGTCTTATCAGAACAATGTAAGTAAGCGGGGATTCCAACCTGGGTGTTGTTTTATTCATTTGCCATGTTTAATGAGTTTACCACTAAGATAGGAATCTAAATCCATGTTGATTCATTGCTCTTGTAAAATTTTGATAATTGTGTTGACAAACAAAATCTGGAGCATTTGCAGTCACGCACATTAATTCTTTATTGTTTGGCATCACTCTTTTTGTTTCTGCTTTCTTCGGATAGCATAGGAGTTTCTAATGTCAGAATATGCTGGTTTTCATGTTGTGCACATCTTTGATGGTTGTGCCTTGGCGTTATAGTTAGCGGTCATATTCTTGGCTGAAGGAAGCACGCAGAACATTTGTAAGACTTGCACTTTTTTCCAGCTGTGTCATGTTGGCATAAACTTGCATGTAGCAAGCAGATGCATAAGTATGCTCTTTGCTAGTACCAATTTACCCATTATTGTAATATATGACCAGTTTATAGTAGAGAAGGATTTGATCATCTTGGTCTGGTGCAGGCCTTCTGGCGCGGCTCCGTCGCTGACCGGCTGTCTATTTGGCGCAGCTCGCCTTCCGGGAGAAGGACCATCTGTAGATGTGGCTCCATGGCGGCGACAACCAGACCGACCTACTCCTGCTCCTCCGATGGCGGCAACCAGGGATGGGCTGCTGGTGATTGAGTCACTGCCGAGCGCATCGACATGAATGCCAGGTCCATGTCTTGCTCATCTAGCGTGTAGAAGTTTTCCCCTGTCGAATAGCCATGTTGCACAGTCCAGCTAAAGTGCAAATAGGGATTCATCAACAGCCATACTAGTGTGTAATACTACTATCTATTTGTAGTTGATCAATGTGTGCTTTGATTTGATTTTGCTCAGGTTCCGGTGCTGTTGTGGTTGTGGTGGAGTCCTCTTGTGGTGGTGCTGACCTCCAGGGGTGCTGTGGTGGACTGGTGGTGGTGCTGTCCACCGGAGCTCCTGCTGCCGGTGTACATGTTGCCGAGCTGCTGCTGCGGGCGTCGACTACAACATGGTGCCTCTGCCTTCTTCAACTGGGACCTTTCCTACACCACCGCGTCCCCACCGGCGTCCCACAGAAGGTCTCTCGTTCTCTCTTGATTACTCCCTATTTTCCTTGGACTGCGCCTTGTATGCATGTTTCTGTAGAGGTTTGATTTTGTTTATTACCTTGCTGTGATGTAAAGGTGTTCGATCTCCTATGAAGATCCAAGTGTGTTCTAGTTGAATCATGCATATCGGTATTCGATATTTGCTGTCCACATAAGTGATTTGTTAAGATGATAAATTCATGTTTGATCCCCTAGGTGATGATGAATATGTGAATATCTAGTCTTGTGTGTGTTTTTCTAGAATGAGTTCTTGCTCTGTTTTGCTCTACTTGATTTGATTAGATGCTCTATCAAGTAGATTGGCTACTGTTTTGGTTTTATTTATGCATTAAAATCATTGCTAGTCTAAACTGATCGATTGGTATGATTTTTTTTGACTGACTTTGATTGGTATTGATGATTTGCTGAAATACCAGTCTTGGGTTGGTTTTCAGTTAGTTGACAATCATTTTGCTGAAGGGAGCCCTGGTGCAGTGGTAAAGCTGCTGCCTTGTGACCATGAGGTCATGGGTTCAAGTCCTGGAAACAACCTCTTGCAGAAATGTAGGGAAAGGCTGCGTACTAAAGACCCAAAGTGGTTGGACCCTTCCCCGGACCTTGCGCAAGCGGGAGCTACATGCACCGGGCTGCCCTTTTTGACAGTCATTTTGCTCAATCTTGACTGCATATTGATCATGTGCTTGACCATATGTCTCTGTCCTTGGTTTGGTTGATTTAATTAATCTAAACCTTGAACTGGAATTTCATTTAATGTGGCTTAATCTGGAGATTGAGTTATTCATATTTAATAGTATTTTGGTATTGCTATGGTTCTAGTTCTAGCTATAGGATATGGTTCTTGATGCTGGTTTCTGATTTACTAGGTGTTTATACCATAGTTGCCAGAAATCCGGGTGACTGAGACCATCCAGACGGCTGCCGGCGTACCTGGCGGGACGGAGATGGTGCATATGGAGGGCGGACTGCGGTGGGATGCCTGCTATCTTGGGTACTCATTAGGCCTCAGCAACCATGGAACGGTATCATGACCCGGTCACGGACCTACGTCGACCCGCTGTCATTCCCGACTCTCGGGTCGATCGACCTTGGGTCGTGGAACGCGGCATCGACCCCGTTTCCTGCTACTATGGTTTATACCACTCGCTGTCATTTCTTAGTTGATGTTATCCACATGTTGCTTATTTTTGGTATAACCACTGGGACTGGGCTTTTGTGTCGGCTGGGCTGTGTGCTGAACGTTGGCTGGAGGGCTAAAACTATAGATTGTATAATATGTGTGACTGGTTACACTTGTTGGTGCTGATCTGGACTGCTAGATAAAAGTGGTTAATCTTTTGCGAGTCAACACAATGATGCCTTATATATAGGTAAAAATTCTGTTGTTGCCTGTTTGAAATGCATGTGCTGCTGCTTATCTTGAAATATTGAATTGTTTATCTAGCTAGCTAGTTTGTTTATCATGCCAAGTTGGCATGTAAGGACAGACCCAGTGCATAGAAACTCCCACACAAGGTGGGGTCTGGGAAGGGATTATAGGAACCTAGTCTTACCCCTGCTACAGTGCAATGCAGAGAGGCTGGTTCGAACCCGGGACTTCTTGGCACAAATGGGGAGGACTTCACCACTGCGCCAGGCCTGCCCTCCCAAGTTGGCATGTAAACGGCTTCAAAATCCATGCTGTAATAGTAGTGTGTCGAAACAAGTGGTGTAATTATATTCGGCAGTGGAACTGTAACAAGAGTTGCAAGGAAGTAAGTAGTTCGTAGTTGTTTGCTTTGTACACACATGTAAGTTGCATTTCTAGTCTTGCTCTGATATTACGGTGGAGTTGAATCGTGTATATTTACATGTCACAAAGCTGAGTTGTGGTGCCGTGTATTCTACTCCCTCTGTTCCTAAATGCTTCAAGTCTCTTTAGAGATTCAAATATGGACTTGTCACAAACTCCCTCAAATCTCTCACAACTTTGATTCGATGGACTCGTGTATGTACATGGCTAGCCCATGGCCCTTTGTTGGGAGCATATCTCTATAGCTTGTGCTTGTGCCTCCTCACACAAAAAGCAAAACACACTTGTCAGGTTAACCGGCACCACGCCAAGAATTTCTTGGAGGTTAGATCAAGAAACAGGAGATGGGGGACAAAACCAACAAGCCTGACATTGCAGCGGATGCTGGGAAGCAGCCACAGGTACACCACATGTCAAGGACTAAAGGAGGAGCAATGAGGCGGTAGCAAAGGGCTGGCCATTTATTTGAAGAGAAGCTGGACGTCCGTATGAATCGCGCGGGAGCCGATGGGAACGAACGAGAGAGATGTAGAGATGGAGGAATGGGAGTAATAGAGGAGGAGGTGGAGCGATAACAGTAATTAAAGGGGAAGGCGTTGGTTCAGTAGGATAATCGTTGCGCATCATTTGATTCCAGTGGGTTCTCCTCGCAAAGTACTCCCTCCGTCCTATAACGTAAGACATTTTTTTGACAGTATAGTGTCAAAAGAAGTCTTACATTATGGGATAGAGGGAGTAGAAGATAACATTATTTGACAGAAGATAGCCCACTCTAAAAAGCCCCCAGCCCAACAAAATACCAGCACCACAACGCCAAACAAGGATAACATTATGTCAACAGAAGGGGGAAATGTGAATCCAACGACTGAAGAATAGCGCATTTAACAAGGCCAAGCAGTGAACAAATTAAGGCAGCGACGCATAACAGTAGTAGCAGCTAGCTAGTTTATGGAAACCAAACGTGCTTCAGTACAGAATGTCACAGCGCAATGTCATCCACTTGCTGATGGCAGAATGCTACATCATAACACACACAGCAGGAAGCATCATATATGGTCTCACTTCACAGCTGATAGCATCACACACTCGTATCTAGCCGTGGCCACGGAGGAGAGAAGACTCACTCATCCAGAGACACAGACTCATCCTCTGAATCTGAATCTGGACTGCTCTCATCCGGCGCCCATGAATCTGAACTGGGCTCATTCGGCTCATCCTGTGAATCCGGCATGTTCAAATTCCGCGCGACCTCCACGTCCAACTCGGAACTGAAGTGCACGAGGTCCATCTCTAGCATGAAATCCACGCTGCGGGTTCCCTTATGGGTGATATCGTCGTCATCGATGTACTTGGCGTCATCTGGATACACAATCTTCCTTGCGCAAATCATGTCGTAGTAGCAACGTCCTATTAACAAAATAAAACCCGGATCAGTAAGATGATAATAAGCCAATTCAGATTTATGATGAGTAGTGCATTCAAGCATCGTGAGAAGCAGATCGCCGTGACTCAAAGTACTAATCAAATGCTATCACTTGCTAATCAGCCGTGCCGCGGCAGAGAAGTAGATGACTTACCCGCATATGCATAGGGCAGAGGGCAGCAGAATGCTGCTGTCCTTGGCTTGCGTGTTACGCACCACAACTCGGCGTAAAATAGGGTCCTCGGAACATTCTCATCAGAAGTTGCCATGAAGTTCACTAGGTAGCACGTATCAGTGAAGGGGGCGCAGCCTTCCTGTCTTTGATCCGCACCAATTATAAAATCAAGTTCATACTTTGGTCCCTACAGCAAGCAAGAAATTAAGAAGCAAGAGTGTTTGTTGGTCAAATCAAGTTAAAGCTAATATATACGTACGTGAGTAGCAGCTAATGATTGAAAACAGAGGAAGTCCAATGCCTACCCAAAAATGATGGTCCGTGTAATCCTTGAGCACCTGTTCAATCTTTAAACGCAGCCAGCTCCTCCAATGCTCATACTGTGATCTCACGCTTGATACCCGCCTCAAGGCCTCTACACTAAGTTCAGGAGCAGGAGCTTGCACGGGGGGTTGATACCAGGGTGCTGTTTTGTAATCACGCCACAGCGCAACAACATCTTCTCTGATTTTATCATAGAACAACACGACACCGCTGGTTTGCGCCTTGGTTATATGTGAGACCAGGAGTTTTCGGCCTTCAGGATCGAGCAGCAGCATCCGGTGAAATTCACCTAGCTGAAGGGGCAGCGGCTGTCTAGCAGCCATGGCCGCCTCGTGGAAGGGGATTTCAGACCTCTTTGGTGCAGACGATAACATGTCAACAAGGTCGCATCTTGCACTGCAGAGTTTCTCCAGAGCACGAGCAATTGAGGATTGGGGGTCGACAGACAAGGCAAGGTTTGCAAGCCCCTTGAGGGAACGAACAACTAGGCGGAGCAGAGATAGGGGGTCCAGGATGTCATTGTACTCTTTCAACATCATGCGGTCAGAAGCCAGGAGAACGGAGCCACACGTCTCATGCCGGACTGAGTTAATGATGATGTTGGAGAGAGGGTCACAGGGGCCATAGCAATGGCCGGCCATGAGGATGCTGCGCATGATGGAGCCCGAGGGTGCGTGCAGCATCTTGAAGGCCTGGACGTACAGGTTGTGAATCATGCCATAGAGGTACATCTTGAGAGACCGTAGGTAATCGCAGTTGTCGCCACCGCACGAGGCGATGAGAATGTGTTTCTGGAAATCTGCTATCGTCAGGCAATCTTGCAGCTTGCTAGGCAGTCCGGACTGCAGAGACGAGATGGCGGTCCCATCGCAGCGGAAGGTGGTGGAGGTGATCCTGGTGTGAGCTGCTGCACTAGAAGAGACAAGGGGCTTTGTCTCGGACCAGATAGCGCCGTCGTCGAGGTTGTGACGGGCATGGACAACCAGCCCATCTTTGGTGTTGCTAATGTTGGCAACACACATCGGGGTCATCATCATGTGCAACCCACGGTGGATTTTCTGGGCATCCTCAGCCGTGAGAGGGTCATTGGCCGAAAACAGATGCTTGTTGAAGAGGTCGAGGTCGCCCTGTTTGAGCCGGATTGCCATGACCTGAGCAAAGATGGCGGGCGAACAGTGGCTCTACTGTGGTGGCCGCCAACTTTCGGTGACCTTGGTCTGTCGGATTCGAGGTCCGATGCCTCCTCCTTGGTATGGTAGAGGTCGTCTTTGGGCGAGCATGGCGGCGAGGAGGAGATTGGCGCCCGGCCACATGTAGAGGTAGCGGAAGGCACTGTGCCTCATTGATGCATCCGAAGTATGCCACAAGGAAAACCATGAGACTCTGGGCGGACCTGCATGCAACCTCGTGCCAGGGGTCGAAACCGGGTCTGTGTCTCTTTCTCTTGGACCTCATGCTCTCATCGTCGGACTCCGCTTCATCGGACTCTGTCTTGGCCTCGACTTCGACGAGGGTGGTGGGGAGGAGGGCGAGGGTGTTGAGGATGATGTTGGAGACGGGGTCGAGGGGGCCGATGCAGAGGCTGTCGGTGCTGAAGAGGCCGTAAAGGTCGGGCATGGCCTTGCAGGGCAGCCGGAGCCGGCGGAACGCCTTGTCGTAGTGACCGACGATGAGCTTGCGCGTGGCTTGGCGCAAATCGTCGTCGTGGGGAAGAGGCCCATACTCGTGACGGCAGTTGAGGCTGTGCAAGCACGAGATGAGCCCCCTCCGAGAGCTAGAGTCGCCGGAAGAAGTGGATCCAGACAAGGACCCATGTGGAACGGAGCCGCCGGAAGAAGCGGATCCAGACGCCATCTGCGAGCAGAGACGGCGGACGGAGCTGGCGTTTTTCTCTGGGCGTCGTCGACCGTCTTGCGGGGAGAAGAGCAGATCGATCGAGTCGGTCGATAGGGTGGGGAGATATATATATATGGAGTGGGATGAGTTCGTCTTTTGGTCGCGACTTGCCTCCTTGACTCGGCCTCCTTTTCCCCGTGGCCCTGCCTCTTTCTTTTCTTGGCAGTAAACGAGTGGTGTCTGGAAACCGTTTTGGCTCCTCCTTCCTTCCTCGACCGACCGACCAACCGCCCTTCTCCTACCTAGGCCCACATGGCCACGTCTCCAATCAAACGTTCCAAGAGACATCAATCCAACGATGGAGCACTAGTCTGATCTAGTATTTGTGAACGCATATATGGACGTGTGTGGCAACGATCACGTATGATAATTAAAGTGCATGCCCTTTTTGGCTTAGCTAAGGCATATGCATGCACACATGAGCCACGAGCTGAATTGTTAATCGTTTCAGTACTCCGGAATCCCTAGTCTCGCTCCTTTGCCTATGACGATAGCTGGACACACGAGCCCTGCCGTGTTGCTGCTTTCCCTAAATTTAAGCGTGGACTCGATAAGTCTGCGCGTGTGGAGTTAGGGATCTCTTGCACACATTTTATGTGGTGTATAAGAGGAATAACCTGAACATCTACGTGTGGGCAAAGCAAGTAATGCTTTCACACACTCTTTTTTCCCTCCGATCCCTCTCACACGCGTGTGTGTGGGTGAAATAGATAACGCCCACACACCCCATACGTCAGGCCTCGTACCTCGTGCGTCCGCATGTCCCGCGTGTGATCACCGCGTGTCCCTTGATTGCCATGGTCCGGACCCTAAATCCATGTTTGTTTAACTTGTAGTTGCCATGTCGCTGAATTTCGGTTGCCATGCTCGGACAACTACAATTGCCATAGTTACTCAAGCTGCGGTTGCCATGTATGAGTGCAGTCTCTGCGATTGCCATGATTTCAAAACTTTAGGAGTTGCCACCCACTAACACTAGGCAGTTGCCATCCACTAACACTAGGCAGTTGCCATATAGCACTACAAAAAGACATGGCAAAAAAACATGTTCGGGTAAAAGAGATAGTTGCCATGTGCTCACAAGCACGCTAGGGCCGTTGCCATGTAAAAAGAAAGAGTTGCCATCTGCTTACGTGCATGCTAGGGCAGTTGCCATGTACCATGCAAAAACACATGGCAACTCGGGTAAAAGAGAGTTGCCATCTACTTACAAGCAAAGCTAGGGCAGTTGCCATGTACCCTGCAGAAACACATGGCTGCCGCTTGAAGTGTAGGCGAGGAGGCAGGCGGCGTGGTAGTGATGGCGCCACACACCAGCCCCTCTGCGTGCGTGAAAACTGGTGTGTGGGCGGTGCTAAGCGCCCACACACCAGCCCCGTGTGGTGAAAAAGGACGGCGTGAACGACGGATGAATGCCCACACACCAGCTTAGTCCTCGTGGCACACAAAAACTGCTAGAAACGCGCCAAGATTACGTGCGAATTGGTTGAGCGAGAATCCATGCGTGTGGGCGGTGCGAGGCAGCCCACACGTGTGGGCGAAGTTGCGACGCCCACTGCGTGTGGGGCGTTAGTGTTTCGTAAGAATATTTATAGTCCGACTCCTCAAATGTTTTCTATATGCTCAGTGCGGCCCGATTAAAAAGTTGTGACCCGAACGGGCTCATAATCATCAATGGCGGCCCTTATATGCGGCTCAAATCCGGGGCAAATAAGGGAGGTCCGGTAGCGTCGCCACATCGGATCCAGCCCATGCTGATTCATCCACGATCCCACATATATTTGTTCCTCGTTCACACCCGGATCAAACCCTAACCATTCCACTCCACTTCGCTCCGCCCCAAGCTCCCTTTCGGCGATCTCCGGGCCTCTTCGGCATCACGGCGGTGGATCCGAGTTCTTTGTTACCCGATCTAATGGCGGGACCTCATCCACGGCGGAGGTGCCGAGGTGGCCGTCTGCATTGCGCTCCGCCGCGCCATCAAGGAAAATGCCCAACAGCGGCCGAACTCAATCCGACGGGAATCCAGAGCATCCGCTCAAATGGCACTTGGAAATGGCGTGAGGCGCATCACCGCTGCCTCGCATGGGTGATGTGGTCCGTCTGGCGTCAGAACGATGTGGCGAACACGAAGCCCCTTCGTTGGCACGCCGACTCAGAGGCCCTCACTGACCCGTTCGTTGAGGCTATGACGCGGCATGCCCGCCGTGCGAGGAAGAGGGGCGGGAGGCCGCGGCAACCCTCACGATGAAGCGTCGGCGGCGTAAGCGCATTCCACGGCACGATGCGGTGGCCGCTATCCTCTTGCGCGCAACCACGTCATGGTGGGCGTGCCGGGCTCCACCCACGATGGATCCATTGTCAACCTCACATCGACCGATGATGTGCAGGCCACCGGCTCCAACGAGAAAGAGTAGGGCATGGGAGAAGGCGGGACAGCGACGCCTCGAGTCCCGTGAGCCAATGTGTGTCCCATGTCCTACTCTAGCTCGCCGGTGACAACACCAATACTCCGAGGGGCGCAACCGACTACCGTACATGGACACGGCAGAGCCGGGCGAGCTTTGTTCAAGATTAGGTTCACATTGCCTATACTTGTATGGATTTGAGGATTCGTAATTGATGTATTTGTAATTTGTAATTCAATTTGGTCTTATTAGGTACTTGTGGCCCGCCATTGATGATTATGTGATCATCTGGAAGACATGCATGTACATAGGAAAATTTGGTAGTGGGATGCAGAATTATCCCGACCAAACCTACTTCATCTATCGAGTTAGGCATGGCATGTTTGGCAGTTTACATTTACAATTAAAGTAGTGTAAGAAAGCAACAATCATATATATATTGTAAGGCAAATGTGATAAAACATAATATTAAATAGAAATCTTGCAAGAAGTTTGTTCTTAATGTTAGACTTAGTCAAGCTATGAAGGAGTAGATGTTGGGGAGCGTAGTATTTAAAAAAATCCTACGACCACGCAAGATCTATCTAGGAGAAGCATAACAATGAGCGGCGAGTGTGTCCACGATACCCTCATAGACCGAAAAGCGGAAGCATTTAATGCTTGCGGTTGATGTAGTCGAACGTCTCCACGATCCAACCGATCAAGTACCGAACACACGTCACCTCCGCGATCTGCACACGTTAAGCTCGGCGACGTCCCTCGAACTCTAGATCCAGCTGGGGCCGAGGGAGAGTTTCGTCAGCACGATGGCGTGGTGACGGTGATGATGAAGTTAATGACGCAAGGCTTCGCCTAAGCACTACGATAATATGACCGCGGTGGAAATCTATGGAGGGGGCACCGCTGCGGCTAAGAAATCAACTTGTGTGTCTATGGGATGCCCCCTTGAAAGTGCAACTATCCCTAGGTGGTTTTGGTAATTCCTAACAACATATAGCTCATTGAGCTAACATCATTTCAAGATGAACATTTCAGGAAAAGCTCAATGAATGGCATGGCATGGATGAGAAAAGTGGATCCCTCAAAATGCTAAGGATAATAGGATTGGCTCAAGCTCAAAAGCTCAAGACTCTACATTTTATATTTTAGTGATTCAAGATCACATTGAGTCTATAGGAAAAGCCAATACTATCAAGAGGGATGAGGTGTTGCTTAATGAGTTTCTTGCTCCACGATTGCTTAGTGATATGCTCCAAAACCCTCAACTACTTTCTCACATCCACATATGACCTAAACCAAAAGTCAAACTTCGGCCCTACCGATTCTTTCTACCAGCGCCACCGAGTTAGGATGTCATAGCCCTTGCCACAAACCCTAGGCAAATCGGTCTCCTTGATAGGGATCTCGGTCTCACCGAGATAGGATTATAATCTCTCTGTTTCCCTTAAGTAACGTTTGGTACTACGAGATGAGCGATCGGTCCCACCGAGATTGCAATGTAAACTCCTTGTTTCCTTTTACGTAACATTTCGGTCCCACGAAATGAGCAAACAGTCCCACGAGTTTACGACCAACTCTCTGGTTAGCTTATTACCAAAATCGGTCTCACCGAGTTTGTATGTCAGTCTCCACCGAGATTACGTTATGCCCTAACCCTAACCATATCGGTCCTACCGAGTTGCATGTCGGTCCCACCAAAAATTCTAACGTCACTAGATTTGCTAAATCGGTTAGGCCAGGAGTTTACCAATTCGGTCCCACGAGTTTGGCAAGTTGTGCGTAACGGTTAGATTTTGTGTGGAGGCTATATATACCCCTCCACCTCCTCTTCATTCGTGGAGAGAGCCATCAGAACAAACCTACACATCCAACTTGCTGTTTCTGAGAAAAAACCACCTACTCATGTGTTGAGGCCAAGATATTCCATTCCTACCATATGAATCTTGATCTCTAGCCTTCCCCAAGCTGCTTACCACTCAAATCCTCTTTCCACCAAATCCAAATCCAGTGAGAGAGAGTTGAGTGATTGGGAGACTATCATATGAACCACAAGAGCAAGGAGTTCATCATCAACACACCATTTGTTACTTCTTGGAGAGTGGTGTCTCCTAGATTAGCTAGGTGTCACTTGGGAGCCTCAGAGCAAGATTGTGGAGTTGAACCAAGGAGTTTATAAGGGCAAGGAGATCGCCTACTTCATGAAGATCTACAGCTAGTGAGGCAAGTCCTTAGTGGGCTGACTGACCATGGTGGGATAGACAAGGTTGCTTCTTTGTGGACCCTTAGTGGGTGGAGCCCTCCGTGGACTCAGCGCAGATGCTACCCTTCATGGGTTGAAGTCTCCATCAACGTGGATGTACGCTAGCACCACCTATCGGAACCACGACAAAAACATCTGTGTCTCCAATTGCATTTAAATCCTCCAAACCCTTCCCTTTACATTCTTGCAAGTTGCATGCTTTACTTTCCTCTGCTCATATACTCTTTGCAAGCTTGCTTGAATTGTATCAAGATTGCTTGACTTGTGCTAAGATAGCTTAAAATCTGCCAAAGACTAAAATTGGGAAAAGGATAAGCTTTTATTTGGTCAAGTAGTCTAATCACCCCCCCCTCTAGACATACTTTCGATCCTACAAGTGGTATCAGAGCTTTGGTCTCCATTTGCTTTGATTCCCATAGCTTTTGGTGGTCATAGCCTTGGTTTCACAACCTAGGAGAGTATGGCGTCTAGCGAGAAATTATCACCGTAGAGGTCCTTACTTTGATGGTACTAATTTTGCTAGTTGGAAGCATACGATGAAAATGCATATTCTTGGACATAACCCGCCGTTTGGGCTATTGTGTGTATTGGCTTGCAAGGTGAATTCTTTGATGGGAGAGAACCGAACCGTGAAGCTAAGCGCGGAAGAGTTGAAGATCTTTGCAATACAACGCTCAAGCTTGTGATATCCTCTTCACGGATTGTGCCTCGAAGAATTCAACAAAATCAGCCGTCTTGAGAATGCAAAGGAAATTTGGGATACTTTGATTGATATGCATGAAGGTACCGACTCCGTCAAGGAATCCAAGTTGGATGTGCTCCAAAGTCAACTTGACAAGTTCAAAATGAAGGATGGTGAAGGTGTCATTTGAAATGTACTCTCAGGCTTGCTCTTATCTGGCCCGAGATTGCCGGCTTAGGAAGTGAAGAGATGACCGACAAATTCATCATCAAGAAGATCCTAAGAGCGTTGGACGGAAAATATGATACCGTGTGCATATTGATCCAAATGATGCCCAATTACAAAGATCTCAAGCCATAGCGGAAGTCATTGGAAAAATTGTTGCTCATGAGATGTCACTCAAGGATAAGGAGGAACTTCACAACAAGTCAAGTGGTGCTTACAAAGCCTCATGTGAAGCCCCACATCATCAAGTGAGAAACAAACCTTCAATGAAGAATTGAGCCTAATGGTGAAGAACTTCAACAAATTCTACAAGAGTAGAAACAAGAGAGAAGCTCCAAGTCAAGGTCCTACAATGACAAAAGATCTTCTAGTCGAGGAAGCGCAATTGCTACAATTGTGGGAGACGAACACTATTCCAATGAGTGTGCGGCACCCCACAAAAGAAGAGAAGAATCACCCAAGAGGAGAATTAGAAGAGAAGAATCACCACCAAGAGAGAGGAGGAGTAGAGATGATCGTTATGAGCGAAGAACATCCCGGAGAAGCAAGGATTGAGAAAGGAAGGATAAGTCATCAAGGAGCTACACAAAGCGAAGACATCAAGCTCATGTTGGTGAATGGGTATCCGGCTCGACTCAAACAATCACTCGAGAGAAGCTATCACTCCGACTCGAATATACTCAAGATGAAGGTGTTTCCGGTCTAGCACTTGTGTCAACCAACTCCTACGACATATTCGATTCACCAAATGAAGGACTTGGAAGATGCTTCATGGCCAAAGGCCCAAAGGTAACACACCAAAGTATGTTGATTTCAATAGTGATGAAGATGACTTGTTAGGTGATGATGATTTACTTGTTGACAACTCTAGTGATGAATACTATGATGAAGCGTCAATTAATCATGCTAATCAAGATAAAGCGAATGACAATGATAAGGAGAAGATTGATCTTCTAACTAAAGAACTAAACACTCTTAAGTTAGCTCATGAAACTATCTTAGAAGATCATCGAGAACTTTTAAGGACTCATGAGAAGTTACGCTTTGAAAAGCTCAACCTTGAGCAAGAGCATGAGTTCTTAAAGGCAATCAATGATGATATCCGTAAGAAAAGTTCTTCTTACATTGCCAAGCGTTTAATCTTATCTACTTACATGCCTCAAGTCAAGTCCATTAACAAGAACAAGAAGGATTCTTCCTATAGTAGTAACAATAATCATGCTAAATCCAATATTGTTGCTTCTAGTAGTTCTCTTGATTCCACTAATGATTCTCTTAGCCAAGTTACACTTGAGCAAGAAAATAGCTTATTGAAGGGAATTATAGAGAAAGGTGTTTACAAGAGCCTTGCGGGAGTAAGCAATTTGAGGAAATTATGCATAAGCAAGGAAGGCACCAGAAGAACCAAGGTGTTGGTTTTGAACGAAAGTTCAATGCCAATGGAGTTGAGTGGGAAGAAGATCAATACCCCAAGACGAAGTTTGTTCCTCAACAAGAGAAGTATGATCCTACTTCGTTCAAGGGAACACAAGCTCAAGATGATCTTCCACCACAAGACCACAAGCAAAAAGGTAAGGACAAGCTTCAAGAGGAGATTGATGCATTTGAAGAAGCTCCTAAGGCCTTGGTCAAGTGGGTTCCCAAGACTACGTCAAGTTCTACTTCATCAAATGCGACTACAACTCCAAGGATTCCCATCAAGATGATGTGGATCCCAAAGAAGAAGAACTAGAGAGTTCTTGAGGGTGACTCCGCCAACATATTTCACTCATATCATTTTGGCAACAAGTGCTATCAACTTCCACATCTTACACTAGTTCAAGGAGTCACAAACCCTCTTGTTGGTAAGACAAGGGACAAGGTAACCTAATGCTTTCATAGACATCATCTTGTGTGTGCATCACTCTATGTCTATGGATATCCTTGCTTGTTCCTTGTGGGACTAACCCGTGTAGGTATTGAGAGTGCAACTCACTCCAAAGGATTTCTCCAAATGATCTACATCAACATTGAGCATCCACATCTTCAACACCTACATGAAGTCATCATCGACAAACCCCAAGGTTAGTTCATCCCTCTAAGGGGGGATCTCACATCTAGGGGGAGCTCAACTCTAAGAATTGAGTCAAAGCAACTCTAATGGTGTGAACACATCAATGCATTATGTAAAAGTGGTAACCCACTTGAGCTTAAGCGATGAGTATGACCTATGATCAAATGTTCTCATTTGACTCCTAAGTCAATATACTCATATATAGATGACCTAGTCATCGCCAATTGTTTGATAGATGCTAGAATTGGTTGTGCATGCTTTGCCACATATTTCATTTGCCATTTTATTGCGTGAGCATGTTGGTTGCATATTTTACTCATTCGAGGACATCCACTTGTTGCTTTGATTGATTGGTTTCTTTTTCTTTTTGCCAAGTGGATGGACAAGAATGCCTAAGAACCTTCTCTAGCTATCTATGCTTTTCTTGTCTCAAACTCTATTCATGCTACATCACAAAATTTGATCAAGTCGATTCGAACCACTCTATGTGAGGAGCACTTTCGGAGTCCCCGATTAGTCATAGACTTAAACTTCCAAAACTTCTTTATGCGTTTTGGTGCGACCGATTCTTCCATTTCGGTCATACCAAGAGATCACTAAGTCGATCTAGGTTTTCAATCTCGGTGCAACCGATTTGAACTTTCGGTCTGTGAGTTCTTTGTAACTATCATGATTATGCATCTCGGTGCCACCGAAGTTGTTCCACTCGGTCTGCAAACGAATTCGAACAATATATACACGGGCAAAAATTTGGAAACTTTCTCGAACTCTTTCGCTTGGCGCATAGCTTGCTACGCCTCCGGGGTCTCTGGATCGTCCTCCTAAATGCCTTGTTGCCTCCAGTCGCTGGTCTCACTTGCCGTCAGCGAAATCATCCCGCCGTTGCGGCTGTGGCGAGTCATCGCCGAACTAGGGTATGGACTCGATCACGCGATGCTATCCCGTCCGATTCCTAGCACATTGTGTTCATCATGATTCTTGCCACGGTGAAACTATTCTATCGGTCAAAACAATCCATAGATTAGAGGTGAATTTAAATTTTAGGATTACGTTTCCGCCGAAACCATCTCGGACCCACCGAGTTGTGGAACTCGGTTCCACCGATTTGGCTAAGGCCATTGCACAAGTGATTCTCGGTTTGACCGAGAATTGCAAATCGGTGTGACGAGTTCAGGACTTTGTGAAACCCTAGCAGTCTTGGTGCCTGAGCTGTGACTTTCGGTCGACCGAGTTCACTAGTTTAGGTTCAAAAGCTGCTTGGTATCCATAGAGTTTACCGTCGGTTGATCAGAAATGCTTTACGTGGAAAACTAAAACTAAGTTTTAACCCATTCTTTTGCAAAAACCTCTGTATTTTGTGATGCTCATCCACTCTATCTCATCTATATCTATTCACGAAGTGCTGCGATCGGTGTTTGCAACATATGCGATCAAAGTGGCGGCGAGCAGGGGAAGAGGAGCAGATTGAGATGAGTGAGGGCACTAGTCCCTCAAGCACCTCACGATGATGGTAGCAGGAGCACCCCAAGCAACTTGCCCAAAGCTGCCACGGGGCGGAAAGAAGAAAACCTCAGAATCTGAGGATGAAGATTATGTGGCAGTAGAGGATGAGGCCACTTCCAAGACGAAAGTGCTCAAAAAGGAGTATGGCACAACTGCATCCATAAAGCCTGGTATGAAGACCAAAGTGCCTGCAAAGAGAACTCCCATGTCTAAAGCCAGAGCCTCTACTCAAGTACCTTTGGACTCTCAACCCAAAGAGGCTGTTGCAGAAGGGAAGAAGAGGAAGGAAAGGGTCAAGAAGACCATGGCCAGAGTTGTTGGAAAGCCTTCCATGATGGAAGAGGAAGAGGAAGAAGAGGTTGCTGCACCAGCACCCAAGGCTCAGAAGCTTATGGGTGATGCTATTAGGTCAGGGGCTGCATCATCAAAGCCCAAAGAAGCACCCAAAGCTGCCTCCAAGCCCAAGATTGCACCAAAGAGGAATACCAAAAACATATCTGCTGCTGAGAAGAACAAGGCCCCAGTGCCTGAAACTGCTGCTGAAAAAGAAGAAGATGAAGACCATGTCTTGAGAAAGTTGAAGCCAAAGATTACAGACCATAATGATGCTCATCCTGTGGCTGAGAACATGAAGCTGAGAAAGGATGCAGGCCTCGAGACGGTGGAGGTTATGCGATCCTTATGCTATCGAGGAGAAGAATTGTTGTTGACTCTGAGTTCCATACTAAGGAGCAATGGGATTTCTATGAGGCAGTCTTCTTTGGACAAGAAGCCTATAGTTTGTGACATGAGGTGGGTGGACTTGGACCTACATGAAGGAGAATGAGGAACACTATCCTGGTGTGTATGACAGTTTTAGTGCTTGTGGAGTTGTAGACTTTGTTGGGCAGAAGCTCACAAAGTGGAATGATGAGCTCATAATGCAATTCTACTCCACAACACACTTCTATCGAGATGGCGAGGATAGTATGGATGTGCGAAGGTACAAGGTACCAATCAACAATTGAAGAATGGGCAAATCTGATCAATGCACCTAAGGAGAAAGAAGATGACTTGGATGTCTATGCCAAGAAGAAGATGGATCACAACACTATGGCACATATGTACAAGGAGATCCCAGATCTTTGCGGTTGAGACACATAAGTTTGGATCTTTACATTATCTTACATCGGGACTGCCAACCATCAAGCTGGATCCTCGGGCATACTCTCTTGCCCAAGTCGGTGACCACAATATGATGCGAGGCCATGCAATAAACTTGCTACACTTATTTGATGTGCCACAGAAGTTCAAGGTCACGAGCCTCATAGTTGAGACTATCAAGAGGACAGCAGCTGACCAGAAGAGAAGTTGTGGGTATGCCCCACCGATCCAGGAGCTGATTAACTCCAAGATGGGCACATGCACATACTTGTTGGACAAGGATCACACTGCTATCTATCCAGACTTTGAGGATAACCAAGTGGTTATGGATGAAGATGAACCATCTTCTGTGCATGCTCAAGCAAAGAAAGAGAACGCAAGGACAGAGAAGGCTACCAAGATGCCAACAATGGAAGAGGCATCTCAGTACTTTCTGAAGAGCAAACAAGATCAACTAGGCTACTTGATTGCATCCACTACGAGGATTGAGAAGGGGCTGCCCACCTTGACTCAAAACCGGAGAGCACGGAGAAGATCATGGGCGAAGTTCTATGACTTGGATGTGAAGGTGGCGAGATCCGATCTGTTGTTGAGCAACTTGA